>CM040127.1:8719911-9319911 GCA_022559845.1 Amorphophallus konjac | reverse complement strand
GGCGGTGGAGGTGGGGAGAGGGAGACGAGGGCGGGAAGCATCCTCTGTTCGCCTGCGAGAGAGAGAGAGGATACGATATCATGTTACGGAGGGTCGCGGGGAGGCCGTTGGAGTATATAGGATCATAGGAAATACCGAAATAGGAATATAGGATATCCAGATTTTCACGATTTCACATTGGCCTTTTTTGTTTCTTTTGCGATAAGACCTCGTAGATCTATTAATTTGTTGTAGGATCCCTGCTTCGCCTTGCTATCTATCTTCCCCGCCGGTGGGCCGCGGGGGTGGGCCGTGTTGGAGAAGAAACGGGAGGGAATTGATGGAATTTCTTCGAGCGTTTATTTGGTAATAATGAATCAATTTAGAGATAATTATATATATCTCCAAATTTTTATATGTCCTATTTTACATTCTCATATTTTTGATGTTGTCACGTATGCATTCATATTAAAGAATATCGTTCAGTAATATCTCTCATCTCCCATGCTCTAACAGTGTCATAGGTAATAAAATTGTATTGAATATGTAAGATATGATAATTTTAGAGAGATATACAAAATAATATAAAAATTGTAGAGACATACATGTCATACAAGGGTAAATTAACCTTTCTTCATCTTAATTTCTCTAAAATCAAGTTAAATAAATAATAGATAATGACGCGTGTAAAATATGATTATTACGGAACGATATATATGATAAGATGAACAATATGAGAGTATATTATATAATAAAATATAATATGTAAGATTGAAGAGTACCTACGTAATTATATATCCCATTAATATATGAAAACTGGAAAGAGAAGAAAGAAGAGACACTGTTTAATGGTGATTGGTGCAGGTGGCTTAATTGAGAAGATTTTACTACTGCCCCCTTTCCGGGGCAGTAGGATTTTTGCGGCGAGTATTGACCCGGGGCGGAAGGGTAGATGATATATAGGGGGAACCCTGTCTAGACTGTAGAGCTGCCGCACTGTACATTCTCATGTTAATCCTTTGTGGCACCGAAGCGTTATTGGATTTACTCTATTTTCAACCTTTGAACGCATATTCAAACTCACTATCATATAATGGCAATAAAATTTTGACGTATCTTTGAGTGATTTTTTAATCGCGTTGATTTCAATATTTAATTTTCACTCATGTAGTTATTAAATTTATTTTTAATATATGTCTTTTCATCGGCATATATTGCACGTGCAATCTTACTGGTATACTTAAACATTATTTGCCCTTAACTTTGTGGCAACCTAATTAAATGGCCTATGAACTTGATCATGCTGAAGTTTCAACCGTGGATATAAATCGTGAAAAATTCTCACCAGAACCTCACCGTCATCAAACCTGACGAACACACTGTTGCTGCACTGTCGACTCCTCTCTCTTTCTTCCTCGATCGTCATCGGATAAGACCAACGAACTTGAAGACATCTCTCTCGCTGGAGCTCATTTTTTAATACAAGCCTCGCCCGAATCGCCTCTCTCTCTCTCTCTCTCTCACAGTTCATGCATGTAACATCCATACATATAACATTTGAGCTTGGAAAAAAGTTCTACTTTATATAATTAATATTTTTTAAAATTTTTAATAACTCGATCTTTAAATTATCTAAATGTGAGTGTCACGTAATGGTGATACAACGTGAGAGTCAGGTAAAAAAAATTGACCTCTCAATGATCTATGAAAATTAAGGTGATCTGACTCTAACGTCCAAATAATTAGAAATAAGAATCACTCAGAAAAAAAGAGCCGGATGATTTCAACATTAATTCCGTTGACGAGGTTAAATGGAAATTGCTTCACGTAAGAAAGGAACATATGCGATTGTACTTTCCCCAAGGACGTTTTAATTAATTTGTTAATTAAACTCCCGATAAGAGGGCAATACACAGCCAGAGGGAACCCCGTGGCTTTGGAATTTTATACATGGCACCTTAAACAATCTTGTACGTGCAAAACAGCCTATAAAACCAATTAATTTATCTCCGTGAGATTCTTTTAAAACCTGCGTAGAAAGTAGGGTTTGCCCTCTGGATCGATTACTCTCTATTGATTACGGGTTGAGACGGGTCGAGTCGATCTTGACTCGGTCCGTCTCGATTCATCTATTTTCAAGTGGAGATAAAAAAGAATTTATATATATAATATATATATAATAATAGAATAAAATAAAAAAGATATTTTATACTTATAATATTAAATTTATATTAATATTTGAGAAATATTAGGACCCCTGCCATATCTATGGAATCTCACACCCCATTAATTACTCGACACGCATATTTTTATTTTTTTAACTCATGGATTCGATAAAAAGAACGAAAAGGCGAATATTTTTATTTTAAAATTTCAGTTGACAATTAATGATATGTGAAGATAATTAATGAGATGACAACCAATCACCGTGGAATAAACCGTACCATTCATGTTAAAATTTTATTAAAGATTTTTTTCTATTCGACTTTACTCAATTCTTGGAGCAGTTGCATTCAAGACGCTCGTGTTCCCGTTCAGTGGGGTTTTAAATGGGAAGCGGTGGACTGGCAATGAAAGCTGTACGTGAGATTTGAAGGGCGCGGCGGGTGTGGCCCGGGTGGGAGGCCGCATGAATGTTCTCGTGCTCTGCCGTACACACGGTTGTCGGAGTCGGAGTCGGAGCCGGAGGTACATGCGATGGTGGACTCCCCCGCCCCCTCTCCTCCCTTCCCGGTCATCTCCCCGGCCTGCTAGCCTGCTATGCTCTCTCTCCTCCCTTCCCGGTCATCTCCCCGGCCTGCTAGCCTGCTATGCTCTCTCTCTCTCTCTCTCTCTCCTCATCTCCCCGGCCTGCTAGCCTGCTATGCTCTCTCTCTCTCTCTCTCTCTCTCTCTACAGCGCCCTCATTTCATCCGCGACACGGATCTTCCATCATCCATGAAGGAGCTGCAACCATGTGATACTGTATGGTGAAACATTTTTTAAAAAATAATACACCTAGAAATTATTATGATTTATGGTTAAACTTAAGTGTGTTGTTTGTTTCAATGTAATTTTTCAATGTTAAATTCACCTGTTTTTAAATTAATATAATTTGTATTTTAAAATTAAGAGTATTTTATTTAGGCCACCATAAAATAAAATAAAATATTTTATTAGCTTGTTATAATTTTAACTTATTTTTTTTTATCGATTTTGGTTCCTGATGAATATGAACCATAGACCCACGTTAAGATCTGAGCATCTTAGTGTCACATCAACTAATGCAATCCCATTTACACTATTTTCCAGTCAAATAAATAATCATAAAATAATGAGAAAATTATCCTTTGATCCGGTCTCTGAGTCGAATCGGAGAGTCTCACTGTCATCCTTCAACGGATGCATGCATGGAGGCCCCCGATCGATCATGTTTTGGAAAATTAGTGAGATAATTACACACATATATATATTACTAAAATTCTTTGTATTCTATTATATATTTATTTTTATACTTTTCATGTTATATGTCAAAATCATATGTATCCGTATCCCATCGTCTTGCCTCACATTCTTATAACCATCGTTCGTCGACGTTTACTTATCTTGGCTCTAATTAGGTTAAGAAATGAAAAAACTTATTGATTCTTGTTTAGTCTTCTCATTACTCAAAAATTTCACATTTGAAATATTATCCCGTCGTGTCTGAGGACGATAAAGATTTAATCTTTTTTACAAGTAAAAGAACTTTTGGAAGAGAAGATTTGAATTGAATTTTACCTTTAAATATATGTCCATCTTTATAATTTTTGATACGAGATTTTTTGAATCTCTTTCTAACAACTCTACAACTTTCATATTTTCGATCGAATGCACCCCTTTAAAATCTCATATTTCATATTCCAAATATGTTTTTAACATAATATTCACTCAACATTAAGGGAACTGAAATAGGTAGGTATGCCAAAACCATACTACTTATTTTGAGATTATACATAACAATCTAAGAAATGTAAAAAAAATATGCATACATTAAAATATGAATAATGTTAGGGGATGCATGTAATTTTCTTAAATTATTAGGGTGAGTTTGTTTGCGAAGTTGTCGGTCGAGCCGCGCAACCGATGAGAGAGAAATCTCTCGCAGGCCCCGTCTCCCCCTCACACTCATCCGCGGTAACCGATCCCGGGTGACTTAATCGATCTTTCGGGGTCGATTAACTTACCCCCACCCGATTATCAAAAGGGGCCTTAGACTTTCAAAAGGGATGAGGATAAAATGGAGCACGATCATATTCTCCTTCCAACTTGACGTCCCAAAATGCGACGCACGTAATTAATTATTATTGGTTATGTGGGCACACAATTTTCTGACCTATATGATCTGATCCATTAATTCCGTCATGTGGGCGTCCAAATCTTATTACATATATAGAGAGAGAGCGATAAGACTAACACCTGACAGTGCATTTAGCAAACTGTCTTCCAGCTTCAGATGATTGCAATCTAAGCATTGCCAACACACAACCTTAATTGTTTATCATGATTAAATGTATAAAAGCTTGTCAACAGAAAAATATTGTTTTGTTACTCAACAACAAATTAAAAAGGTCAAGTCATCCTCTATATGTGTAATAATTTGTTTGCAATTTAATTGGAGTATTAACGTTGATGCAATAGTAGCTTTGATATTAATATTCTTAAATTATATAACATCAATATTGATATTAAAATATATACAGCTGGAGTATTAAAGATGTCAATTAATGAAGAGAAATGCTAAAATTAAAAGTAGAGGAAGAGGACATCATTCTTAGACTCTCACGATCAGGATTGCATCATGTTTAATACAGTTTGGACTTGTATTGAATCTTATACAATAAAATTTTTTCAATGGAATAGTATCATTATTGTTACGTCTGCTTCAACACTCATATTTATATGTATTGGAACTTAATTACATTGTCAAATTATAAGGGCAAAAGCATAAAACCTAAGAAAGATGGACAAGTCCAAAATAGATAACCTGAGAAACAGGAGAGCGAAGATTGATTAAGAAATATGTAGGATAGAATAACACACAGAGTTCACAATTTTCCTGTTAGCAATAAATGCTTCCATTGTTCTTATACTGATGGAGGGACCATCTTTCCTGATCTTTTCTGGCCAAGTCCTCTTCCACTGATTTCCACATATATGCTTTTCGTTGCAGATCGATTCTCTTTCTCTACGTCTTAATTTGTTTGCTTTCCTCATCCGTTTACTTTGAGTCAAGCAAGGTTCATCGACTCGATGATTTATATCAGATCAAATATTCTTTGATCCGATACGATAGAACTTGATGCATATCATCTCCTCCCTCTCCTTCTCTCTCTCTCTCTCTCTCATTGTGACTCGATCCGACTCGACGTGCATCATCTCCTCTTTCTCCTTCTCTCTCTCACTGTGACTCGATCTGACTCGACCGATCTTGAGAGTGATCTGTAACATATCAGATTTTTCAGATATAATACGGCACGTCCGAATTGACCCAAGTCAGACAAAAATAAAGTCAAGTCGACTGAATATTAATGCATGCATGTCTCATGCAGCTCCGAGGGGAGGGAAAAGATCCAAATATGACAGGCTTTGAGTTGTTCCAACTTGTAGGGTTAGCTACTCACAGATCAAGTGGCACGCATATATAGACTTCAGACTTGAAATCTTGACTCGTGCGGCATCCGGACAGAGATATCTATACCATCCTTCCTATTATATAATGACGGTAATTGGTAAGTCGCCAAACTATCTCTTTCAAAGCTAGGCTGGCAGGTCACCCACGTCCCCCTTGTCTCCCATTGCTCTGTGGCGTGTGCTGGTGATCACCTCTCCTTTCGTCATGTCTTTTCTTGAAGGATGACTTGTGCATTGCAGTCAACAAAATAATTCACATGTTTTGGATTTATTTGCAAGACATAATTCACGAAAACCAGAGTTAATTCATTGTGTCATGTGGATATACGTCATATGCACGCTTACCCCCACCAAGAATTAATTTAATTAAAAATATTAATTATAAGTTTTTAAAATTCTCTTGCTTGCCATGTTATTGACATGTAAGCACGATAGTTGTACTACACCTAATTAATTAAACACAGCAAACTCCTCATGTCATCTTCAGTTTGAAGTCTTCCTTTCATCACGACCTGGTTGCAATTGTGTGCATGTGCATGCATATACTGACATCTACTTTCATAACATGTTAGAATGCAGAGGAACCTGAACTCAAATAAATTGTAGGGAGATCGAGTGCGTGCATTATCCACTTCATTTCTAATCCTTCGTTTGAATGTGAGGAACTGGTTCCTCCTTGCCAACCTTCTGAGCCCCCATCACATCACAACTTGAGTATCTATATATGAAGAGAAGTGAGGCACTGCCTATGAGGCTGCTCTCAAATAATCTGATGAGAATCTGCGGAGGTCCCTTCCCAAACCCATCCGTCAATTGCTCATCAAAATCAACCCTATTATAGTAGTATATATCAGCACTGCCTCTGAGCGTTTGCATCCTCTAGGCGTCAGTGCACATCCACCTCCCAGTAAGCTTTGTCTTCAAAGTTCCCCAGTCTAGCTACCACTCATTTCAACATCATTGTCTTTAGAAAGCTCGCTCTCGTGCATGGACCACCTAGCTAGACTGAGCTTCTTCCCTCTCCAGCTTAAGCTCATATCAATCTCACACCTGTCAGGCCACATCTACGTGCGCTCTATCTATTCATCTCTCCTGCCTGCCTAGCCACCTCCTTCATCAGCTTTCCCACAGGCTTACTATACATTCCTATCCTCTCATCAGTCTGCATTCTGTGTGGCTTCAACGAGTAGCTTCCAATTCTTAGCACTTGTTCATTCTTGCTCCCGGCGCACCTTCTCAACTCGTTTCCACACTTGAACGGCCAGGTTCTCTCCGCGTGCATGCCCCTCAGCATTTCTTTGTTACGGAGGATCATATTAAGGATTTCAAATTAAGAAAAAGACGGGAGTCTTAATGATGTGGCTAATATGCAAATGTTTCCTTGCGTTGTTTCTGCTGTGCTTATAATCAGCTCCTTTATATCTACAGCTTCTCACGTTGTTGTGATTATCGCTCTTGACCTCAAGCAGCACGCATGTATGGCGATGGCAGCATGCATATACATTTAAGACCTTTTGGTTGACCCTATTAATATATATAAGGACAATGGCTGATAAACGTTGTGATCAGGTACTTTGAGGGCGTGGATCTTTGGTGTTCTACTTAATTTCTAGCGACCGAAGACATCAATGACTTCAGCATAAGTTTCTTATCAAATACAGTACTCATATATTGGGTTTGGCTATGCCCAATCATTTCAACATGTTCCCTCTCCTTAGTTAATTATATTTCTCTCTCTCAATGATCTCTCTCTCTCTCTCCTCTCGGTCCAACTCACACACCCACACATAGACATACATATTGTTAGAGGCCAATACCAAACATGGGGTGCTAATTCTAGAGGGGGAGAAGTGGAGAACACTCCCACTCCCTAAGGAGATTCTCCGCCTTCTCCCCTTATAGTGTTGAAATGTATCTCAACACTGCGATTTTATAGATTTCAACATGAAATCAGAGCATGTTTTTGGGCCCAACCCCATATATTTCTTATCTTATCATCTCCACGGCCCATCTTGACCGTGAAGGGGAGTGTTAAAATTTGAGCATAGTTCCTAAACAATAATCCCATATTGATTAAATGGGTTGTGATTCATGTGTTTATGACCTTAGACCTATGTATCACAATATTGTGATTTTGTAGATTTCAACATAGAGCATGTGTTTTCATATAGAACTAAAAGAGTTACATAGGTTTTAGGAATTTTCCATGCAATTTTGAAAGTTCTAGGTCATCAAATATTATAAGATTTACTTAAAAAAATTTACAGAGGTCGAGCTCTCTCATGATTATTGGCAGCGAATATCGGCGTTAACTAGTTCCTGATCTGTTTTAGTGATCGAACTCGATCAGGGTGTTACTTTAGCTGCCATGAAAACCTAAAGGATCCCTAGTGGTCTCCATACGGTTCTTAAAGGAGCCACTTTTATTCGGCCATTATTTGGTTTACAAGAGTTGATTGGGCCATTGCTGGATTTTAACAATCTACTAGACTTTCTTAAATCTTTGTCAGGCCTTAACTAGGCCCCTATTGGGCTCCAACCTACCCACATGGCCACTTTCTAGACTCGATTTGGACTTCTATTGGGTCAATTTTATTAGGCATTTAATGGATCGTATTGGTTGACCGTGGCCTTAATCAGGCATTCAGTTGTATACGTGTCTTGCTATTGGGCCGGGGTGGCACTCGCTAGTCCCACCACCCCACGCACAAAAAGAGGTGATACACTCATTAGGCCTCTCTTTGATGGAGGGATATCCCATGTTTATCTTGGAGATAAATCATATTTTATCTATTTTTTAATTTGATAAGGTAATAAAGTTAATTCACTTACAATGAGAGATAACTCTAGTGTATCCCGATTAAATTGACCGAGTAAAAACAGTGGAATAATTTATCTCTCATTTAATCCGTTGTCTATCAAAATAAATGAGACTAAATTCTTAGATAAATTAACTCATGAGAGATTTCTCTCCATTTGTCTATCCCTCTATCAAAGAGGGAGAGAATAGAGATGGGACAGGACCTCCCTTCCCCAAGTTGGTCACGCACACACACACCGGGGGAGAGAGAGAGGATAGGCGAGCTCAAAAAATTTTCAGATTGCCTGAACAATCAAAACCTTGTCGAATTCGTCACAAAATATCGTACTGAACTGAGATCGCTGTGCATGTTCTGATTTAAATTCTCTTTTATTATGGAAGATAAATAAATGCATATCGTTAATTATTTGATAAAAGTACTTTACATTTAAGTTGAAACTAAGTGGGGGTGGGGGGGGCGTGGGGGAGTAGACCAACAGTTAAAATTTACCCTTTTCTTTTGAATTAATTTCATATAATTACCATCTTTATTGGTCAAATATCATATATACCAATTTTATTAATTAAAAATTTTAAAATATCATTAAATGACGAAAATATCTTATCAACTTCAAAGTTCAAACCTCTCGACTCAAACCTTGGAGATATTTTTGAAACTTTGATAACGATGATATAAATGCAAATTAATCCTCTTCTTTTTGATAAAATCTCTACACGTACGGCACCGGGGTCCGAGGGGTGAGGGGACTCCAACTGAGTGCAGATCTCTTCCTTTCTACAGTGCAACCAAAATGCCAAGCCCTGGTTGCAATGGAATTGAGCATGCCCTCGTTCCTTCTCGGCCCCTCCTACTCCCCACTGCTCTTCATCCTCGGCTTCAGTTGCGTCTGAACAATACATTTCCCTCTTCTCCTACGTACGTCGTCTCTGTCCATTTTAAGTTCAGTACAATTCGAGATAGACAGGGATCTTCCTCCCTGGAATGATGGACGACAATGTAAGAAAGTACCAAGTAGTACAACTGTACGTCCGAGTTCCAATCCATGGTTTTTCCGCGGAAAATTCTCGGTTGTGGGTGGGTAGCCCCCATAAAGAGACGGTAGCAGTACAGCAGTAGTACTGCGCCGACATCCCGCACGTACCCATGATTGTACTGTCCCTTCCCCCCATCCGAGCACGATAAAGGAGAGGAAATGGCGCGGCATGCAGGAACGTACAGCGGTAGCAGCGGCAGAGTAAGAGGAGCAATTCGATTACCTTTTGAGGTAGCAGCAGCAGTGGAAGGGGCATGCAGAGGAGAGACCACCGGGGAACAACTCTAGCTTGCGCCGCCGCCGCCGTCCTCCTCTGCTTTCCTCCTCCACGACTGCTGCCACCGCTGCTCATCGATAGTGTTCTGCTGGGTCAAGTGACGCCGGGTATATATCTCACCTTATGCAGACCGCTCCCTAATTCGTTTTGGGTGAGGTGACACAAATCTCGTAACCTCTTTGTGCTTTTAGCAAGATAACAATTTGGGAGGTTTTTCAGGAGTCGGTTCAGATGATGTTCTTGATTCTAATTTCCACCAGCTATCTCACATGAAATCGCTTGGAAAAAAAAATGGTATGAGCCGTGCAAAAGATCGCAACTGGAAGGACGAGTGCCCCCTCCTCCCACGGTCCCCAATTCCTCACCCCCTTCTTACTTTTCAGCGACTGCCTGATCTGGACTGCTCTTTCGAACATTCGAACTCGGAAGAATCTGAATGGATACTCTTTAACTCTTGACAATACCCTTCGTCGCTGTGCTTTCTCTTCTTCCCCCATAAGAATTTGGATCAGATTAGCTCAGGCTGGCCCAGACTGCCCCCACCAGATCTGTTCGCAAGTGCACCTGACGATGCCAGGTACCTGTCGCTATTATCTGTTCTGGGCATCTCTTTTTCTCTCCGTTTGATCTTCACAATCCCCTTCTTCCGCTTGCTATCTCGTTTCATGGTGAGGTGACAAAATCTACACAAAGACAACAATTTTGCAAGTGACATTGTAAAGTCGGATCAGACCAGATTCGTTGAGCAGAACGTCTACAACTCGGTCTGCCATTCGCCCGTCTGAATGAACAATCTGGAGCAAAGCGGCCGCCTCCTCCCGTTCCCATCCAAGATTCCAAGCGTCCCCCCTCCCTCCTTCAGAGGGTGGAGGAAAAGGGTGTAGGCTGCTCTTCAGATTGCTCATCCCGAGTCATCTGAGATCTTATCGTCTTATAGTTATATAATATAATAAGAATTTTTATAATAAAATTATGATTAAAGATAAATTTATAAAAATATTATTAAAATTATATTAATAGATTTATTATTAGATTTATTCAAATAGTACATACATATCATTTAAATGTGATTTTTTATAATATTTTTGACAAAAATGATACATTTGCCAATAAATATGATATTTTTATATAATTTAAATTTACTTAGTGATATGTCATGTAATATATTTATAAGAATAATTTTTTTTATAAATTCTTATTTAATAATAATTTTTATGCAAAAAAATCTATATCATAACGTTTTGACTGAAGTGGTAAAGATGGTTCAACCAGCTTAACGTGACCCATTTTGTCTTTATTTACCTTATAGAGGCAGTAAGGGCAAGTTTGTTAACCCGGTTAGCGTGCTCGATCCCGGAGGATAGACCCGAGCACGTTAATCACTCCCGGTTAACGACTTATGTGTGAGGGGGAGGTGAGTCCCGCCGCACTTTTCTCTCTCGTCAGTTAGTAGAATAGCCCGACAACTCTATAATCAAAACGGCCCTAAGATTATAAGAGGTTGTACGGCCCTACATTTGACCTCATACTTTAATTGCAATACTTCTAACTTCTATGAGTTTTTTTTTTTTTTGCATATATCTCTTACAAATTGTTTTATTTACATATATATTCATAATTTATATACATTATCATAAATACCCTTAATATATTAAAAATAGTATTATACTCTTATGTCAAAACGACGTTAATGTCAACCGAATATGTTAGAAAGATTAGATAAATTCTGGTGAAGTGAGGGATATACAAATAAAATTGTCATGCATTTAATAAAATACATAGGTAAAAAAATAAGAATCAGATCCGGTTGGAGCTGGGAATTAACCGTGCTTTGACAAGAGGAACGTAAGTGTAACCTTTTTGAGGATATCAGGGGTATTTACGATATTATGTAAACATAGGGTATATATGTAATTATAGCAGCTTGCAGAGGTATAGATGCAAAAAGATCTGCTTCTGAATTTCTAAATTCTAATTACGCGGAACGTCATTGGATTTCTGGCTTTTACATTTGCCCATTCTTTGGATGCCCTTAGAATTTCGTTTTAGAACATGACGAGTTCTCCCTACCCTTGAGCGGAGGGTGACGGATGGCTCGTGTCGTTGCCGATCGAATATGATATGATTTGGTATTGTTACGTATCGAGACGAGAATTATATATATTTATATATATTATTCTTAAATGTGTATTAATGGGTATAAACACGTTTTTTTCTTAAAGCACACGATTGATTTTATTAGAAAACAAAGGTAGAACGTGACGTAGAAATCCACAAAATATATCACAAGAGGATTGGCCAAATGGAGGGTAGACTCTCTTTACAATGCATAGGTGACTCAAGGGCCATTTTGATAACGGATTAAGTTAGGTTAGGATAAGTTAAACGGGGTCGAGTGGATTAATTCTTATTTGATATTTTTTTTCTTAACTCGAGTCGAATAGGGTTAGTGTATTAACTCATTCTTAACAAATAGGTGGAATGAGTTAATCCACTTAGATTAGGGTTAAAGGTCGAGTGGATTATCCCGAGCAAGTCACACGCCCCTAACTTAACTCGTCACCAAAGTGACCTTAAGATAGCGCAAAAATTAAAATACTATACAACTAAACAATAGGGGCCTAATCTAGAGGGAATCTTCTCATATTTGGGAGGGACTCTCCCAAGATGTAGTCCAGCGAAGAAAGGATCATGGTCGGAGGATTGGACGTCGTGAGCAATGTTTATTTTAATCCTCATCCTGATCAAACTTCTTGTTCATATACACACCAACCCAATTCTCATGTGCTTCAATATTATTATATTTTATAGAAGCTTAAGGCTTAATAGACTGAGGGATAAAATGAATAATAGCAACATTTAGAGCACCGGCGGGGGAGTGTGACCCATTAACATATGGTCTCAAAACCTTCTTAAAAATTTAAAAGAAGTTGAATCCGTTAATCAATTAGTAGGCTCTAAGGGCCTGCTTGCTAACTGGGCAGGTTACCGCAATCGACCCCCAGGGGTCGATTGCGCTAATCGACCCAATTAGTGCGGATGAGTGTGAGGGGGAGATGGGGTCCACCGACTATTTCTCTCTCCCCGGTTAGACTATCCCCCCGACAACTCAGCAAACAAACGACCCTAAAGATCTACGGGTCGAAACAGGAAGGGCACCTACATAAGCAATGACAATGTCTTCAATAGGTCAAGATGGGGCGGATTTTCTCCTTGTTCGACAACATGCATGATTTCTTAGACAGGAACAATAGTCGTAGGGGAAGAAAGTTGAACACCCGAATCATTAGGAAGACAAGTCAAGGCCTCAAAAGAATTTTGAACCAGTACAATAAGTGACAGTTCCTTGGCTGCCACTACTTGTATATTGGATGATGTACCTTGTTCATGAATAGAACGAACACCATGATGGTCAGCACCTATAGAGACTCAAGCAACCGGGCATCATTTCATCTGCTGAGGAGGCTTGTGATTAACGTTTGGACTGACGACGAAGTTGGGCATCGGTGGAATTTGGCATCGCAACAAGGGGATCCTCTCCATGAGGAGGGCCTTTCACTGATGGAGTAACAGGGCAAGCAGACTTCTTGCATGATAAGACATCATGGTCAAGGCGAAGACAATAAGGACAGAAAGAAGGTAGATATGGATATACCACCGGTTGCCATCCACTTCCCCCTGGATATCCAATCCAGACATGCCTAGGGTGAGATTTTGTAACATCTAATTCCACACACACCCTAGTTACTTTCGTATTTGACAGGTTCAAGGTGAAAGGATCGATCTTCAACACTCGTCCAACATGTTCAACAATTGATCAAACGAGCGGCTCTTGGTATATTAACCGAAAGACAGATCAGGAAGTTCAATCCAAACCGAGCGGATAGGCGAGTCCACATATGGAAAGAAATCCGTTGTCCATTTGAAGAAACACCGATCCGCGCAACGAGAGAGGTAGATAACTCGGAGGAGGAGGGCAAAGGCTGAGGAAGGAGAAAGGGGCGGAAGCACCCCCCCCCCCTCGCCAGCCATGGTCGAGGCCAAGGACGGCGGCACTCAAGTGTGGTAGTGCAGCTCTACTAGGGTTCACATGTTCTTTGCGTCCACCAATATTTATTCACGAATGTAATCTCATGATATCAACATAAGTAGAAAAAAAAATCTTACCAGCTATTTTTTAGACAAAGAAAATATCTGTATACCTATGTTTATGCACAAAGGATAATTTTGCATTGATTACTTAAGTCATTGTAAACATTTTACAATTCTACTGAGCATTTAAATCGAGCTGACTATTCAGTTTACTACACGTTGTATAGTAGTTAATGGGAGTGATATTTTTGTACTAATATATATATATATATATATATATATATATATATATATATAATAAAATTGTATCAATTAATGTGTCTCTAAAAGTAGTATTTACATAGGTGGTATATGTAATATGATTACTTTTTTAATTGTCCCATTCTCATAATATGTTTTGTTGTAGTACATTCATCTCCCTTCGAAGGTTCATATCGTAAGAACAAGAGTCTAGGATATGTTGAGCCAATAGCTTATACAAATCGGGGTGTCGAAACATGTTCAGACTATTTAATAGACCCTTTAGGATCTCATAATTATGGGTATGAATATACCCATTTACCCAATATGCTGTGTCAAAATTGTTAACAAATTTCTGCAAACCTCTAAGATCAATTTTTTTTTTGGTCAAGAGAGATCAAGTCCGCTTGACCTATATGTTGGAATTTAAGATGACTGAATTCTTTTCCAAACTTCCAAAACTTAGGGGGGATTTGATAACGGGGTAAGGGGGTGCCGTAATTGACCTTGAAGGGTCGAAGGGTCGATTACGATACCTAAGATCGGTTAGGGGGTTTGTGTGAGGGGGAGGGCGAGGGAAGGTGGGATCCATCGGTTAACCGGTGTCGGCTAACCGGTCGACCACCCGTTTGTCAAACACGGCCTTAGCGATTAGTAAATAAAAAGTAGACTCGACTCATTTATCCAATAAATTTTTTGGGTCTGGCCTCAAATACAGTACCCTAACCGGGGTTACCAAAGTGACCCGTAGAGAGAATGACTTCAATTTGGAGAAGTTGACAAGCATCGGTATCCCATGACTTGTTCATTATCGCAACTCTTGCACTTAAGTTTTATTCAAATTTTAAATCTTAAATAATTCTTTTATTTTTTTTATTTTTTATGTAAAATATGGAGAGGTCATTACTGATCTTAGGTATCCATTTGTACAGTCCAACTCATGTGTTCAGCTTGCCCAAAAGAAATAGAAAAATAAAATCAGACATCCTAAAGTGGTAGACATATGTTCGATCTTAGGTACCCATTACTATTTTATTTTTTTCTCTATTTCAGTTTTATCTTTTATGATTGCGTTTCTAACACATAGAAGTACATGGGCATTCAAGGAGAAATGGATTGAGTTATTTAATTAAAAGCTTAAAGCTATGAGCGGAGAGGATTATACTATTATAAGTATATTATAATTTTAATCATTTCTAATAAGAGATTATTCCGACATGCCCCGGCCCCTCTCTTGTACAAGTCAATTTAAATTATGTCACGTGAAATATGATAAATGCGAGGTGCGTGATTCGAATTATAACCATATATTTTGATATTACATTAAAATTATTGATTTAGGCCGCTTAAAATTCTAACTAGCTAGTATTATAAACGTATGATAATTTTGTTTCTTTTCAATGCACTACTATCCTAACAGGAGCATTGCAATCTCTCACCTCCGGGACAACTCTTCCACCTGCCTTTGCTCCAGCTCTCAACTCTACTCCAGTGCCTCGATGTCAGCTCCCACCTCTTCCACTCAGCCCGCTTGTTGCCTCAGCAGTCTCGTGAATCCGCTGCAACCTCTAGAGAAATGGGTCTGAGGATGTCGTTTGAGGCAATTTATAGATCGATCACTTAAAATAATATTTGAATTCGACCTCTTTATTCGATTAAATATTATATATATATGTGTGTGTATATTTAATACTGGAATTGTTATGATGCAGTGGTATATACAGTGATGAGTTCCGAGTTCAAATCTTAAGAATTTCATGACATTTGTATGAAAATATATTTCAGTTTGACTGCTATGGAATAGTTAATTTTTAATCAATCCGTTATGTCTACCGAGGTTCCATTTCAGATCAGCCAATAAGCACCTCGACCTAAAATACTTATTATTTATTTTGGGTTATTACGGTTAGGATAAATTAACTCGAGTGAATTCGGGATGAGTTGTTACTAAATTTTCGTACTTTTAATTTGGTATATATCATATAGAGAATTGGGTGCGATATTTCTACGAGTGAAGTAGAATTAATTAACCTTAGGTTAACGACTTTAACTATATCTTAGTTTGAGTGATATATTCTAACTTTTAAACTTATTTATTTTACTCATTTGTTACGAGTAACTCATCTTAACCCGTCTCATGTCATTATCAGAGTGTCCCGAACTCCCTTTCCTCTCCCGAGGGATCACACCTACGTCTCAGGCGGTGCCCTTGTTGGGATCCAAACATAAGTCTAATTTTCTTTGACTCTCTTTGAAACCGGGGTAAGATATCGCATTCGACTCCATAGAGTCAAATGCGGTACTCGACCCCAGTTAAGTCGCGTGTGTGTGAGAAGAGAGTGTGGGTCCCTCCACAATTCTCTCTCATCGGGTATGTAATCTGCATATCTTAACTCAATAACAAAGTCGCCCTTTATGTTTTTCTTATTTCTTTTATTAGATTAAATCTCATTAAACAACTCGGTTGGCATGCTGACGCCTGCCCTGCGAGTTTAGATGACCCATTGCCCCCTGGTTACTGCAGCCCGGGCTAGTTTCCCTTTTTTTTTTTAATTCGGTAGTTGCCAGGGCTGATTTCATTAGCATCTGAACGATAGATATATGTATTACCCATTTCATATGATATTACCCAGTTCATATGATTCTAAAGATCTTATTAATCATATAGTACGGTGGGAGATGGGCCTGAAGAAAAATGAAGTACCGTGTGCAGTACAACTGTACTCCCCAATCCATAGTCTCCATTCTCCCCTCCCTTGACGTTGCAAAAATTCTCAAATCTCATGCTTTGTTTCGAAGTGACGAGAGAGAAGAGAGAAAGCAGTAGCGTAGTAGTACAGCAGTAGTACTAACAAGCAGACCAACGCGTGGCAAGCTAATAGTGTCAGCAGTCCGGCCTCCACTCTCGCCTCGCTGCGGCAGCTGCTGCTACCCTTTGCTCACAAGTGATCGGACTTCCTACAAACCTGATCTGATGACAACTCCGGGTATCTTCAGTAATGTCTCCGTTTCTCTTCGTGATCTCCTATTTCTTTCAGGCTCAATTTGACGACAGATTAAGTTAGATTAAGATGATTTATTCTTATTCTATTTTGATTCATTTTGACTTAATCGAGATCGGATAGAGATTACGATGAATGTTCTCGTACTCATGAAATAGGTGAAATAGTTTAACTAAGGTCGGATAGAAATAGGAGGCGGACACGTCATCTCACGTAGATCATCCGCTCCTATTCTAATCCGTTGTCAAAATAGACCTCAGAGTCTTAAGAGGCGGATCAACGAAAATGTTAATTAAAAAAGACGAAAAATGTTAGATGGGTGGGGTTCACTCAATACTTATCTAGGATTGAACTATATATTCCTCTCCACTTTTATGTTGAAGTTTCTGATAGAAAAAAAAAGTTACATGGATAGAGATCATGGCTTGATCTTGAACGGATTCGAATAGAGCTTTGTTTCGCTTAAAGATGTAGATGATCCTCTTCAACTCAGCTTATTTTTAACATTGTATGCTCGATTCTTGTTATGTCATCATATACCAAAGTTTCAAGATATTAGTGTTACTGTTGAGAGTCGAGACAAATATGTTGAACACAATGGCTACATCTTCACCTTTCCAAAACCCTAGCCCCGATTTTTGAACTTTTGCACAAACCGTTGGCTTAAACCTTTGTTGGATCATATTCTCCACCTATCTATTTACTTACCCTCCACTGACTTTTTGGGTTTGATGACAGGGAACTTAACACAGTGATGCTCAAATTTATATGATGTGTGAGAGACTTAGATTCAAATCCAATGACACCCGATTAACGTCTATCATTTTTTTTCAATATTAGTAATTTCCAGACTCATATCTCTCCAAGATTAAATGTGAACTAAGTGAGCCCCCGCCCCTTAGGGTCAAACCTGAGATCTCCCTATCACGAGATGGGATCTTTACCGGTCGATCCAATCGGGGTCCTCGATTTAGTGCCTTGTTTGTTTCACTGTAAAACATCCCAAGGTTTTGTAGTTGTTTCATTTTACAACATTTTTTCAGTTATTTATTAGACTGGAAGACAATGCAAGTGATATTATGATTGCTCCATGCAGCACTAAAAATTTCTGATTTTAG
This sequence comes from Amorphophallus konjac, assembly GCA_022559845.1. Lineage (NCBI taxonomy): Eukaryota > Viridiplantae > Streptophyta > Magnoliopsida > Alismatales > Araceae > Amorphophallus > Amorphophallus konjac. Next base: position 9,301,696 of record CM040127.1, on the reverse strand, counting down.
CTTGCATCCTATACCCATTGGAAACCAAGACGGGATATAGAATGAGCTGAAATTAAAATGATCCAAGTGCCAACAAACTGTCGGGTTTCGTTTTATGTTTATTCAAAAGGCATGCTCTCCTATTTTAAGATTAAAAAATTTTAATTTTAAAACCTGAGACTTACATTGTTTTATAATTGAACAGAGGGCATCTGTAAGAAAAATATTTTTGTTTTGACTACGTTATTCTGTGCCACTAGAAGTAATTTCCATCGAATGTTGATGCAGTAGCATAATTGAAATAAATGTTCTGATTCCTCTGCTGCGTTATTCTTCTGGAACTTGCTGATACTAAATGCTGCTGCTAACATCTGCCACAGGTAGCGGTTCCCCGCTCCCTGCCCAGCTGGAACTGAAGCCCCCTCCATACCCACTGGTGCAGCTTTGAACATCCCTACCTGCTGTCTCTTAATGCATTCACCACTTTCTTTGTCACACATGTTCTAGCTGATCCACACGTCTCCCTTTTGCTTATAGAATGCCTTGGAGCCCTACATGAGCCAGCAGACGCTGGAGTACCACTGGGGAAAGCACCACAGGGGGTACGTTGAGGGCCTGAAGAAGCAGGTGGCCGGGACCGAGCTGGATGGTTTGCCACTCGAGAACGTTATTGTCAAATCCTACAACAACGGGGATCCTCTGCCCACCTTCAACAACGCTGCCCAGGCACAGTTCCCCTCTGTGGCCTCTCTGCACCGCTTTTAGCGGCTTATATATTCCAGGATTAACTCGTGTTAACTTGATTTTAACCCAAATTTCACTTTTGTACGTCTGATTACGTGATCGGGTTAAAATTAGAGTTAATCTGGGTTAACCATAGATTACTTATCCAGCCTCAAGAGATGCGTTACAGAAGGCAATTAAATTGATCTGGGTTACAAAGTAAAACCGGGTATGCTGACCTGGTTAAATTAATTCAGATTATCCTAAATTGGTACCAAAGCGGGTGCATGTCTGTGTTTTGCTGCTGTTCTTATAAGCTCTGCCTTACACGTCAAGCAAATTTCTTTTGTTGGCATCCATCTTCCACAGCAAACAGGAGGGGACATATGACAAGCTCCTCATTTGTATAATTCATAGCCTCTAGGCTCTGTAGTAGTAGTATCATGTGCCCTGGTTATTCAAAAATTTTGCTTGCTCGATCAATGTGTGTTTCTTTACAGGAGGAATCAATATCATATGGTGTTCATGCAACCTGTTTTAACGTTGTGTTACGTGTCCCTCCTTTCTCTCTTCCCAACCTCAACTCACTGCAGATCTGGAATCATGATTTCTTCTGGGAATCCATGAAGCCAGGCGGTGGGGGACAGCCATCTGGAGCCCTCATGGAGTTGATCGAGAGGGACTTTGGTTCATTCCAAGGAATGCTTGACCAATTCAAGAATGCTGCTTTGACACAGTTTGGATCCGGCTGGGCTTGGCTTGTGTGTAAGTAATTCTCTTCGCATACGTAAGGATCTATTCATCTCATCCGATCAACCTAGTTCCAGCTCGATATATATATATATATTAGTTCTAAAGTGGAGAAGACTGGACCGTTCACAAATTTCCTGTGCTGTCTTCAGATAAGGCAACGGAGAAGGATTATCAGCTTGTTGTTGAGAAGACTCCAAATGCTGTCAATCCCCTCGTTTGGGACTACACCGTAAGTTGCTCCCGATACATGTGCCAGGTGATATTTTGTGGCTGTGTTTGCAATATATATATATACACTCGATCTTTCTTTTGATTGCCCTAGTTTATGTGCGTTATACGTTCTGGATGATCTGTAGAACTCAAAATTTGTTTAAACCGCATAAAATAACTCATGGGCTGACTACTGCTTGCCTTGCTTCCGTTGAGCTGCTGTATCCTAAAACTTATCTGCGTGCAAAGAACTCAGCTCAAAACTAACAAAACGCAGCACCATGCCATATATATATTTATTTTCAGAGTTGTGACAAAGATGTGAACACTGTGCACCGCATGTGATGCAGCAAATGTACAATATTCTCTCTGTTGACATGTTGATTAGGTTTGGAATTTAAGTTCTCACAAATACTAGTTTCCATTGCAGCGCCCACTCCTTGTCGTTGATGTCTGGGAGGTATACACTTTCATTCATCCATATCTGATGGCACCCAATTATCTTATAATTCCGATGAGTTGAGTTTTACTGATTTTGTGGAATATTCTTGTTTCAACTTTTGCATCTTGAATTCTTCCTGGCCACACACAGCACGCTTACTACCTGGACTATCAGGTGAGAGTTTCTGACGACAGGGACATATATGCGTTGTTAATTAGCCATGCGAGTGTTCTAGCTGCTTCACATCAGATGGTCACAGTCTTTAATAATCGTCTCTACACACATGCTGTGCAGAACAGGAGGGCCGACTTTGTCTCCACCTTCATAGACAAGCTCATCTCATGGGAGGCAGTTAGCTCAAGGCTTGATGTTGCAGTGGCCCAAGCAGCCGAGAGTAGTAGTGCATGAGAAGATGAGAGACATGAGACGGAGGAGGCCGAGTGAATGCTGTAGTTTGAGTTTGTATGAGTGCATAATTCTGGCACCGGCTGCTTGGACCCTATTGGATGGTCGCCGTTAATTTGTCAAAGTTGCAGACTTATATATATTTATATGTATATGTATATGGTTATCTTTTTTCCTGCAGGTTCTTGCAGAGACTGAAAAAGTAGTACCTTCATTTGGGAATAATTTGGAACGGTAATGGCAGTGTTTCATCCTAAACCGTATCATTAATTTGACAGGGTCGCAACTTGGAGAGGCCATATCAGAACTCAGGTCTGCTAGATTTGATAAGTAGGCGTAACCTGAACTCGGTCCACCTCAAGTTTAGCATCATCAAAGTCGAACCAAGTTGAGATTCAACTTAAATAAGGTATATAACCAATGTTCATATTTTGTCTCAAAACTTCTACAAGGAGATCTACGTACTTACAATATTTTGATTACATTAATCACATTTAGCCTAACATTTTACAAGGGAATTCCATCATGTTTTTATTTTGCCGCTTCAGAAATAATCTCCAATCTTTTTGTATTTTTTGGGGGGATCGGGCGGACGGGTCGGGTGGTATCATTGGGTATTATCATCCCAAAGTATCGGTGTTAATTATAGGCTATATAAACTCATAAGTTATGTTGCTAATAAGTTATCAAAGTTAGTATAATATAAATGTCGCCATTACATAAATATACATATAAATTCTCTGGCAAGAAGAAATAGGTTTGATAATATGAAAACGTAACGCATTCGGATGGGTTAAACGTAGAAGGATGGCGGATGTTTTGGTATGTGCCCCTCAACTCTATGTTATCAGCTGCTGTCAAACAAAAAGGTACTGTTAAGTAATTGGGTTTTTTACATAAATATTCTTATAAATATCACTTACGTAAAATATATCTATCATTTAATTAGTATATTATCAAAAGTATCTTTTTTTATCTTTAATGGTTGTATTTATACTCCCTAAGTTTGGTTGATTTAACTTAAGTTAACTGCTAGTTAAAGTGTGGAATTGATAACCTACCCTTAAGTTATATATATATATATGGGATTGTAGGGTGTCGTGAGGCGATGGGAGACGTGACGGGTGCAGGGGCATGGGTTGGTGGGACATCAACGGCACGGGACTCCTCTAGGTCGAAGGAGAGAGTAACATCACGACCGGGGACATCCAGGTGGTGAGCCTGGCTTTGACCACACACTAGCTTGTGGTTCATGTTGCAAGTGTGGAGGTGAGGGGGTGGGGGTTCCAGGGTGACATTTGGGAGAGGGGGGCATATGGGTGGGGTTTCCAATGGGGAAGGGAGATCTTCCCTTATTTCAGGGTGGGGGGTGAGGGTTCCGGCGGGGAGGGAGGGGGTGCTCCGACGGGAAGGGGGTTCTAAGGTGCGGAGGTGGGGCTTCATGTCAGGGAGAGAGCAAGGAGGGGGGTTCCAATGTGTGGGTTGGGGGTTCCAATGGGGAGGGGGTTCCAGGGTGGGGTTTTCAACGGGGAGAGACTCAAAGGTGGGTGGGGAGGGGGTTTCAGGGTGTGGGGGTTCCAGTGATGTGGGGGACGAGGAGGGAGGTTCTGGGGTGGAGGTTCCAACGGGTGGCTGCCAAAGGGGGAGACCCCCGACCCGACACCCCCTCCACTCTCTCTCTCTCTCTCTCTCTCTCACACACACACACACACACACACAATAATAGTGAGGGTATTTTGGATATTTCATATATCTTCACATTTTTCGTCCAATATTTCTAAGAATATTTGTCCAGCGTGAATCGCAATAAACCACGGGAGTATAACTACAACCATTCGACGTATTTGGAGAATATTTTTGATAATATACTGAAATGAAAAGTAATTTGACAAAACCGATATTTAAACAGATATTTATGTAAAAAAATCCTAAATAATTTGGCAGTTCAATTTCTTTGTTTCTTTAAGTGCAAGGCCCAGAACATAGAGAGAACCTGGTGATATAAATCGCCCCAGAGCTATGCATTAAACATGTTGCAAAATGCATCATCTCATTCTGTGGCCCGTTGGGCTTTTGTCTTCTATGGTCAGAGAGGGTTGTGTTTGTGGTTTGGTCTTTGTCCCCCTTGTATCTTGCTGCTTATGTGATATGAATGAATTCTCTTGATTCCAAAAAAAAAAATGGCATTGTGGCAAGCGGTTCATGTGTGATGTACATAATGTAGCTAGGTACTTGGATGACTTTTACCTGCCGGACCACCTTGTGGTGCAAACAGGTAAATTTTTTATTTTCTTTTATTTTATTTGTGTAGTTCCCTGTCCAAGTGGCCTGCACCATTTGATCTTGGATCAATTTTTGTCAGCTTATTTTTTGCGAGAAAAGATGTCCATTCTTTTTTTAAATATTTTCTAGCAGTCCAATGTAAGATCAGATGATACGGACATATAACTTGCAACAGGGATACTCTAAATTATTTATTTTTTTGTTGCAGCACAGCAAGTGGAACTCTACTGGATCATTTTGGGCACGTAGTTGGGTTTGGGCCGAATCTAGTTTCTGAGGTGGCCCAGTTGGAATCACCGCGCGCGCGGGACGGGAGAGGAGGGTGAGGCGGCAGCGGCTCTCTATTTGTACTTCTGTACTGCCGCTGTACTTCTTTTCTCCGGACTTCCTCTCTATCACTCCGCCGGATAAACCTCTCTCTCATCACAGTGTAGTGCAGTGCAGTGCAGTGCAGTGCGGTGAGTGAGAGAGAACGAGCGAGCGAGAGAACTCGAGAGAAAGGGCAGAATGGTTGGGTTGGCAGCTCTTCCGTCGACCTCCGCACCATCCATGCCATTCCGAGGTACCGGTAATAAGATACTTCTGCTGCTGCTGCTTCTTTGCTGCTTTTTCTCCTTGGGTTCACTTGTTGTTACTGCTGTTGTTGTTGCCAACGACTACCCCAGGCTGCAGAAGGCTCCCCGGTTCCCTGCATCACAGAACGCCGGCCAAGGTTTCCCCTTTTTTCTCCCCATCAGCATTCCCCTCCGCTCTTCTGTACTTCTGACGGTTTGTGCCAGCGCGTGCTTGTAAGCATTAATCTGCTGTTGTGTTGTGGTGGTGTTTTGTGGTGAAAGGTGGCTAGACGCAGTTCCCCGGTCACTGCCCAGCTGGAGCTGAAGCCCCCTCCATACTCATTGGTGCGATTTGGGGCATCCCTGATGTGTCTTCTTCTCACTTTACGTTTGCTTTCTTTGTCACTCTTTGCTGCCGTCGGGCCTAAACCCATGCGACTCTCCCTTTTGCTCCTAGGATGCGCTGGAGCCGTACATGAGCAATCAGACGCTGGAGTTCCACTGGGGAAAGCATCACAGAGGGTACGTAAACGGCCTGAACAGCCAGATAGCGGGGACCGAGCTGGATGGTATGGCGCTCGAAGAAATTGTCGTCAAATCCTACAACAAGGGGGATCCTCTGCCCACCTTCAACAATGCCGCTCAGGTAGAGTGCCCCTTCTCGTGTGTTTTTGTGCTATATCATTCCTTCATGTTCGGCCTTACAATCAAACAGGTCTTTTTGTTGGCATGTACCTTCCGACAGCAAGCGGGAGAGGTCATGACAAGTTCCTCAATTTGTATATTTTACATTCTTACGGCTTCCAATAGATTGCCATTTTTGGTTATTTAGATTTTTCATGCCTTCTGTATTGGCTTACAAAGCGTTCGACCTGTTTTGACTTCATAATCTACTCATGTCTTCCCTCTTCTGTTCCACTAACCTCAATCATTGCAGATCTGGAATCATGATTTTTTCTGGCAATCGATGAAACCGGGCGGTGGAGGACAGCCATCTGGAGTCCTCCTGGAGTTGATTGAAAGGGACTTTGGTTCATTTCAAGGACTGTTGGACCAATTCAAGAATGCTGCTTTGACGCAGTTTGGATCCGGCTGGGCTTGGCTTGTGTGTAAGTGAATTCTCTTTGCATAATTTAAGATCTGTCTTAGCTTAATCAACATGGTGATAGATTGATATCACCAATTTGTTTTGTTTTAAAGTGGAGAAGACTGGACTGTTTACAATTTCTGTGTCATCTTCAGATAAGGCAAATAGACTTGATGTGGGGAATGCTCTAAATCCATTTCCGACGGAAAAGGACTATAAACTTGTTATTGAGAAGACTCCTAATGCTGTGAATCCCCTTGTTTGGGACTACTCTGTAAGTTTTTTCTCAGCACACTTGCCAGGTCTCTTATAGGCATGTTGCATTCTCCAGTTGATATGTGTTCTTGAGCATCAAAACTCCTATTCAAATGTTTTGGTCATGGCCATAAATTTTGCTCTTGCATGTGTTTGTGAAAAATGTTACATGTGTGATCAAATCTTGGGAAGTTTAACTTCAACCGGCATGAAAGAAGCAAATGATTTGTCAATTGAACTCCCAGTACATTTGTTCGTCCTTAAGAAATCTGAGGGAATAAGTTGAAGGGACTACCTTCTTTGAAGTATAACTGATGGTAGTGTCTACCCATGCCATACACTCATTCCAAATTTATGATCAATGACATAGTTACTGTGTGTTATTGGTTTGCAACCAATTTGGATCACCACCATCTCTTTATGCTACTGCTAATTGTAAGGTAGAGAAAAAAATACTCATGTTCAAAAAGTGGAGATGTGAGGCAAGGCATTAATACCCTTGATGAGCCAGTGTTAAGAGTTTAAAGAGCTTAGTAACAAGAGAAGGAAAATGTTTCTCTTTCTAGTATTAAAAGATGGGTTTTCATTAAAAATCTCAACCCTAGTAAACATTGTAAATTATGATATGAACAAGTCCTTGTATCTTGCATATTTAGATTTTAGTCCCTTAATGTGAATGTGTCTAATAATAAGTCCTCTTTAATTAACACCCATCCGAGAGATAGGATATTTCATAAATATTCTTTGAACCAATGTCAAAAGAAACAGAAATATGTGTCCTTATTACCTTTTTATGGTAAGACAAAATCGAAAAGAAGAGGAAGAGAGGGGGGAGGGGAGCAGAGCCCTCCGATGCCGGTGCCCCAGAGAGAGAGAGAGAGAGAGAGAGAGAGAGAAGTGGTAGTGATGTTGGGGTGAATAGCGGTGCATACAGTATGATTTCATGCATGGTTGGCATTATCGGCCGAAATTGATATGTTTCGGCCGAAACGTAACGGTTTCAGTCGGTACCGAAGCGAAACCGGACATGCTCACTGTAGCAGGTCCGAAACCTAAAAAAAATCATTTTTAATGGTTTCGGACGAAACTGTATCAGTTTCGGCCGAAACTCACCTGTTTTGGTCTGAAACCGGATAAGTTCACTATATTTTTTTGACTTTTTTAATTTTTTGAACCGGTTTTGGCCGAAACTGAAATCGAAACCGGTACGTTTCGGTTTCGGTCCTGGCCGAAACCGGTACCGAAACTGATACTGCCATCCTTGATTTCATGGAGAAATATGAGGGGGGGGAGAGAGAGGTGATAGCGATGTTGGGGGTGAACAGAAGCACATACTGTATGATTTCATGGCTGTGATGCCATTAGTGCCATTACCATACCACCATAATAGAAACATAAAGGCGACCAGCCATGGCATGGAGGTGGTAGTGAGGTTGGGGTGAAGAATCTTGCAGACAGTATGGTTTCATGGCAATGATGAAAGATATTTGTAATGTTGCATTTTGAGCAATAACATGTGTCTCTTTTGGGCTAGACTGAAGCTTCAAAGGTATTGCAATGTTGCATTTTGAGCAATAACTTGTGTCTCTTTGTGCAAAGGCTCACACCATTAATTTGTTCCTATAAATATATTGCTACAATATTATTATCTTATGCTTTTGATGTTATATCACGTGCTGACTGTATTTAATGTTTTGAGAAATTGTGTGAGGCCTGTGCCTCCTGAAGTCATTTGGTTGCACCTTCTAATTTTGAAGTAGCTTTTGGCTTTGATAAGATGTCAACCATGTTTGAGATGGAGTAAATGATTTGCGGGTTAGACTCCCAATGCATTTACCTCTTTGCTTTAGAAACAGGAGTGAAATAAGTAGAAGAGGCAACCTTCTTTGAACTATAATCGACAATGGTGCCATAACCAGAGTACATGTGCTGTCCATTTACAAAGCATTCTGCAATGATATAGTTGTTGCTTATTATTAATTTTGCATCCAATTTGGATTGTTTTGGCACCATCATCCCTTTATGCTATTGCAAATCATAAGAGTAGAGAGAAGTTACTCTTCTACATGCACAGACATAATGCAAGCCATTATGTTGATCAGTCAAGGGTTGAGTTCATAAATATGCTTAATACCATTGTCTATAAAGTGGAAAATTTGTAATAACAAGAGAAAGAAAAGAAATCTCTGTAGTGAAGGGGGTTTGACAGCACCGTCCAATAGTGGCAATGGCCAATTCTGTTTTCAGTGGCAGCCATTCGCAAAGATGGTGGAATGTATGCCTCTTAGCCAGTGGATGAAAGCTCCCAGTGAGGATCTCCGTGGCTCAGGGTTGCGGGGACAATGATTTAAGCGACAGATTGGGAAATCATGACGGCATGTGTAGCAATGTGAGACCCTAGCCACATGGCAGAGGAGAGGTGCAAACACTGCCAGATGTGAATGGTAGGAGTTCTGTGGCAGTGGGAGGAGGGCAGCAGATGGACCATGAGGCTGAAAGATGAAGCACGACTGTTGGTAGGGAAGTTCTGCTGCAGCAGGACCATTACTTGCTCTGGCAATAATTTCATAGTTACCAACTGCTCAGTGTAGCAGCAGGGAAGCTTCGCTGCGTCTGGTGAAGGTCTATGATTGGTGGCGAGCAGGGAGGAGCGGCAATCGAACAATGGCACAACAAGTGATGCAACAGGTGTCCATGGAGGTAGACATCATGGCTGAAGCACATGTATAGCCGGCAAAGACAATGCGACTACAGGGCAGCAGTGAATGGCTGCAGCAGTAAGGATGACTTCTGGACTGATGGAGACAAAGAGTCTGAGAAATCACAGAAGTTCATAACTGCATAGAAGTTGCCAACTAGATAACTGATACCATGTCAGGAAGCAGAATGGAGAATGCAGGTAACAACCCAATATATTTACAACAATCTATTCTGGTGTGAATCACCAAATCTGAAGACAATATATGCAAGTCCTACATGCTGAATATGCAACAGCATCAATTTGGTTTGGTCAATAATCATTTAGGGTTTTTTGCATGAAAATCATTGTTAGACATGAATTTACAAAAAAATCACTCCTGGAATTGCATTAGCAGGCATATCACTCTATAAACTCTAATTGTGCAAAAATGTCATCTCCGTAACTATCTGTTATTACTCGAAAATTTAATCATGGTTAATCTTAACCCGACACGAGAAAAGACCTAGATATCCCTAGTTAAAATAAAATAAAAATATCTTCTAACACCCTTCCCTCCCTCTCGTCGGAAACCCCCCTCCTCGCCGAAGTAGCCCCCCCACCCTGCCCCCTTCGGGGGGAGTAGCTTGCCCAACCGCCGCCCCGCTCCACCGCTGCAGTTAAAGAAGACGCCGCCCAGCTGTGCCGGCCTCTGGTTCGGCGGCAGGCCCCTGAAGCATGTGGCCTTCAAGATGCAGCTCGACACTCCCCACAGCCCTAAGCTGCGGGACACTGCCCCCGCTGCCGCCGCCGCCGCACCCGGGGCCCTAGGGCCGCCTTCCGGCCCCTCCTTTCAGGCGGCCGACGGGGACCTCACGGGGCTACTCCTTCCCGTGGGAGATGCTGCGGTCGTCGCTTCCTCCAGTATCGTATCCTTCGCAGCCGTCTCTACACCTTCTGGTGGTGCCAGCTTGTCGCCTGCCTGCTCTGGAGGTTTGCCTTCGGTGGCCGGTGGTCCCCTCGAGCATGGCGCTTCCCCGCTGGCCGCTGGTGTCCCGCCGTCGACCGCCTCCAGTCCGTCGACCGCTAGTGCCCCTGTTGCCACCCATGGCCTGCTGCCTGCGACCATGGGCCCTATGCCGGCCTGCCCTACCCCTGATGGGACAGGCGACAAAAATGGTCCCCTGTTTTCGTCACCTCCTGCTGGCGATGGTGTTTCTTCCGCGCCCTCAGTCGTTTCCCTCGAGCTCGAGCACCCGGTGGCTGCTAAAGCTTTTTTTTCACATTAATTGAAAATTACATGTATAACTTCTCGTAAACACATGCTTATACACGATGGAAAAGCATTTTAAACCTTAAGCAAATCTCAACACTAAAAACTGTCTGTAAACGACATATCAAAGAGAATAAGTTGAAATATCTGCCATTGAACTACCATTCAGGTACTTCCAACTTCACAACTCCACCCTCGTACCAACATGAAGCTGTCTTAAATCTCGTAATGATTCTAATTTGCGCTCTATTTTTTCAACTTGGCAAGCTCTTGCCTGATAGCAGCACTGATGCAGAGCGGGATGCACGTGTTACAATGGAGGATCCTGATTTATGCGGAAGCATCGAAGGCATCCAACATTAAGAGTATATTTGTTATTTTCTTGTATTTTCGTAATTAATTTAGGGGTTATTTTAGTTTAGAGTTTATTTGATCGGCTATGTATTTTTGTTTATTTTAAGAGTAGGGATATTTTTATGTTAGAGCAAAAACAGAATGGGTCTAGTTGTAATTGTGTTTTTCTATAAGTAATAGAAGCTAGCCCTAATTAGGGTTAAGCAATGGTTAGACAAAAAAATGGTGCAACACGATGGTGTGTTCCTCCTCCTCCTGGCGAGATGCCCAACCCTCCTTGCTTCTTCTGGCGGATGCCAAACCCTACTCTGATTTCTTCCTGGCGGAAGCCGAACCCCCCCTTCTGATCTTCTTTTTAGTTTGATTCCCGATTTATTCTTCTTTCCAATCTCAGCCCCACCCCATCACTGCTCATTTATTCCCGTTTAATGTCCCCAAGTTTCTTCCAGTTGCCGTTCGCCCCGTGCTTGATTTCCCCTCCACAGTAATCACCATTTTCTCCGATCATTAACGCATCTTCCTTGGCACCACACTTCCCTCGTATTGTGCATCTTCTTTTCCCTCCCCCGTTTGCTCTCTTTGCTGTAAACCAAGCCACAGCGCAACCCCGCCCGCAACCGTCGCGAGGCCATCAACTGTCGTCCGCCGCCCGTCTGCCCCTGTCGGCTCCCGCGGCCGCCACCGCCGTTCGCCTGGCAGTCCAGCCAGCGCCGGGCACGCCGCTGCCGCTGGGCCCTGCCGCACCGGCCAGCCGCCCTCCCGCTACCCACCGCAGGCAACCTGCGGGTGCTTTGTCTCCGACCGCCCCTGCGGCCCACACAAGCACCGTTGGCCACCGTCCCATTCCCTGGGATTCCCAAGTGAACGGCAACCATCGTCCGCGAACATCTCTGCTCACTCAACAACAGTTGTAGCAGGATGAGCTTTCTCGTGTCCGGAAACTAGGTGGGCAGCAAGCTTATCTCCACTCGGGTTGACAATAATAAAAGGTAAACAACACTCATTGCTGTTAATATGATTAGCGATGGGTCCTTTCAAATATTAAACTATATCATTAAGTCCAAGCCCCATGCTTATGGTGCGTGATTTACATGTCTGTCGGAAGAGATAGCAAGGCACTACGAGTTATTGAGTCCCCTATTGTTTGAGATTATGTTCTTGAAGGGTGAACCATGTTAGTTACGGTGATATTTGATCCTGAGATATGATACAGGAGAATTAAGTGGAGATGTTATATTGAGTTCCATCGTGTAGCAGATATTGATCCACACCGTGAAAATTCATACACCATGCTCCGGTTGGGTGATTTACATGCTTGACAGACGGGAGATCGCACTGTAACACAGGTTATTGAGCCACCAATCCTTGTGAGATGATAACTTTGAATGTTTGTCCCTGTTATTTACAGTGATGTTGGTTATGAGAAATAAGGCAGGCAAATTGGGTTTTATCTTATGTTGAGTTCTCTCTTATAGTAGATTACATGTTTGATAAATTGTCCAGAGTTCAGGATAATTTGATAGGGTGACTCACATTTGTCCTGCATCAAGCACCCCTCTTGATCTTTGCTTGCATGACCTTGAACCTTTCAAAGTCTGAAAAAGCAGCTCTTCGCTTCTGCACAATCAGCTTCCTACCCCAGGAACTGCTCTCCCACTTGTTCTTTATGTCAGTTTCTTCCAGTGCAGCAATCAGAGTTTTCTTTTGGGAGACTCTAGGAATGTCAATCTTAAAATCAGTTAGCTGGAGCCTTTTGAGGTTCATTTGTCCTCGCACTATGTCCAGATAATCCACAAGAACTTGGTTCTGGTCGACGACGTCGACGATAATGACGAGCCTGCCATACTCCTTGCCGTAGTTGACGAGGGCCACCCTCTCGATCTCCACGTACCGCTTGAACACCATTGCAACTGGCAAGGGGAGGAGCGAGCGCGAAGAAGGATGGAGGAGACGACGAAGCGGCGACGGCCGGAACCGCCGAGAGCGGGAAGGCAGGGCATGCAGAGGGGACCACAGGGCTGCTAAGGATCGGCACAGGGGTGAGTGTGTGTGTGGGTGCTCGCGGAAGTTAGGGGGTCGACGTGCATGCAGAGGGGACTGGTGTTCATGAGGATCGGCACAGGCTTTGTAAGAAACACTGTTGACGGCCGCCTCCCTGTCGTCTCTATCACAACAGTGCCTCGCCGTTGCCGACATCCCCACCACCACTGCCATCACCATCATCTGGCTCTGCGCCTGGAGGAACTTGGCCGGCGATGACAGAGTTCTCGACGGAGACGGCGACGAGCTACAGGGTGCCCACAAGGTCGGCAACCACCTGGGTGATGGCACCGAGTGAGTACTGGAGAGAGAGGTGAACATGACGGGGTCAGCCAAGTACCGCAATTTTTTGGACTCAACGGCGAACCCCCTCCAGAAGTCCCCCACCAGCCTGATGGGCGGGATGTCCCCTTCCTCTCCGGTGAATACGTGTTTCCTCCTCCCTCCACCATGATCAGCGCAGGCGGCAACCCTGGTTTCGAGAAGCGGCCGCTCGGCGGTTCCCCCGTCTTCCATATGCCGCTCAGTTGGTCTCTCTCTCTCTCCCTCTCTCTCTCAGGATATTCTTGTCATTTTACATCTAACTTATGGGAATAACAGAATTTATATGGTATATTCGTCTTTCCGTCGACGGAAGTTAACTAAGATGGCATTTTTGCACAATTAGAGTTTACAGAGTGATATGACTGTTAATGCATTTCAAAGAGTAATTTTTTTGCAAATTCACTTATAACAATGGTTTTCATGTAAAAAACCCAATCATTTATACTAGAACGTGCACTCTATTCCCCCTTTTTTCTTCCTTCTAGTTGTAAGCTGTAAAGAGTACAAAACTGGGCATGCTGGCTTTCTCAAATGGGTACTCTCACAGTTGTAACTGTGCTGAGACCTCGATCACAAAATGCTTCCAAAAAGCAGGGCACAAAGCATGCCCACGGTAAGCTTCAATATTGCAGCATAAGGTTAACATACGGAGCCTCAGGATTATTTATTTATTATTTTTAGAAGGGCTTAGAGTCATAAGAAAGGGAAGACAACTTGCAGAATAGCTTGAACAAAGCATCCAAGATAATGTTTTGGAGGAGAAAGGATAGTGTTGTTGGATGAATTAGGCAGTGATTTGGTGTGGGTTCTTTTCTTATAAGGAGCTACGGTTGATAGTTGAGTAAAGTTTGAGGATGTTATGTAGTACTCGATTATAGGGGGATCACAAATGTGGAATGACTTAACCAACTTCCATTGAGCTTGTTGGAAAAAAAACTTCACGGGATATATACAACAAATATATATAACCAAACAAGTTTAGAGTGAGAGGACGTATCTCGCAGCGGAAACGAGACGTACACACGTAACAATGGAAGCGGAAACAGAAACACGTGTGTACCTACAGTATCCGGATACAAGATCGGCTACCAGAGTCGACCCCTACCCGTAAATTGTCGCGGAGTCACAGAGTCGGCTACTAGAGTCGACTCCAAGGGTCCACACTCCAAATCCAGGGACTATGGTGATGGTTCCCCCAGAGATGCAGACCATACTCGTCACAGGACTAACCCACTACTAATATCGCGCGGTCGGCACACCGACGCACTACCCTCGTCGCTATTCCATCTAACATATAGAGGAGAAGACGAGGAGAGAGAAAAGGAAATAAACAGAGAGAATTGAGAGACGAGGTTGCCGCAGTCATCACGGGCAACAGACTAACTCGGACATCGTGACGTCGTCCACCGACACGTCATCTCTCGAGCCTCGCACACATAGCGCCTTCTCTCATACATACATAGTGCACCCTCCACTTTACACATAATACCCTCTCCCTTATTATTTCTCTATTTTTTCACTTCTGCTCACACCTCTTCACTTCCTTTAAACAACCCCTTTAGGGGGTACATATAGGGGGAAGGAGAGGGCGAGAGGATGAGGAGGAGAGGGCGGAGGAGATAAGGGAGAGAGGCGGATAAGGAGGAAAGCGGAGGGGGCGAGCGTAGGAGATAAGAAGAAGAAGAGGAGGCGGGAGTTGCGGTGGCGCCCCAGCGAGCCGCCACGCGGAGCGTGCGCAGGCGCGGGCACGCGCCCCGCGCGCGTCTCCCGCCACCGCTGCGGAGCCCCGTGGCCGGCCCAAATGGGCACAGCCCATTAACAGAGCTGACATGCTGAAAAGCATGTGACAAGAACTCTGCCCAAAACTAATAAAATGCGGTACCTTGCTCTTCAAGGGGAAGAGAAGAAAAGGTGATTCCATGCCACTTACTTTAACGGCTGTGATAAAGATGTGATTATTATCTACCGCATGTCTTGCAAATGTACCTCACTAATACCAGTTTCCATTGCAGCCACTCCTTGTCGTTGACGTCTGGGAGGTAAGCAGTTCATTTGTTCGATGGCGGCCAACTGTTCTATTTTGTTGAATCGAGTTGATTGTTTTCTGAAATATTATTTTAACTTGTGTATGCTGAATTCTTTCTGGCTATACAGCATGCGTACTACCTGGACTACCAGGTGCGTTTTCTGACGACATTGTAGTCTTGCAAGTGTCCTGGTTGCTTAACGTGTATGATCACAAATTTGTCTCTACACACGCTGTGCAGAATAGGAGGCCCGATTTTGTCTCCACCTTCATAGACAAGCTCATCTCATGGGAAGCAGTTAGCTCTAGGCTTCAGGCTGCGATGGCCCAAGCAGCAGAAAGAGCAAAAGAAGATGAGAAGAGAAGTAAAGGGGAAGATGAGTCGTCGAGGGATGGTGGCGAAGTTGTGGAGATGTATGTGGACAGTGACGACGATGGGTCGGAGGCTGACTGAGTGCTGTGTTCTTCAAGTTTGATAGGCGCATATTGGGTTGCCGCCCTTTACTAAAACTCTACAGACATACCATTATCTCTTTTCCTGGTTCCTTTTGGAGATTCAAGAGTAGCAGCATACCATTTGGAATCGGGGTTTTTGTCACCTGACATGTCACTCTCATCTTGCTGGTATTTCTTTTCCTGATAACTTTTCATGAACAGGAGTACAACTCGGAAAGTTGACGTTAGAACTAAGGTTCGTGGACTCGTTGATCCGTATCGGATCGGATCTTCTCTGATTCGGTATGGTACATCCGAGTCGCAACTAATTCTGCCCGACTCGGCATATATCATCTCCTCTCTCCCTCTCTCTCTCCCTCGCTCCCTCACTTTGACTCGGCTCGACTCGGCCGATCCTGGAGGTGATCCACAGTGTATTGAATTTTTTCAGATACGGTACGACATGTTTGAGTTGACTCGACAAATCATGGTCAGAACTAAGATGGGTCTATCCTGAATTTGGTTGAACTCAAATTTAGCATCATCCATGGTTGACCCAAGTTGGGATTTAAAATCAGGAAGGTGAAGTGTGGGTTGTGTTAGGAAATGCGACTCTCTCTCTTGCTCATGACCCATTAATCGAGATTAGAACATAGAAACAAAGAAAAGTAGAATTGACAATCACACAAGAACAAGGAGATTTTACGTGATTTCTAGGTGATGTGTCTTCTTATGTCTATGGCCGTATGAGAATTTTATTAAAATAATCACACTCAGATCAAGTACAAAGAGAAAGTTCACATCTTATTATATAAGGAGATTATGGCATTATTAGTCAGAGTATCAAAGATAAATCTTGGTCAGAATTGCACAAGTCGATCCGTCTGCGAAGATGCACGATGACGAATTTGGACTTCACGTTCTACAGGTTGGGTTATGCTAACTGAAATCACTTTTAAATATATCATTGGAGGAAATATTTTTTGAAAGTGATATTATTAGAGGAAACATTAACTATCATCGTCTATAAGGTACTGTCTTATTCTTCATTAGCTATCATCTTTCGGCTGACCCGGAGGTCCCTGCACTGCATTAATAGTGGGCATTTTTTTGGGCTCCCTTTTCGTTACTGTCGTTAAAACATAAAAAAATATTTTAACTCAGCTTTCACTTTAATATGTCGGATTACATAATTGGGTTAAAAAATGAAGTTCATCTGGGTTAATCCTAGATTACCCATCTGACCTCGAGGGGTGGATTACAGAACCTACCATGTTAACCCACTAAAATAACTCTTTTTTGTGATCAAAGTAAAATTGGTAGCGAGTTAGGGTAACCCGGATTAATTTAACCGGGTCATCGTATCTCTCCCAATTTTATTTTGATCACAAAAAAGAGTTATTTTAGTGGGTTAACATGGTAGGTTCTGTAATCCACCCCTCGAGGTCAGATGGGTAATCTAGGATTAACCCAGATGAACTTCATTTTTAACCCAATTATGTAATCCGACATATTAAAGTGAAAGCTGAGTTAAAATTGATAACCTGGGTTAACCTGCTAATACAGGGGTGATTAATGTATTAAAAGAGTTAAGATAATAAGGTGTTAAAATACTAATGTGTTAGCATATATATACTAAAAGATATTAACTTGGAAAAAGTACATCGACTTCCCCGTGGTGTTAGGGTTTCCTATCAGGATGACCGGCCCTAGGGAACGTTGCAGCCACCGACGGGACACACTGTAGGCCCTTTCGTCGCCCTTGCAAGGCCAACGACGGATGATCCTCTTGGCCTGCGAACCTTTGCCTAGACTAAATCTCAGAAGCAGCACTTGCGATGACGTCTAGTACGTGTTGTCACCGGTGATGAGAAATGCAAGCTCAATCTACTGTTGCACTGGTTTCTCAACCGTCCACGGTGGTGTCGGGTGCCCCCTTCCTGCACCGATAGTACTGGGTGACTCCTCCATCACCACTCCAGTGTTGTAGTCGGTTGTCTACGGCGATCTTGTCTCAGGCGATGCTCTGATGATGTCGCACTGAAAGTATCAGGTGATAACTCTCAACCATCCACGGTAACGCTCGCCACATCCATGCCTACTCTGAAGGTTCCATGTCACTACTCCGACGTCGCTCCGATGATGTAGCTGATCATCTCCAGCGATCAGCCGACTATTTCAGCGGTGGACCCAAGCAATGTTAACCCTGATCTTACTTTGTTGGGCAAGTGCATCTTGGCTGTGAGATTCTTCCAATCCGATGGCTCTGATAGGTCCCCAACCATGGCTCAAGACTCTCAGGTGATGTTTGGTATCGGGATACAAGTTGAGGAGAATAGGTGTAAGTCATTCTGAGATAATTTATGTCTAGTCTTATTTTCATATACGTTTGATACACAAGAGGTGAAATGGGATTAGAAAAACGAGGATAATTCATTTCAACAAAAAGTTGAAATGACTCTGTTTTCGACATCAAAATCAGGGTTAACCCTGTTTCTATTAATCTAGTTTATCTCCGCCTGTTTTAGTTCTATCAAACGTAGAATAGGATTAGAGCGGTGATATCCCCGCTCTAACTCGATACCAAATGACCCTTCAGATTTCTACGGCTCATAATGAGGCAACTTTCCAACCTAAAGATCCCACCTCGGCAGACCCTTCCTTGCTTGGGTCTCAAGACATCTTGGGATCCCCTCTTGCGAAAATCGCAGCACTCTCGGAGGATTCTCCTCCTCCGGACTCAACGACTGTTAGCCATCATCCTCGCAAGGCTCCCATGGATATGTCATCTAGATCTACAGCAGGTTCACCGATCATCCCTTCTACTGTCATTGCTACCGAGTTTCGTTGTTTGGGCCTGGCCCAGTTAGCAGACTCTCCAACTACACTTTTCAAAGGCCCAAGAGAATTGGGCCTTAATGTCTCTAATGATAGCTTAGTTGTGGACTGTGCAACCCAGCCATTCATATGCACCATCCCCTCTCTAGGTCCTCTTGCTATTTCTTCTAAAGATGTTCAAGATAAAATTTTGAACCCTTCAGCCTCGTCGCCTCCCGCAGTTAGCTCTTCAACATCTTCAGATCATCAAAATTACATCTCTCGCCCTACTTGCAAAGATAGAGTTAGAATTTGCATGCATGTTTCCTGAGCTCGTTCCTCGGAGCCTATAAATCCTCCTCGCGCTACGATTTCTATTTGCCCAGTAATTGATTTGACTTATAATGTATTTTTGTAAAATTCTTAAAATCAATTGCTAAGGGATCCAACGGATATTCATTCTTCCATTGATGCTCTCGATGTAAATGCGGTCCCGTTTATACCGCAAGTCGTTTAAAGCCAAGATTCTTTCGACGATGTTCTTGTAGCATATAAGGTTTGAGTGGGACATTATCCACCGGAAGAGTATGATCAGGAGAAAGAAGATAACGAAGACGAGCGGTGCCCTTGTCACTCGGGTCTTCATCTTAGATCTCTACTTCGTCGTAAAACTCCTTGGGATCACTTCTCACCGTAAATATTCAATATTATTTCTATCGAATTAGGAGCTACAATTTTTGTCGCATAATTTCCTAAGTTGATTTTCTTTCTTTATTTGGACCGGCCATTTTATTATAAGAAGTATGTTGCTCTTTATATGGCCTTTGCCCATCGTTTTCTTTTTTCCGAATTTCATCCCCTTTTCTATATTTTTGCCCTCAATAAAATTGGCACATTGCATTAAAAAAAACTAAGATATTAACCTGTTAAGATGATACAAATTTGCATAGTATGGAACCACCATCTACTCCCTATCACATTCATCCCAAGCCTCCCACTGCTTGTTGCCATAAGGTCCTAAGTGCGGATGTTAATCGTGCCAGCTCTTGTGATCAACACTTGAGCTCGTATCAATAAGAATGCATCGACACGAAGCAACTCTACCCGAAGGTTCTATTGCGTGGACATAGAGGCGTACTCTTAACGTTGGACATGATTGGGGGTTGCATCCGTCAAAAAAAGAAATATTAGTTAAATGGCTAACACGTGGTTAGCCCCTTCCTTCTATGATACGACCCTTAAACTGGCAGAATGATTAGTGTTAAATTTGTCTTAGAACACGGCAGCCTGTACCTCCAGCCTTATTAGCAAATAAGTGAGAGGTTGCTGTTTATTGCAGCAACGAGTTCTGTCCTTGATCCCTCCCAATGACTCGTCTTTTTAAAATCTTTATCTTGTTCAAAAAGATATTGTGTTAATTTTGACTATGCTAAAGTAATTGAATAATATTTATTAACATGTGGATATAGATGACAACATCAACAAATATGAGGGCACATAGTAAAATACTTTAAATTGATGATTCCCAGAGATGTACACGTAATTGAGGAAGAGGCAGGACGGTCTTTCCCTCTGCGTGACCCGTTAGGCCCGGTCAACATTTTTTAAGGTTAAGTATAAAGTTGATGACCGTCGGGAATAAGGATTAAGCGATAAACTATAAACATAATCATTGGTTTACCTTTAACCCGACGTGCGATGCGAAACGACCCGCGTGAACAAACGCAGCGGCGAACATTAAACCGTCGCCATCACCCACCGCCGTCTCGACGCCGATTGATTGCTTCTGCGCCACCTTGTTCTCTACATGGACTCGGTGCAGCTTCCCCCGGGGAAGACGGCGTCTGGTCCTGACGCCGACAGCTCAGCTGACGTTGAGGGCAGGGGATAGCTGCAAATGTAATTATGATTTTTTATTTAATTATTATTATAAAGATACTTTACATATAAACTATTGTTAAATTAAAAATTACAGATTTATCATTCTTTTATTTATATTTACATATATAGCATTCAAAATTATTGATATTGTGTAAAAAGACAATTGATTGCATTTCATGACCGGTTCACATAATATCTATATTTGTAATGCTACATATTTAAACATAAATATAAAAATGATATATCTTTACCTTTTATTTTAACATTAATTTATATGTCAAAATCCCTACTATCAATAACTTTGTTATGTTATAATACTTACAAAAAATACATCGCCGTGAGTCCGTGACTAGCCGTTAGCGTTCCGTTAAAATTTCTTATTTCACCCTAATTAATATTTAACTAAATTTTAAAAAAACTAATATATCTTTAATATCTCCTAAACTCTTTCCCTCTCACACATTTCTCTCTCTTTATCTCTGTTTAGCACAATATGCAATTGAAAATAATTAACACTTTTTATATGAATATTTTCACCTAAAATTTTAATTTTATAGATCCAAGATGAGCATCCTACATGACAATTAACCTTAGAGATAATTTTACACTAATTTTTTTTCAAGAGGATTATTTATAATTGTAGCTAAATAAATTGAATAATTTTACGATCTTCTAAATAAGAGAGTTATTTTTATAATCTTCTCGTTCACGTGATCGCGTATTTGAAAGTGTTTACCCCCCGGTAACTTGTCAGGATTGGGAACAACTTTTAGCCGATGGTAATTTACTATCAAAATCCTCTTTAAATATATTTGATAAAAATATATTTGATAAGTTTTTTAAGAATATCAGATAATACGTAATTATTTACATCCGTAGGAACAATATTGATGGGATATTTCATGGTCCATAAAAACACTCACCCAAGTCGACAAGGTTGATGTTAGTTGTTGAAGCTGACTGACTGTTATCTGAATTAATTAGAGTGTCTGACAATTAAATTAATTGGTCCTAATTAGATTCACTTGACACGATCTCGAAGATGTGGATGATGTCATACCATGACACCCCCTCGGTTAACCGGGTTAGTAGAATCTCGAGTTTTTTATACTCCGAGTAGTTGAAGTTAGTTGTTAAAGCTCTCATCGAAGGCCACAAGTCAACTATTTAGAATAGAGATTTTTACTTATTAATTAGTCTCTATAACTTTAGCTAATTACTGATTAGCCCCTAAATTACACTTGTTTGTACGTGAGCCCGGCTCTATAATCATCACGATTATACGAAAAAGTTCTTATCGTTAGTTTCGTTCAACCAAATTTAACCTAACTATAGTTAACTTGATTCAAGATTATCAAAAGATGAGATTGCCCTTAGTTAGTAGAGAGAGAGAGAGAGAGAGAGAGAGAGAGAGAGAGAGAGAGCCCTATGAAACTATCGCCTCCTCCACCTTGCAATGCCCCTCTCCGTTGGGAGGGCCGCCGTCGACACAATCGAGAGAGAGAGAGAGAGAGGGTAATTTTGAGATTTTCAATACTCTATATCCCTCAAAATAGAATATTACATAGGATATTCTACTTACGGTCACGAATCACACGAGTTTTTTAATAAGAGTCGGAAGATTGTAAGGACTTACAAATCTGACATCTTAAATTCAAGATTTAGTAGGATCACTTGTAAGCGTATTATATTTTTTATTCTTTTGATGTCACGACTTGTGGTGATGGTCTCACCACCTCTTCTCTCTTGAGAGAGGTCTCGGGTTCAATTCGGGATTCTCCATCTCCACCAAAAGGAAGGAAAAAAAGAAAAAATAAGGAGTCATATATAAATAGTTGTAATTTAGGGACTAATCAATAATTAATTAATATTATAAGGATAAATATGTAAAAAACCCTTAAAAGATCACAAGTGGGATACTTTGCAAAAGAAAAAAAAAAGGATACAATGGTTGATTGCAAGGCACCAGTTTTGATGTAGATTAAGTTTACACCAACGAAGATCACGAGAAATTGTTGTTTCCTTGAATTTTTTTGTAAAAAAATAACATATGCCTGTGAACTTCACGTGCCACAGCCCACAGGTAGAAATATCACGGTGTCACCTTTTTTATTATTTTATTTATCACTCTTCTTATGTTATTTGGTGTTGCTCTTTTTGTTATTTTATTTTCACTCTTTTTTTATTATCGGAATTGCAAGTCAATGGAAAAAAATAAATTTAATGTTCTCGAAATATCGGTATTAAATCTCAAGAAGTCAACGGTCGGAAATGTCGAACTGCCAAGAACTTTCAAACCGAAGTCCGGGTCAACCTTCTCCATAAAAAAGTCCAAGATTCAATTATTAGGATTTATGAGTGCGTGTATATTACTAACTATCCATTTTCCGTTTCAAGTCCCCGGTCTTTGCCGGTTTGCCCGTGCAGGCGACCTTTCTCTGGCGGCCAACTCCGAGTCTCCGAGTTCCTTCTGTCAAGCGTCAAGTGTCAACATATCGAATAATAAATTCATAAGAATTATATTTATTCACGTATCCTTGTCCCGTGACAATTACAAAACAGGTTACATTTTTTTTGATTCTCCGGTCACATGGGGCAGTGGGGAGGGAACAGAGGGTAAGAGTAAAATTTTACAAATCAGTTAGGCACGGGGTGAATTGTCCTTATCTAATTATACTAGTATAAGATTGATACGATCGATCTGTGATACATAATCGATATATTATTTATCTTTTTAAAATATTATATATATTATTTTATATTAAATTCATCTTTATAAATAATTTGATTCGGAGCCTTTCTTTGGACCGTTGAGACTCGGGTCCGAAACTCTTTTTCTCACTTTGCACTGTTCTTTAGAAAAAATAAATTAAAAACTCATAAAAATTGTAAAATTCGAACCTATACCTCTCACACATAACTAACACACCCACTAACCACTAAATTACACGGATTTTTTATCATATTTTATAATAATATATATTTATTAAATAACTCTTCATGTATATGACGGTATCATGTGATATGATGTCGTATCGTATCGATAAAAAATATGTACGATCGATACAATCGGATTGACAAATCTTATAGGGTGCTTAGGAACAATTTTTTTAAAGAAATTATTTCTATTTAAAAAATTGTGTTGTGTCAATTTTTAACTTAAATTTTAAAAATGATAAAAATTGACACTTTCTTTTTGATATTAATGTCATAATTTTTAAAATTAATGTAGATGTGTTTGGTGGTTAATGTGCGGGAGGGAGAGGGGGGCCGCGAAGGGGGACCCGCCGGGGAGGGAGGGGGAGAGAGAACGGCGGGAGGGAGAGGGGGGCCGCGCAGGGGGGGACCGTCAGGGAGGGAGGGGGGGAGGGAGAGGAAGGGCCACAAAGGGGGGACCCGTCGGGGAAGGAGGGGAGGGAGGGGGAGGGAGAACGGCGGGAGGGAGAGGGGGGCCGCGTAGGGGGGGATCCGCCGGGGAGGGAGGGGAGGAAGGGAGAACGGCCAGGGGGAGGGGACACCGGGAGGGAGAGGGGGCCACGAAGGGGGGACCCGTCGGGGAGGGATGGGGAGGGAGAATGACGGGAGGGAGAGGGGGGCGCGAAGGGGGGACCCGCCGGGGAAGGAGGGGAGGGAGAACGGCAGGAGGGAGAGGGGGGCCGCGCAGGGGAGGGATCCGCCGGGGAGGGAGGGGAGGGAGGGAGAATGGCCAGGGGGAGGGGACACCGGGAGGGAGAGGGGGGCAGCGCAGGGGGGACTCGCCGGGGAAGGAGGGGAGGGAGGGGGAGAGACGGGAGACTGCGATCTCAAAAAAAATGGTAGAGAGTAATTTTTTTTTTTGAAATAGATTATAATAGGATGGGATTCTCTTCCTAAATTTTAGGAGATGAACACCAAACGGGGTTCAATTGATCTACCTCTCTTGTTTTTAAATTTGAGAGAAAAAATAACAACCAAACACCCTATTAGTCAAGAGTTCAAGACTTAACGCAAGGGTGAGAGGAGCACGAGTCTCTGTAAGTGCCTCCACAGACGACCTACACATGCACAGCTGTGCGGAGAACAACACGCATACCTGTTGGTTCGAACTTGCGCCCTTCCCAAATAAGATGGAAGGGATGAATCACTGTGCTACCACACGAGGTTCACAAGTAATACCCATTCTTTTGAAGAAAAAGACAGCGCGAAGGTGAGTGACTCATGAAATTCTACACTTTGTTTGCCAACTAAAACTTAAATGAGTATTTAATTATAATATTTAATAAGTGTTAATTTTGATATTATTATTAACCATAAATATTTGATTATAGTCCCATCAAATTTGATACTAATATTTTAGTGAAACATAATATTATAACACGTTTTTTTTGTGAGGGAAACATGACTTGGGAAGGGGAGTAGAGAGAGTAAACTGAGAAGAGGGAAGAGAGTAGACTGAGAAGAGGGAAGGGAAATAACCTACTCTATGTCATATGGGGTGCTCGGCTATCGCCCCCAGTGCCTCTTTGAGATGTTTCCACCATACACGTCGTACCCTTGCGAAATAGAGGTGTCTCAAATGACTCACTCTCAATGAGTTGGCCAATAACTTAGGGAATCAAAACTCTCCTACTGAGAGAGTCCAAGTTTGAACTTTAGACCTCTCTTCGTAACACGTCTAAGGACGTGTTTGAGAACGTATGTTGTCACGGTTTTAGAGTCATAATCCTCCGACATAGTATAATACTTATCAAACGTTCAAGGTTCGTATGAGTTTTTGAGCACACATTAAATATAAGGGGAAAAATATTATAGACACAAAATCGGTGCTCCATTGACAATCTGCGGAAGTAAGTATAAAGAGGATTTTGAGGATTTTTCATGATTACAAATCTAAGATGAGTCAGAGATTTGTCGGATCATAGGATTTTTATGAGAATGAAAAATATGAGTGCGATCTCAAATGCACCCTAACATTGATTCAAAAATCTATTTTAGATTTTAATCTTTACGAGTCAAAACTCTTTTTTCTTTTCACTTTTTCACGCCCAACTCTCTCTTTATCTTTCAACCAAGTTTCTTCGCATTCTTATAATATCATTTTTAGTATTAATATCATAAAGACGCGTTTGAAACAGATCGAGAGTGGAGGGATTTTTTTTCAAAATCCAGAGAAAATAAACACCTTTTAAATAGTTTTGGGAGATTTTCTAATTCTCTTCACTTTCTCCCTATCTCTCTCTAAATATCAAAATCCGTCGTAAAGTAAAAGTTGATGAAACGTTGAGATATTTGGAAATACTTTTAGAGGAGGAAGAATTTTAATGATTGGAGAATCTAAAATTTCTCTCCTCAATCCATTCCAGACACGTCTTAAGGCCTTGTTTGAAAACACAATAGGAGGTGGATTATGACCTTGAAATTTTCGTCCCTCAAAAGTCTCATTAAATATTTAGACGTCACATCAGATTATTCAAAAGTCATAATCTAACTTTTAAAAGAGAGATAGAGTGAAAAGTCTCAACTTTTCATAATCGGTCAAAAGTTCCTTTTCATTAAATTATTCAACCTCTAAAAGATTATGAAAAAACTCGTAATCCTGTTGAATTTTTAAAACTCTCACATCAAAATTAATACTTCAACTAAACGGCACCTAAGATATTAAAATGAAAAATATTTTGTGACATCAACTCGTTCACGCCTTCACGGTAGCAAAGGGCGAGTTTTTAGAGAACAGTCCCCAACAAATGTTTTCCTTGCACGGGAGCGGCATCTCATTGTCTGTCTGTCAGCGACTCAGCAAAACATTCTTCTCTTATCTCCTTACGCGACGACCCTTCGGAGCAAATAAGAATTAAGAAGGCGAGAGGGAGCGAGCGGGAAACGATTCCTCCCTTCCATCTTGCGCGTCTTCTCTGCCAAATTTCTTCTCTCCGTCGGCTGCCTTTGTTGTCGCCGGCGAGCTGGGGAGGAGCAATGGAGGAGGCCGGCGAGCTGCCGACCAGGCTGGCGATCCTCCCTTTCAGGAACAGGGTGTTGCTGCCCGGTGCCATCGTCCGAATCCAGTGCACCTCCCCCTCCAGGTAAGAAAAGTTCGCTCTTTTCTTGCCGACTGGGTCAGCTTGTTCTCCGCGGGTGGTGCTACCTGGTTCTTCCGGTGGTAGAATTTGGTTGCCGTCGAGTTCGTCCCCTTTTCTTCCCCCTCAGGGGTATTCTTTTCATTTTGTTCTTGCAGTGTGAAATTGGTCGAGCAGGAGCTGTGGCAGAAGGAGGAGAAGGGTCTGATCGGTGTCCTCCCTGTCAATGATGCTGAAAAGGCAGCTGGTGGCTCTATGTTGTCTCCAGGTGACTGTCTTTTTTAGCTCGATTTAAGTTTCAACAGGTGCTGTGTAATTGCTTGTCTGTAGATAACTTGTGCCGTATGGTTTTTCTTCTCCTTTTAAGATGAGGGAACCGATGCTGAAGATCCAATTTTGAAAGGACCGGATGATGCCTCGGAATCCCACGAACAGGACGGACAGAGCAAGCCGGAACCCGCTCGTTGGCACAATATGTTAGTTTTTCACCCTATCCATTTGCTTGTGATTTATAAAGTTATGTCAAAAGTTTTTGATTGTAATATGATAGAAATCTGCGGGCATAAGTCATCCAAAATGAACAGATGAGCATGGGGCATAGTGACCAAATGGAAGATTCCACTAAACCATGATAAAAGCTGCTGTGATATGTCATCTTCTGATGGGATGGGTGTTGGAAAGCTGTTCTCCAGCACTGCCACAGCTGTTACTTGTGGCTCAACATTCACCACAAGATTCATAGCTCTTTTTACGTTGATCATTGGCAAGATTGCTTGTCGGATTTGACTTAATGGATGGGGTCCGAATGATGTGTTCTACAAGGGACTGCCAGTTGGATGGGGGAAAAAGAAAAGAAAATAAAGATGAACAGATAGTTGAACTATTAGCAACTTCTTTATATTCTTATTTTCTCCTTTATTGGTGGTAGCTTCCTACAAAATTTCTAGATGCCTCTTGCACTCTATGGTCCAATTTTTATCAATCTGGCAGGTCCTCTTCTGTCTTAAGTACATGTTTGTACCATAGATATTGTCGATGGTGGAGACATCTTATTGAGATGACTAGTTGTCCAAGGTACATGACTAATTAATAACCAATAAAGGAATCGGTACCTCGAGCTTCTTCTTCACTTCCTAGTCCTTGAGTTTGCCTTCTCTTTTTGTATCTATCTTCTCTCTTGTAGAATTATATTAATGGCATTCTCTAGCATGTTCTAATTTTTGATTCTCAAACATTTGAGACATTGATGGAGCCTCACTTGAGGCTTTGTCCTATGAATGGGAAGCCCCTAGAGGGTCCAACTCACTATCCACAACTTGTTGGAGCTTTGATGCGCTGACTATCTTGCACCCTAACATTGTTTATGCCCCCATGTTGTGAGGTATAGCCCGATAGTGCTCTCACTTTTGTTCATTAAGGAGCTTTTCTTCCTACTCTTCACCATCTTTGTGGCACTTCTTGATTTTTTTAATTTTATTTTTTATTTTTTGTATACTCCTGTTTATGTCTGCCACCTCTTGACCAAAGCTTTGTACTTTTCCTGATATTAACTAGGTGGAGGTCTCATTGACTGTCATCCTACCATATGCCTTTCTATATTCTCAGGCACTTCTCTTAATTCTAATTCTTGACACAGTAGGAAGCAGGTGCCTATCCAGCAATCCAATGATAAGTGGTGTGCTATGGTTGTTGCTTCTGCTGATATTGTTGGACTTCAGCATCTTCTTTTTGATATAGGTGTCAAATCTACCATTCTTACATCCTTATATTGTGACAAGCAGAGTGCTCTGTACATCTCAAGCAAGTTGGCCTTCCATGAATAGACAGAGCATATTGATGTCGGTTACCATTTTGTCCATCAACACTGTCTTTTTGTCACACTTACTTCGTCACATCTCATTTCTTGAGTTGGTTGCTGAGCTTTTCGTCAGTCCCATATTGCACCACCTTTCATCACTCTTGGTGTATGATCTCCTGTGAGTTTGAAGGGGGGAGGGGAGGTGTGTCGTAGTGTTCTATATATAGTGTATTGGGTGCATGGGACTTGTATATATTCTGTTTAGGTATGGTTACTCACCCCACAGTAGGGGATGTCCTATTTTCTCTTGTACATAGAATGGGCTCCTGCCGTTTATCAATAATCCATAGAGCTTCCTTTCTATCAGTAAAATTTTTTATCTAGTTTGGTCCAAGGCTAAAATTCACTGAAAAAGGCTGCTGTTAAATCCTTCTACAGCATAAAAAATCAGTAGGGAGCCTTGCTGTTTTGCTCTGTCTTCCATAGTTTCATCCTGGATAGGGCTCTTTTCATCTATTATCTGTGATGCTAGTTTCTCATTAACACAGAGAACAACATCATTATTATTTTTTGGACTCATTTCTTATTGCTGCCCTTTCGTTTTCTCCAATGAATATAACAATAAAATTGGATCAATAGGATTTGTTTCCTTTGTTTTGTAATCAATGAGCTTAGTTTTCTGGTTTTGCAACTTGGTTTACCAATGAGACACTGATTACTTCTAGTTAGCCTCCTATACGTGTGCACAGATGGTACTATGACAATGTGATAGTTTAATTGGATTTCTTTTGCATAAGACACAACTAACTAGTAGCTTAGATACATACTAAATATTCA
This sequence comes from Amorphophallus konjac, assembly GCA_022559845.1. NCBI lineage: Eukaryota > Viridiplantae > Streptophyta > Magnoliopsida > Alismatales > Araceae > Amorphophallus > Amorphophallus konjac. Next base: position 9,272,490 of record CM040127.1, on the reverse strand, counting down.
ATTCATTTATCTACAATAATTGCAGAGGAGTTGCTGCAAGAGCTTTGCATCTTTCTAGAGGTGTGGAGAAACCAAGTGGGAGAGTTACATACATAGTTGTCCTGGAAGGTGTGTGCAGGTTTGGTGTTCAGGAACTTAGTGCGAGGGGAATGTATTATTCTGCGCATGTATCGCACCATGATATGACAAAGGCTGGTAAGCCAGGCAACTTCTCCTTTATGGGATACACCTTTTAGCTATTTTTATGATTGCTGCAATGGTCCCTATCTAAAGGCATTTTCATGACTTACAATCTCGCAAAGTCGGGTTTTGTTGCCTGTGTTTGAAGTTTTTATATTCTTAGAAAGGGTAGCTAGAACTGTACTAAAACTGTGGATCAGTTTTTCACTTTATTTTCTTGAGGATGATGAAAAAGGATAATCCTACTTGAATTTTGATGAAAAGTTTTATTTATTTAATCATGTTAAAGATGACATTTGCTAGTGTCATGCCAACTCTTATTCAATTGCCTTCTGTGTATGTATAGCCTCTGAATCTGGAGCTCTCGGGATGTCTAAAGTGGCAAATTTTTATGTGAAGAAAATTAGTCACATAATGAAGAAGCTTGTTTAATCTAGTGACATAAACTCTTTGTCCCTGATACTGCATTGTTCATGATGGAGCATTTTCAGGAGTCTTAGGACTCGGAAAATTGCTGAAGGAATTCTCTATTTACTTCTGATTCAGTCATCATCTTTCAATGCATCTCTTGGGTACTGCTACCAGACCTGTGGGCTGCAGCCATTGCTGTGCTGGCCCCGATGGAGAGCAAGAGGGGGAGGGCCATGGCTGCATGGGTCTTGCTGGTCCAGTGGCCCTGTTGTTCTGTCATCCTTGACAGAAAGGGAAGAGGGAAGGCACTGCCATGTGCTGTCCTTGAGGCTCGAGAGGAAGAGGGGAAGGAAGGGGGCATCCATGACTCCATGCATTTTGTGATTGCTGTGGGGGCCCTGCGTAATGGGTTGAAATCACATCACATATTAGGGCTATCACATGATATCAGCCTTGGATTAAAATACAAGGGATGCACTTAAAAAAAATACAAGGGATGATATTAAAACTGTGTAACTCTAAGATATATTGTTAATGGTTAAATAATACAGGTTTGGAAATAGGGCTGTCCATTTCTGTATCAATTATAAAACTGGATTTATCCATATCTGTATCTGTTAGCTTATCGAGGGTAAAGATACTATCCTAAAACTGTTTGTTAAGCTGACAAACGGTTGAATAAATGGGTTATTGATTACCATTGACATCCTTACTTTTAGAGTAGGTGGCGTGGTGCTTATTGTACCACCAGTGACAATAGATCTCTCCTCTCTCTATATATACATCCTTACTTTGATAGTAGGTGGCTTGGTGCTTATTGTACCACCAGTGACAATGGATCTCTCCTTTCTCTTTATATACATATCTATCTATCTATCTACACACACACACACTTGTGTGTAAAAGATTAGTGCTATCGTACGGTGTTGGACACGGAATAATCTTCAAAGAAGAATGAATGTTCATTTGTTGAACGTCAATGCATATTTATTGGCTATTTAAATAGCATATACATTTTTAATTCCGTGGATTTAGTTTATCAGACGATTTGGGTTTGACTGTTAGACCTTTCCCCATTGATCTTAGTCAGTGTTAATTTACATCGGCATAAAGTCCGAACACCCTTGTTTAACTGTCAAAGAAAAACTATAGTCCTTTACAATGTGGATTATGATACTAAGGGCAGAGTAGCAACGACAATAATTGGCTTCTTTAAAGAAAAGATAAGGAGATAGAGATGTGATTTGATTAGAGACACGTCGAGCCTATAAACCTAGGATAATAGGGGTAGGCAGGGGGTTGACATTTGGATTTGGACATGGATTAAGGACTATGTCGCAATTAACACCTCTCAGGGATTGAATAACACCTGGTAGTGGCAGGGCTATGTTTACAACTCCTGGAAAGCTTAGGGACATTTTTGAATTCCAAGGGTATTTTGATTATTTCTGGGCTCCAGGGAGATTTTGGTAATATCTGAAATGTCCCAGGGATGTTTTGCTAATTTCTGGATAACACTCGGGTATTCATGCAGTTTGGTATTGGCTGTGAGTGTGAAGACAATTTGAGACTTAGGAGGGGTATATGTGTAAACATCTTACATCAAAGGACAATATTCACATAATTTAACCGGAAGTCGGGGTATTTTTGCAATTCCTTGAAATGAATAAAGGACATTTGCATAAACACAAGATTTCCTTGTAAATACAAGACTTTGTCGGCAAATTGTGGCCTTTACATGACTTTTCCGCAAAAATATAGGACATATCGACAATTTTAGAAATTCACAGAGTATTTATACAATTATAGGACATTGAGGGGGGTTTTCTCATAATTTCAGAGGCATTTTCGTAATTTTTGATTAATTCAGAAAATTACAATACTTCTACCGCCGAATTACGTAGAAAACTACATTACAAGGCCCCTAGTAGCATAAGTTCAAGACCCATGGGTATTTATAAATCATATCCTTGTGTGAGTCTTCACAACAACACAGAACAAGTGCTCTGAGTGCTCCTTGCGATGCCGCCGGGTGAATTCTCATCGGATCCCCTCCAAATGGGGCCCACGGGGGTTTTTATAGAAGTTAGGATGTGTGTGGTCCCCCATAGGTCTCAGATAGGTCCCTTGGGGGATTTATCCGGTCCGGATTGGTCCCCATAGGTCTCAGATAGGTCCCTTGGGGAATCTATTTGGTCCCTTTAGGGACTTAACCGGTCCAAATGGACCACCCAGTTTTTTTTTTGTTCTTTTCTTTTTTCTTGTTTGTGGGACCTGGACAGGCCAATAGGGCCTATCTGGTCCGGAAAGGTCCTCGGGGGACTTGTCCGGTCCGGGTAGGTCCCCAATCGGCTGGGAGGTGGGAGAGGGGGGTTCACCCCCTATAAAAGGCGCCCCCTTTTTTCATTTTTTTGGCGTTTTTTGGGGCTTAACCATGTGGAGAGAGGGAAAACGACATTTCCCTTGTGCTTTGTGCTTATTTTGCTTGCTCCGTTCGCGCCGTTCGTCTAGGGAGGAGGCTTCCATCTTGCTGGACCATCTCACCGACACGTGCCGGACATCCCGCAGGTGAGACGAAGAACCATGTCCAATTGTTCTCTTGCTGCGAAAGATCTTTCCTTAATGCGGGGCTTCCGACAGGAGGTCTCGGGGTTTGGATTTTTTCCAGAACTATGATGGCGCTAGGCTTTGTGCCATGTATTGGTTGTTATCGGACTGAATTGACTCCCAAAAATCTCGATTAATTCGAGAAATTGACAGGACATCTGTTGGAACCTTTGGGAGTTTGGAAACGGTCTGCCGGAGTAACGGTGCTAGCTTTGTGCTATTTACCGACCGTTATTGAACTGATTTTTTATTTATTTTTGCATATCTTGATTGGTTCAAGAAGAAAAATAATGGGCTCAACATACGGCCAAGGCTGTTGGTACAGTCCTGGCCATATCCAGGACACAGTTCTTGGATCTCTTCTGATGTCTATCTATCTATTTATCTCCACACGTGTGTGTGTGTAAAAGGTTAGTGCTATCGTATGGCCAAGGCTGTTGGGAAGGTCTTGGCCATATCCAGCACACAGCTCTTGGATCTCTTCGATGACTATGTTTTTTTCTTTTTAAAAAAAGAATGCCTGCTGGAATTGGAGACTTGCTGTATTTTTCTATCATGTGATTAGGCTGTTCAGCGAGCTGTGCACACCCCCCATCACAAGTGCTGAACAGGGAGGATGGGTGCATGGCATGGGAACTGCTTGATCAAAATGATCGAGTGGATCTGGCTTATTCCCACCCAACCACCTACACTGGGCGGGAATGCCCCTGGGCCGGTCTGAATAGAACTAGATTTCTTCTCTATCACAAAAGAACCACTTAGGTAAGTTTGTCTACAACATGAGAACCAAGAAAAAAAATAATAGCAGGACCACTGCCCTAATGGTTGCTGTTCACTGAAACCAGGATTCAAAAAATAGATAGGACAGAATTCAAGAAAAGAGGAGTGTACAATCACCAAACTGAACACGAGATGGAGGGAAAGGAGCCATCAACCTACCCTAACCAGGGCTAGATTAACCATCACATGATCTTCAAGTTTTGGAGCTCCCCTCCAAGTTATGGAGCATGATGCAAAGGTCTTGCTCTCCAAGAGTAGGAGGGGCTGAAGAGGCTACCTGTAGGTGCTACACACCTTGCTTCCGACTTCATTCACCTCTTTCCCTTTCAAAGCCCCCCCTCTCCCTCTCCATGCCATGGGCTTTTTGAGTCTTCCACACTGAGCTAGCCATCTTTCACCTCCTCCCTTCCACACCCTCCCCCCTCCTTCCCTGCCTTAGAGGCTAAGCAAGGGGGTGAATTGGCTGGGTCTCCATTAGAGGACGACAGTGACAACTCCAAGAGGAGATAGGAACTGCCTCCTATTTACCCTTATTGGCAGCCATATTGTTTGTAACTGACTTGAGAAGGCTGTTGTGGAGAAGTAATGGCTTTGAAGGACAAATCAGAAATATAAAGCGTAATACTATCATAGCTTGACCAATCTACAGCACATTTGATGGAATTATTGAATGTTAGGGGCAATTTATCTTTGGACCTATGATAACGATGTAGTTTCTGCATCCAACTGTGATGACCTAATGACACATCTGAGAAAGACCCAAGTAATTGAATGGCATCTGAATTGACCTTGAATTCAAATTCTTCATAGGAAATGGGCTTCATGCACGTCAGACTTTACTGCTCGATTGAGCCATATGATGTACTATACAATGTCTGAATCCAATGGCTAATTTCTTTACTTCATCAGGCTACTTTTTTCTTTTTCTTTTTTTTTGAAAGTGGTTGGTACCTCTATATATATCAAAGGAAAAAAGATAAAAAAGGAAAGGGATTTACAAGTGTAAGAAATAAGCGCTCAAACTATCCCCATACAAAACGTGCATCCATAGGATGTAATCCCCATCTATCTCCCCAGTGACTCCAAAAAAGATATGAGAGTCTACATTACACAAGAAATTATACCGTTCTCTCACTCTCTTCCCCACCAAGTTTCCAGTCCTCCGTGGGATCACAGCACCATGGAGCTGAGCCTGTCACAAGTTGGTAGTCTTCCGTGCTCCCGTGGTCCTGCAATAGCATTCACAGCCCTCCTCATCACTACCCCATCTGTCCCTCTCAAATTCCACAACACAATCCTGGTAAGAAGACAAGGGTGCCCCGACCTCCCTCCTCCTCTGACGGGTATCTCTCCTCCCCCTTTCCTCACTCTCCCTCGTCCCCCTTAGAGACTTGGTCCTCGTCCCCCTTAGAGACTTGGTGAACACCCCTTTCAAATCTTTATCCAACCCTGTAAAGGAGACTCCCTCCTTTTCTGCTAGGTCCCTTATTTGTTCCTCCGCAAATCTCTCTACCACCCCCACCATCTTTTTCATCTTTTCCCTTCCCAGACTACCCCTGCCAGCCAAACCACCTCCATTAGGCTCTCCTTCTTCCTGCCTCCTCTCCCCTCGAGTGTCTCCGGGATGACTTCCTTGCCTTCTGAAGTCACTCCATCGTCTTCCTCTTGGGTTGCACCGGCTCTGTCCACCCTTGGGACAATCACCAGGCCTCTCCGTCTGCCAAAGCAGTCTGAATCTGTCGTGGCAGGCAGGTCCGGTTGCATAGGTGGCCTTGTCTGCATAGACCCAAAGGGAGGTGGGGCGTGGGAAGCCCAGCCGTTAGGTTCCAGCTTGTCTTGGCATCCGCATCATGGGGTGGTCCAGGGGAAGCACTGGATTCGGAGGGAACACCTTCTGGCTTCATGCAAGTCCATCTGACTGGGGTAGGTGCTGCCAATCCCGCAGCCTCCGGCGTGGATGGGGGGATCACCGGTGCTTTGGGTAAGTCTGCGGCCTCACTAGGCCTTGATCGTGGGCCTTGATTGTGGGCCAGTGCTGGGGAGCTGGGAGCCGCTTCTGGGAGGGATGCCAGGATGTCCGATGGGCTTGCCTTCACTAGGACTGGAGCTGCCTTTAAAGGAGGATCACAATCCGAGGAGGGTTCAATTAGGTTCCATTTGCAAGTGTTTACAGCTCTATGAATCCTTTAAGGGTTCACTTCTGATGGGCATTTTTTTAATATTCCTCTTTTCTTCTAGAGTTATTTACTTGTTTCCTAAACCTTGATGCATCATCTATCGCCTTCTGAGGCAATAAGAGGATGAGCTCACCATTCTTTGCATCTTTCTCTGATGCTCTTGAATATACATTTATGGAATCTGATGGTTGATGCTTGCCTTGAATTATTAATGTGCTTATAGTTGAAAGGCCTATTATTATTATTTGGGTGACTTGCCAAACTCTTTCTGCTGAGCAAGGATGATAATATTATTGTGCTGATGTACTGGAACCAGATGTGTATTATATTCTTATTGTACCTCCCCTCTTCCTTGGTTTCCCTAGAGGTGGAGCAAGCAGAACAAGATCCAGATATCATACTTCTATCATGTCAATTTAAAGCAACTGCCATGCAACTAATCACTATTCTTGAGCAGGTAATGCACTATATCCAAGATATCATGTCAATCTAAGCTTTCAGAATTTATCTCTTGGAACCTCTCAGAGTGCATTAGCAGACGTAATGGTGCAATGGGGAATGATAGGACACATATACACTAATTAAAGTAGAATTAGTATCTAGAATCCTAAGCTGAATAGGGCTCTAGGAGTCCTAATCTAATGAGAACTACAATAATCCAAACCTAAGGCATATATATATTATATTATATTATATATATATAAAGAATATTGCTGAATTTCTTTCATAGGGACCATGAATGAGTCTCAATCTAGTCAATGTATGTGTGAGTAATGGGGCTCGCGTCATAATGTGTTAGAGATATTGATAAAAATTGAGCACTACATCAATTGACGTTTGAGGTCAGCTTTACATGTTCATATAGTTTATTTGACTGTCCATTTGACCTCAAAACACTACTTTTTGCAGTAATGCAAAAGTCTAATCAAAACTTTAAGCTAGAAAATCTCACATTTACCTATATAATAAAGAAAATGTTTAAGTGAACAAACTTGTAATTTGTAAAGCATCAAATGTCTGGAGATGAGAAGCTTATTTTCATCCTTATGCTTAGGACACTAAAGCAATTGCCTGGGTTATTCATTTTGTCAACCGTCTTTGCTCTTCTAGCATGTAAGACAATCATTTGGTTTATTATCACTAGTGATTATGATTTTTATAGCATTGAGTCTTTGCTTCTACATTTCCTTTGCTTATTGCAGAAGCATAAAGCCATTGGTAGGGCAAAAGCTCTTCTTGAAACAGTTCCTGTGCATAGACTGGCCGACATATTTGTTGCCAGCTTTGAGATAAGTTATGAAGAGCAGCTGTCTATGCTAGATTCTATTGATTTGAAGGTGAGACTCCTGAAAGCTACTGAGCTAGTGGACAGACATTTGCAGGTGATGATCAAATTTACCAGAAAAATGCTTTGTTAGCCTTTGTTCTAGATTCCAATTGTTGTTTGTGCCCTTCTCTGATGGGTGCAAAACTAGAAGAATGATAGTCTATTTAATTCCTCTCTTTTATCTTTTTCATTGTATAGTCAATTCGTGTGGCAGAGAAGATTACCCAAAGGGTCGAGGGACAGTTGTCGAAGTCACAGAAAGAATTTCTTCTTCGCCAACAGGTATTTACCTTCTCAACTTCATCAGGCATAACATTTTCTATGTTAGTCATTATTATGCCATTTTATCTGATGCTTGAAGGCTTCATGTCTGCTTTCTCATAATGTGCTATCTGATCAGCTCAAAAATACCCAATGCTACTGATGCTGTAAATAAACCTTCACCAATAGCGCATGTCCTTTTTTCTGGGTTAGGTCACTCAAGTCATATGTTCTGCCACATGAAAGTTACGCTCTTCCACAGTTAAACTTCAAGGCATACTTAGTAACTTTAGTCCTGTGCAGTAGGATGTGCTGCACTGGTGTACAAATTGTTTTTCTTTTACTAGACCTATAATCTCTTTGCTCAATCTGTGGCTCTTTAGGAACTTGCCCTCAATTTACCATTTGGTTGCTGTAAAAATTCTCATTTTACATTTTACTTGAACCACACAGTGCTGCAGTCTTAATGCCCCTTGGACTTGTTGCTTTTCCTTGAGACCAGCTGAATAGGTTCTTTCCAGCTCAACACTGCACTCTCAATGCCCCGTGGACTACTTGTTTAATCCGTGAGACCAGTTGAATACATTCTTTCCAACTATTCTATTGCTCTATATTTAACCTGAACTTTGGCATAATTATAGTTCCACTGGTTATTTGTTCCAGACGTCCTGTTTGTTGATATTGTAGGGCCTAGATGCTGGGATTTATATGGTGGTGTTGGGGAGGTGTTGCATTAAATGTCTCTCAAAGTTGTATCCTTGTCCTTCTGGTTACTTATATATGCCCCTGCCCCAGGATTTACCCTAATGACACATGCATATTGGGCTGTTACCCTAGTAACGACTATAGAGCTTTTGCTATTTTCCCATCTCTTCTCCTAACATGGTATCAGAGCCAACACCATACAGCTCTCTTCTGCAGTGAGTTGCTCTGGGTGATGTCCCATCTTTCCCATTGTATTTGCAACTCCATTTTTATTGTCTTCTCTCCATTTTCTATTTTTTGCTGGACTTTAGCATTGATTCCTGCTGCTATATTGCCCCTTTTCTGTAGTGTCTTTTCTCTATTCTCATCGCCCCTTGCATTCTTAGTTTCTTATATTCTGATACTTCAGATGAGGGCTATCAGGGAGGAACTAGGAGATACTGGTGATGATGAAGATGATGTTGCCACTTTAGAAAGAAAGATGCAGAGTGCGGGGATGCCTCCAAATGTTTGGAGACATGCTCAAAGAGAATTACGGTGAGCTATAATTATTCTTTTTTGGCACGAAAAGATATATCATTTTAGCAGGAAACTTGTAGTATGTGTCCCCCACCCCCATTTTTTTTAATTTTCCTACTTCTGTCCATTTACCTCTTATTGCTCATTTGATATGCTATTTGCACGTTGTTGTACTAATGTGGGGATTTCACGTAGATTTTGGTTTTTCCTGTGAAATATGCAAAATGATATTCAGTTCATCAAACTTGGCGACCTTTTCGACATTCTCTTTATCTACCACATTGATGTGGTATATGTGTTTGACTGATAACATGTTTATTATCTTTCACTTTTGAATCTATTGCTAATCCTGCCTTTTCTTGAATGATCGTTTTTTGGATTGTGAATTAAGGACAACTTTGTATTCATACCTAGCTTTTCTGTCTGATCAAAGTAGCCTGGATTCCTTAAGTCAGATTTTTCTGGGTAGGTTCAAAGTTCCCATTTTTGAGATTTGAAATCTTTTACATGCAGTGTATCTAATTCATCAGTGGATGGACAAATTTCTTTTTTAATTAATGGTTGCTGAGTTTGAAAGTTCTTTTCCTTGAATTTCTTCTTTAGGCGACTGCGAAAAATGCAACTACAACAACCTGGATATAGTAGTTCACGTGGGTACCTGGAGCTTCTTGCTGATCTTCCTTGGCAGAAAACCAGTGAAGGATGTGAACTGGATTTAAGAGTTGCGAAGGAGCGTCTTGATGGGGAGCATTATGGTTTGGCGAAAGTTAAACAGCGGATAATTGAATATCTAGCTGTCCGCAAGGTTTTTCTCCAATTGCATTCTCGCTGTACATACTTCAGTATAATAAGTCACTTGTTATGTGAACTGTTGTGACTTACTACAATTGACTGGACTGCAGCTCAAGCCAGATGCAAGAGGCCCAGTTTTATGTTTTGTTGGTCCCCCAGGCGTAGGAAAGACTTCATTGGCATCATCTATTGCTGCTGCCTTAAATAGAAAATTTGTTCGAATATCTCTCGGTGGGGTTAAGGACGAGGCTGATATTAAAGGTCATCGAAGGACATATATTGGAAGCATGCCAGGGCGTCTTATTGAAGGCTTGAAGGCCCGTAATCTTGTTTTCTCCCTTTGTTGGGCATGTTTTCTTGGTTTTCTTGGATTTCAGATGATTTGATATTTTTTATTCACCTAAGATTGAGGTCAAACTGATCATTTTTTTATTAAGATATTATCCCTTTTCAAGTCCCATTTATGGATAAGATTACATGTTGACTTGCGTCCTTGTTGTTATCTTTGTTCTACTTATGAAACTTGCATGGTACTCCATACTCATGTAATCTGCTCGGTCTTGTGTACAGAGGGACTGAACCTTTTCCTATAGTTTTCTTTCCCATAATTGCCCATGACTTGATCCTAAATATGCTATCTGTTTCCCAATGGACTCTAGGGTTTTTAATGTTCATGTTCAGCCCATCACATGCATTCTCTACAAAACGAATATTTACCATGTAAACAGTTCTACTCTGCAGATAATAAGTAGAAACACATCCTTTTTGTTACTTAAAATGGCATTTACTTTTGTACTTCTAATTTTTTTGTCAATGCGACTCTTCTTTCGGAAAGGATGTGTAACTCAAAGATTCCACATTTTACTTGCAGAGAGTAGGTGTATGCAATCCAGTCATGTTATTGGATGAAATTGATAAGACTGGGTCCGATGTTCGTGGGGACCCAGCATCAGCTCTGCTGGAGGTTCTTGATCCAGAGCAGAATAGAACTTTCAGTGATCAGTATCCTATGAGTTACTAGGACTTTACAGCTACCTATTTTTTGTAAATTGCATGTGACCCTCGGCTTGGAAGATTTTGTGCCTATGTTTCACTTGCTTCTTAAGAAGGGCATCATGGTGCCATAAGGCTTTGGCCATCCCAGTGTCTGAGGAGGGTCAATCGTACATTATCCTACACCTGCCTCTTGGAAAGGGGTAGTTGTTAGTTTTACATGCAACTTAAATAAAACACTTTTCATTTATTTTCTTTTTCTACTTACTGAAATTTGAGTAGTGCATTTCCTAATGCAACTCTGAGAGAAGTTCCATCAAAGAAGGGTATATGACACTGCATATACTTGGACCTTCGTGTTCTTTCTTGAGAATAGCACACTCATTTGAATACTTCTTTCCATTTGTTGACAAATGATAGGGTCAACAGACATGTGGGATTATGCTGATTTCTTAACTGAAAATACTAGCTATTTGAATGTTCCGTTTGACCTTTCAAAGGTAGTGTTTGTTGCAACTGCTAATAGAGTGCAACCCATTCCTCCTCCTCTTTTGGATCGTATGGAGGTTATTGAGTTGCCTGGATATACACATGAAGAAAAGTTAAAGATTGCCATGAAACATTTGATACCACGGTTTTGGAACAACATGGTTTAAGCTCTGGTTTCCTTCAAATACCTGAGGTATGAACACTGTCTTGCACTATTAACTGAGTCCTCTATACTCTTTTATACAGAACCTCCCCCTGGGGAAGGGTGTCTCTCTCTCAATCCTTTATTTTCGTTATATTTTTCTTTTTCTTCCAGTAACGGATCAATTGATGTCATTTTGTCAGGCAATGGTTAAGCTTATAATCAATCACTATACAAGAGAAGCCGGGGTGAGAAATCTTGAGAGGCATCTAGCTGCTCTGGCTCGCTCTGCTGCTGTCAGAGTTGCCGAGCAAGAATGTGCAGTTCCACTGACCAAAAGTGTGCAGTCACCGACATCTTCACTTCTCCATACACAGTTTGCTGGCAGTGCTGGAGTAGAAATGGAGGTCATTCCCATGGGTGATAGTCAAGTTATATCAAATGCTCTGAGGATTGCATCAACCATGGTCGTAGATGAAGCAATGGTGGAAAAAGTGCTTGGGGTAGTTTTCACCTTCCTTAAGGAACTGTGTGCTGAATGTTAAGTTTATAGCTGTTGGTACTTGGTTAAGCTAAATAAATCTGATTAACTCTTATCCGTCTTGCAATGCAGCCTCCTAGATTTGATGATAGGGAAGCTGTGGAACGTGTAGCAACTCCAGGAGTTTCTGTTGGACTTGTATGGACAACCTTTGGTGGGGAAGTTCAGTTCATTGAGGCTACAGCAATGGCGGGGAAGGGAGATCTGCATCTTACTGGACAACTTGGTGATGTTATAAAAGAGTCAGCTCAGATAGCTTTAACTTGGGTATATTTTTTTTCTTCTCTTCATATTGAGTGATTTTTTTTTAACTCTGCTTGTTGAGCTGCAATATGCACATTCTTTTTTGGCAATCATAGGTCTTCTATTTACGATTATCTATACCTTACATGCTTGTCTTAACTGGAATCTTCTAGCCTTGATTCTATCTCTGGGGCTAGCTAAACCTGGATTGTTGTCTTCCTTTAGATGCCAGACAACAAACATAAAGCCAGATTACATAGATGTGGTTGGTCTGTTGGTGTAGCTCTGCCTTATGAGTCCTTAACAGTGCAAAGTAGCTCGATCACTCTTACTGAATAAATGTTGTCATATGAACTGCAAAGCTGTGTTGGGCCCCAGCACAATGCTGACGTGCATCAAATTGGATTGGCAAGTTGGCCAATTCATTGTGATGTATGAAAACATTATCATTTTTGGAATATGCATATAAAGATAAGAATGGCATGTTATTAATGTGGAAGATGTAAATAAGCAATAAGCATCACACAAACGGCTATTTTTTATTCTATCACTAGAATAAAAGTATTAAAAAAAACCAGAAGGATGTTTGCTAGAAAAAATACTATGAAAAGGAAAATTGGAAATATATGGAACAGGGAAAGACATAGCAGGTTACCTCATATTGGAAATTATTTTTAATTGTTCTTACCATGCTTTATTGGAACAATTGCCCAACATTCCAAAAATTTTAACATCAGCTTCACAATCTGATTATCAGGTAAGAGCACGAGCAGCAGACCTCAGGCTATCAGTTACTGGCAAAGACAATTTGCTTGATGGTCAGGATATTCACATACATTTTCCTGCTGGTGCTGTGCCTAAGGATGGACCTTCCGCTGGTGTTACCTTGGTGACTTCATTAGTTTCACTGTTCAGCCAACAGCAAGTTCGAGCAGACACTGCAATGACTGGAGAGATGACTTTGAGGGGCCTTGTGTTACCTGTAGGTGGCATCAAAGACAAGGTGTGTTGCAATGTTCACTCCTTTGCAGTTTTCTGAAGTTTTGTGATTTTTGTGTTATTATGTAAAATACTTGCCATTTGTAGACTATGATGGAAGAATTATATTTCCAAACTTCCAATCAAACTAAACGTTTTATTTTTTTTAAATAGTATGAGGATTGAAGGGAGGTAACTCACGATGATGATCCAAATTTGTACGGAGTAATAGCCAAAAATACTAGTGTTGACATGTGGTTTCTTTCTGGCTCTAGATCATGTTTGCTGCATATTGTTGGCTAACATGTTCAAACCTTTTCCAAGAATCAATCAAGGATTAAAGTTAGAAGAAGAAAAACCGCTACAAGCGAAGATTCCATTCCTCCTCCTCAGCAGTGGGCCAAGTACACAATATAAGTGGCATGATGACTACAACCTAAAAGGCTATCCATGCTAACATGCTTATTGTTGGCCACGGAATATATATTTAATATGGTGTTCTTTTTGAAAAGAAACATTTTTATATAAGGGTTTATTCCGTGGGTGCGCATCGTATCATACGATTTGGGTTCAGGTGCTGGACCTTTCCCCACTGACCGCAATCAGTGTTGATTTACATCAGCTTAACGTCCGAACTCCTTTGTTTGACTGTCAAAGAAATCCTAAAGCCCCTTACATAGGTTCTGATGTTGAGGGCATATGTGCTTGGGTGGCTCACAATGATCACTCGTTCACCATCTGACCATCGACAGATTGACTGAACTAGGGTTTTATCAAAGGCCTCTTAAGTTCATGCAAAACCCTAGAATTTAGGGGTGTGATTCTGCAGAAGCCATAGTCATTTTTGAAGTGGCAGGACCCCGGGGGAACTTTGATAATTTTATGTTTCTAGGGTATTTTGGTAATTTTACCATGCCAGGGATGTTTTTGAAATTTCTGGGTTGAAAAGAAAGTAGGATAGGATCCCTAACTTCCCAAGGCGCTGAGGTCATTTATGGAGGGTTTTAGGGGCTACTAAGCCATTTCTAGATCACAAGGGTATTTTAGTAATTTTATCAAACCCTACACGGACCTAGGTTGGAGGTGGCACCCAAGTGTCGGACTGAGATGACAATGTCCTCAAACCAAAGGAGTGACGAGGGACTTCATAGAAGGCGCACATGTGTCAATTTTGCCAAATGAGGGGTATATATGCAATTCCCAAAAGTCGGGGGTTTTATTATAATTTTTCTGATCGATGTGCAGAGAAAATCTGTAGAATACACCATATACATTTAGGGCCCAAGTGGATACAAGGGTTTTCGGCGAATTGTCGACTGTACATCACAGAGATCTGCACTAACGTGGGAAGTAGGGGCGTAGCCCCAATTACAAAAGATTGCAGTGGAAAACTGCAAACAACAGGACTTTTGTTTCTTGCAATCCTGGGGAGGACATTTCCGTAATTCCCCCGTTATAGGGATGGAACTACATAATTTAGCCGCCCCAGGGTGTAGAAATTTACATACATGGCCCGCAGAGGGACATAATTACAAAAATATCCCTTAAGGGCATAAATATAAGACCCGGGGATCACCTATCCCTCAAAGGTCAAAACAACGAACAAGTCTCTTCTCCAATGCGTAGGAGTCCTTGATCTCTCATAGATGCTGAATGCTGGATGCCCTCTTCTGGACCCTTGGGGTCTATTTATAGAAGTGGAGGACTACCCGGAGTTGTTTGAACCCGTACGGGATGAACGGGATGAAAATGACCCCGGGAGGGACCCTTTTTTCTTTGATGCGAGAGAGAGAGAGGGCAGCGGGGTTTATTGAACCCGTATGGGGTCTAAACGCACCAGGGTCAATTGACCTCGGGCAGGTTGGACCGCCCCGGGGTCAATGGTCAATTGACCCTGGGCAGACCTGTCCGGGGTCATTTGACCCTGGGCAGGTCTGCTCCGGGGTCAGCTGACCCCAGATCACTTGACCCCGGGCAAGTCTGCCTAGGGCCAGCCGACCCCCAGTGGAGCTGATGTGGGTCCCCCCGAACCCCTGCTGGCCTATTCGCCAATGGGCTACTGTCTGCCATGGAGATCAAAAGAAGAGGGAGGTGACAATCACCTTATAGTCACCAATGGCCAAGGAGGTAATCGGAACCCCGGGGGGGGGGGGGGGGAGAAAAGTGGGGTGACCACACTCCCATCTCACATAAATCTCAAAATTGGCTTCGCCGGGTGACCTACCCTTGGCAAGTCTTCACCACCCCGGACAGGTGGTTGGCCACCCCGGGGGGGTCCCTGCTGCTGCTGTTTCACCCCGGGGAGGTTCTTCACCACCCCGGACAGGTGGTTGGCCACCTCGGGGCAGGTCCCTCTTGCTGCTGTTTCATCCCGGGGAGGTCCGGGGGTGGTCCCTGCTGAGATGGGTGGTCTAGTCACCCCCGGTCCCTCTTGCTGCTGTTTCATCCCGGGGAGGTCCGGGGGTGGTCCCTGCTGAGATGGGTGGTCTAGTCACCCCCTTTGAAGCCCCCCCAGAGAGTTTTGGTCATCCCTTTCTGCAGTGGTGAGCTTAAGTAATATCTCACCCCCACATATTGTGACTTCCTGCTTGAAGAAAAGATGGGGAATTATCCCGGGGTAATTTGCTTTCTTTTTTTTGTAGGCAAAAAAAATTACTGTCAACACTTACCTACTCAAATGGTGTCATTTCACTTGATTGGTTGCAGTGAGCATTACCTTAGTTGGATTAACTTTCATGATGAATAATGCGTTCGATTCCAGTGGGAGAGGGTTAGTCCTTCAAATGTTTAACAGTCATGCTGATGCTGCTGATCCTGGTGGTGTATGATTAACAACGCAGGACTTATTGTTTAATTTTATTATATCTCTGTGAGCACGAACTCTTTTAAGTTTTATTTAGAAAATGCAGGTGGGCATAACAGTGATCACATGATAAGCTAATTGTCCCGGCACCCATGATTTTCTTTGTGCCTTTTTCTTTTTCATCTATTCTAGATGGGAATCAATTAAAGGCTCAGGATTGATTTTTCAAATGCTATTTATTGGAATTTACAGGTGCTGGCTGCTCATCGTTATGGTATAAAGAGAGTCATCCTTCCAGAAAGGAATCTTAAGGACCTTGTTGAAGTTCCATCAGCCATTCTTGCGGGCATGGAGGTGGTTATTCTTTTCTTGATAATTGCATGATGATGCCTTACTCATTCTTTTGCTGGTTAGTTTCACATGCTTGACAACCAGCCATGAATTTCTTGGATCGGCTTATGGTTTGTTGTCGATTGATTTTGGTAGCTTAAGAGCTTTACACAGTTGATGAGTATGTTGCGGTGCTGACATCCTATAGACGTTTGCCTGAGGCTCCCGATTTTATACTTCCATGTCCTAAGCCAACTGTAGATTGATGGCACTGTCTTCCTATTTGTCACTCATCAATATATTTGCCTGAGGCACCTGATATTATACTTCCATGTCCTAAGCCAACTGTAGATCAATGGAACAGTCTTCCTATTTGTCCCTTATCAATGTTTACAAAGATGCCAATATCTGTTCTCAAGAAGATGTTTAATACATTAAAGGGCAGATGAGATAGAGGGGATAGGAAGACAAGGCCCCTTGTTTAGCTGGTGTTCCCTGCCTTGAATATCCAACCACATAGTGATGCCACTCCTGTTACACACTCTTTATCTGATGAAATGGCTATTCTTGGGTGTTTTCCATATAACCTTAGATACAATTTTCTGGGATGGTGAATTACTGCTGTACTTGGTTGATGCCTCGTGTTTCATGTTAGAATTTATTCATTTCAGAACTTTACATTTCAAATTTGAGAGGGAAGGGATTGTGATGCTAACTTATCTTCTCCTACGACCGCATATAGATATTGCTTGCCAAGCGAATCGAGGATGTTCTGGAACAGGCTTTCTTAGGTGGATGCCCATGGAGAGAACAAGCAAAATTATAGTGAGTCAAGCATTTCTTTGACAAGAGGCTCTGGCTCTAACTGCTGGTCCGACCAAGATTCAGGATCCTTCTGTGCACTTTTGGAGCGCTGGTGACTTCCTCTCTGACTGAGACTCAGATCCTTTTATTCACATTTGCAAGACCGGTTTATGCCAATTGCTGTCTGCCCATGCAAAATTTGTTCCATTTCTTGGGGCATTCGGGTAGGTTCACAAGGCTAGCTTGAGCTGTCGGGAATTGTCTTCCACTTCTTATCATCAGTCTTTCCCTTAGTCCCTATGTATACGGAAAATCCGGTGTATATATAAGATTGTTCTGTGTGACCCCAAAGTGTCTTACAGCAAGAATTGACAGCTTCTCACCTCAAGCACGAGATTCCAGTTGGCTTTCTCCAATCTCATGTGTTCAGATCTTGCATACCCAGTTGTGGAAACACAAGAAAAGTGTCATGGTGGAGGCGAGGAGCTTATTTTCCCCTTTTACCAAGGTTTTGAACCAAACTGCAGCATATATATAGGTTACTGTTTCTCTGATCCTCAATTTTTTTTATCGAAGTAAAGGAATTGCTGCAAAAGATGCATGTCCAAAATTAAATAAAAATTGGAATTACTCCCTTTTTTTCTTCAAAGCATACGAATGTCTTTTATTTGATGAACTTGATTAAAGTTGGAACAAGTGAAATTTTAAGGAAAATGAAGAATACAGGACATTCATTCTATCATGATATGTGAAATGAAGTGTGGTTGCTGTTGTCGGAATTTTTGTGGAATAACTCCTTGTCATTTTTGATATATAGAAATTGACCCTCTCAATCTTGATGTATATTTTTTTGCAACCCCATGTCAATTATACGTCCAGCTGAGGGACGCCTTTTTCAAGGGTGTGTGTGTGTGTTTGCTGGAAGTCTTAGGGGGGAAGGGTTATTCTTAACTTTCTAGGATGTTTGCCAAGTCCGACTTAACTTGAATTTGTCACATCAATTAATCTCCTCCTCACCACTTCATTTTTCCTTCAAACATGGGGAACTCCAATTAGAAGTAAAAAAAAGGCATAAATATTTTTCGTAGTTAAATATTTCTTTCCAAAACTACTGCTATATTAAAAATGGTCAATTAGACGTTGCATCCAGTCAATTAGACGTTTCATCACGCATCCTTTTGTCACCGTTCCTCTCTTAAAATAACACGAAAAGTCTGTGCAACATTGGAAAGAAATGCATTTGATGGTCAACATCAAAAAATCTACTTGATAAATAAAACATTAGAAATATCGACCCGAATATATCTCACTCCGTGAACAACGGCTAAGAAGTCGCCACCGAATGCAGCTGAGAACCTATATAATTAGCTAAATCAGCTCCCCAGGAAGCCATCCAAACATAATAAAACATATGGTTCTAATTAGTTCATGCATGTGGGGAGAGAATATAACGATGAGTAGAAAAAAAAAAAGAAAAGTTGGGGGATGCCGGGGTTCGTTGGGTGGCAAATTCATGAGCATCCTTCTTTGCACGCGGATAACGGCGAGTTCCATCCCCTACGTATAGCATGTACCGGTCCGATACGTTACGTATCAGTCTTATTACAAATGATCCATGTGGCGTCTAGCCGCTGGGAGGATGCCCACGTACTGTTGGAGAAGGATCTGGTCTGCCCCAGCTCGGACTGTTAGGGCTTGTTTGATAACCGAATACGTCACTCGCGGGTGGCATATTCACCTGTCTCACGCTGATTCCACCGGTCTCACGTTGATCCCGGTTTAATAAAGCCTTGAGCAACTCATTTTAACCGTCTTTTAGCAGAGGAAAATCCAATTTTCTCACTCGACCTCATGAGATCGAATAAGTCAACCCAAGGATGCCCATCTCAGTCTTAACCCACTTGATTATCAAACTGGCCCCAGTGACTTAAGACTTTGATCCTAGGCTGATAGGTTACTCTTAGATTTCAAAAAAAAAATACAGTAATTTGTATCCACATTAATCGGTGTCTGAAAACTTCACAGATATATATATATATACACCAAATAATATATCATTTACATCCATTCAAAATGGAAAACATCAGTATCCTTTCCTCGCAATATCTTTACGTACAATTTTAAATCAAGGCCACATCCAAATTCAAATAATTCAATATTCACAAATAAATCCTTGGGGGAAGTGGGATGCCGATACGGGTCGAGTCGGAACTCGTCTCCTCCGCATCAAAAATTAAATCTGCAGGTTGTCTTATTAAACATGAATTGTCCTCAACATGACTTCATACTCGTATTTGATGGGATCGAAGAAACTGATGTTAGTTTTTCCCGTCCAAAGACTATCTATAATGTGGGTGCATATATCAAATATGCATACGTCCGGTTACCATCTTTGTATCCCTACGCAACAGAAACGACACCAAACAGTATGAAAGCTCAAAATCTGTACGTCACGTCGATCTAAATAGTTCCCAATCTTCCTCTCCTGATCCAATTTGAAAGGCTGACTTCTGACCCGGCCGGCTCTGTCTGCATGGAAGACTTTTTAAGCGTTTGACCCCCAAACGAAATCTGCGACTGTGGAATCCGGATTCCCATGCACCGTAGATCCTTCAAATCCAAGGCAGGTCTCCCCATGATCATCCCAGCAACTTGAAGCATCGTGCATGGTTTGCCGACTCATATTTAATCCTTGAAAATTACAGATTATAGAGGATGATTAATAAGGTCGTGTTTGACGTCGTAAATTAAACATGGTAATGCCCTGGAATTATTTCATTTCACTCTAATTTTTTGGTTGTTTGTCAACTGTTCAACAGTCTGCGATCGAGATGGCAAGCCGCTTCGTCCGTCTCCAGTCTCCGTTGACCAATGCTCTTTGACAAAACTCAAACGAGAATCTGCAGAGTCGATGATGAGCCGCGCGCGCCCGCCTCTCTTCCATGGCGTCCGTCCTCTCCAGGGGTCTTTCTCTGTGAGTCCGTCCGTCGGGCATCCTCTCCTAAATAGATCTCCCGGTGCAAAGAGAAACCTGATGTACGGAGTCCGGGGGGGAAGAGAGAATGTCGGTGGCGCTGTGCACAGGCATGGCGACCTTCTCCCGGTTGAGCCTCCTCTGCTTCTTTTTTACCGCAACGGTCATCCCCGCCATGCCGGCTACTCCCGACGTCCAGCTCGAGGCCCTGGTCGCCTTCAGGGACTCCATCAAAGAAGACCCGTTGGAGGCCTTGGCTGGCTGGACGGCCGCAGCTCACCACTGCAGCTGGCCGGGCGTCTCCTGCGACCTCTCCAACTCCTCTGTCCTCTCCATCTCCCTCCCTGACATGCGGCTCCGCGGCACCATCTCCCCATTCCTGGGCAACGTCTCCACGCTTCAGCACCTCCAGTTGAGCTTCAATTCCTTCTATGGCACCCTGCCATCCCGGCTCGGGCTCTGTTCGGAGCTCGTCTACATCGCCGTCTTTGACAACCTCCTCTCCGGCGAGATCCCCAAGGACCTGGGGAATCTAAAGAAGCTCCGGAGGTTGCACCTGGGGAAGAACTTCTTCAACGGGAGCATCCCCAGCAGCATCTGCAACTGCACGTCTCTGATCGAACTGGGTTTGGCCACCAACAACCTCACTGGTACGATCCCATCAGACATAGGCAGTCTGGTTAATCTTCAGATATTTCTAGCCTACAGAAACAAACTGGTTGGATCCATACCAGCGTCCTTATGGAGGTTGACAGGCATGCGAAGTTTGGATTTCTCCATGAACCAGTTGTCTGGCACCTTATCTCCTGAGGTTGGAAACTTCTCAGAGTTATCTTTCCTTCAGCTCCAAGAGAACCAGTTCTATGGACCCATCCCACCGGAACTGGGGCGTTGCAGAAACCTCACTCGTTTAGCCCTGTACGAGAACGGGTTTACAGGAAGCATCCCGCAAGAACTTGGAGACCTGACAAACCTGGTTTCTTTGTTCTTACACACGAACGTGTTGTCTTCAACCGTCCCTGCTACGTTGTCCCATTGCAGGTCTCTGATCCGTTTGGAGCTTTCTCACAATAAGCTGAGTGGGAGCATACCACCTGAGTTAGCATCCTTGAGTTCTCTCAGGCTTTTGAATCTCCAAGACAATAGATTGACGGGGGGGATCCCTCCATCCTTGATGAACATGACAAACTTGGAGGAGTTGGTCCTGTCTTTCAACATCCTGACAGGTAGACTTCCTCCGGACTTGGGCTCACTCTACAAATTAAAGATGCTGTTAGTCGACATGAACGCGCTTCATGGGCCACTACCTCCCAGTTTAGCCAATTGCACCCACCTCGCTGATGGATCATTCGCGTACAACGGCTTTACAGGGAAGATCCCGCCGGGATTGGGAAGGCTGCAGAACCTTGAAAACTTCTATGCCATGCGAAATCAGATGTCCGGACAAATACCCAGCGATCTATTCAATTGCACGAAGCTCGACGCTTTGAGCTTGACAGCAAACAATTTCGGTGGGATTCTGAAGCCCGAAATTGGAAAGCTAGCCAATTTGAAGTACTTGTATATAATAGCAAATGATTTCTCTGGGTCAATTCCGCGGGAAATCAGCAACTTGACAGTGCTGATAAGCTTGAGAATTGGGGAAAACAAATTTTCCGGCAAAATCCCCTCAGAAATATCAAAGCTCTCACGCCTCCAATGGCTTTCCCTTCGAGCGAACTCTCTAGAAGGTGTGATCCCTGAACAACTGTTTGAGTTGGAGCAGCTCAGCGTTCTAGAATTGCAACAGAATAAGCTCACTGGATCCATACCAGACACAATATCAAAACTCCGAAGGATTTCCCGCCTGTACCTCCATGGAAACCAACTCAGTGGTCTTATTCCTAGAGGCTTCAGAGATCTTCAAAATCTGCTTTTAGTTGATCTTTCTCACAATCAGCTGGTTGGGACAATATCTGGTCCAGTGATCACGAGCATGAAAAGGTTGCAGTTGTATCTCAACCTATCAAACAATCTGCTCGAAGGTTCTCTCCCCATTGAGATCGGTGGGCTAGAAATGGTGCAGGAGATTGATGTTTCTAATAACAATCTCTCTGGAGGCATTCCACAGTCACTAGGAGGGTGTAAGAACCTTCTTTCCCTTGACCTTTCGGCAAATATATTGTCAGGCCAACTTCCTGCTGAGATATTTCCTTCGTTTAGTTTACTCACTAGCTTGAATCTTTCCAGCAATAAACTGGTAGGGGAGATTCCAGTGGATATAGCTGAGATGAAGCAACTTGCATCTCTCGATCTCTCGCAAAATGGGTTTGAAGGAGCAATCCCAAAGAGTTTGGAGAACCTTACCAATTTAAGACACCTCAACCTCTCTTTTAATCAATTACAGGGTCCTATCCCAGAAAGTGGGATTTTTGAGAACTTGAAGCCTACAAATCTAGATGGAAACTTTGCACTATGTGGAGCCAAAATTCGTGCGCCCTGCAATGATGAAAGGAACCATAATTTTTCAAAGAAGGCCCTCTTGGTGGTTGTGGTGTTATCTTCTCTAGGTTTACTCTTGCTCTTGCTACTTGCATTCATTATCAAGAAAAGGTGTCAGGCAAGGAGGTGTCCAGAAGATAATATCGAGGATTCAGAAGTTGAGCTAAGATCAGCACAAGGTTTGAAGAGATTTACAGAGGAGGATTTGCAGATTGCTACTGAGACCTTCAAGGAAGAGAATGTGATTGGAAGCAGTAGCTTAAGCATTGTTTACAGAGGAAGGCTTCAGGATGGTGGGAGACTTGTTGCTGTGAAGAAGCTGAACCTGCAGCAATTCCCATCAAAGTCTGATAAGTGCTTCTTGACAGAGTTGAAGACCCTAGGATACCTAAAGCATAGGAACCTGGTTAAAGTGGTGGGTTATACCTGGGAGCCTAACAAATTAAAAGCCCTTGTACTGGAATTCATGGAAAATGGAAGTCTAGAAAATGTAATACATGAGACAAGGTTGGATAGATCAAGATGGAAGAAGGTCCTTGAAAGGCTGAGGGTATGCATATCGATTGCTAATGGCCTGGTTTACTTGCACTATGGTTATGACTTCCCTATTGTCCACTGTGACCTGAAGCCAGCCAATATCCTCCTAGATCAAGAATGGGAGGCTCATATCAGTGACTTTGGAACTGCTCGGATGCTTGGCGTCCATTTGCAAGACAGTGGCAGGAGCTTGCCCACTTCCTCTGCACTACAGGGAACCATAGGCTACTTGGCACCAGGTAACAAATTCTCAGTTTCCTCTGTGGCCTTTTGATGGTGTTATTTTGAATTTTTTCCCTATATCTAATAGAAGGCTCACCTTATCACTAAACATCTGAGGGGGGACTAATGTGTTTCTTCTCAGAGTTCGCATATATGGCGAAGGTGACACCGAAGGTGGACACATTCAGCTTCGGCATTGTCATCATGGAGTTCCTCACCCAACGGAGGCCAACGTCAGTGGAAGGAAAGGATGGCCATCCCTTGGCACTACCAGAGTTAGTGGCGGAGGCACTTGCTGGTGGAGTTGACAAGGTCCTGCCTGTGCTTGACCCAGATATAGAGCTCACAAGCTCTAGGGACGTGCAGCTGGCTGTGAGACTCCTAGAGTTAGCTGTATCATGCACGCAGGCTGAACCCGATGCCAGGCCAGATATGAACGTCGTCCTCTCCTCCCTGCTGAGGCTGAGAGCGGGCTGCAGTGATCAATAGCACCGCATGGAACTACTTCAGCTTCAAACTACAGTGGCAGTTATTATGATCTCTGCAGCATAAACTAGATAAAAAAGCCTGTACTAGTAATTTCATGTTCCTTTGTTCAACCACAAAACTCAGTTCGGTTTGGTGTTTGCAGTGTCAAAAATTAGAGTCTACAAATTCATGCACACTTTTTGAAATATGTAATAAGCTTTTTCTTCTGGTCTGCCATGTTCAACTCTTGCCAAAATGGCCAAGCTTGGCAGTGTTGGAATAGCACTAGAGGGTACAGTCATTTCTAGATCATCAGTCATTTAGAAACAAATAATGAGGAAACAGAATCCCCCTTAGTAAACTCCATCTTGCTAAATTACATGTGCCTCACCAAAGTAGATGATGATTAATACTGTCGTGTGGACCTCCCGAGTTATTGAACTCATGAAACTTCGGTATACATGACATCGCTATAAGTAATTTGGCAACAATCTCAGAGGCACAAAAGCAATCTGTTAATTAGCTGTACATGACTCCGTTTTTTGGTGGCTGAGCAGATGACCAACAAGATTAGACTTCAGATTGAGAGTGTTAACAATTGAGTAAAATTTAACCAAGAAATCTCTAGCTAATTTCAGCTCATCTCGTAAGCAAACGAGTAAAATTTGAGTAAACTCCTAGGCTTGGGTAGCAGATGATTCAAGTTCAAAAATCGGTGTACTCAGTGAGTTTATGTTCAAAAGCAGGCTCAATTAAGATTTGATTATATTTCTCAAGTACATTTGCTTATGTACATTTAGAAGTTCATTTAAAATCCATTTACATCCTTTTAATGATTTGTTTGGTGTCTAAGGGTTAGGTGCCACGTTTGATTCATATTTATTTACTGAGTAATCTAATCAGCTTTTTTTCTTTCAAATGAATGAGAATTATTTCAGTATCTGAAGAGCTTGGATTAGACTCCGTTATTACATGCACCAGGTTATATCAAATGCTCTTAGGATTGCATCAACCATGGTCATAGATGAAGCAATGGTGGAAAAAATGCTTGGGGTAGTTTCACCTTCCTTAAGGGACAGTGTGGTGAATTTTAAGTTTATAGCTGTTGGTTAATCTAAATAAATCTGATTAACTATTATCCATCTTGCAATGAAGCCTCCTAGATTTGATGATAGGGAAGCTGCAGAACGTGTAGCAACTCCAGCAGTTTCTGTTGGACTTGTATGGACAAGCTTTGGTGGGGAAGTTCAGTTTATTGAGGCTACAACAATGGCAGGGAAGGGACATTAGCATCTTTCTGGAAAACTTGGTGATGTTATAAAAGAGTCAGCACAGATTGCTCTAACTTGGGTATATATTTATTCTTTTCTTCATATTGAATATTTTTTAAACTTTGCTTGTTGAAATGCAATATGTACATACTTTTTTTTTTTTTGCAATGGTAGGTCTTCTATTTATGATAGCTATACCTTACGTGCTTGTCTTAACTGGAATCTTCTAGCCTTGATTCTATCTGTGGGGCTTGCTATACCTGGATAGTTGTCTTCCTTTAGATGCCAGACAACAAACATAAAGCCAGAATACATAGATGTGGTTGGTCTGTGGGTCTAGTTCTGCCTTATGAATCCTTAACAGAGCAAAATCAGATCGATCACTCTTACTGAAATTTTAACTGCAAAGTTGTGTTGGGCCCCAGCACAATGCTGATATGGTTCAAATTGGATTACCAAGTTGGTCAATTTTAGCGTTTGACCCCCAAAATCTGAAACCTTATAAGAATCTGGATTCCCACCGCGGATCCATCCAAGTCCGAGCACGTCTCTCCGTGATGATCCCAACAACTTGAAGCATCAAGAATGATGGGTGGCATATGGTCCATTCTAAAGGGGCATTTGTTTTGGCTGAAGGAGGGGGGATTTTGTAAAAAATCTCTTCCCCGTACTCAGGCCTCGTTTGAAAACTCAATGCGATTATGGCTTTTTTCATAATCCTTTAGAGTGAGAATAATCCAATGAAAAGGAGATTTTGGGAGATTATAGAAAGTGGAGGCTTTTCACCCTATCTCTCTTTAAAAAATTAGATTATCACTTTCGAATAATCTGACGTGACATTTAGACATTTGATGAAGCTTTGGATGGGTGAAGATTACTAAGCCATAATCTATGGCCCATTGAATTCTCAAACGCGCAGTGGATGGCCGAATCCCCAAAAAATTGTCTCCATAAGATTTTTGATATTTTCAATTACCTCTCATAATGAGCCTATCTCTCTCCTAATTACAAAATCCATACGAGCACATAAGTCGAGGTGATGAGTATTATTTGGTTGAGACGGTGGGTATGTCAAGGATTTCAATTATTGGAATCCCAAAATTCCATCTCACCATCCCAATCAAATGCCACCCAAGAGACATGGAGTGATTTGGCAAAATGATGATATCGACCACACTTGCTTCACAAGGCACGCCACATATTTCGAGACGTTTTTAAGGGCTCATTTGGGAACCCACCTAATTTCACTACTGTCATCGTAATCTTCTCACTGTACAATATTCTTCACGTGTTAAAAATTTCTCATCATTAAAAATCTCAGGAATCACCATTACACCTACTTTTGCATATTCATGGGCTCACCATTATTTTGTTCTTACAATCTCTCTCTCTCTCTCTTCGAGATTTTTTCTTGACTCAAAAGCCTAAACAACTGCTAGACATTTGAGAAAAGTTAAAAACTCTATCGAGATATTCCAATGATTGGAATCCACGTTGAATTTATTCTCGAATGCACCTTGATTTCACATGCAACTATGCAAGTTTGTAGAATAGCTAATGCAAGTGGTAGCTGGAGTGTGTAGATTAGCTGGTGCAAGTGGTGGGTGGACCATTTTAGGCATCACCATTAACAGTGCAGATATGAAATAATCCGAAGTGCCCCCATCAAATCGTTTACAACTGCTCTTCGTTAAGGTGATTTTGTTGAGAAGTTGAATCTGGTGAGATCACTGTGTACATTTTTATTTATTTATGCGGGTGCGTTTTAAATGTTCCTATAAAAAAAGAATATAATAGAGACGAGTAGTTCCGCAAGTGGGGAATTACAGCTAATGATTGGTTGCAGTGAGCATTACCTTAGTTGGATTACTTTTCATGATGAATAATGCGTTCGATTCCAGTGTCTTAGGGTTAGTCCTTCAAATGTTTAACAATCATGCTGATGCTGCTGATTCTGGTGGTGTATGATTAACAACGCAGGACTTGTTGTTTAATTTTATTATATCTTTGTGAGCACAAACTCTTTTAAGTTTTATTTAGAAAATGCAGGTGGGCATAACAGTGATCACATGATAAGCTAATTGTCCCAGCACCCATGATTTTCTTTGTGCCTTTTTTTTTTTCATCTGTTCTAGATGGGAATCAATTGAAGGCTCAGGATTGACAAATGCTATTTATTGGAATTCCCAGGTGCTGGTTGCTCATCGTTATGGTATAAAGAGAGTCATCCTTCCAGAAAGGAATCTGAAGGACCTTGTTGAAGTTCCATCAGCCATTCTTGCGGGCATGGAGGTAGTTATTCTTTTCTTGATAATTGCATGATGAATTGATCATGCATGCCTTACTCATTCTTTTGCTGGTTAGTTTCACATGCTTGACAACCAGCCATGAATTTCTTGGATCGGCTTATGGTTTGTTGTCGATTGATTTTGGTAGCTTAAGACCTTTACACAGTCGATGAGTATGTTGCGGTGCTGACATCCTATAGACGTTTGCCTGAGGCTCCCGATTTTATACTTCCATGTCCTAAGCCAACTGTAGATTGATGGCACTGTCTTCCTATTTGTCACTCATCAATATATTTGCCCGAGGCACCTGATATTATACTTCCATGTCCTAAGCCAACTGTAGATCAATGGAACAGTCTTCCTATTTGTCCCTTATCAATGTTTACAAAGATGCCAATATCTGTTCTCAAGAAGATG
Organism: Amorphophallus konjac; assembly: GCA_022559845.1. Classification (NCBI taxonomy): domain Eukaryota; kingdom Viridiplantae; phylum Streptophyta; class Magnoliopsida; order Alismatales; family Araceae; genus Amorphophallus; species Amorphophallus konjac. Next base: position 9,244,750 of record CM040127.1, on the reverse strand, counting down.
TTTAATACATTAAAGGGCAGATGAGATGGAGGGGATAGGAAGACAGGGCCCCTTGTTTAGCTGGTGTTCCCTGGCCTTGAATATGCAACTACATAGTGATGCCACTCCTGTTACACACTCTTTATCTGATGAAATGGCTATTCTTGGGTGTTTTCCATATAACCTTAGATACAATTTTCTGGGATGGTGAATTACTGCAGTACTTGGTTGATGCCTCATGTTTCATGTTAGACTTTATTCATTTCAGAACTTTACATTTCAAATTTGAGAGTGTTGAGATACACAGACCCAAAGTCATAAGCACATGAACCACAACTCATTTAACCAATACGGGACTATTGTCCAGGGACTATGCCCAAATATTCCAACAGAGAGGGAAGGGATTATGATGCTAACTTATCTTCTCCTATGACCGCATATAGATATTGCTTGCCAAGCGAATCGAGGATGTTCTGGAACAGGCTTTCTTAGGAGGATGCCCATGGAGAGAACAAGCAAAATTATAGTGAATCAAGCATTTCTTTTACAAGAGGCTCTGGCTCTAACTAGTTGGCTTTCTCCAATCTTATGTGTTCAGATCTTGCATGCCCAGTTGTGGAAACACAAGAAAAGTGTCATGTTGGAGGCGAGGAGCTTATTTTCCCCTTTTACCAAGGTTTTGTACCAAATTGCAGCATATATATATAGGTTACTGTTTCTCTGATCCTCAATTTTTTTTATCGAAGTAAAAGAATTTCTGCAAAAGATGCATGTCCAAAATTAAATAAAAATTGGAATTACTCCTTTTTTTTTCTTCAAAGCATACGAATGTCTTTTATTTGATGAACTTTATTAAAGTTAGAACAAGTGAAATTTAAGGAAAATGAAGACTACAGAACATTCATTCTATCATGATATGTGAAATATTATACTATCCATAATTTTTTTTATTGAAAACAATCATATTTGCTAGGAAGAAATGTCCTTACCGCACAACCAGAAGACCCATAAAATTCAAAACTCTTGCTTGGGATGCTATGTTTCACATCTCTTTTTAATTATTTGTGAATTGTCTCACATCGCTTAATCTCCTCCTCACCACTTCATTTTTCCTTCAAACATGGGGAAGTCCAATTAGAAGTAAAAAAAAAGGCATAAATAATTTTCACAGTTAAGTATTTCTTTAATTTCAAGACTACTGCCATATCAATTAAAAATTGTGAAATCACTTTCAATTAGACGTTGCATCAAGCATCCTTTAAATCCTTCATCATGTGTAGTGTACCAAAGTTGGGTTTGGTAACCCTGTCATAATTCCCAGCTCGGACTTCCAGTTGTTGGGCCTATGGCCATTTATATTTTTCAGCCCAGGTCATCTTTCGGTCGACCGCCCACTGGGCCGGTCGACCGGAACTGACAGAAGGCAATTCTGTTTTCTGTCTGAGAATTGCCGGTCGACCGCCGCCACTGGGCCGGTCGACCGGAACTGTCAGGAGCCATCCTTGCAGTAGCTGTGAATCACCGGTCGATCGCCCCTGTGGGTCCGGTCGACCGACCGCCCCGATGCAGCCAATTTTGACTTGTTTCCCATGGTCGAAAAGGGATAATATCCTTGGTTTGTTTAATCCAAAAGTCATGGGATCTACCAGGATTGGTGGATATGGCTTGAGGGTTGTCTCTTGACCACCCTAGATATATAAAACATCCTATTGTGGTCAAAAATCTAATACACAAGGTGAGATCTAGTGTGACTATCAAGGGTGAAGAAAAGGGACTACTGTAGCTCCGGGAAGAAGGGGCTGCTAGAGGAGAAGGAGAGCAAGAAGGGAAGATCTCCATCAACTGAACATGTTTCTCACTACAGGGAAGATCAGGTTTGCAGTAGGTTCTGCTGTGATCGAGTAGGAGAGTTCAGTTGTTATTGAATCCCAGCTTTTCTCTTGTAATCCTAACTCAAGTCTTGGCAAGAGACTTTGTGTAATCTGTACTTTCATCATATTCTTAGTGAATTCTCTTCTCTGGCTTGCCCGTGATTTTTTCCCTTCACATTGGAGGGGTTTTCCACGTAAATTTTATGTTCCATGTGGATGTGTGTTGTTCGATTAAATTTTTCGCTGCGTGATACGGTCGGTCTCAAGATTTGTTCGTACACATAAGTTTGGTATTTTTCCCTTCAACTGGTATCAGAGCCTATATAGATCAGTTTCATTATTTGTGTGCAAACATGGAGGCCGGTAACTCATCCCGCATGATTAGTTTAAACGGAAACAACTGGATGATATGAAAATCAAGAATGGAGGATCTCTTGTATTGCAAGGATCTATATGGTCCATTGAAAGGAGACAGTGGAAAGTCCGCAACAACGTCAGTCGATGACTGGAAAATATTAGACCGAAAGACTGTCGGGTTTATTCGACAGTGGCTTGATGATAGTGTCTTTCATCATGTTTCCACTTAGAGTTCTGCATACCCTCTATGAAAAAAGTTGGAGGGTCTTTATGAAAGAAAAATAGCTGGTAATAAGGCCTTCTTGATTAGAAAACTTGTCAATCTGAAGTTTAAAGAGGGCACTTCTATTACTGAGCACTTGAATGAAATGCAGAGTATCACTAACCAATTATCCTCTATGAAGATGTCTCTTGATGATGAGTTGCAGACATTTTTACTTCTCAGTTCGTTGCCAGAAAGCTGGGAGACACTGGTGGTCTCTCTCAGCAATTCTGCACCAGGTGGAGTTGTCTCCATGAGTCAAGTAACAAGCAGTCTGTTGAATGAAGAGTTGAGAATAAAGAATTCAGGAATTTCTCACAGTGATTCACAGACACTTGTCTCGGAGAATAGAGGAAGGTCAAAGTCCAGAGGGAGAGAAAATTCACAGAAGAGCATAAGTAAGTCAAGGCCAAGGAAGGACATTTCTTGCTACAACTGTGGAGAAAAAGGGCATTTCAAGAATCAGTGCAAGCAACCGAAGAAGAACAAGAAAAAGGGAAAAGAAGTAGAGAATGCAGAGTCAAAAGACAATGTCACAGCTACAGCGCAAGGTGATGATTATCTGATTTTGTCTACTTCTGATGATATTTTTTCTTGCGTATGCCAGGACCTCGAGTGGGTGATTGATACAGGTGCTTCTTATCATGCTACACCACGGAGGGAGTTCTTTGCTACCTACAAGGTTGGAAACTTTGGTGTTGTCAAGATGGGCAACCATGGGACATCAGACATCATTGGCATGGGCGACATTCATATAAAGACCAATCTTGGTTGCAAGTTGGTACTTAGGGATGTGAGGCATGTGGTTGATTTGAGGTTGAATTTAATTTCAGTTGGAAAACTAGATGATGAAGATTATGATAGCAGATTTCACAAGGGAAAATGGAAGCTTAACAAGGGTTCTCTTGTTGTTGCTACTGGGAAGAAATGTCATACCTTATATATGTTGCAGGTTCAAGCTTGTGGTGATCAGTTGAATGCTATTGAGAAAGATTCCAGTATGGAGTTGTGGCATAGGAGACTGGGACACATGAGCGAGAAGGGACTGCAAGTTCTTTCCAAGAAAGAAGTCTTACCAGACTTCAGAGGTACACATCTGAACTCATGTATTGATTGTTTGGCTGGAAAATAACATAGAGTTTCCTTTACTAGTCTTGCATTGTTTAGAAAGATGCATGCTTTGGATCATGTCTATACAGATGTATGTGGCCCTTTAAAAATAAAAACTCCTGGTGGATCAGTTAGTGTTCCAAGTATCAGTGGTGCACTTTACTTTGTCACCTTTATAGATGATTTTTCAAGGAAAGTCTGGGCTTATGCTTTGAAAACTAAAGATCAGGTTATTGATGTTTTCAAAGAGTTTCATGCCAGGGTTGAAAGGGAGACAGAGAGACAGCTGAAATGCATAAGTTCAGACAATGGTGGTGAGTATACAGACTCGTTTAATGCTTATTGCAGGTCACAGGGTATTCAGCATGAGATGACACTTCCTGGTACACCTCAGCACAATGTAATTGCAGAGAGGATGAACCGCACCATCATGGAAAAGATCAGATGTATGCTTTCACAAGCCAAGCTACCCAAAAGATTTTGGGATGAGGCATTGAGGACCGCAGTTGATGTGATCAACTTGTTACCCTGTACAGCTCTAGATGGTGATGTTGCTGATCACGTATGGTCAGGAAAAGATGTCTTGTACAAGCATTTGAGAGTGTTTGGCTGCCGTGCTTTTGCACATATTCCACACATTGAAAGGTCCAAGTTGGATGGTAAGACAAAAGAATGTATTTTTCTTAGGTACTCACGTGATGAATTTGGTTACAGGCTTTGGGATCCAGAAAAGCAGAAAGTATTCAGAAGCAGAGATGTGATATTCTTTGAAGATCAAACCTTTGAAGACTTCAAGAAAAAGGTACTAGCCAAGGCTTCTGAAGAAAGCTTAGCAGATTGTGATCCAGCCTCCCCTCCAGTATGTCAGGGTGATGGGGGAGATCAACATGAAGATGATGCAGAGACAGATGCTGACTTACCTGCAGAACATGTTGAGCAGGAAGTAGATGAGAAGCAACCTCCTATAGAACCTCAACTAAGAAGATCTTCCAGAGAACATCAGCCTTCCAAAAGGTATCCTACAGATGAGTATGTAATGCTTACTGATGCAGGTGAACCAGAGTGTTACCAAGAGACAATGTAAAGTGAGTAGAAGAATGAGTGGTTAGGAGCTATGCAGGAAGAGATGGATGCTCTACAGAAGAACCACACTTATGATTTAGTGCAGCTACCAAAGGGAAGAAAGGCATTGAAGAACAAATGGGTTTTCAAATTGAAGACTCAGGAGCAATGTTCTCAACCAAAATACAAGGCCAGATTGGTTGTAAAAGGCTTTGGTCAAAAGTAAGGTATTGACTTTGAAGAAATTTTTTCTCCTGTTGTAAAAATATCTTCTATTCGTGTTGCTCTAGGTTTTGCTGTTAGCCTGGATTTGGAGGTTGAACAGCTGGATGTGAAGACAACTTTCCTCCATAGTGATTTAGAAGAGGAAATGTATATGGAGCAACCAGAAGGATACAAAGTCATAGGAAAAGAAAACTTTATCTGCAGATTGAGAAAGAGCTTGTATGGGCTGAAGCAAGCTCCAAGGCAGTGGTACAAGAAGTTTGATTCATTTATGGCTGAAAATGAATACAAAAGAACGGTTTCAGATCATTGTGTATACATCGCATGGTTTGGTGAGAATTTCATTATTCTCTTATTATATGTTGATGACATGCTTATCCTTTAGAAAGATATGTATATGATTGACAGGCTGAAGAAGGAACTTAGCAAGTCCTTTGCAATGAAGGACATGTGCTCAGCAAAGCAAATACTGGGCATGCAGATTTCTCGTGACAGAAAAGTCAAGAAAATATGGTTGTCACAGAAGAAATACATTGAGAAGGTATTGGACATGTTCAGTATGAGCAATGCAAAGTCAGTTGGTTCTCCTTTTGCAGGTCATTTTAAGTTGTGCTCAGAGCAGAGTCCAACAAATGAAGAGGAGAAGGAGAAAATGCAGAAAGTCTCTTATGCTTCAACTGTAACGACCCGAGAATCCGATTACCGGGAAGGCCCGATAACCCGAGACTCGCACCGCCACCCACGAGCCCGAAGACTCGGAAGGGTTAAAAGGATGGTGTGGAGACTACACAAGTATCACAAATAATTGCAGAAATTAAACATTTATAATATTAAGCAGGAAATAAATTAACTTTTTTCATGGTCCACAATATAAAATAACAACAATAACAATAGTCCACGACTAGTACAGTGACAAGAAAGGAAAGTACAGCTACACGGGACATATCCCGGCTCTGACCTCTGGCACTACCTCTGGGCACCCGCACCACGCTGCACCCCAGACGCGCTCCCCTGGGGCGGCGCCTCACCTGAAACACAGTGAAAACACGCAGGGAATGAGTCTCGGAACAAGACTCAGTAGGGATCACTCGAACCCTACCTCGTAAAACGAGAAACCACTATACTAGCGGTCGGAGAGTATCTCGGAAGGGAAAGCCCTGTACTCTACAAGACCAGCACCACTCCCAGGTAAGAGTATCCGATTACCGCGACTAGGTGGTAGCGGTCCTGGGTCGACCGCGACCACTGGAGGCGGTCCTCCGGTGACCGCGACTCCTTTTCCTTGCCAACTTGAATCCCGGACGAGCTAGTCTCGATTCCTGTGCTGACCCGTAGTCCGACTGATGCGGGGCATCATGTGGGGGCTACACGTGGGGGTGCCGTGGGGTCCCGGGAGGTGGTGGCTCCGGCTTGTGTCACCGTGCGTCGGTGTTGGTACAAGGAGCGTTCCTCGTACCTGCGGTTGCGAAGTTATTTTTCGTTGACTCGAGAGTCTACTCCTTTAGTGACCCTCCACTAGTCGTAGCCCACCAGTACAAGGTGCTGGTCTCACCTAGGAGTGGTGTACGGACATTCACCTTTGAGACGGTTTGTGGACCGGTTACCGTAGGCCCCTCGTCGGTAATCGGATACTCTCACCTGGGAGTGGTGCTGGTCTTGTAGAGTACAGGGCTTTCCCTTCCGAGATACTCTCCGACCGCTAGTGTAACGACCCGAGAATCCGATTACCGGGAAGGCCGATAACCCGAGACTCGTACCGCCACCCACGAGTCCGAAGACTCGGAAGGGTTAAAAGGATGGTGTGGAAACTACACAAGTATCACAAATAATTGCAGAAATTAAACAGTTATAATATTAAGCAGGAAATGAATTTAACATTTTACATGGTCCACAATAAAATAACAACAACAGCAACAGTAGTCCACGACTAGTACAGTGACAAGAAAGAAAAGTACAGCTACACGGGGCATCCCCCGGCTCTGACCTCTGGCACTACCTCTGGACACCCGCACCACGCTTCCGCTGCGCTCCTGACACGCTCCCCGAAGGTGGCGCCTCACCTGAAACACGGTGAAAACACGCAGGGAATGAGTCTCGGAACAAGACTCAGTAGGGATCATTCGAACCCTACCTCGAAAAACGAGAAACCACTACTCTAGCGGTAGGAAAGTACCTCGGAAAGGAAAGCCCTGTACTCTACAGAACTAGACCCTACGGCACGCAAACCGACACACGTGCCACGGTACGAGAAGACCGAAACTCAACGGTCGAACCGTCAAAACCCGAAGGTCGGAAACACACGACTGACAGTCTGACACTCCGTACTCGACAGGAGTACCACCCACTAGAAGCACAGCCGGTAGCGTCCCCTGACGTCTTACACCGCACCGCAGGTGAACCGCCTGACATGGTAGGTCCTACCCGAGGCGCAAACACCGTACAAGTAACCACAAACAAGTGACTAGCTGGGGTCACGCCCGTCGACGTGGGTCCAACCGCCCCCAACCACGTGTGCACACACAGACCGCGCGTCCCTGGTCTGGCCCTCTGACCGGTTTTCCCCTCAGCCGGACTCTGGCTGCAAGACGTGGGGCCCAACGGTAACCGGTCCACAAACCGTCTCTAAAGGTCAGCCCGTACACCACTCCCTGGTGCAACTAGCACACGCGTACTAGTAGGCTACGACTAGTGGAGCTAAAAAAGAACTCCGAAGTTAAGCGTGCTTAATGGGGAGCAGTATCGGGATGGGTGACCAACCCGGGAAGTCCCCCATTCTGGAGCCGATCACTATCAGAAAGGGATAAAACCGTGAGGCTGGTAGGCCAAAGCGGACAATACCTCGATGGTATAGAGTACGGGGCGTGACAGCTAGTATAGTGGTTTCTCGTTTTACGAGGTAGGGTTCGAGTGATCCCTACTGAGTCTTGTTCCGAGACTCATTCCCTGCGTGTTTTCACCGTGTTTCAGGTGAGACGCCGCCCTAGGGGAGCGCGTCTGGGGTGCAGCGTGGTGCGGGTGCCCAGAGGTAGTGCCAGAGGTCAGAGCCGGGATATGTCCCGTGTAGCTGTACTTTCCTTTCTTGTCACTGTACTAGTCGTGGACTATTGTTATTGTTGTTATTTTATATTGTGGACCATGAAAAAAGTTAATTTATTTCCTACTTAATATTATAACTGTTTAATTTCTGTAATTATTTGTGATACTTGTGTAGTCTCCACACTATCCTTTTAACCCTTCCGAGTCTTCGGGCTCGTGGGTGACGGTGCGAGTCTCGGGTTATCGGGCCTTCCCGGTAATCGGATTCTCGGGTCGTTACATCAACAGTCGGAAGTTTGATGTATGCAATGGTATGTACGAGGCCGGACATAACGTATACAGTCGGTGTTGCTAGTAGGTTTCTTACAAATCCAAGAAAAGAGCATTGGGCAGCAGTGAAGTTGATCCTTAGATATCTCAGAGGTAGCTCCAAAATTTGTTTAAGTTTTGGGGGTGGACCACCTGTTCTGACAGGTTACACAGATGCAGATATGGCAAGGGATATTGATACAAGGAAGTCCACATCAGGTTTTGTTCTTACTTTTACAGGGGGAGCTGTGTCATGGCAATCCAGGTTGCAAAGGTGTATTGCTCTCTCCACCATAGTGGCGGAATATATTGCTGCTACAGAGGTTTGCAAAGAGATGTTGTGAATGAAAGAATTCTTACATGAATTGGGGCTGAAACAAGAAAGCTATGTGGTGTACTGTGACAACCAAAGCGCCATCCACTTGTGCAAGAACCCAACTCTTCATTCCAAGTCAAAGCATATTGATGTCAGATACCACTAGATTAGAAATGTGTTTGAAGAGAAGCAACTGAAGCTTCAGAAAGTTCACACAGATGACAATGGGGCAGACATGTTGACAAAGACTTTGCCAAAAGAAAGGCAAGAGGTTTGCCGACGATTGGTCGGCATGACTACACACTGAGCAGTCTCGGGGCAACCTCCCTTATGGGCTGAAGGGGGAGGTTCTTGGGCTCATGGCCATTTATATTTTTCAGCCCAGGTCATCTTTCAGTCGACCGCCCCCACTGGGCCAGTCGACCGGAACTGACAGAAGGCAATTATGTTTTCTATCTGAGAATTGCCGGTCGACCGCCGCCACTGGGCCGGTCGACCGGAACTGTCAGGAGCCATCCTTCCAGCAACTGTGAATCACCGGTCGACCGCCCCTGTGGGTCCGGTCGACCGGCCGCCCCGATGCAGCCAGTTTTGACTTGTTTCCCATGGTCGAAAAGGGATAATATCCTTGGTTTGTTTAATCCAAAAGTCATGGGATCTGCCGGGATTGGTGGATCTGGCTTGAGGGTTGTCTCTTGACCACCCTAGATGTATAAAACATCTTATTGTGGTCAAAAATCTAATACACAAGGTAACATCTAGTGTGGCTATCAAGGGTGAAGAGAAGGGGTTACTGTAGCTCCGGGAAGAAGGGGCTGCTAGAGGAGAAGGAGAGCAAGAAGGGAAGATCTCCATCAACTGAACATGTTTCTCACTACAGGGAAGATCAGGTTTGCAGTAGGTTCTGCTGTGATCGAGTAGGAGAGTTCAGTTGTTATTGAATCCCAGCTTTTCTCTTGTAATCCTAACTCAAATCTTGGCAAGAGACTTTGAGTAATCTGTACTTTCATCATATTCTTAGTGAATTCTCTTCTCTGTCTTGTCCGTGATTTTCCCCTTCACATTGGAGGGGTTTTCCATGTAAATTTTGTGTTCCATGTGGATGTGTGTTGTTTGATTAAATTTTCCGCTGCATGATACGATCGGTCTCAAGATTTGTTCGTACACATAAGTTTGGTATTTTTCCCTTCACCAGTGACTTGGGTTTTATCCTAGGCTGATAGGTTTACCCTTAGACTTCAAAAAATTAAAAAAATAGTAATTTATGCACATATTACTTGGAATAATATTTGTTGTAAATTCGTGTCCGTGGATTTGCTGTAAATTTTACATAAACTGATGCGACATATTCAACAAGAAAAAGATGTGCCATACATCATGTCATGTGTACTTGCGGTAAATCTGCAAATCCAGAACTGAACTTATGCCTTTAACCTATTTCTCTCTCCAAATAACACATAATTTTCATCCAGTCTAAACGTGGACAGTTCATATTCAAATTTAAACAAAAAAAATAAAGATCATATTCAAATTTAAACAGTTCAATATTCATAAAAAAAACTTTATACGACTCTTGTCGGCGGAACTAATCACTCCATATCCAAAATTAAATCCTTGGGTTGTAATGCTAAACATGAATTGTCCTCTACATGAATTCATATTCATATTTTGATGCTATCGAACATTGATGCTAGTTTTTCCCATCAAAAAACAATCTATAATTTCGATTCATATCAAGTGATAACATGCGAGTACAACAAGAACGATACAAAACAGTATGAAAACTCAAAATTTGTACTTCACGTCGACCTAAATAGTTCCCAACCTTCCTCTCCTCCAATTTGAAAGGCTGACTTCTGACCAGGCCGGGTCTGTCTGCATGGAAGACTCTTTAAGCGTTTGACCCCCGAAATCTGAGACCTTATATAAGAATCTGGATTCCCACCATGGATCCTTCCAAGTCCGAGCACGTCTCTCCGTGATCATCCCAGCAACTTGAAGCATCAAGAATGGTGGGTGGCATAGGGTCCATTCTAAAGGGGCATTTGTTTTGGCTGAAGGAGGGGGGATTTTGTAAAAAATCTCTTCCCTGTACACAGTGGATGGCAGAATCTCCAAAAATTGGTCTCCACGATATTTTCAGATTTTCATCTATCTCTCATAATGAGTCATCTCTCTCCTAATTACAAAATTCATACAAGCACATAAGCTGAGGTGGCGAGTCTTAGGGCACGTTTGGGAACATCTATAGCATGGATTTTTGGGTTAAAATCTTCCGACCAACTTTAATCCCTTTCAAATGTAAAGGCACAACATGGGTTTTGGTGCAAATAGATTTTGAGGAGGAGAGAGAACATAGACACAAAAGTGTCAAATTCTCATAATCCTTATAATGAAGCAGAGACCAACTTCATGGGATTAACAATGATTGTTAATCTTCTCCCACTGCCATGCCGATACAGAGAGTAAATTGTGAGAAAATAAAAAAACGTGTAGATGTTTCCAAACGCGCCCTTAGTTAGTTGAGATGGTGGGTATGTCAGGGATTTCAATTATTAAAATCTTAAAATTCTATCTCACCATCCTGATCAAATGCCACGTAAGAGAACATGGAGTGATTTGACAAAATGATGATATCGACCACACTTGCTTCACAAGACGCGCCACAGATTTTGAGACCTCTTTAAGGACGCATTTGAGAACTCACCTAATTTCACCACTGTCATCGTAATCTTCTCACCATACAAAATTCTTCACATATTAAAAATTTCTCATCATTAAAAATCTCAGGAATCACCTCTACACCTACTTATGCATATTCATGGGCCCACCATTATCTTGTTCTTACAATCTCTCTCTCTCTCTCTCTCTCTCTTCAAGATTTTTTCTTGACTCAAAAGCCTAAACAACTGCTAGATATTTGAGAAAAGTTAAACTCTATCAAGACATTCCAATCATTGGAATCCACGTTAGATTTGTTCCCGAATGCACCTTGATTTCACATGCAACTATGCAAGTTTGTAGATGAGCTAATGCAAGTGGTAGCCGGAGTGTGTAGATTAGCTAGTGCAAGTGGTGGGTGGACCTTTTTAGGCATCACCATTAACATTGCAGATATGAATTAATCCCAAGTGCCCCCATCAAATCGTTTACAACTGCTCTTCTTCGTTAAGGTGATTTTGTTGAGAAGTTGAAGTTGGTGAGATCACTGTCAGCTTTTATTTATTTATTTATGCGGGTGCGTTTTAAATGTTCCTATAAAAAAAGAATATAATAGAGACGATTCTTGGACCGATTCATGGTCGAACCGGTTCGACCAACCGATCCGATCCGATTCTGATAACACTGAACTAAATCTATAATATTAACAAACATGGCCACCTGATAAATTGACATTCTTCCTTATTCGGCCTCCTCCGCCTTTTTTTACTCGAAACCCAATTCACTTTTTCAAAAACTCATATAAATCAGCTTTTGGAAATCACCAATTTACTTCACTATTTGAGTCTCTCTCTTATATGGATAGAAAAGTTATCCGTCTAATATATTATTGATCCATATCATTGGCACATGAGTTTCACCTATTAAATTCTTTAAATATTTATTAAATACTTATGTACACTTCGATCTAATGTCACTCTTATTCATGTATTTGTCACCTTTAGATAGTTATTTTTTACCCTTGGATAGTTATTTGTCACCCTAAAATATCATTGGAAGTCGCATTCGTTGTATCGAGAATACGCAAAAATTAAACTATTTGTAACCCTTACATAACTATTTTTCTCCCTTAAAAAATTATTTGTCACCCTTAAATAGTATTGAAAGTCTCATTGACGCGGCGGCGACGTGGAAGACGGATCGTCGGCACTCCGGGACACGGACGAGACGGATAACTGCTATCTCACACAGCTCGGCCTCACACCGGACGGTCTCACACCGGGCGACACACTCACACTCAAAAGAGAATGAGGGAAGGAATAAATGCAAGAGGGAGAGCTCTCACACACAAAAACACACTTCTTCAATTCATATCATCATACGTAACACATCCTTTGGCCTCCTATTTATAGGAAAGGCCTATTACACACTGTGGACGCACTTTCCGTTAAGCGGTTGTTCCCGGTTCGTCTGTTGGTTTTATTAAGTGCGTGGGCGTGCCAGTCACCGGAGTGACAATTTATTCGGGCTCCGGAGAGCCCATGGTGCGCTCGATCTGACTTCGTCAGACGGTTGTGTGGTTCGTGTCGGGACCGAATCCCGTCGCGCCATGAAGGTCACGACGTCGTTTACATCCCTCATACGAGGGAATACCCTTGATTAATTGCCGAAATTAGAGGCCCCGCGGCCGAAAGGAGTAACACTAATTATACGAGAGAGGTAGGGATGGGTCACACTGAAAGTTGTATTAAGGCCATAAACTGTCGGCCGTGTCGGCCACTCGTAGACCTTTTGTATTCGGACACAAGTCCGTGGCATCGTCATAATGAGAAAACCGAGGTAGATCCCTCCAAATGTCTGCCGAGCATATGGCAATTTCAATGAGGATTCGGAAGGTATCCGGAAAGAGAAAACAAATCCGGTCCGATTAGGATGTCGGCCCGAGGTTATATCAAAGCCCGACCATATCGGGGGAATTCCCGAGACTCGGGCTCGACCTAAAGGGGCAACGTTGTTGTTCCTTTTGCCCCGGGTCCCGGGGGGAGAGCGGGCTGCGGCGTGGGCATTAGCGTCTTTTATCTAGAGCTTTCTAGGTTATACCTTCTGGGATTTCTGATTTGATGTTTACTATTTATTCGTGCCTTTGTCCGGGATGATTTCTTTTCTTCTATGCATGATTATTCTTATTATTATCATTGGTTTGTTATTTATTTATTTATTTTTATTACCCCTCCCGCCTCTTTTATTATGATCAATATTGCGCATTTGGAGTCCTTCAATCACTACAAGAAAAATCGCGGATAGCGACCGACATATTCGGTCGCTATTCAGTCGTAGATCGGTCGCAAATCCGCATTGCGACCGAACAGACACTATATAGCGACCGAATATGTCGGTCGCTATATAATAGTCGCTATATAGCGACCGACATAATTCGGTCGCAGTATCAGTCGTTACTAGAGACCGATTATAATCGGTCGCCTGATCGGTCGCTAATAATGCGGTCGCCATTCAGTCTCTATTCGGTCGCTACATTTGTTGTATTTTAAAAAATAAAATTAACCTATCGGATTAAGTCGGTCTCAATTCGGTCGCTATTCGGTCTCGAATTATGTTATATTTTTAAAAATAAAATTAACCTATCGGATTTATTCGGTGGCTAGTCGGTCGCAAGTCGGTCGCCAAGTATAATTATTTAATAAAAGAAATATAACGTATAGTCGCTATTCGGTCGCAATTCAGTCTCCATGCGGTCGCTAATTTTGCATTATTTTTTTTTTAAAAATTTATTTAAACTGATAAATAAATTACCTGATAAATAACAAATTCATAACATAAATATAAAATCAACTACACAGACAACAATATCGACAAATCTCAAATTCATCACATACAAACACCTGATAAATAACAATTTCATAAAACAATAATAAATCAACTACACGGATCACAATCTCCACGAACCTCAAATTACACACAATTAAAATAAAATCACAAATTGATCATACATCCATAATAATAAAATGACAACATACACAACTAAAATAAAATCACAAATCCTCCACATATGTCTCATCCTGGTCGTCGTCTCGTCCAACATCTCGCGACGGATGATCCTGTATATCATTTAAAAAAATTATAATCAAATCCTTAATAAAGAAATCAAGCATTAACAAGACTTAATAAAGAAATCAAGCATTAACAAGAGTATGCCAATAGTTTAAGCCAGCTCATTTTCATATATATAAATACACACACACAATATAAGTTCAAATTTCATCTTGTATTTTAAAAATGAAGTTTGAGCGCCGAGCTCAAACCGGGCATCCGATTTGGATTCCGTCAGTTCTGACAAGTCACTTTCATCTCCCCGGTCGTATTGGAATGATCGGCACGGCCATCCGACCGGTATTTCAGATTTTAGAACCAAATGCCCCGTCCTAACAGTTCATTTGAACTAAGTGTATTTTAAAAATGAAGTTTGAGCGCCGAGCTCAAACCGGGCATCCGATTTGGATTCCGTCAGTTCTGACAAGTCACTTTCATCTCCCCGGTCGTATTGGAATGATCGGCACGGCCATCCGACCGGTATTTCGAATTTTAGACCCCCGGACCCGTCCTAACAGTTCATTTGAACTAAGTGTATTTTAAAAATGAAGTTTGAGCGCCGAGCTCAAACCGGACATCCGATTTGGATTCCGTCAGTTCTGACAAGTCACTTTCATCTCCCCGGTCGTATTGGAATGATCGGCACGGCCATCCGACCGGTATTTCAGATTTTAGAACCAAATGCCCCGTCCTAACAGTTCATTTGAACTAAGTGTATTTTAAAAATGAAGTTTGAGCGCCGAGCTCAAACCGGGCATCCGATTTGGATTCCGTCAGTTCTGACAAGTCACTTTCATCTCCCCGGTCGTATTGGAATGACCGGCACGGCCATCCGACCGGTATTTCAGATTTTAGACCCCCGGACCCGTCCAAACAGTTCATTTGAAATAAGTGTATTTTAAAAATGAAGTTTGAGCGCCGAGCTCAAACCGGGCATCCGATTTGGATTCCGTCAGTTCTGACAAGTCACTTTCATCTCCCCGGTCGTATTGGAATGATCGGCACGGCCATCCGACCGGTATTTCAGATTTTAGGACCCCCGGACCCGTCCTAACAGTTCATTTGAACTAAGTGTATTTTAAAAATGAAGTTTGAGCGCCGAGCTCAAACCGGGCATCCGATTTGGATTCCGTCAGTTCTGACAAGTCACTTTCATCTCCCCGGTCGTATTGGAATGATCGGCACGGCCATCCGACCGGTATTTCAGATTTTAGAACCAAATGCCCCGTCCTAACAGTTCATTTGAACTAAGTGTATTTTAAAAATGAAGTTTGAGCGCCGAGCTCAAACCGGGCATCCGATTTGGATTCCGTCAGTTCTGACAAGTCACTTTCATCTCCCCGGTCGTATTGGAATGACCGGCACGGCCATCCGACCGGTATTTCAGATTTTAGACCCCCGGACCCGTCCAAACAGTTCATTTGAAATAAGTGTATTTTAAAAATGAAGTTTGAGCGCCGAGCTCAAACCGGGCATCCGATTTGGATTCCGTCAGTTCTGACAAGTCACTTTCATCTCCCCGGTCGTATTGGAATGATCGGCACGGCCATCCGACCGGTATTTCAGATTTTAGGACCCCCGGACCCGTCCTAACAGTTCATTTGAACTAAGTGTATTTTAAAAATGAAGTTTGAGCGCCGAGCTCAAACCGGGCATCCGATTTGGATTCCGTCAGTTCTGACAAGTCACTTTCATCTCCCCGGTCGTATTGGAATGATCGGCACGGCCATCCGACCGGTATTTCAGATTTTAGAACCAAATGCCCCGTCCTAACAGTTCATTTGAACTAAGTGTATTTTAAAAATGAAGTTTGAGCGCCGAGCTCAAACCGGGCATCCGATTTGGATTCCGTCAGTTCTGACAAGTCACTTTCATCTCCCCGGTCGTATTGGAATGATCGGCACGGCCATCCGACCGGTATTTCAGATTTTAGAACCAAATGCCCCGTCCTAACAGTTCATTTGAAATAAGTGTATTTTAAAAATGAAGTTTGAGCGCCGAGCTCAAACCGGGCATCCGATTTGGATTCCGTCAGTTCTGACAAGTCACTTTCATCTCCCCGGTCGTATTGGAATGATCGGCACGGCCATCCGACCGGTATTTCAGATTTTAGAACCAAATGCCCCGTCCTAACAGTTCATTTGAACTAAGTGTATTTTAAAAATGAAGTTTGAGCGCCGAGCTCAAACCGGGCATCCGATTTGGATTCCGTCAGTTCTGACAAGTCACTTTCATCTCCCCGGTCGTATTGGAATGATCGGCACGGCCATCCGACCGGTATTTCGAATTTTAGACCCCCGGACCCGTCCTAACAGTTCATTTGAAATAAGTGTATTTTAAAAATGAAGTTTGAGCGCCGAGCTCAAACCGGGCATCCGATTTGGATTCCGTCAGTTCTGACAAGTCACTTTCATCTCCCCGGTCGTATTGGAATGACCGGCACGGCCATCCGACCGGTATTTCAGATTTTAGAACCAAATGCATAAGTTGCTGCTTCTCGCTGCCTCCATTCAGGTTTGTTAATGTTTTCTTCTATGAATGGCATAACAAGAGGCACAATGCCTCCATTCGCTGCCTCCATTCAGTTCTAACCAAAATCTCTATACACCTATGGAAAATCCTGCAGAACAGTCTGCCTGTTGATTCTAATATCCAGAGGATAGGTGTAAGATGATATTTAGAGTTAAGAAAATGATATTTTCCCCTCCTCAATCTAAATTCTTATATTTTGTAAGATGATATTTAGAGTTAACAAATAGAAAATCAATCAAATAAAATACTTACCGGAGGCTGCTGTGCAGGAGGTGCAGGAGGTGCTCTACTACTATCAATTCCCAAGGATGTGAGCATCTGGGAGACGGTCTGAGCGACGATGGTTGAGATATTCTGAGAGATATTCTGAGAGACGGTCTCGTTGACGATCTGCCTAAACATATCTGGAGTCATGGTCGGGGCGGCACTGGAAGAACCATCTGGGGCTGCTGGTGTGGTAAATGGAGAGGTCGCATGTGAGACCGAACTCGAGCATGATGATAACACCCTAGTCGTGCCCAAGCTATGTCCAAAACCATAAACATGTCCTTTCTTGGGTGCCCCAGATGCTGCAACCCAAATGGCAGGATCCAACTCTGGACGCTGACTGTCATCCCCGTACCTCTCATCCATTCGTCTACTATATGAGTCCTGCAAAAACCAAAAAAAAACAAAACCAAATTATTCTACAATTTAATCTTAAATGAAAACTATTAATGTATACACTTACCGCTACCTCCCGAGCTTTCTCACTAATGTAAGCATTTGTCCCTTTCTTCTTATGAGTTCGATCAAAAAGTTCATGAAATTGAGCTGGCCGCTTTAACTGTGCTTCCTGTTATTCAAATAAATCACAGTTTCATAATAGAAACAAAAAATTTATATATGTAGAAGTGTACTTACTAATCTCGCTTTATGTGTTGCAAAGGAGACAGAGCCACCCGTGTGTAAATTCGCTTCAGGATGCGCTGCTCTGTTTTGCTTTGCTTTGTTTGAATTGGCATTCCATTTCTCCGCTTCCCAAATGTTGCACAGCTCTGTCCAATACTCCTTTCTCATCCACACAGGCCCATGCTCCTTCCATATGTTCTTATCAGTACTTGCACATGCTTTTTTTGCATATCTTCGGGCATTGTACATAAGATGTTTGAAATTATCTCTTGCAGTAGCTGTCCATGCAAATCTAGCACGTAACTCATCTGAATGTTCTGTGAATCGATGATTCCTCTATATATTAACAACAACAAAAATTTATATGTTACATAACAAAGTGGGTTAAAATAATAATTGAAAATGACTTAATATGATAAAATAAGATAAATACCAAGAACATAGAGAACAATAAATCCTGAACACCCATCGGAAAATCAGCAAAGCGATGGATGGGGCCTGGAAAATGTGCTTGAATTGTCTTTGTAATAAATTGTGATGCTTGGGCTGGCTCTATTTTATTCCTGAAATTAAAAATATTAATACCACAATGACGAATAAATAACAAAAATAATGCATTACGTACCCTTCATTTATCCACACTGCCCGCATCGTCTCATTACAACAGCCCTCCCCCTCATGATGACTCGCCTCGTCATCAGCACGTACTATACGAATTAAATAGTATAAATAAAACAAACTATCAAAAAAACATAAATATGCAAATGAACATACCTGACTCAGCTGGGGGAGGTGTAGATCCACTCGCCATGTGTGATGGCGGTGCATAGGCCGTCAATGTACCCGTTGTCAGTGGTAACGGTGCAGAGGCCGTGGGTCCTGTAAGGATAAGAATCAGATAACACAAAAACATAAAGAATTATTTTAAACAAATACTCAAATGAATTATACATGAAAGTATACATACCTACTACCGGTGGTAGCGGTGCATCCCTCGGTGGTAACGGTGCAGAGGTCGTGGGTCCTGTGAAAATAAGAATCAGATAACACAAAAACATAAAGAATTATTTTAAACAAATACTCAAATGAATTATACATGAAAGTATACATACCTACTACCGGTGGTAGCGGTGCATCCCTCGGTGGTAACGGTGCAGAGGTCGTGGGTCCTGTGAAAATAAGAATCAGATAACACAAAAACATAAAGAATTATTTTAAACAAATACTCAAATGAATTATACATGAAAGTATACATACCTACTACCGGTGGTAGCGGTGCATCCCTCGGTGGTAACGGTGCAGAGGTCGTGGGTCCTGTGAAAATAAGAATCAGATAACACAAAAACATAAAGAATTATTTTAAACAAATACTCAAATGAATTATACATGAAAGTATACATACCTACTACCGGTGGTAGCGGTGCATCCCTCGGTGGTAACGGTGCAGAGGTCGTGGGTCCTGTGAAAATAAGAATCAGATAACACAAAAACATAAAGAATTATTTTCAACAAATACTACAATGCATTATACATGAAAGTATACATACCTACTACCGGTGGTGAAACGGAAGTAAATCTCCTCCCGCTACCCTCTCCCCTCCCACCTCTGGGAGTCCCACGCCGTCCTCGAACCATATCTTCAACTGGTACTAAAATACATGCATATTCATCAAATAGTGAAAGAAAGAAAGTTACAGAGTATTAAAATTCCCAGATAAAATTGTATACCATTAATCAAACATTCTCCATTTCTTCTTCAGATGTTGGAGATATAACAAATTCAGCATTCACATCTTCATTATCAGATTCATTTTGATCACTAATATATTCCTCCTCTTCGGAGTCCCCCAACTGTATTTCTGGTTGTTCTGGATCGACTTCCTCCACTTCATTCTCTTTAGATAAAGACGGTGCCTCCACAGATTCATCACTAGAAGCAGGCAAGTCTACATCATCACCCAAGTCTGATTGAAAGAATTCGGCATTCACATCCAACTGCTCTGTTTCAGTCAAATCCAACTCATAATCCGGGAAAAGCCTTGTCTTAACCTTGCAAACTGCCCACCAATCATTTCTTTCTTTATTTCTAGACGATGGATACTTTGTATAATAGACCTGCTGGGCTTGTGCGGCCAAAATGAATGGATCATAAGTATTCAATTTAGACTTATGTCTGATATCGACAATCCCATATGTTGTGTCATTTCGAACAGAATTAGGATCAAACCAATGACACTTTAACAGAAATATATGGTTGTCATCTCCGAGATATTGCAATTCTAAGATCTCCTCAATAATACCATAATAATCACATTCGTTTTCATTATATGTACTTCCTTTCACACATACCCCGCTGTTCATTGTTGACTTATTCTGCCCATATTGTCTAGTGTGAAATCTATACCCATTCACAATAAATGCTGGATATGTACGTGCAACTTTCGATGGGCCATAACTGATCACTCGAATTCTTTGATCAGTAATAAAATCATTTTCAACCTACATATGGACAGCACACTAGTCAGAATTTGTCATTGACCCAACAAGGAGAAAGAGTAGTAATAATACTTACACGATATTTCAGCCAAGAAGCGAATGATTTTTCTCGTTCTTTTTCAACCTCCATGTCAGTGAGATATGGACATCTTTGGATTAATTCTGAGTCAAATTGTCTGTATTACGACCATTGGAGCATTATAGATGGAATGAAAAATAATAAGTTATAGACACAATGTAATTTGAGCAGAGAACTTACGCAACATAAGGTTCAACCTCCATACAATTTAAAAGGATGTAAATTTCTGCACAGTGCAATTCTCTATCATTTAGCATCCGACTCGAGGAACGTCCATACGCACGTCCAGGATACTTAAATATCGACAGTCGCTCAGAGTGAACGGAGTCTCCCCCATCATCATTACGTGGTGGCCGAGTTCGACGAGTTTGTACCTCAGGTTCAAAGTACATTGAACAGAAATTTGATATTTCTTCCATAATGTACGCCTCGGCAATGGAACCCTCTACTTTTGCCTTGTTGCGAACTTTCATTTTCAATTCATGCATACACCTACCAGAATGTTCATAAGATAATGAAAAACACATCACCATGTAATTGAATTATGAGGAGAAAATATATATATATTACCTCTCAAATGGATACATCCATCTAAATTGTACTGGCCCTCCTACTTTAGCCTCATATGGTAAGTGTATAAGCAGGTGCTCCATTGAATCAAAGAATGATGGTGGAAATATCTTTTCCAATCTACAAACTGTCGTGATCACATTCTGTTCAATAGTTTCCACATCTTCATACCTGAGCTCTGATGCACATAAAATTTTGAAAAACTGACTTAACTCAGTCACTGCTCCCCATATCGCCTTCGGCATCATATCACGAAATACAATAGGTAACAACCTCTGCATGAACACATGACAGTCATGACTTTTCATTCCATATATTTTCCCCTCATTTGTATTCACGCAACGAGCAATGTTAGACACATAACCATCTGGAAATCTCAACTGTTTTAGCCAAGAGCATACTTCTTTAATCTGTGCAGCTCCAAGGGCGTAACTTGCTTTCGGTTTAACTGTTTTACCATTTCTATCAATAAGGTACAGTTCTGGACGTTTACAATGTATTTTCAAGTCTAAACGGGCATTCACATTATCCTTTGTTTTGCCTGTTATGTCCATAACAGTGTTGAACACATTATCAAAGACATTCTTCTCAACATGCATGACGTCGATGTTATGTCGTATAAGAAGAGTTGACCAATAAGGCAATTCCCAGAAGATACTTTTTTTGACCCAATTGTGATCCTTCCCAAATCCAGGGAGTTGTCTTGTGCTGCTCGACAATTGTGCTATATCTGGTAAGTTCTGTACACGTGCTGCTAAATGTGGACCAGACAACCGTTCAAAATCAGCTTCTTCCAATTCAATTCTGTTCTTTAAGAATGCATCTTTTTGCCTTCTAAACGGATGGTCCCTTGGTAGAAATCGTCGATGACAATCAAACCAGCATGACTTGCCACCATGCTTAAGTACAAATGATTTGGAACTGTCCATACAGTAAGGACATGCTAGTTTTCCATGAGTGCTCCAGCTAGATAACATTCCATATGCAGGAAAGTCGCTTATTGTCCACATCAATGCAGCCTTCATAGTGAAATTTTGTTTTCTGCATGCATCATAGGTAGTAACCCCATCAGTCCATAACAACTTCAACTCATCAATCAACGGCCTGAGATATATGTCTAATTTTTTCCCAGGACTTTTTGGACCAGGGATCAATAATGATAGAAATAAATGCTCTCGTTTCATGCACATATTTGGCGGAATATTATATGGTGTCACGAAAACTGGCCAGCAAGAGTAGGAAGTCACTGAACCTCCAAATGGATTGAATCCATCAGTACATAAACCCAGCCTTACATTACGCGACTCTTTTGAGAAAGTAGGGTGAGCACGGTTAAAGTGACTCCAAGCTTCGGCATCTGCAGGATGACTGATTACATTATGTTGTCGACGTACTCTTTCCGCATGCCATCTCATATGTTGAGCTATCTTTGGTGCCATATACATTCTCTGCAATCTCGGTGCAATAGGAAAATACCGCAATGACATATATGGTATATCTTTTTGCTTTGAATTGTCCCCTTTCTTAGGCTTGAATCTATCATGACCACATATGGAACATGATACCTTACTTTTAGCCTCATTATAATATAGCATGCAATGATTAGGACATGCATCTATTTTCTCATATCCAAGCCCTAAGTCAGTGACCATCTTCTTTGCACGATAAAAATTTTCAGGTAATTTCTCATCTTGTGGCAACATACTTTTGATAATCAGTAACAAACGATCAAAACAAATCTCACTGATGTGAAATTCAGATTTCAAGTTCAATAATTGTGACACCGCAGACAGTCGAGAGTGATTTTGACATCCAGTCCACAATGGCTCATCAGCATCTTTGAGTAGCTGATAAAATCTTTCAGCTGTCTTGTTTGGCGGTTCTTCATTATGTACATGCTCCTCGTGAACATTGAATCCTGGACCAGCAGCATCTATGACCATATCAACATATGAACTTCCACTTCCAACATTGGCAGGCTCGTAGGTCGACCACAATGTTTCACCATGACATATCCAGTTTGTATAATCTTTAACAAACCCCTTTCTGTATAAATGACGTTGTACATCCCATGTTGTCAGCCACTTCAAATTCTTACAGACTACACAAGGACATCGGATACGACCCTCACAATCTACAGCTTCAATAGAATTTCTCAAAGCAAACTGAATGAATCTCTCAACTCCATTTTTAAATTCTATAGACACCACCTGATCAACTACTCTACGGTACATCCATGAACGATCTTCAGACATTTTCCCTATGCGAATGAAATGTAAACACACAAAACTTTAACATGTTTAACAAAATAAAAAGTACAACCCTTACCTCACATCGTCCATGTCTGCCATTTTAAATAGGACGGAAATATCATTTAGATCTTCACTTTTTAACCCATCTGTGAAGGTTTGATCGCACGATTAATTACTATATGTGTTGTGTTGTTTGCTAAAAATTTCGGCAGCATCTCCCCACACCTCTCCGATATACCACAAAATATTTATTGATTAAGAAATTTTCTTAAACACTTACTAATAAGTGGTTAAGAAAATAATCAAAATCAATAAAGGTATATCAGAGAGGAGTGAGAAGACGCAGCCAAAATTTTTAACAAACAACACAAACACATATAGTAATTAACCACCTAAGTGCGATCAAACATTCACAGACTGTCCAAACGGGACAATTCAAGACTTTGAGTTAGATATACACATTCTCATCATTCAAAATGAGAACGTGCATATCAATCCCAAAGTCTTGAACGGGTAGGTTGATTGGCACGGGCTTAACACGCTCTCCTAAGATGCGTGCAATGTTAGGTTGCACCCACGCATCTCAGCTCACATACAACACCCAACTAATTAAATATTGACAAGATAATAACACAATCTAAAAACATAGCAGTAACATGTGAAATTGGCAATACATGTACACAATGAAAACAGGAATTTTATTTTAACATCCAACATAAAGACAACACTTTCACTAGCTATTTAGCAGAAATAAAATATAGCATGATACTTTTTAGCTTAAAGACAACACTGTCACTAGCTATGCAGAAATCAAGTAAAGAAATTGATGGTATCATTACTGAATAAGACAATAATAAAACACACTTTACTTTTCATCCAACAATACCCTAACTATTAAAATTAACAAAACACATAACCGACTAAATAACACTAAACTAAAAATAAACCTTAATTTAATTACGAAAATACAAGAAAATAACACTAAACTCAAAGTGCATGTTTTTCTTTCTGAATCAATAACCGCACTTCTTTCTTCTAACCACTTTCTTCCTAAAATAATGAATGGGGCAGCCATTGACCCAATGTCACACCAAGCTCCATCATCATACGTGACTGTTTTGAACTTCTTAGAGAACTCCACAAATACACGGTCACCCTCAATAACAATTTCTCCGGTCTTAGCAAGTGACTTAACAATGTCAGGTGAAATCCAATTCTTATCTTCCGACTCATGTACATCAATTTCTGCTCGTTGTCCATTAGGTAAATATGCAGTAAAAATAATCGGAAGAGGAAGCATACTGATTACAAAATGTAGGACCTCAACTTATAAAAATAAGTTGATTCCCTTATGCTCTGATACCAAATCTGATGCAAGACAGAAACATTTATAACCATTAAATGACACTTTTTCACTCATCAAAACATACAATGTTACTTTTTGAACATTAGTAAATATGGTGCAATCTTAAACCCCATTTTATTACTGAGGATGGATAAGATAGTATGATAGGTCTTTAAACAAACAGATGGAGGAAGAAAAACTTTTAGAAAAACATTGTAACTAATCCTCATAGGTACCTGACAGCCTGTGGCCAGCTAGAAACTTCTTGATGTCAAGGTGACTGGAATTGTAATAATATTTGACAACTTATAGTCATAGAAGATTTATGAGAATGAATTGAGAAAAGAGATGCAAATAAGGGGCTTTACTTGAGAGAGAGGATGGGTCAATTGTAAGGCAAAGAGTATGTTATGCTGAGCGCACACATGGATATGGATGTTAGATGTTACCTATCAGATATAGCAGATCTACTCTCTTCCTTAATCTACTAAAGTAATATACCAATAATCCTATACCTGAATCTCTGATACTAGAGCATAGGGCCAAGTTATCAAATGGTTATAATTTCTTTTAGGTTTCTGTCCCTGTAACCGCTTGAAAATTATGCTTGGTATTCAGCTTATCCTGACCTAAAACATGAATATGCTTTCCATCATGCTAACAAGCATAAATACACTTCGTATACAGTTGTGGAAAAGATTATTTGACAGAAGGATAAGTGATCACACAGCAGCAAAAGAAAT
This sequence comes from Amorphophallus konjac, assembly GCA_022559845.1. Classification (NCBI taxonomy): domain Eukaryota; kingdom Viridiplantae; phylum Streptophyta; class Magnoliopsida; order Alismatales; family Araceae; genus Amorphophallus; species Amorphophallus konjac. Next base: position 9,219,546 of record CM040127.1, on the reverse strand, counting down.
AAATTGGGCATTATGCCATGGAGATCAAAGATAGAAGGGAAGGAGACCGGAGGGAAGGGAAGAACTGAAGAAGTGGCCGGAGGTGGAGATGGGACTGTTTAGCTGGTTCCGGGGAAACGGGCCGTCGGGTTTTGGCTCTTCTTCTACGGCGGAGCAGGTCACGGAAGGCCTCGACGCCGGCAACCTTACAGCCATCGTCACAGGTTCCGCCCTTCACCACTCTACCCCGACCATCCGACACAGAACACCATATATACCCGTCCATGTCATCCCCCTCCACCGGAGCCCCTCCCCCTGCGCAGCCCCCCCTCCACCGGAGCCCCTCCCCCTGCGCAACCCCCTCCCCTCCACCGGAGCCCCCTCCCCCTCACCCCTGCGGAGCCCCCTCCCCTCCACCGGAGCCCATCCCCCTGCGCAGCCCCCCCTCCACCGGAGCCCCTCCCCCTGCGCAGCCCCCTCCCCCTCACCCCACCGGAGCCCCCTCCCCCTCACCCCACCGGAGCCCCTCCCCCTGCGCAGCCCCCTCCCGTCCACCGGAGCCCCCTCCCCCTCACCCCTGCGGAGCCCCCTCCCCTCCACCGGAGCCCCTCCACCGGAGCCCCTCCCCCTCCACCGGAGCCCCTCCCCCTGCGCAGCCCCCCCTCCACCGGAGCCCCTCCCCCTGCGCAACCCCCTCCCCTCCACCGGAGCCCCCTCCCCCTCACCCCTGCGGAGCCCCCTCCCCTCCACCGGAGCCCATCCCCCTGCGCAGCCCCCCCTCCACCGGAGCCCCTCCCCCTGCGCAGCCCCCTCCCCTCCACCGGAGCCCCCTCCCCCTCACCCCACCGGAGCCCCTCCCCCTGCGCAGCCCCCTCCCCTCCACCGGAGCCCCCTCCCCCTCACCCCACCGGAGCCCCTCCCCCTGCGCAGCCCCCTCCCGTCCACCGGAGCCCCCTCCCCCTCACCCCTGCGGAGCCCCCTCCCCTCCACCGGAGCCCCTCCCCCTCCCCTGCGCAGCCCCCTCCCCCTCCCCTGCGGAGCCCCCTCCCCCTCACCCGAGCTCCACCCCCCCTCCCAGACCAACCTCCCCCGCCACCCCCTCCCACCGAAACCCCCCTCACTGGAACCCCTCCAAGAAGAAAAAAAATGAGAAATAGGGCATGGTCGATGGCCGGCGGGGAGGGAGAGGGGGGGGGGAGAGAGGCGCGGGGCTGGAGGGAGAGGAGAGGGGGGGAGATCGAGAGGGAGAGGACTTACCAGACCGAGGAGGGTGACGACGAGGACGACGGGGACCGACGAGGTCGACGGCGAGGATGGTGCGGGGCTGGCCGAGACAGCGAGCTCCGGCGTCCGTCCACCACCACGCCGCTCGCCACGCCCGTGGCCGCAAGGCAGAGGGGGGGGGGGGGAGGGCGAGGGGGCCGGAGGGGGAGGGGAGAGCTCCGGTGGAGGAAGGTTATCAATGCAGGGGGGAGATGGTCGCGCTGTAAATGCAGTCATATCAGCGACCGATTAGAGACCGAAATATATTCGGTCGCAACATCGGTCTCCAATTCGGTCGATTTTGAAAAAAAAGAGACCGGAATAAATTCGAGCTAAATATAGCGACCAATTCGGCGACCGAAATAAATTCGGTCTCCAAAACGGTCTCAGATATGCGACCGATTATTTCGGTCGCCGAATTGGTCTCTATTTGGGACCGACTAGCGACCGATTTAATCGGTCTCTAATTCGGTCGCTATAGCCACTTTTTCTTGTAGTGAATTAGCGTGATTTTTATTGATTTATTTGCTATTGTTGATGCCCTTATCGTGATGTATATATGCATGCCTGTAGTGTGCCGGCGAAGGGAAGGTAGGGGCGTACCGCTGAAGGGCAGCAAAAGGGGGAGTGTACCGTTGAAGGGCAAGGGAGCATGCCGCTGAAGGCCAGGGGAGCGTGCCGCTGAAGGCCAATGAGGGCGTGCCGCTGAGGGTCAATGGGGGAGTGTACCGCTGAAGGGCTGAAAGGGGTGTACCGCTGAAGGCCAGGGGAGCGTGCCGCTGAAGGCCAATGAGGGCGTGCCGCTGAGGGCCAAAGGGGCGTACCGCTGAAGGTCAATGGGGCGTGAGGGTGGAGGCTCGATCAGTTTTCGATTATTTGTTTTAAGGCTTTTCTTTTCTTCTTATCTTAAATTTCGTGTAGTTTTATACAAAGCTCCTCCCGTGTTTTGTTCTCTTTGTTCGGTTCGATCTCTTTTCTTGTGGGTCGGAGGCTCGGGCTGTCGGGCGGTTAGTTAGCTCGGTTCAGTTCTCGTCGTGATGCCGGCAGTGGTTTGATGAGTTGGAAGGTTTCGTCAGTTATCTTGCTTGTTTGTTGCCTCCTTTTGCCTCTTTTAATTGTTTATTAGTTTCTCACAAAAATTCGGCAGCATTTCCCCTTGACCCGGGGCGTAAGGGAGATACAGGGAACGCGCCCACATGATGTGGCGGAACCCGACAACTGGAGGTGGGCCCCCGGGGGGGCAACACCTTTATAGAGACCCGGAAAACGCGAAGGAGAACGACAGACCGAAGACATCTAAGGGCCCTGGACTGGGACTGGACAAGGAGTAAGCTGAGGGACTGAAGGGCTTGCCGCTGAGGGCTGAACAGGGGGTGTGCCGCTGAGGGCTGAACAGGGGGTGTGCCGCTGAAGGCTGGACAGGGTGTGCCGTTGGAGGCTGAACAGGGGGTGTGCCGCTGAAGGCTAAACAGGGTGTGCCGCTGAAGGCCAAGAGTGGGCGCACCGCTGAAGGCTGATCTAGGCGTGCCGCTGAGGGCTGATCTGGGCGTGCCGCTGAGGGCTGGAAAGGTGTGCCGGCCAAAGGCCAGAAAGGTGCACCGCTGAGAGGCTTAAAAGGGGTGTTAGCAACTGGGGGGGGGGTACTTGGTGGCTGTTCAGGAAAAGAGGAATAAAGATGGGGGATTTCAAGGCCGGGAGTGGCCCATTAGTAACTGGGTGGTTGGGAGGAAAGAAGGGTACCTCCCCTTCTCCTCAAGCTCGGGAACACGGTAGATGGCCATAGAAGGGAATGAGTGAGGAGCTCACGGAGCCAAGGCCAACAGAAGGGGGAAACCTACATCAACGTGGAGGACCCTAAAGACGCCGGAGGAATAAGGAGACAGAGGGAGGAACGGATTGTCCGTCAGAAAAGCCCGCAAAGCCTAGCCTAAAACATCGAGGATCGAAAAGAAACCCGGAGAGGGTGGTTTTCATTCATGAGAATCAAGAGGGCGAGGCCCTTCATACATATGGCAAAAGCAAACTCCCCAAATGGGGCCATGGACAAGAGTAAGAAAGACCAAGAACGCCAGGAGGAGTGGGATACAAGAGGGAAGAAGACATCCGGGCCTAAGACATCGGCCCCTATCCCCAACCCTTTCCCCCAATACAACAAGCTCTCTCTCTCTTACTCTTGTTTCTTCCCGGTGCCAGTCGGACGGAGAACAGGCCGGGAGGGCCTCTTCTTCTCTTCTTTCTTCTCCTCTTTCTCCTGTGTGTGCCCTCTACTGTTGGAACCTCTTCTCCTCTCTCTGTTCGTCTTTTTGCTGTTCTCCTCCTCTTTTCTTTCTGTTTTAACAGGAGGCTTTTATACTCCCAGCCACCGACGACTTCGAGCACGGCTGTCGAAGGTGGGAAGTGGATTGTGATCATGGGGTTTGACCTGCCCCGTCCTGGGTGTCAGTGGGGTAGGCTACGTGGCCCAACGATCAGCTGCCACGTCAGACGGCTCCACTGCGCGCCAAGGATGCGTAGGGTATGGGCCTCACGTCGTCCGTTGAAAAGCTTCACCGCTGTGCCGCTGGCGAGCTGAAGAGGCGTGCCGCTGGAGAGCCAAAACGGCGTGCCGTTGAAGCCCCTAAAGGCGTGCCGTTGAACAGCCTGAAGGGCGTGCCGCTGGGGACCCTACAGGGTGTGTCGCTGAAGACCCCCCAGGGGGCGTGCCGTTGAAGACCCCCCCATGGGGGTGTGCCGGTGAAGACCCCCCCCCCCCCCCATGGGGGTGTGCCGGTGAAGACCCCCCCATGGGGGTGTGCCGGTGAAGGCCGCGGCAGGGTGTGCCGCTGAAGGGCTAAATGGGCGATTTTGAGCCCATTGTGAGCATGAGTTGTGGCCCACTTGATTTTCTTCGAGGCCCACGGGCTGTGGAGCCTTTTGTGCTTGATTTCCCCGGGGGTTTCTTCACTCGGCGCCGTTGTTGATGCTGGGCTGAGCATGACATTTTGGATGTGCAATTTTCGGTGTCCACACACACATACCCTCAATCTTTTAAAAATAGCATATATATCCTTAGCCTAATAAAACACACTCACCTACCTAACTTTTGACTTGGGATTTTAACCAAATAAAATATATAAAACACACATGTTTATTGACTTAACCTAGCCTAATAAGACGAAAGAAAGAAATACATGTAGGAATACATGTATACATACACACACAAATACTCAATACGTAATATACTACCGTAGTCGTAAGCCGAGGCGTCAGGAAAGATCTCCGAGCCATAAGCTCGGTGCAGTCGGGTGCGACGTCGGCTCCGAGTAGGGGGCCCGGTAGTGGACCCGGTGGTGCGACGTCGGCTCCGAGTAGTGGGTCCGGTAGTGGACCCGGTGGTGTCCCCACCAACCCTCCCGGGGCGGCTGGAACTCGACTCCGCCGAGTAAGGGGGGACACTGCTGTGGTAGTGCTCCAGCAGATCTGGATCGAGGCGCTGGAGATCTTCCCGGCTGATCCAGGAATCATCTGATGGTGGACGGTCCCGCCAACGGACAAAGTAGCGCTGGTACTCCCTGCTCCGTGTACTGGTCACCTGCTCATCCAGTATCCTCTCAATATGCTCGCGCGGTGCTCTCAAGGACGTTGAACGCACAGGGGTGGGCTCACTCTCAAGGGGAGGAGAAGGCTCGAAAGAATCACTGGGAATCACTGTGGGTTCCTTGTAGGCCACTAGGTCTGCCACATTAAAGGCCGAGCTAATCCCCTCTTCGGGAGGTAAGTCCACAACATGGGCATTGGCGCCAATCTTCCGCAGGATTGGGAAGGGACCATCACTACAGGCTTGTAACTTTTTAACGACTATCGAGGGGAGTCGTTCGGGCTGGACCCGTACCATAACCAAGTCACCTTTTTGAGATTCATGGTGACGCATATGCAATTCAGTTGACTCATGCAGACTAATGACGTGATGTGCAAACTCTTCGGCTGACTTGGACAGTCTAGACTCGAGGGGAAGGTTGGGTAGGGTGGACCCAGGGGCAAGCTCAATAGCGTGTTGTACATCACGCATGGGAGGGAGTTGAGAAGTCAAGTCCTCGGGGATGATACCTTGGAAGTCCGACAGTATGGCCGGGTCTTCAGTTGGGACTGAGACTCGAGACTCCTCGGGTGTGATGGTGACGTCAACAGCCAAAACAGGAGCACCTTCAACAACCTCTACGTCTAGCTTACCGACATTCATGGAGTCAAGGCACCGAACTAGGTCATGATTAACCTTAGGAGCCTCAGAAACGGGTGTGATAGATGTAGGAGAAGAGGGAAGGGGAGGTTGCCCTTCAGTGGGAGTTTGGGGATTCTCCTGAATTTTGGGAGTTCCGGTGGGGGTGGAGGTGGAACTCTTTCTCGGGGTCACTTTTGGGGGTGCCGGGTACAACAGAATCTTCTTTCCGTTGTGGGAGAAGGAGCACTGATTGGACCGACCAAAGGTAGCGAGGTCTACATCATAGATCCATGGTCGTCTTAAGATGACGCTCCCGGCCTTCATAGGCATTACGTCACATAAGATTTATCCTTGGTAGGACTGGAATTGGATGGGAATGACATATATGGTGGTGACTGGAATAGAAGTGTCATCGACCCAAGCCACGTTGTATGGCCTTGGATGAGGTTGCGTAGGTAGACCTAAACGGGAGACAAAGTCTGAAGAGACTGCATTGATACAGCTCCCGTTGTCGAGGAGTACCTTGCAGGGATGAGAGTTCACCATGATGTAGGTTTGAAAGATAGAGGTTCGACGCCAATCATCCTCCTGGGGTGTTGAGATACAGCGAACTACACCCAATCTTTTCTGGCTAGAACTCTCGGTAATGTCGCCTACCTGCATGTACTCGACATGCGTGTCATCAAATAGTGCATCCATTTCCTCATACTCGGTGATGAGGTCAGGATCGGCCATATATCTTTCCTGTTCCATGCGTTCTAGACAGCCTGATGATTTCCTAGACCAACGTGGCATGCACGAGCTTGGACCTAGGTGATGCAATCCTGAGACCGAAATTTAACAAGTTGTGGACCCAGCTGATATGCAAAGGGTCAATTTGAAGAGATCGGTCAGGGAAAAGTTGCTCGCCCGTAGGTGAAGTAGTTGTGGAACTACCTCCTGACAATTAGGGTGTCCTAATGCGGCAGTCTAGGGCCTAAAGGATGGGTACATACAAGCTCTCTCTCACCGTCCACAGCGATGCACTCAGAAGACTGGCTGCATGGATCGGGCTCTCTCTTACTTCGTCGCGCGGCAATTGAAAAGATACTAAATGAGCAAGTTTGGAACACGCACCTAGCTGACTGAAAAGTCTAGCTCCGACCGGAGACGAAGGCGAGCGGGGACGTGCGGGCCCGCACGGCGTCGACGAAGCTTGAGCAGTTACAAAGCATTCACTCCACGCAGGGAGGATTGAATTATTACAAAACCACGTGACTTAAAATTTTCTCACGTAGGGGAACAAATCAGTCAAATTTCTCCGCACAGGGAGACTCAGAGGTACCCACTTCTCATAAATTACGGCTCTGTGTCGACTATCCGATGACTCAACCGTTGATCGAGTCGTAATTGTGGACTTCGGGTGCCACCTCAATTGATAAGCTATAAGATATATATAAATATATATATATATATATATATAAGATTATATATATCTCAAATATATATATAATATATATTTAACTCCTTTTTAATCAAACCCATTTTTTTGACTTTTCCCAAAATATAATATAAATATATATATCAACTCCCCTTTTTTTTTTGACTTCTCTTTGTCTTTTCTATTTTTTTTTCAAACTCTTTTTTTGACTTTTTTTTTCACACTCTTTTCAAACTTTTCTTTCAAACTTTCATCCACTCTACCTACTTTTTTTTTCTTTTCACACCCTTTCAACTCGATCTTCACGCGGTTGATGCGGGGTCAACAAACCCGACAGTCAACCTTGGCAGCGCGACCAGGTTCTCTGGGTGGGTGTAGTGAGGTGGGGGACAGAGCGTGGTCGCGGGTGCAGTGAGGTGGGGGCGGGCTTGTGTGGGAGATCCGTCGGGGTCGGTCGTCCGTGAGAGGGAGAGAGAGGCCTGGCAGTGGGTGAGCAGGGTGGGGGAGAAGGTGAAAGGTGGCGAAGGAGGCGGACGAGGGGGGGAACATCGGCGGTGTGGGGGCTGCAGGGACTAGTCGGAGGTAGTTGCAGGTGGTGGAGGGGAGTCGCCGGCGGCTTGGTGAGGGTGACCGGAAGAGGAGGCGGCGGTCTGCAGGAGCTGTCGCGGCGGGCCTCCGGACACGGGCTGACGCAAGCCTTCGCGCCGACGTGTGCAGCTGGTTCGCGTGCTTAGGCGGCGACAGGGGCACGGGTGTCCGGCAGCGCTTGGGCGCGGCGGGTGCTCGGGGTGGCCGCGTGAGCGTGCTGCTGCGGCCCGGGCGGGACGGCTGGGGCGAGCGCGGGCGGCGCTGGCGTGCACGCGGGTGCGCACGCAGGCTTGGCCGGGGGCGCACGCAGGCCGAGCGGGAGAAGGCTCACGGCGGTCGGGGCGGCAGGCGAGGCGCTGGGGCACAGGGCCGGACGAGCCGGGGCGCGCAGGGCGCACAGGGCAGGGCGTGTGGCCGGGCTCAGGCGGCCGGGCGGGCGCGTGCTCGGACTCGGCCGGGCGCAGGGCGGGCGCGGCAGGTGGTGCGGGCGGAGCCGGGCGCCGGGTGGGGCGCGGTGTGGGCGGGCGTTGCAGGCAGGGCGCGGCGGCAGGGGCGGACCTCGGGCGCAGGCGGGCCTCGGGTGCGGGCCTCGGGGGCTGCTGCTGAGGCGGGGAGTCCGCCGTGGGCTTCTGCACGCGCGACGGCGAGCGGCAGCAGAAGCTGGCCGTTGCGGCCGGCCGTTTTTTTGAAGGCAGGCACGGGCGACGATGCCCGTGCCGCGAAAGTGCCTTCCCCCCCCCTTTTTTTTTCTTTCTTCTGAATTTTTGTTTTCTTCGGCTGTGACAGAAAGAGAGAGAGAGAAGGAGTAACAGAGAGAGAGAGATTAAGGGAGAGAAAGGGGGAGAGACAGAGAGATTAACGTGAGAGAGAGAATCTGAGGGAGAGAGAGAGAGATTGGCATGTGAGAGAGAACAGAGAGGGAAAAAGAGAGAAAGAACACCCAAAATTTTTTTTCTTTGATAATTTTTTTTCTCTATATCTTTGTCTTCTCAATCACAGATCCTTCTGCTATTCTTCTTCCTTTTTTTGTTTCTTTTTGTTTCTTCACTTCTAACAATCTAGAGAGAGAAAGAGAGAGAGACGTCGGAGACGTCGGGTTGACGGAGGCGCCGTTTGTTGGGTTCTGATACCAATTTGACGCGGCGGCGACGTGGAAGACGGATCGTCGGCACTCCGGGACACGGACGGGACGGATAACTGCTATCTCACACAGCTCGGCCTCACGCCGGACGGTCTCACACCGGGCGACACACTCACACTCAAAAGAGAATGAGGGAAGGAATAAATGCAAGAGGGAGAGCTCTCACACACAAAAACACACTTCTTCAATTCATATCATCATACGTAACACATCCTTTGGCCTCCTATTTATAGGAAAGGCCTATTACACACATACCCTCAATCTTTTAAAAATAGCATATATATCCTTAGCTTAATAAAACACACTCACCTACCTAACTTTTGACTTGGGATTTTAACCAAATAAAATATATAAAACACACATGTTTATTGACTTAACCTAGCCTAATAAGACGAAAGAAAGAAATACATGTAGGAATACATGTATACATACACACACAAATACTTAATACGTAATATACTACCGTAGCCGTAAGCCGAGGCGTCAGGAAAGATCTCCGAGCCATAAGTTCGGTGCAGTCGGGTGCGACGTCGGCTCCGAGTAGGGGGTCCGGTAGTGGGTGCGATGTCGGCTCCGAGTAGTGGGTCCGGTAGTGGACCCGGTGGTGTCCCCACCACTCATTTGTTACATCAAAAATACGTAAAAATTGATCGGAGTTGACTGTTTGTCACCCTTGCATAATTATTTATTATCCGTAGATAATTATTTTTCACATTTAAATAATTATTTATCACTCTTATAGTATTAAAAATCTCATTAAAAATACGTGTAAAACTAAAAAAAATGAGACTCACGTATTACGTACGTGACCCAACGAAAAATAAGACGGGTAATAAATTTAACCTCCTATAAGGGTAATAATCATTTCTCTAAAACATTTTCTTTTGAAAAATCTCCTCCCCAACATTTGAAATGGATCACGTCATGCCAAAGATTTTAATGATTCAAATCTCCATTATGATCCATTCCAAGCATGCCTTTACACATGCTGATGTATGTGAAACATTTTAAGGAGTAGCTGACGTTTAACCGAGTACAAGGAACATGGGTAATGTTTTAGTAAGGTAAATACATAGAACGTTACGTATTTCACATGGATTCTTATATAAAAGACATCTATGCATAGTCCCTGCGTTAGATAAAGGGTAAAATCACATGCACAACCTTCTATTCTCCCTACATTTCAAAATCAACGGACGCATCCGTGTATTATTCACGGTGAAACAAATGACAGGGATATATAGCGGAGAAAATTGCATATTAACGCAATATAAATCATGGCAAATTCAAAACGTGGACGCTGGACGGCGCAATTAATGAAGCCTCCTAGATTTGATGATAGGGAAGTTGCAGAACGTGTAACAACTCCAGCAGTTTCTGTTGGACTTATATGGACAAGCTTTGGTGGGGAAGTTCAGTTTATTGAGGCTACAACAATGGCAGGGAAGGGAGATTAGCATCTTTCTGAAAAACTTGGTGACGTTATAAAAGAGTCATCACAGATTGCTCTAACTTGGGTATATATTTATTCTTCTCTTCATATTGAATATTTTTTAAACTTTGCTTGTTGAGATGCAATATGTACATACTTTTTTTTTTTTTTTTTTGCAATGGTAGGTCTTCTATTTATGATAGCTATACCTTACGTGCTTGTCTTAACTGGAATCTTCTAGCCTTGATTCTATCTGTGGGGCTTGCTATACCTGGATAGTTGTCTTCCCTTAGATGCCAGACAACAAACATAAAGCCAGAATACATAGATGTGGTTGGTCTGTGGGTCTAGTTCTGCCTTATGAATCCTTGACAAAGCAAAATCAGATCGATCACTCTTACCGAAATTTTAACTGCAAAGTTGTGTTGGGCCCCAGCACAATGCTGACATGGTTCAAATTGGATTACCAAGTTGGTCAATTCATTGTGATGTATGAAAACATTATCATTTTGGAAAATGTATATAAAGTCAGATAAGAATGGCATGGTATCGATGTGGAAGATGTAAATAAGTCGTAGGTATTACACAGACAGCTATGTGTATTCGGCTCGAGTAGATCAATATCATACTCTATCCGTGAAAATTTTACAAATATCATACCCGGATAGTACCCTATTATTTTTTCGAGTATGGATATGGGTATATCCGTCACGGGTACGGTCTTTAAAGTACGAGTTCACATCTATATCTAAGGAAATGTGAGATTTATGAGAATTAAGAAAATAGAAATATTCTTTTCTTTCCAAAGTAATTTTTATATTTTATAAAAATGTCCTTATAAGTTTAGCAAGAAGTCCAAACTCACAAATCCAACAAGACGGATAACGAGTTGAGTTCATGTCAAAATCATAGACCTAACATGCACAATGAGTTATTAAGAACGGGTTCGGATCGGGTATGGATTTTTTTTTTTTAATAAAGCAATACCTGACAGGGAGAGTAGGAGAGTGCCCACCCCCTCAGGGAGGGGATGGGGAAACCGCTCGACCACGATACACCTAACAGGCGATTTTATTAATAAAAGACATGAAAAGGAAAGTACAACAATAAACTAGGGCCTTATAGAAGGGCACCCTATCTTATCAAGACGATAGGGGCCTTTTATAAGAGTGGGAAGCTCAGCTCGAGAGACGTAGGGAATGGGAGACGAGGACAAAGTACAACCATGACCAGCAAGATAGTCTGCAACCTGGTTGGCCTCCCTAAAGATATGAGAGAAAGAGACCTGCAAAGTCTGACAATAGATAGATACATCATGGAGAATGTAGGACAGCCGCCAGGGGCAAGAGTAGCGCCCCCGTAAAATCTGCACCAAGACCGGTATGGGTTCGGGTGCACTAATTTCATATCATATCCAAATATGAAACCGATAGTTTAAACATATCCGAACTCAAATTCATATCCGTTTATTCGGATATTACTCGACCCATCACAGGTGGGGTGACGTTGATAATCGAGTTTACAGATATTTTTTACATCTCTAGGGATGTCAAATATGGTTCGACTAAAAAACAAAAAGCTTTATACAACTCTTGTCCTCGGAACTAATCACTCCATATCAAAAATTAAATCCTTAGGTTGTAATGCTAAACATGAACTGTCCTCTACATGAATTCATATTCATACTTGATGGTATCGAAAATTGATGCTAGTTTTTCCCATCCAAAAACCATCTATAATTTAGATTTATATCAAGTGATAACATGCGAGTACAACATAAATGATGCAAAACAGTATGAAAACTCAAAATTTGTACGTCACATCGACCTAAATACTTCCCAAGCCTCCTCTCTTCCAATTTGAAAGGCTGACTTCTGACCCGGCCGGGTCTGTCTGCATGGAAGACTTTTTTAGCGTTTGACCCCCAAAATCTGAGACCTTAGAATCTGGATTCCCATCGCGGATCTGTCCAAGTCCGAGCACGTATCTCCGTGATGATCCCAGCAACTTGAAGCATCAAGAATGATGGGTGGCATATGGTCCATTCTAAAGGGGCATTTGTTTTGGCTGAAGGAGGGGGATTTTGTAAAAAATCTCTTCCCTGTAGACAGTGGATGGCAGAATCCCCAAAAGCCGGTCTCCATGAGATTTTTGAGATTTTCAATTACCTCTCATAATGAGTCTATCTCTCTCCTAATTACAAAATTCATACAAGCACACAAGCTGAAGTGGTGAGTCTTAGAGCGCGTTCGGAAACATCTATAGTATAGGGGTTTTTGGGTTAAAATTTTCCGACCAACTTGAATCCCTTTCAAATGTAAAGGCACAACATGGGTTTTGGTACAAATAGATTTTGAGGAGGAGAGAGAACATAGACACAAAAGTGTCAAGTTCTCATAATCCTCGTAATGAAGCAGAGACCAACTTTCTGAGATTAACAATGATTGTTAATCCTCTCCCACTGTCATGTCAATACAGAGGGTAAATTATGAGAAAATGAAAAAATATGTAGATGTTCCCAAACGCTCCCTTATTTAGTTGAGATGGTCGGCATGTCATGGATTTCAATTATTAAAATCCCAGAATTCCATCTCACCATCCTAATCAAATGCCACGTAAGAGAACATGGACTGATTTGGCAAAATGATGATATCGACCACACTTGTTCCACAAGACACGCCACTTATTTTCAGACCTCTTTAACGGCGCATTTGGGAACCCACTTAATTTCACCACTGTCGTCAAAATCTTCTCACCGTACAAAATTCTTCACATACTAAAAATTTCTCGTCATTAAAAATCTCAGGAATCACCTTTACACGGACTTATGCATATTCATGGGCCCACCATTATTTTGTTCCTACAATCTCTCTCTCTATCTAGTCAGGATTTTTTCTTGACTCAAAAGCCTAAACAATGGCTGGATATTTGAGAAAAGTTAAACCATATCAGAGATTCTAACGATTGTAATCCACGCTAGATTTGTTCTCAAATGCACCTTGATTTCACATGCAACTATGCAGTGTGTAGATTAGCTAATGCAAGTGGTGGGTGGACCTTTTTAGGCATCACCATTAACAGTGCAGATATAGATTAATCCCAAGTGCCCCCATCAAATCGTTTGCAACTGCTCTTCGTTACGGTGATTTTGTTGAGAAGTTGAAGCTGGTGAGATCACTGTCAGCTTTTATTTATTTATTTATGGGGGTGCGTTTTAAGTGTTCCTCTTTACTTAAAGCATGCCATGCATCTTTTTGTATATAAAAAAAGGATATAATAGGGACGAGGAGTTCCGCAATGGGGGAATTGCAACTAATGATTGGTTGAGCTGGACGGATAACTTTGATCGGTGAAATAAAATAAAATAATAAAGTAAGAGTAAATCTTTAACGAATATTGTAGGAAGATTATGATTGCCATCGCACAAGTGGCGAATGACCTTCACTAGCCAACCATCTCACATCACTTGTTGGATGGAGAAAAAAGAAGAAGAAGAAGAAGATCATGTACACGAGTTTATGATGGTGAATTTCATATGATTTCTTTCTCCATTTTCATTTTGAAGATTTACTTGATTAATTTAAAATTTTATATATTTCTACTGAGACATTTTAACATATCTTTACTGAGAAAAAATAACATTAGTAAATAACATTTGGCACACGGCGATTGGATAGCCCGTCACAATCTAACATCTCATCTACACAACGCCCTTAATAAACCTCCACCTAAAATATTTCTTTCTAAGATATGATTAGGATGCTTCGTCCATATATTGCGCTAGCCACACCACTTGTCTACTCCATACCTCACAAGTCCGGGACGTAAACGTGCAACTAAAATTCTCATGTCTGTCCTTCTCCAAACCTTCGAGAAGGGTATCATCGTCATTTTCTTGAAAACTGTAGATTTGTATGTTTCTGGGTCTTTACCGTGCCGTAGAGTTGGGGCCACGAATTGGACGACGGGGATTCTCGCATTTGGCCACTTCAAAAACAAAGGGACCGCGGGATCCGACGGCCGGAGATCCTCATCACATCACCAAGCTAGGAACGGGCATCAACTGGGGCCCATACGCACAGATTCCCTCCCCTTCTTTCCCACCTCTCTCTATCTACATTCCAAGAAGCGTGATTAACGGTCCGGATCATAGCTCGACATCCCGGGATGATGACGAGCCAGAGCCACTTATTGGAAGAGATCACAATCGAGTTATGATCCTGCGATGCGAAGCTATAATCTAGACCGTTGATCGCGTGTCTTTCATGTCACTGCGTCCACTAATGTCATCTCCGAGAGGCTGCCGTGCACCTCCTCCTACCGGTCGGTGGTCCCGCATCTTCCACCCTCCCCCAACCCCAATTAGTTGGGTGGTCCCCACATTTCGAGTCCCCACCGGCAAAGGATCTGTCGCTTCCAGGGTACATGATAGGCGGTCGTGCTGCGGGGCTCGGTGGTCCCCCGATACCGCTCCCCCCTCCCACCGCTAACGGACGGCGGAGAACTAATCATGGAGAGGGTTCACGTTGCTTTCGCTGTTTCTGGCCCAAAAGTCTCTCCTCGACCCAGTTTGTTCTGCGGGACGAGGAAAAAAAAAGAGAGAACAACCGGAGACCGAAGAGAGAGTTTCACATAGAAGGTGTGCAGTATTTTTAAATTTTATTAAAAATAAAACAATTTAAAGATAGTTTAATTTAAAGTCTAAGTCACGTTATTATTAGATTATTTAAAAAATTAAAAATAAACTAAATAAATAATGTTAGATTTATTCTTTTAAAAATTGATCTATTTTATTTTTATTTTTTAAATAATCAAGATAATGGACTGACAGATGATGACGTGACTTATACTTAAAATTAAATTATTTTGAAAGTTACTATATTTTTTTAAAAAAATAAAAATTAAAAACACTGCACATCTATAGTGTGTAGCACACCGCACTGTGCAGCAATTTCTTCTCAAAATAATAAAGCCAAGTTTTGGGCCTAACAAAGAAAAAATAGAAAAAAGCCAATGGTTGAGATCGTGTTCTTCTCTATGTTCACATATTTTAATCAGAAAATTATAATCGAATGAGAAATCTAAGATCCTCTGATCGAGGAAATCATAGTTTAAATCCCGGTTTTTTAATGTTAACATGTTGTAATCAGTGACCAAGTATTGAGAATTATCTATCATGCTTAAGATCGTTCTTCTCAACTAATTTTTTTCTTCAGTGCTGTATTTAACTCCCACTCGAGATTCACACCACGGGCAAAAAAAAAAAAAAATTGGAGTGGGAGGAAGCAATGTTTTCTCTTGCCTTGCGTGTGCCCGGGCGTCATGTCAACGTGCACGCTGACTTCAAAAGGACGAATAGCAACTCCTTGATAGCTTCAAATTTTCATTTGAAATCTTTTCATCAGAGACCTTCCTGTTGAATTTGCTTATTAGCATTTATTTCAGGATTCTTGTCCAAATATTAATATAACTAAATTAATTATCCCTAATAAACATCTGAAAGCCCTAATTAATTATCCCTAATAAACATCAAAGTCTTCTAAATGTCAACCTACTTCACCGGGTAACCCGCGCCGCCTCATTACTCAGAACCCCACGCCTTAAAAAGTGGGTGGGTGGGTGGGTCCCAGTGGGTACGACTACGGAGAGAGGGTTCCAATAATAGGAGCCTCCACACGCCCCTGACCGGATGGCCCCACCACCCGGGCCACCAGGCCCGTCACCTGCTCCCGAGTCTTCGTTAACAAAATTTCGTATGCAACGGGGCCCACATCCTGCCCCCACTTTGAAGCCCGATGCGAGGTCCCCCACCCCATAATTACCATCTTTCTTTCTTCCGCTCCCATTTAATATGGCACCATTTGAAGTGTCACTTCCACGGAAACCCCTACCGTTACCGCTATTGGCCGATGCCCGTAGTTTTTCCACGCTCGCTCCTGTCATCGTTATTTATTAACGTGTTTGGAAGCTGGGGTGATGGGATCGTTGGCGCTGTTTTGAGGCACAAGTTGGCTTCGGTGACGGCGATGCGGGCAGGAGGGGGGCAGCCGAAGAAAGAGACGGAGATTTTTTGGTTATGGAGCACTGCGCTTTCCGGCCTTTGTTTACTAAAAATAGTTTAAATAGATGCCGCAATGGGGTCGTTAGTTTGTTTTAATGAGTGAATAATTTTACTTTAATCTTAAAATGTATAGTACGGGAGGTAACTTATTTCAACTTTTCTATGAGATGGTCTAATCGATTTTTTAATTTAAATATTCTCTCTTGATTCAAATACTGGTCACAATTTGAGATCCGCTCGATTAAACCTACTAATCCCGCTTGGTTAAAGGGTTAGACTAACCCAATGTTAACTCAATCTGATTAAGTTATCTCAGGGTTAATGCATTTTTACTTGGATAGAAGGAGGTTAATCCATTTGAGTAAACTCTGTAATTTTTAAAAATTACATAATTTACCATCAATTACTGTTCAAATGAACAGTGTTTCCTCGGAACATTGTTCATGCTACCGTGTCATCTCTCTCCCGAGAGAGAGAGAGAGAGAGAGGGAGAGGCATGGGGCCTGCTACCGATGACAACGGCGAGGCTGGCGATGGCCCGTTCGGTTCCGACGCCGGCGACGGTGGCGCTAGGGTGCGTGGCGATCACGGGACGGCACCGACGGGGCAGGGCTGGCCAGACGTACCGACTGCGCTGGTGCGTCGACGGCTTTTGTTCTCAGGGAAGAGGGGGGCAAACGGTGGTGGTGGGGCGGAGCGCGTAGTAGGCGTCTGACGTGGTAGTTGGTGGCTGGCGGCGGTAGCAGGTGTCCAGCGTGGTGATGCGAACTCGGCCGCGGAGTATGTAGCAGCCGAGGAACGGTGGCTCTGTGTGTGTCGTCGGCAGCGGCAATGGTGGGGCGGCTGTGTGAAGAAGAAAGCAGAGGAGAGAGACATAGGGTTGCAGGAGAGAAGATCCAGGGTTAACCCCTGACGAAGCTTGGAGGCTAGGTTTTAAAATCTAGGAGTAATCACCTTTTAGTCCGGAACAACCTAAATCCTCTATCAAAGTAAAAAAAAGACTAACTTTGGGCTAAAAGCGGTGTAACCCAGGGTTTACCCCTTTCCAAAGCGGAGCTAAATGAATAAAAGTGAGACATCTTATTTAACCTTAACCTAAACCAGTTTGAACAGTGATGTCTGTTAGAGTGTGGTGCCAGAACTCGTCATCGTGCGCCCTCGCACGTGGATCTACCTGCGCGGTTAGATCGCGGGGGTCAAGGGGGCAGCGCCCCTTGCGAGGATTTTCGGGGGCTTCGCCCCCGGAACAAAATTAATGTTTATTGCAGGGGCATTGTTATCTTTTGTATCCGGATTGTTGGGCGTCCTAATCTCCTTGTATAAAACGGCTGCTAACTCTGTCTTTTGTACCTTAAAATTTTGTAATATTTAATTGATGTTCACTCTTCACAATTGACATTTATACTCCTTTAAACATTTAAACTTTAAATATATCTAAAATAAAATGATAAATAACACCAAATCAATAATAATAAGATAATTTTGTTTACACATACATATCATTTTTAATATTTAAATATTTAAATATTTTTTTGAAGGTTGAACCTGGTCGAACCGGTTCGGACCGGTTCACCGGTTCACCGGTCGAATCGCGGTTTGTTCGGTTCGTCCGGTTCTTTAGCATTAGACCAGATCCGGCCTAATCGGACCGATTCTTGGACCGGTTCACGGTCGAACCGGTTCGACCGACCGGTCCGATCTGATTCTGATAACACTGAGCTAAACCTATAATATTAACAAATAGGGCCACCTGATAAACTGTCATTCTTCCTTATTCGGCCTCCTCCACCTTTTTTTACTCGAAACCCAATTCACTTTTTCAAAAACTCATATAAATCAGCTTTTGGAAATCACCAATTTACTTCACTATTTGAGTCTCTCTCTTAGATGGATAGAAAAGTTATCCATCTAATATATTATTGATCCATATCATTGGCACATGAGTTCCACCTATTAAATTCTTTAAATATTTCTTAAATACTTATGTACACTTCGATCTAATGTCACCCTTATTCATGCATTTGTCACCTTTAGATAGTTATTTTTTACCTTTGGATAGTTATTTATCATCTTGAAATATCATTGGAAGCCTCATTCGTTGTCTCGAGAATACGTAAAAATTGAACTATTTGTCACCCTTACATAACTATTTTTCACCCTTAAAAAATTATTTGTCACCCTTAAATAGTTTTGAAAGTCTCATTCGTTACATCAAAAATACATAAAAATTGACCGGAGTTAACTGTTTGTCACACTTGTATAATTATTTATTATCCGTAGATAATTATTTTTCACATTTAAATAATTATTTATCACTCTTATAGTATTAAAAATCTCATTAAAAATACGTGTAAAACTAAAAAAATGAGACTCACGCATTACATACGTGACCCAACGAAAAATAAGACGGGTAATAAACTTAACCTCCTATACAGGTAATAATCATTTCTCTAAAACATTTTCTTTTGAAAAATCTCCTCCGCA
The DNA here is from genome assembly GCA_022559845.1 of Amorphophallus konjac. Lineage (NCBI taxonomy): Eukaryota > Viridiplantae > Streptophyta > Magnoliopsida > Alismatales > Araceae > Amorphophallus > Amorphophallus konjac. The sequence goes on along the minus strand of CM040127.1, from coordinate 9,200,980 downwards.
ACATTTGAAATGGATCGCGTCATGCCAAATGTTTTAATGATTCAAATCCTTTTATGATCCATTCCAAGCATGCCTTTACACATGCTGATGTATGTGAAACATTTTAAGGAGTAGCTGACGTTTAACCGAGTACAAGAAACATGGGTAATGTTTTAGTAAGGTAAATACATAGAACGTTACGTATTTCACATGGATTCTTATATAAAAGACATCTATGCATAGTCCCTGCGTTAGATAAAGGGTAAAATCACATGCACAACCTTCCATTCTCCCTACATTTCAAAATCAACGGACGCATCCGTGTATTATTCACGGTGAAACAAATGACAGGGATATATAGCGGAGAAAATTGCATATTAACGCAATATAAATCATGGCAAATTCAAAACGTGGACGCTGGACGGCGCAATTAATGTATCTGTCCCTGCCATTTCTAACTTAAAATTATAACAGCGTCTTTTAATTAGAATGAGAACCGACGTTGCTTGGAAGCTGGTTTTTGCAAAGACAATGATCTCGATTTTGTATGGCTTGATCCATTCGGTCTCAATTCTAAACTAATAATATTTTAGAATAAAGAAACTCTCGGCCTAATTACCACCACCGTCTCTTCGGGACCATGAATTAATATTAGGAGAACATTTTACTTTTCTGATTGGTTACGCGTCTACGCAAGACATCGCGGGGTCCACAAATTGGTGGGCCCGCCACGAGAAACAGACGGACCGCAAGACGACGACTCACTCCGTCAAAGTGGGAGCGGGATGGTGACGTCAACGGAAGCGAGGGAAACGCTGGTGGGGGCCAAGGAAGGCGGAAATGACCGGGAGATTCCTGGAGAGGCCCTGGATTCCAGGGCGAGATGGGAGTGACTGGCTGGCGCCGGTGACCGGTGACAGGGAACGGGCCCCGTTTCGTGATAGTTTGCGAAAGAGACGCGATTCTTTCAAAATTACGCCGACACCCTCCGTCACGCCATCGCCGTGATGTTGAATGATGGCACTGTAGTAATAAGCTAGTATCTGGATCAGGGTTTGCCGACCCGTCCGACCCGGCCGACCCGGTCTCTGCGCGGGACGGGTCGGGTCGGGCGGGTCGCACTGCGACCCGGTCCGCCCCGGTGCCTCTCCCACCTCCGGCGCCCCCCGCCCCCTCCTGTTGCGGCCCTCCGACGCCTCTCCCACCTCCGGCGCCCCCCCGCCCCTCTCCTGCTGCGGCCCCCCACCCCCTCTCCCACCTTCGGCGCCCCCCGCCCCCTCCTGCTGCGACCCCCCACCGCCCCCCTCTCCCACCTCCGGCGGCCACCACCGCCCCCCCACCTCTCCCACCTCCCCCTACCCCCCCTGCTGCGCCCCCCCACCGCCCCCCTCTCCCACCTCCGGCGGCCACCACCGCCCCCCCACCTCTCCCCCCTCCCCCACCGCCCCTCAACCTCCGGCGGCCCCACCACCGAGATCGCTCCCCCCCGCCCCCACCGCCCCCTCCCTCTCCCACCTCCTGCGGCCCCCCACCACCCCCTCTCCCACCTCCGGCGCCCCCCCGCCCCCTCCTGCTGCGGCCCCCCACCGCCCCCCTCTCCCACCTCCGGCGGCCACCACCGCCCACCCCACCTCTCCCACGGTCCAACCTCCCCCTCCCCCTCCTGTTGCGGCCCCCCACCGCCCCCCTCTCCCACCTCCGGCGGCCACCACCGCCCCCCCACCTCTCCCACGGTCCCACCTCCCCCTCCGGCTGCGGCCCCCCACCGCCTCCTGCTGCGGCCCCCCACCGCCCCCCTCTCCCACCTCCGGCGCCCCGATCCGCCCCGACCCGCCCCGACCCGCTCGTACCGAGCCGGGTCCCGCCTCGCACCGCACCGGTACATGGCGAGACGCACGGGACAGAGCGGGTCGGTCCGTCCCGTCCACGACCCACGGCCCGTGCGACCCGGCGCCCGCCTGGGTCGGGTCGCGTCGTGCGGGTCAGTGCGGGTCGGGGCGGGACGGCAAACCCTGATCTGGATGGCGTTTAAATGAGCGATGCCCCCAGTTGTGGGTTTTGGGGTTCACCGCCCCCGGTTTAAACGCCACTTATAAACCGGCGATTCCGTCGCACTAAGCCAAGCCCTATAAAAGCCCCCCCCCCCGTTTCTCTCTCTTCTTCTCGCACCCCGCGACTCTCTCTCTCTCTCTATTTCTCCCTCTCCCCCTCTGTCCCTGGAAGGAGCGCGAAGGAGGAAGGAGGGAGCCTCTGGAAGCTGCGTTCCCCTGTTTGCTTCGGAAGGGCGATGGCGGAATACGAGCTCTCTTCCGGAACTTTCGGTGTTGGCGCGGCCAGATTGGCGAGGGAGATCGGCTGGGAGGAGGTCCGTGCCGGCGGGCTGGAGGCCGGGATTTCCGGGAGCGGCAGCGCGGGGGGCGTCTACTCGGTCCTCTACGCCCCTTTCTCTCCCCCGGCGAGGAGGTGGGGGAGCTACAGGGCGCTGGGAGGGCCCCTTTCCCCGAGATCGGGTGGGGGCGGGGGCGGCGCCAGGTTCTTCTTCGATCCCGGCTGCGAGGACGAGCCGCGACACTTCCTTGATTCTTGCTCCCTCTGCAAGAAACCCCTCGGCCGCAACCGCGACATCTACATGTATAGGTGAGTTGAGAGAATCGCCGATCGATCCGTCCTTTGATCGATTCTTGTCTTCTTTTCTGGCGATTTTCACTCTACGGAACCCTTCTCCCCCAAGCACATGCAAAAAGTGATCTGACCCGCTTCCTGAAATGAATCTTTGCAGAGGCGACATGCCGTTCTGCACCGAGGAGTGCCGGCAGGAACAGATCGATATTGACGAGGCCAGGGAGAAGAACTGGAGCCTCTCCATGAAGGCGTCGGCCTCAAGGAAGGAGCAGCAGAAGCAGAAGGGCAAGGCCTCCCAGGACATCCAGGTCCGTGCCGCCGGAACGGTGGTGGCTGGTTAGTTCGCAGAGGCAAATATAAGAAAGAAAGAAGTGAAGAAGAGAGAGCAGTGAAAGGTTGTAGTAATAGCTTATGCCTATAGGCGGAAAGTAGCCCGAAACTTGCAGCAAGAGGAAGAGGACATGAGAAGTAGAGAAATGAGCGATTACCCTGAATACAGTGGACTGCCCTGCTACTAATCCTTCTTTGTGACAAAGCAAATATCCCTCCTCTCCCTTCTTTTCTTCGTCCAAAGGAGAAGGAGATCATTCCCGGTGCATGTATGGTCAGTCTGGTGTGACTGGCAATGGGGTCTCCTCCTTTCTCTTCCTTCTTTTTATCTTCTCTGTAAATTTTTGATGCGATGAGGGGTTTTCTTCCCTGCTTCAACTCCAGTAATCAACTACTAGAGAAATCGAGAAAGAGAGAAAAAATTAGTCGTCCTTCTCCTTGTATGATGAACCAGTACAAGCACGAGAAATTTGAAATCCCTTTCTTTTTTCTTTGGTTCCTGCTCGTCTTCTCTTCCCTTCACTCCGCGAAGGAAGAAGAAAAATTTCCTTTTTCTTGTAGAAACCAAGATGTATGTGAAAAGGAATCTTCATAAGTGAAAACTGTTTGTACTGTGATCACTTCTCACGGGTGTCAATGGTTTGGTCGCCAGTTGGAGACCTTGGGACCGCAGTTGTTGAGCAAACGGACGTTCGGAAACGTTGTCTTCTTTTTTCTCTAGCACATAAAAATCCCAGTGAACTAACATGCACATGTTCAACTGATCTTTTCTCTCACACAAAATCCGTATGTTCGCATATCATTAAAGTTCTTCGTAATTGTAATGATGATTCAAATGCAACATCTCAAAATCAAGTTATTATTAATATTCTTAATGAAGAGATTATTAATAATAGTAGCCTAGCTGTCATCACCTCTCCCTTACAAGGGAGAGGTCCCCAGGTTGATCATTGCCTCCCTCATTGTCCGTGGGAGTGCAAGTCCTGAGTTTTTTGGATCCGTAATTTCGCCGTCGACCCGTTAAGGGGCATAGGTGTAGGTGTCTCTCAACATCTCTGGGGAGGGCATTTTTTCAGAATATTGAGATGTGTTTTTTGATACAGTAGTACGTTATCTCGCCCATGGTTTGCTGACTCGGGCGTGCCGTACCGGATCCAGACAAATCTGATACACTACGGATCACCATCAGGATCGGTCGAGTCGGGTCGAGTCACAATGAGAGAGAGAGAGAGGAGGGGGAGAGGGAGAGGGAGAGAGAGGGTCGAGTCGGGTCGAGTCAGATGCGACTCGACCGTATTATACCGGGTCAGGAGGATCCCGATCCGATTCGACTCATCGAGTCGACGAACCCTGATCCCGCCCCCTGCTTCTCCTCTATAATATCCCCTTGGCTAAGAAAAAAAACATGTGCACGTTATTTTCATTTCCCTTTACATATTATTAGTATTCTTAATGATCTTTACAGCAATTTAAATAGAATAATGATACATTTATAATTTTATTATAATAATGATTTACTTGTAAAATTATTGGTTTTAATCATTTCAAATTATTAATTTTATTAGAATAACATGTCACTTAAAACATGTCCCTGGTTTGGCTTGTTCGGAAGCATTTGTATTATACAATTTTATTCGGTTTGAATTATTGAATGTTGGTTTATACTTAAAACATCTATCAAGTCTCAACAATTTTCAATAATCCGTTGCCTTTTGATCCCTATACATATAAGAAGTTATGAGTAAACTCTTATATCTATCATACTTGATCAGAACTCCTAAATTGTTTAATCATGTAAGTAAGATGTCCCATCCATTAACAACCATCCAGAAAGGAGAACATTTAAATAGAATATTCTTTAGATCAGTGTGAAAATAAATGTGAAAAAATACAATAATTTGTAATGATACTTAGCAGAAAATGGAAAAAAAAAGGAGGAAGAGGATAAAGATCATTAAGAAGGAAAAATACAATAATATTTGTAAATAGTTGGACACCATGTCGTAACGTTAATTGAGATTTTATTTCTAAAACATAACATGCTATTTTTATGCTGGACCCTAGCAAGGAAGGCAAGTTAGGGGAAGTTCATGAGGATACTTTTGGAGTATTTCTAAAATTGTTACGGCCTTCGTCGAGAAAGAAAATAATGAAAATTTTGAACCTTTGCCCAAGGGAGATCTCCTCAACAACACTACGGTTACTCAAGATCTGCTGGTGAAGAATTAAAGTGAGAGTGCATCGTCCATCTGATTAATTACTCTCTAGAAATTTATCTCTTGATGTATCTATCGTGATTTTTATGTGGAGTTTCTAATTGAATCTTGACGTGTTGATGTTGTGATTTTAAATCGAATTAGCACTTTCTTGTCTAATGATTTTTAAGTTAAGTTAGTGCCTTTAATCTAATTAATTTTAAAATATACTTACACCTTGATGTCAAATGATTTATGTTGATAAATTAACACCTTTATATCTAATAATTCTTAGTGAAAATTCAAGATATTCTTAGATAGTAGATGTATGTCAAACACGATGATATCTGAATCACTATAAAATCACCGTGTTATCTTCGAGCGATTGACTCATTCTCTCTCACCTGACTATTCTTAAAATTATGTGTGATGAATCTTTCATTTATTAGATTTAATATTGTGATGTGATTAGACTCAATAATTTAATTTACCACTCCACTCTTAAATTATTCAGTTTGAATTTTATGGTAATAACCATTTTTTATTGTTATTCTTGTTTATTCCATTCCCATCGTTATTTATAGGGTGTTTGGTTGCGTTTTTTTCCCTCTTTTTCTCTCAAATTTAAAAAAGAGAGAGAGAACTCACTTATGGGATGTTTGGTACGACTCTCCTAAATTTTAGGGAGAGAATTTACTCCCGTACAAATCTTCCTAAAAAAAAAACTTCCTACCAATTTTTTTTTGAAACCGCACATTCTCCCATGTGCGTCCCCTCCCCCTCCCTCGACCGACCGGATCCCCCCTCCCCCTCCCCCTCCCCTCCTCGACCGGCTCCGGCTACCACCCCCCCCCCCCGCGGCCCCCCTCCCTTCCCCGTCCCCGGCGAACCCCCCCTCCCCTCACCTCCCTGGCGCCCCCCTCCCCCCCCCCCCCCCGACGGCGCCCCCCTCCCCTCCCCTCCCTCCCTGGCGCCCCCGACGGCCCCCTCCCCTCCCCCCGACGGAGGCCCCCTCCCCGCCCTGCGGCGCCCTCCCCTCCACCGGCGGCTCCCCCCCTCTTCTGCTCTCTCTCTCTCTCTCTCACTCCGTCTCTCTCTCCACGGCACCCTCCCCTCCCGACGGCTTCCCCCTCCCCCCTGCGGCGCCCTCCCCTCCCCCGACGGCTTCCCCCAACCCCTGCGGCACCCTCCCCTCCCCCCGAACGCCCCCTCCCCCCCCCCGACGGCGGCCCCCTCCCCTCCCCCGGCAGCTCCCCCCGCCCTGCGGTGCCCTCCCCTCCCCCGGCGGCTTCCCCCCCTCTTCTGCGCTCTCTCTCTCTCTCTCTCCCACTCTCTCCGTCCTCTCTCTCTCTCTCTCTCTCTCTCTCTCTCTCTCTCTCTCTCTCTCTCTCACTCACTCTCTCTCTCTCTCTCTCTCTGTGCAACTGCCGGAGGTGCCGACGACCCGGAGGGGAAGACCCCTGTCACGCCCCGACGCGGAAAATCGACGCGTACAGTCAGATACGAGCTAGCACTAACAATAAATTCTAATCTAAACAATTAGACATTATAAAGTGAGAAACACTTCCATTAATCAAAATAATTCCAACTTTATTACAATAACCAACATGCTAAGACTCGATTAAGCATGTCTTCCAAATGAAATTCTAATACAACACTGATGTAAAATCAAACTGGAAGTAAATACTAATCTGACTCAATAACTAGGTACAAAAGCACTCAAGGATCACTCCTGACCCTCCCCATCGGTAAGGGCGTCACCTGAAAAGCCTGAAAAAAGGGGGAACACAACTATGAGCTGACGCTCAGTAAGAAATAACGGCATATTTACGTAGTTAACATCTTAATTACCAGTTGTATGCAACAGAGAATAAGGAATTGAATAAAGAGATCAAGATCAATGTAGAAGGTCTTGCAAAGTCAAGAATTGAATAAATTCCAATGATCAATAATATCATGTATAAGAAATTCACTAAGAGCAATTGAAACAATAATAATTGGCCAACAAGCAAGTATTTCAATAATTCATAATCAAATAAAAGGAATAACAATAGGTCAAATGTCGTAGACACACACTAGTCAAGTACTCGGTGCAATGCCACACCTTGTCATTAACATCCCATGGGCTCACTAATTTTCGGGCGCTCTCCCCAGGACCAGACCGGGCCCTTATGATGCGATGGCATTGATTTTATGGATCGATGATCCCAATTGTCTAGACATTCCTTGTATAAATATGGCCAATGAATTTCAAGGAATAAGCTAAAATGTAACAAGTACAGATCTAGCAAAAATCAGAATAACAAGAAAATGAAGGATTAAACTTTGGCATAATGTTTAACGACAATTAAGTCGTGGAATCCAAGAATGAAAGGATAAGTAGGAAAAATACAATCTTTAGAATACATTCAATTCCATAAATTAACATTTTATTCTGTTGGTTTAACAAGTTTTATCATACTGGAAATGCCTTAAATTAATTGGATGCAAAAAGCTAAAGAAATGATTTATTTAGTATTATTAGAGTAAATTACTAACAATTTCACTTAATTCATATAAATAAATCCTATCATGGTGAAAATCTCCCTAATATTTTTAAGTAACTCCAGCACATGATTCCTCTGAAAAATGACAGTAAATATCCATTTTTGTTACTGGAATGGAATTTTTACACATTAAAAATACCTTTTTAAACACAAAAAACCCATATTTGGTGTGCTATAAAAAGTTCCTTATGAAATTTTTGGATGGTTTATTAAGAATAAATCATCTTACTGGTTGTTCATTTTTCATGATACCCATAGTATTTTTAGCATACTGAAATTAATTTTTCTACATTATTCTACCATTTATGCTATTTATTGAATGGAAGAAATACATTAGAAATTTGTTTAAGTATAAAAATTCCTTTATAACTTACTGTTATCATTCTAACATGCTGAAAAAATTTTGTTATGCTGTAAGAACTTTTATCATGCTGTAAGGGTTATTTTTAACAAGTTAATATAATTTTGATGCATTTATTCTCTATTATATGGAGAGTAAATAAATTCCATTTTGTAAAAATATCAAAATTTCACAGAAAATTATCTCTCACATGATAATTATATCAGAGCATAATATTCATGAATTTTCATACCTTTAAGATCTTTTTAACATACCACATATAATTTATAAGCATTTTCTTTTATTTTATAGAAGAAATATAAATTTTTATAAGATAAAATATTCTAAATTCACCTAAATCCACAAGAATTTAACTTCTCACATGATGCTACTATAAGACAAATTTTCCATGTATTTTAGTTATTTAATAATAATTTTTGCATGTTGGACATAATTTCTTATACATTTATATTCTATTAATTATAGGAAAAATAGGTTTATATACATAAAAAATAGATTAAAATACTTTCCAGTAGCAGAAAAATAACTTTTAAATCTCCTGGTAGCAGAAGAATAACTTTTAAATCTCCTGGTAGCAGAAGAATATGTTTTACAGGGATTCAGGGTTTTTAATTATTTATTTAATAACTTCGGATCGCGTTTAGGGCGGAGGTCGGTCACCCGGCCCCTTTTTATTGGGGTCGCGCTCGCCCACAGAACCGCGACCACCTGGTCACGGTTGGTCGCGCGACCGCGACCAGGATGGCGGTCCTGCCGGGGGCCGCGATCATCAAGACCGTTTTCTGCTTGTTATGTGTGTGAGATCCAAGGATTAAAAAGCCTATATCTTCCTCAATTCTTAATGGAATTAAGCATATGATATATCAATGGAAAGCTAAGACAGAGTACTATCATTTGGTAAGGTCAATTTCAGATTTAGGTTCTGTAATTAAGTTATGTATTGACAGGAAAAAGAAAAACCCTAATTAGGACAGTGTTACTAAAACATCTAATTCTCTACGTATACATAATAACTTTTAGGGCTTTTTATATCACTGGAAAGCTAACAGAGAGGGCTTTCCAACCATGTAACACACATGCTATGAATTTCAACATTTATGTTTCGAATTCATGGATTAATCAGGTTCCAAGTATATGAAATCACCATATGGACAGGTTCATGTTCAAACCTCAAATTCTCTAAATAGAATTGATGGATTAAAGGGCTTTTTACGCCAAAAGAGAGATAACATGCTAAGCTTCAATTTGATATACAATAATTAACATTTGGCCAGTTATAACCTACCTCAATTGAAGACTTAAACCACGAGATAGATTAGACCCACGAACTATAAGAATCCCCTTCAAAGATCTCCTGATTCCTCCCTCAATATCCTATGAAAATTAGGGCTTCTGTCTCAGATGATAGATCTCGTCGAGCTGATCAAAAATCCCTACTCATATGCCTATTTTGGTTGAGGTACTAACCTGATTTGATGAACCAAAACTTGGAGATAGAAAAACGACGGGGAGCAGACCACCTTCCACAAAATCGCCAAGATCTCCCCAGATCTAACTCCTCTGCCGACACCACAGCAATCAAATGAAACTAGACTCGAATAGCTTTCTATCTATAGCTCATACATCTTCTGGATCCTTCCAGGAAGGGAGAATTTCGACCTTGAAGAGGCGTGTTGTTTACGCCGCCGAAATAATTGACCTAGACTAAACTCGTCTAATCACTCTTATCCTAGTTAATCTTACACGAAATTTGTTGGGGGCTATTAATCTACCAGTCACTAACTTTCATTTGCCCCTAACCTCATCGCATTTGGTTAAGAAATGGGTACTAATTTGATGTTTTAAAATGGGGTGAATAGTGAACACGAATTTCGGGTTAGATGGGTTGAAAGTCAGACTTAACCCACTGATTAGGCCTAGATACTGATTTTATTAGGCTTAGTCATAGAAGAAAAAAGTGTTAGTCGATGTATCTATTATTTAATTACTATTTTTATGAATTTTTATATGGTAGATAAAATTTTCACTTCTACTATTCCGTAAATAGTTAAATATTAAGTTCGAGAGACTTAATCCACTAATTCGGCCTAATAAATGATTTTAGTAGGCTTAGCCCTAGAAGACACAATTGCTAATCGCATGGTCTTCTACCTAATTATTATTTTTCAAGATTTTAATGTGGTCAACAAAATTTCAATTCACTATTCATTTAATAATAAAATATAAAATTCGAAAGTCAAATTTCAAATTCTCTCTTTTCATTTCATTTTCATTCCAACCCAATTGCATTTGTGTTTTATTTCACCTAAACCTTATTTTCATTTGGGTTACATTTCATTTTCATTTCATTTCAATTTAATTTAAATTTTTAAAGATTTATTTCAATTTCTATCCAATTATTAATTCAACTAAATTCAAATAAATTCCTAAAAATTTTAATTTGACAAGGAAAAAGTAAATAAAACTATTAATTGAATACGGGGTATTACAACCCCCCTCCCCCTCCACAGCCCCCCCTCCAGCGTTTCGTCGTGTGCAAGGAGGACGGAGGCTACGACGGAGGAATTCTAGATCACATGGAGAGTTATCTGACAAACACATCTACACAAAATTTAAAATTTACGACACTGCTGCCAAACAGAAAGTGTCAATTTTTATCAAATTTAAATTTTAAGTCAAAAATTATGTTGACATAAGTTTTTAGATAGAAATAGATTTAAAAAAAAACTGCTCCCAACCACCCCATAATAGCCTAAGATAATGAAAAAAAAGGTCCCCTTGCTCCAGGCGAAACCAAGCTTTTCCCACCTATGTGGTCATCTGAAGAGGTTTCTATTTGGGGTCAGTGCCATCGGGGCTCATCATGGTTACTCAACCTGGTTTGATGCCCGCCGAATAAAGGGAGTTGGGAGCAGTGTTATCAAAATTAAATTGGTATCTGAATCGGACAATAAGCTGATTCGATTTGAATCGGTTTGAAGCGTGATATCATTATAATATTGATATATAGTCCGACCTGATTCTATAACCTAAGACAATAAGAAATAAGATATAATGATCAAAATAACTAAACATACATGTATAATTATTAATCCTGATTATGTAACTACTAACTATACAAGTAAAAAAATAACAATAACATGGTTAAATAAATTGACCTTAAAATTTTATAATATTTTATTGGTGTTCACTCTTCACAATTGATATTTATACTCCTTTAAACATTTAAACTTTAAATATATATAAAATAAAAAACTAAATAGCAACAAATCATTAATAATAAGATACTTTTGTTCACACATACACATCATTTTAAATGTTTAAATATTTTTATATATTTTTTAAAGGGTGAATCTGGTCGAACCGGTTCGGACCGGTTCACCGGTCGAATCACAGTTCGTCCGATTCTTTAACATTAGACCGAACGGGCCTAATCGGACCGATTCTTGGATCGGTTCACGGTCGATCCGGTTCAACCGACCGATCCGATCCTGATAACACTAGTTGGGAGTTGAAATTGGACGCATGCCATTGATATTCGGCTTATTTGATTTGATAGCATGGGCCACTTATTCGGGGTCGAGTAGGTCACCAGGCTTATTCAAGAGATAAAGTCATTAGGGGGTTCTACAAGAACACGACGATGGGAGGTCGTTTTCCTTGATAAGATCCGTCATATTTTTAGTTTGATAACTATTTTATCCGAGGTCAAGTAGGGTATTCACGTGAGAGAGGTAAAATAAGTTAATCTCGAACTAATAAAAGACTTAATCGTATCCAACCTCGAGTGATATATTTCGAGTCTCAAATTTGAATAACTCACCCACTCAGAATAAATCATCTTAACTTATCATATTTCATTATCAAAGTGGTTACACGAGGAGGAAATGTACCGCAGAGGGAAACAACGGGGCAAATACCTACTTTCAATAAGGAAGATATGTGTGTATACAATATATACATGAGTTTTTTGCATGAAAACCATTGTTAAAAGTGAATTTATAAAAAAATACTTTCTAAAAATATATTAGCAGATATATCCCTGAGTTAATTTAAATAATACATAAATATCATTTAAACGTGATTTTCTTACAAGTTATTGATAAAAAGAAGTGATATGCATACAAATAAATATGATATTTTTACACAATTCAGATTACACAGTGATATATCTGTTAATGTATTTTTAAGAATGATTTTTTTACAAATTCATTTTTAACAATAATTTCCATGCAAAAAAACCCTATATATATTGAGATATAAAAAAAGGATCAAATGAAATGCACCCCAAGGCTATTTGTGACAATTTACAGATGGATGCATCTGCGATGGGACATTTGTGACAACTGACAAGTGAAGAAGAGGAGGTGCGACATTGAAAGTCACTGGTATCCATTTATTGGGGGGATATGGATACATGTATGTATATAAATATATATGTATCTATTCAAATCACACACATACACGTGCATATAAGTACATGCCTTCGTGACATCATACAACCAATTGCACATGCCTACATATATTCATGCTTATAATATACAGTGCTCAAAGATTGCAATCCCCCAAGATTCTATAAATGTCGCATGAGATTAGATTGCTCTTGGATAATTTCTGGATTAATAATAATAATAATAATAACAATGACGGAGTACGACATCAACGGCAACAATAATAATAAGAATAATAACGTCCGAGTCAAACTTTTTCCTACCATCGTGCTCTGCCTGGACTGCATTGTGGTGATCTACCCTCTACCATGCTGCCCCCGCACCTGTATGCTACCATGCGTACCTAATGTTCAACCCTTTGTTGCTGCTGCCACCTCCTTCTGTGATCCTCCACCTGCTCTATTGCTTTGCCCATTGGTGCGGGTTCACCCATTGCACTACTCCACCTGCTGGGAACCATGCTGCCCTTGCCATTTTAAAGAAAACAATTGACCACCCCCTGAGCTATATATCTTCATTGTTTACCGTCTCCTCACAAATTCTATGCCCGACTCTTCTCTTTCTGTCTGCCTGAAGTTTAACCACGTTGGAATTGAGACTTGAGAGACCTAATGATCCAAGCCTGACTGATGAAGACCTGTCTGACCATTTATAAATCTGAAGCAAAGACATCACCCATGACCAATCCATCCTATCTGACCACTTATAAATCTGAAGCAGAGGTATCACCCATCCATTGCACACACCTGTTAGCTCTACTGCCAATGGTCCCTCCAGGCCTAGTTTCAGCCTCGATCCCTTGTCTTAGTTTCAGCCTATTAGGTTTCCCATGGATTCACTTGATCTTTTGTGTCTGAATTGACATTAGCCTACAGTTTATACTTTATATCAACAAATATTCGAATACATGCAGCATAACCTTTTCTTATAGGATATGATTCCCAGGTGTAATAATTGCATTAGGCAAGCAGTTTAACATATATAGGAAACATGCCAAACTCTCTTTCGGATCACTTTTCTATGACAGAATAAATGTACGAGTTAATGCTTTTGGGACTGCCAATTTTTAAGTTCACCAAGTATACTGTTACTGTTCAGCAAAGTTGATCCAATTTTTTGCACTGTATGAAGGAAATACCACAAAAAATGCTTATGGATCACCTTTTATCGACAAGGTCAGTTTTGTTCCTCACAAGGACAATGATGACATCACTACCTCTCTCAGTGCGGACCTCCTTTATCCATTTTGAAGTGTTTAGAAACCATAGTAGTCAAGGCGTCGCCTAGGCGCCGCCTAGGCGCTGCTGAACATGAGAGGCGGACCGTCACCTTTCAGAACGGTTAAAAAGCGACCCAGGCGGACCGCCTAGGCAGTCTGGGCGCCAAGGCGGCCGCCCGGTCGCCTTGGCTCGCGCGAGTCCGACCCGCCGACCCGGTAACCCGCCTGGCCCGCCCGCGGGCGCGGGATCCGCTGAGTGAAGACCCTCCCCCACCCCCGCGATGGTCAACCTTGCTTGACCTCTCCCCCCCTCCCGTCCCGTTCGCCCTGCCGCGATTTCATTTGCCCTAACCTCTCGTCCGCCGTAGTCGTCGTCGTCAAAGGCCCCGGCGTCACCTCCTCCTCCTCGGGCCTGCGACAAGCATCCACCGCCATCACCGGAGCGCGGAGACACCGCCGACGTCCCCTCCTCCCCGGCTGCGGCGTCTTCCTCCTCCGCGCCTGCAACTCCTCCGCCGCCGAGGCGACGTCGTCTTCTTCCCCGGCTGCGGCTTCCCCCGCGGGCTCCGGCGTCTTCCTCCTCCGTGCCTGCAAGTCCTCCCCCGCCACGGCGACGACGACGCGACGTCCTCCTCCTCCCCGACTGCGGATTCCCCCGCGGGCTCCGGCGTCTTCCTCCTCCGCCGCCGGTGAGTCCCCCCCTGCCCCCCTCTCTCTCTCTCGTCTCTCCCCCCCGGCGCCCCTCTCTCTCTCTCTCATCGGAGCAACCCCCCGACCCCTCTCTGTCTCCCTCCTCTCTCTCTCTCACCCCCAGCCCCTCTCTGTCTCCCTCCTCTCTCTCTCTCTCACCGGAGCAACCCCCCGGCGGGCAGGCCCCTCTGTCTCCCTTCTCTCTCTCTCTCAGTCTCTCCCTCTCTGTCTCCCACTCCTCCTCTCTCTCTCTCTCTCCGCTCTCCCCTCCGACCCCTCTCTCTGTCTCCCTCCTCTCTCTCTCTCTCACCGGAGCAACCCCCCCGACCCCTCTCTGTCTCCCTCCTCTCTCTCTTTCTCTCCGCTCTCCCCTCCGACTCCTCTCTCTGTCTCCCTCCTCTCTCTCTTTCTCTCCGCTCTCCCCTCCGACCCCTCTCTCTGTCTCCCTCCTCTCTCTCTCTCTCACCGGAGCAACCCCCCGACGAGCCGGCCTCTCTGTCTCCCTTCTCTCTCTCCCTCTCTGTCTCCCACTCCTCCTCCTCCTCCTCTCTCTCTCTCTCTCTCCGCTCTCCCCTCCGACCCCTCTCTCTGTCTCCCTCCTCTCTCTCCCTCCTCCTCCTCCTCCTCTCTCTCTCTATCTCTGCTCTCCCCTCTGACCCCTCTCTCTGTCTCCCTCCTCTCTCTCAGTCGCTCTCTGTTCGACAGAGAGTGACTGAGAGAGAGGAGGGAGACAGAGAGAAAGGCCGGCCCCTCTCTCTGTCTCCCTCCTCTCTCTCAGTCTCTCTCCCTCTCTGTCTCCCGACTTTCCCTCTCTCTATGGAAGCATCATATGAAAGACCAACAAGCAGTAGAGCACAACCAAGAGATTATGATGATCCGTCGGATGATGGAGAATTGCTAGAAGAAGAATCTGAAGAGGATGATGATGATGCTCCATGGGAGTCTAGTGAAGAAGGTCAAGTTCACGCTGCTCACCAAGAAGATGATAAGAATGACAATCATGATGAGGCCATTCCAGCAGAAGTGCCATTTGATTTTAGGATTTAGTCTTTCATGTAATGTTAAGATGCTTAGACATGAACATTTCTTAGTAGTTAACTAGTTATCTTATATCATACTTGTTAAGTGTCACTATTTGATACTTTTTTAATGATGTGATTTGTTATTTCATATTTGTTAATAATTTATTATATTTGGTAGGATTTGTTTTCCATATTATGTTTAATATCTTTCAAGATGGAGCTAATAAAAAGATGAAACTAAAAAAATGTATCCCACATGTTAGTGTGTTTAACCATTTGGTCTTTATTTTCTGTAATTTTCTTGATGTTATTATGTTCTTTTTGTAATTTTATGAATTATTTTTAGATTTTTATGTATTTTTTTGATGCAATTTAATTTTCTATAATTGGCATGCAATTTAATTACTGCAATTTCTTCGTGCTTCTGAATTTTTTGTATTTTTTCTATAATATTTTCATATATTTTTTGTTATTTTATATATTACGACATATATATTTTAGATTTTTTAATCAGTGGCCAAAGTGTCGCCTAGGCGACGCCTAAGCGGACGCCTTGTCGCCTAAGCGCTTAGAGACCCCGTGAGCGTCTTGGTTCGCCTTGTCGCCTTGACAACTGTTAGAAACATTTGCCGACCTATATTGCAAAAATATGTAAGTTGTAAAGTTATACAAAAAAGGTTGAAAGAATTATCTCACTATAGCACAAACTTGTACATGAATAAGAATAATTGAATATAATCACCACATACACAACTTCACTTCATTCCAATGCTACCAATGAAGATGTTTCTTCATTCACCAGCAAGTGAATATGAATTTTTAGACAGGATATGATGGTTAACATCCAATATACTAACTAGAAAAACCAGAAGTGAGCAAAACCTCAAGAATCCCAGCTTTGGAGTGTCAATGTCTTCATATCAAAAGAATGACTTTGACAATCAAGAAAGTGTTCTTAAATGTGACTCACAAGAATATTAGAAACTAAGAAAATGGTGCGGTAAGAATAAACTTCCTGATAAGAAATGTATCTGAACACTATCAAACCACATTATTGGCAAGTGAACTTCCCAAGGTTACCAAAGCTGCAGCCTCAGAGTTCTCTCTTAAGGTACATTGTCTTTGACAGAAAGTCAATCCCAATGGTAGCCTGCACACCCAAAAAGAATGACTCATATGGGGAAACATAGGGTCAGATTCGTAACGTAAGTGTTATATGCCTCATCATGGACTGGTATGCCAGTATTCACAAGAAGGTAACAGCAGAAACTGATTATTCAAGTAAAATTTTAGAAGCTCCAAATGGAAATATCTCCCAGCTTGCATGGATGAATTTTGAAAAGAAAAAATACATAGACTGCCAATTTCCATGACATACTATTGTGTCATTGCTTCAAAAACATGAAGGTATCTTCCAAACAGCCATTGGATTAGGACTGCAAATGCGATGGAAACAAATGCAGAATCAACAGATTCCGATTCTGATTCCAAACTAAATGCTAGCCCCACGCCCTTAAAAACAAATAGCACAATAAACTAAGCCTAGGGCGTCCACACAAACCCGACTAGAACCTATCTCCAACTCCAACACATGTTAACACAAGATTGATGTTGAAGGATGGTCACCCATAGGCAAACTTTGTTTGAAAGTCTAGAATCAAGTGTCAGCATGTCAGCATGCCCAATTATATTGTTGGGTTGGCTTATAAGAGTTTTTCTGCTCTTTTATGGTCCGCAAACCTTGTTCATTCATGATTTACCGCATTCATGCTGCAAATGGCTCCAGCAAGGCTCCAGAGTTGCTATTAGGAGAAAGAGCGTCTGGTACAACTGTTGACATGTGATCTGTTGGTTGTTTGTTTGGAGAATTTATACACGGGAAGCTAATATTTCTTGGTGAAAGAAGGTAATATAGTTGTCCTAATATTAGGCTAAATGCTTCCATGCTAGTTATGTGCTTTAGAGGAATCTGATAGATTATGGGTATGTAATTAACGTAATTACGTCCTTTTGAGGTCGGGTGGGGCTCATGTTCATCGTCTAATAATATTCAGTTGGAAATAATTTGATTTCATTCTTTTCTTCTAGATGACCTATTGACTGTTGTCATCTGTTTTGTGCCGCGAGTCTGTAAACAAAACCTTGATATCATCTCTGGCAATCCTGCAAAAAAAATTAGTTTGAGCTAATCTGTAAGACTTGTGAAACTACTGATGACAACACCTAGCCTGGTGTTTCTTAACTCCCAAAATGTTGTTGCCAGTGAGGAGGAGGCAGGTCATTGATCGCTTTTAAGTAATAAGTGAAAAGTGTTTGTTGCACTATTAAATTAGGTATTTTTATTATTATTTGGGATTCCCTAGTTTGTTTGTAATAGATTAGGCAGAATACGCTAACTGCGGATATGATATCCCTGAGTTTAGTTGTTTCAATTTGATAACCACCTCCCTACTCGGGATGGAATATCACGTAACTCTAGTCTTATCCCGATTGCTTTAGAAACAACCAATGATGCTGCAACATCATCTTGCAAGATACCAAGAAAACAAAAATTGGAATCAAGTTGTCTGCAATATACAAGTAACAGACGCCTCTGGCACAGTAGAAAGTAGAAACCGAAACATACAAGTAACAAAATTAGTTTAAACTTACCTGCGTGCGCCATCGTAGGGTTTCCCGACCACCCTTCTCACCTCGCATTAATGGCCGCCGTTGACGGCCCAACTCTTCCTCGACATTAACGACGATGAGGGCTCACCTGCGCAGCTACCCGACGACGAGGGCGACAAGCGTGGAGTAGGGCAGCAAAGGGGAAGAGGGCGAGAAAGTGAAGGGGCAGTGAAGTCCAAAGGGCGGGGTAGGCCGAGATCAAAGAGGGGGAGGTGCGGTTCCGGAGAAAGGGAAGGGGGAGGAAGGTGACGATGCCCTCCTCGGGAAGGCAAAAAAGCTAGTCGACCCCCGTATTTAAGTTGTCGGCTCGAACACCGTAACCTCGGGTGTGGTTAACTCGAATAAGATAAAATACGAAATCCGTCGCATCAAAGTGAATAAGATGAATACAGGTCGGATATCCTGCCTTATTCCGCAGAAAGAAGAAGAAATCAAAGAATTAAATGGAGTAAGTAGACGGAAGAAGCCGATGCGCTCGTCTCCCGTTGCAGGCTTTGGAGTCATGGAGACGACGTTGTTGGGGTGCTGGAGATGGCGATTTGTGTTGTGTCTATTGTGAGCATCATCTTGGACAATGGCCCAGTGCAAAGTCCGCGTGACTCGTGGTCGTGGGTCAATTAATACTTCAGTAACTGTCCGCGTCGATATTTAATTTAGGGGCTTATTAAGATGCAAATATACATCTTATAAGGTCCTTTTATTTTTTGTCAAAAGAGAGGGGGAGGCATATGTTATAGTATACTGCCGCTAAATTAGAAATACGAAACTATTGTCACCTGACTTCAATTAACTACTAAGTCTTACTAAAGCCAGAGTCACAGGCTTTAGGCCTCTGTTTAACTCATGTGAGTCATGTGACTAGTCGGGTAAGCCGGTAAATCTTCAACTTTACCTACATCATTTGTAGGCATAGGGTCGGGTTGTCAGGATTTTATAAATCAAGACGGGACTGGATGAATCGTCCATCTCATCTCTTCCCAGTCATAGATCGATCGTAGAATTTTATAAATCGAGACGGGACGGGATGAACCGTCTGTCTCATCCCAATTACCGATCGGGACGATCGGTCGATAGGACATAATCGGGTCACTTTATATATTATATATTTTATTTTAAATATAAAATATTTAATAGGTAAATTGGTTGAGTGCTTTCACTCATTCAGGGTGATTTAAATTCGAATCGACGTTTACAAGATTTGAACATGAGATCTATTAGAGGAAGCGTGCACACGCAACTTAACCAACTGAATTATGAATTTTATTATATTATTTTACATATTATATATATATATATATATATCTCTCTCTTACGGGACGGAGCGAGACAGTACTGCCCCGTCCCATTCCGACGAAAAATCGGGACGGTCGAGACGGTCAAACCGACAAACCTTGTAGGTTATTACTTATTTTCCTCGTATAGAGTGCCAAATGTTAATTCGAAGGTTTGTGTCTAGGGATATCAAATTTTTTAATTACAAAATAATGTAACGACAGAATGTGACTAAAATTTTAAAATTTTACATAATAACTTTTGCACCTAGACGAAAATTTGATGTTAATTACTACAGTTTTGACTTTTGATAATATCTAATTAGCCCCCGCATGGACAATGTTTAACGAATTCTCCCAATGTCGACTTTTACTTCATGCTCTCCAACAAGTCCGGGGATTTATAATGCATACTTCTCTATTTATGTTCATAAGATTTCTACTTCTTAATTATTCAAGTAATATACGCAAAAATAAACGTTTTTTTGTCATTTTAATGTGCGCACAACTGTACAGATTATGAAGTAGACATACAAGAAAGAACAGAATAGTCATATAGAACAGTTCATATGAGTTATTAAAATTGGAGGACAATAAGGGTCCTTGAAAATTTTTTATAATTTATGTGCATTCTCGATTGATTTCAAGTTTGGGAATTTTTTTTGTAGAAAGAAGATCAAATGGATGAACAGTCGGATATATAGTCAAATTCCATTTAAGGTGCTAGACTTATCCGGCGACCTAAGAGGCTTATTCACCCCATTGTCAACCTCATCACCTATTCTCTTTTCCTAATGCATAATCAAGAGATCACCGAATACATGGACATCCTTCAGATTATTCAGTTTGGTTGGGTCAATCCCCCAATAGAACAAAATCCGGCTTTATATTCAGTCCCAACCTCCCCCCCCCCCATCCTGCTTAACCACTTATGTCAAATTACTGGTATTAACTGCCTCCCCCAAAAGGAGATGTATCTGGGAGCACCTCTGTGGCCTGAGAAAAGTAGAATCCAACAGTACAGGTTTCTTGAACACAAGATCAGAAACAAACTTAACAATTGAAAATGTAAAACCCTGTCTTCAGTTGGGCGGGCCACTCTCATTAAATCCACCCTCTCAACCATCCCTTCCCACATCATGACTATCACCCTTCTCCTCAAAGACATCATCCACAAGCTCAACCAATTAGAATGCCAATTTTGGTGGGGAGGAGACCCAAGTAAGCACAGTATTTATTTCTGCAAGTGGGATAGACTCAAGCTCCATAAGATAGCTGGGGGTTTGGGCTTCAGAGATCCCCAGACATACAACCGAGCCGCCATTATGAAGCTGGTCTGGAGATTCTTAAATGATCCACAGTCCCTCTGGGCTTCCATTCTGAGTGCAAAATACCTGCAAGGGATGGACTTCTGGACGGTCCATAAACCTGCTCGTTGTTCTCATACTTGGACCGCCATTCTGTCTGTTAGAAAGGATGTTAGAAGTGGATTGTTCAAGCTTATCCGGGACGACAAAGGTACTAATATTTAGGAGGACAAGTGGCTGCCTGACAGATCATGCCCTCCCACCCCCCATACCGACCTCATTCCATCCACCTTAAACCTGGTATCCCAGCTGATCACTTGCCAAGAGTGGAATCATGACATTATCAGGTTGTATTTCCAGCATGAGTCCGCAGAAGAGATATTGAAGTTAAAGCTGCCCCTGAACCCCTGCCCAAAGGGTGATATCACTGTATGGAGTCACACCAAAACCGGTCATTTCTCCATTAAATCAGCGTACAAGATGCTAGCTGAGAAGTCTCTCCCTCCATCGACGTCCACTAGCCAAAATATCTGGAAGGTGATTTGGAATCCTTTCATTTTCAATAGAATTCCACCCAAAGTTTCTATATTTGTCTGGAAGTGCATTGCAGGAGTTATTCCAGTTAACTCCAATTTAGCCAAACGCACAAAGGTCGCCGACCCATACTGTCCGCTCTGTCAGGAAAAGGATGAATCCATACAACACATGCTCTTCCTTTGCAATTCCGCGCGAGCTATTTGGAAAATGTCTCCCTTAAATTATCATTCAGCAGAGGATCCGAGATCTTTGGAGGACAGAATCTTGGATTGGTCCAGCCCACTGTTCTCCTCAAGTAAAAGGGACACTCATGTGTTATCCATGTGTTACGCCATTATGTGGCAAATTTGGGTGGCTAGATGCAAGAAGGTGTTCGAAGGGAAAGAGGAACACCCGTGTTCCACCACCGCTAAAGCCTTGACTCACCATCTCAACTGGGGAGGATCTCCGGAGGTTCGAGCATCTCAAGCTTGCACACCAAACCTTCCTGGTGCCCTCCTGATGGTCATCTCCTAAAAATTAATGTGGACGCGGCATTCTCCGAAGGGTAGGGGGCGGCTGGCATCACCCTCACAGACAAAGCTGCCAATCCTCTTCTCTGTATGCAATGCCCAATAGAAGCTCACTCCCCAGAAATGGCAGAGGCAGTAGCGATGCTCCAAGCTATCACCTTGGCCGCTGCTCAATCCCCGCCGGTGACTGTGGAGGGAGACGCTCTTAATGTGATCAAGTACATCAACGGATCCCCCCCCCCTCCATGGAGAATCTCTTCTATCATCCAAGATTGCCAAAGCCGGCTGACCCAGTCTCTCACCCTGGTTAAGTTCATTCCCCGGTCAGCCAATAGGCTTGCTCATGTTATTGCGAGAGAGGCTCTTGTCTCCAAAATTAACAGGTCCTGGGTTTTCCGTGCTATCCCATCTTGTATTGTGGATATTGTAAACTCTCTTCACCTGCTTTAATACTAGTATCCTTTTCCTTTCAAAAAAAAATCAAGATATACAATTACTCTAGATGTTCATCAAGACGAGCTCTCCCCAAAAGAATACGGCATTGTTGGGTTGGCTTATATTAGTGCTAGCCAAAATTAGAACGTGGGTTGATTAAACTGAATTAATCTGGGCTGTGGATTCAACAGTGAGAAGAGAATGTAATTGAGCAAGCTAATTATTATTTAAAAAGGCGGTATCTCAAGATACTAAGGTTTAAATTTTAATGTGAGATACTAAAAAAACGTCTTGAGTCATCCGAATCATACCTTTTATTTGAGACTTACGTATTTTTTTGATTGTGGTGATACATTGTTTTCATCGCCTCAAGATATCTACTTAAGACTTGTGTATTACTTGAGAAGATAATGTAACGAGGTGTTGTAGGGTAAATCCAAGATTTATGTTTCTTTTATTATCCTTAAAATATAATTCAATATTTTTACTCAATAGATATTTTTTTAACGTGGAAGAGATAACCGAGTTCGAACTCAGTCTCTCTCCCATATGGGGAAGGATGGCGAACCACCTGTGCTACACAGCTAGTTCATAATTTAGTATTTTTAAAATAATATGAATATATCATTAGGTTAATATAACATTAATATGAAAATTAATATTAATTTTACTTTTTATGATTTTAAAATTGTTTCTTAATCTATTAAGTTTTACATATCACTGTGTCCTAATACTTAGGGCCTATGAGATTTATAAAAAATGCATTACAATCGACTCAAGATCTTTTAAATTATGATTTCAAATGACTTTGGGCATGGGCATACTCGAGAGTAGATACAAATCTTTGGCCGTCATGCCCTATTCTCCGTGATACTGCCCTTGCATCAGCAGCTAACCATCACAATGAGTTAATCAGTGACATTTGGGGTAGTTTAGTTTAAGGGATCTTTACTTTTTCGCTCTGACCATCTTTGATATCTAAAAATAATGTAATTACATTTCACGAAAGAAATTAGCATGCCAAAAGGGACCACCTAATCTATTAAAAGTATTTTATAGACATATTTTTATAGACATATCAAGGAGACATTTTATAGACCGTCGGTACATTAAACAAACTAGGCTTTCATTGATCCACGTACTATTCAGGAGAATAAAAGATACGACATTATATCAAAAATGTGAGGTTCATAGGTTATCTTCTCCCGTTAAAAAAATCCAAAAAGTAATTATCAAAAAAATGAGGGGTTCATATCAGGGTTTGCCGGTCCGGTCGACTCGGTCGACCCGGTCTCGGCTTGGGTCGGGTCGGGTCGCTCCCGTATCGGTCCGACCCGGTCCGTTCCATTCTAAAACACCACTTTATATATATATATATATAATAAAATAATAAAATAAAATAGAAAAACACACATTATATATAAAATATAATATAATATAATAATAAAATAATAGATCGACTCGTCCACGGCCCGACCGACCCGGTCCCGACCTGGGTCGGGTCGGGTCGGGTCGTACGAGTCGGTGCGAGACGCACCGGGTCGGCAAACCATGGTTCGTATATGATTTTTTTTCATCTCACCTCACTTTACGTGTGAATTGACATAGGTATTACTCGATTTAGAAATAACCTAGGCTATTAACGTGGGAGATGTTTGATTAAATGATCGACATAAAATTATTGTGTTAAATACTGATTTTTAATAAAAAATACTGACATTATTAACATTAACTTAACATGGATTTCACTATATGCCGAAGATATCGACTAGAATAGCAATCAATGACAGCCGCGTAATCTGATTTGGGAGGTGGGTTGCGACTGGTCAACGCGGCCTTCATCTGCCTGCTGACGCCACCATGATCGGATCTCCGACTCACACACGTTGAGAGAAGATTTAAAGAGTTGACTTCCCTTCGAAAAAAGTATTAATTAAGAGGGAATAATTATCTACTGTCGGCAGCCCACTATTTGGGGTTCAGACCCTAACGTGGGACATGTTTATGCTTGTACCTTTAAAGATACGATATGTCACGAAAGAACTTGATAGATGGTGCCAGGTTACAACTACAAGTTGACTATTTAAGCTCTATCGTAAAACTATTATTATTCACCGATACACGACACAGGATCCATCCTTCACTTATGAATTGGCTTTGGAAATTGGAACTATCTAAAAGTAATATGTCGGTTCGTTGATCACTATTGATAGCCGCTGTGCCTGACTAGGAGCTTTAAGTTGAATTGGTATTTTATCTTTTTATTTTTTAAAAAATTAAGATATTAAATTTTGTTTTTATTAATAAATATTAAGATTATCAATAGATCGAATTGACCTACGTACTTTGAGACAAGGCCAATCATAGGCTAGGTAACGGGTTGATATGGTCTCACATGTTGGAAGCGAGACGAATTAATAGGCCAATTTTAGACTTATAGGCCCAAAATGTCAGCCCGCGAAGTGGCCCTCCGCAAGCTAACCTGACTCATCGATAATTCGATATTTTATTATAATGTGGGCCTTAAATGGACTTGACTTGGTTTGGCACATTGGTCATAGATGGGATTGACAATCTATGACTTATTGACCGCCCTCCAATATACATTATAAAATAGAGTAAATTTCATAACTCAACCCAATTCATGGTTGGCACCATGGTTTGCCGACTCGGTGCGTCTCGCACCGACTCGCACGATCCGACCCGACCCGACTCAGGCCGGGACCGGGTCGACCGGGTTGTGGGTCGCCACCGGGTCGACCTATTATTTTAATATTATATTATATTATATTTTATATATAATATGTGTTTTTCCAGTTTTATTATATTATTTTATATTATATATATATATATATATATAAAGTGGTGTTTTAGAACGAGACGGACCGGGTCGTACCGAGACGGGAGCGACCCGACCCGACTCAAGTCGAGACCGGGTCGGCCGGGTCGATCGAACTGGCAAACCCTGGTTGGCACTTGGCCGCAAGCGGATTGAGTTGAGTCAAAAATTAAATGCCGACTGAACTCAGCCTAAAAAATATCATATGGACTTTTTATACATTGAGTAAGTGTAAGTGTAACTGTGTAAGTGTAACTATAGTACCACTTGACAAAAAGAAAAGAAAATAGTCGCTATACCCACGAGGATACTTTGTATACATTGAGTTTGCGAGACGTCATCCACAAATATGTGATTTGTTTAGGGGTAAACATAAAAAAACCCTTGAAATTTCATTCTAATTTCTAACCCGTGTCCTTGTCTTTATTATCCAATCCGACATCACCCGCCCAAACCTCTCCCTCTCTCTCTCTCTCTCTCTCCCCTGGTCCACCAGCGACCCTTCGTGGTCTTCTCCATCGTCTCTTGATAATATCCAGAGTATCACAACATCACCAGCCAACCAACTCCTCTCTCTCTCTCTCTCTCTCTCTCTCTCTCTCTTCCTGCTCACTGGTGGAAGCCTCAGCCTGCGATGGAGGGCCTGATCAGGGGCTTGATGGACGTCGCCCTCGGCGGAGGGGGCGACGGCGACGGCCTCCGGAGCCACCGCCGTAACGAGGAGGCAGACGAAGGTGGCGAGCGGGAGCAGCGGGAGGAGAAGTCGAGGTCCTCCTGGGCGGAGGTGGTCGCCTCGGGTGAGCATGACGCCGAGGATGATCGGCCGGCGCACCGGGACCAGCAGCGGCACGACTACACGCGGCCGCAGCCGCACCAGTACCAGTACGAACAGCAGCAGCAGCAGCAGCAGACGTACGAGCAGAGGCCCGGCGCCTGGGGCAAGTACAGTGCGCCTTCCTCCGACTGGGAAGCTGGCGCTGAAGGAGAGGGCGGTGCCAGTGGAGGAGGGAGAAGCGACGGGGACTGGGAAACTGTTGGCGACCGCCACAAGAAGCACCCCCAGGCCAGGCCGCAGGCAATGGTGATGATCTCCCGATCCTCCCATCTCCAGGATTTAATGTATGTGTCGTATGAAGTTTTTTCCTTCGTTTATAGTAGAACTTGGAATTGGATGGTTTAAGTCAAAATTAGAGAAAACTGTGGATCCCCATTCTGGTAAAGCAATCCCATTTTGAAAAGAAATTCTGAAGCTTTTCTTTTAATGTATTCTTCAAGTGGATGATCCCAGTAAGGCTGGAGGAAATGGATGATTTAACTTCAGATTTACTGGTTTCTTGTTTGTGACATGGCAGATCCCCTGGACTGTCTTCAGCATTTTCTAGAAATGAACGTGGTTTGCACTTTTTCTGTCCCTTCATACATTTTTCTGCTTTCTGAGCCAAGAGCACTTGGGTACTTGTTGGCAGGTGGCAATGAGCCAGTGGGGTGGATATAAGAGACCTCCAAGTGAGCAGGAGTACATCCCACATGTTGATGGCAGTGTTGACATAGAACCCACACAGGAGGAGCTCCATGACCTGTCAAAGGCTTGTAGCAGGCTATGGGAGCTTGATCTGAACCGCCTGGTCCCAGGGAAGGATTACAAGATCGACTGCGGCGAAGGTAAGAAGGTCTATCAGAAGGAAGACATGGCATCTGCTAGCCTGTTCAGCTGGCTGAGTGATGATGTCTTCAGGCGGCCTACCTATTCCCGTTTCTGCTCTCTCTTGGATAACTACAACCCCAGTCAGACGCGCAGGGAGGTTGTTACTTCTGAAGAGAAGCACGAGCAGGTTGCATTCATAGAGGAAATCAGCAGGACTGCACCGATCAAGTATCTCTACAAGTGCCTTGCTTGCAAGGGCATAGTATCCAGTGACTATGAAGAGTTCAAGAGGATGCTGACGGATCTGTGGTTTGATCTGTATGGCCGAGGCGGTGTATCTGGTTCTTCATCCGCTTTTGAGCATGTTTTTGTTGGTGAGATCAAAGAACAAGGTGAAGGCGAAGTTTCTGGATTCCACAACTGGATTCAGGTGCCTTTTGGTATCTTTATTTCTTAATTTCTTCAAGTAGGATACATTCTCAGTAGCCGACTACCCGAAATCAGGCCACTTTTGACTTTCTTAATTCTTATTGCATTATTTTTTGCTTCAAAAGCAAGTATTTTGTATTGTGCCTTCCATGCTTGATCCAAATAGTTGACTTTCACAGACGTTTACTGGAAAACATATGTAGCTTAGAACGTTCAGTTATACCAAGCAATGCTGGGGTAACAGAGCACGGTAAATATGCACATCCTGAGATGCAGATTAAAGGCAGGATTGAGTATATTTAGTCAAATGGGAAGCTGTTTGGGATTTAAATTTTAAGTCACGATGTCGATACCACTTTGCCTTGCGGATATTGTTCAACCAAGAAATATGATCCCGGAAACTGTCTCTGTATTAGTGGTAACATGAAATAGCAAAACAGAGATTATGACAGTGATCTTTGCATACAATAATTTGACGTTCTCAACCCAGAGTTATGTTCCTAGACTATTCTTTAGTGTATTGGGTCTTCTTCATATGTTGGGTCACAATCACTCTCTTTTGCCCATCTTACAGATCTATCCCTTCTCTGTTCTCCTTTTCTGCAGTTTTACTTGGAAGAAGCTAAAGGGAGAGTAGACTACCATGGTTATATTTTCCCAAGGAGACGTGGTCAAGATGTAAGTAGATTTATTTCAAATATCTTGCAAATTTCTTTCAAATTGAGCCATTTGATTTGGCAAGAACTTCAAGTCCTCAAACCTTCTTGGAAATATTAACATACATATGAGTTTACTGTCTATATCCAAATTGGCAAATTGAGTTGTAATTGGGATTATCCAGTTATCCAAAATAATAAAATGTTGAAACATGCTGTGAGCCAAACCCAAGTTGATGCTTTTGAAATGACATGCGTACTGTCTATGATAAATAGCATTTATTGATGGTTATTGAATAAGCGAATCAAATTCTGAATATGGCCATTTCAATTATTTGCT
The DNA here is from genome assembly GCA_022559845.1 of Amorphophallus konjac. Classification (NCBI taxonomy): domain Eukaryota; kingdom Viridiplantae; phylum Streptophyta; class Magnoliopsida; order Alismatales; family Araceae; genus Amorphophallus; species Amorphophallus konjac. The sequence goes on along the minus strand of CM040127.1, from coordinate 9,172,924 downwards.
TATCCATATCCACCTAGAAAGGCAATTGAAAAAGGCTTTCTAATCCAGTGGAGCTAACATATAGAAAGAATTGAATAAATATCTGACGGGATGGATATGGATATGTACATGGTTCATATTCAGATTTTGTATATATATCGACTGGCGTAATTTCCTCATTGATTTTTTCACAAAATTCCTTTCTTAAATGGATTGATCTTCACTATTTCATAACAGTTTAACTGCAGATTGGCATCCTATCACTTTCCTTTTGAGGTAATCTTTGTACACAATCTCACATGGGTCAGGCATCAACTAGCATAGTCTACCAGAGATATGGCTAAGTTCCGTTAGCGTATCTTATTGGATGTCTAACGTATCCATTTTCTTCCAACTTATATCTACATATTGATATATCAACCTGCTTTCCGATTCATGTTCTATATCTTAATCCGTTTCCCAATTCATGTTCTGTCATCTTTTTGTCTTGAAATGAATAATATTATACACACTGTGATCTCCAAAATTGTTGGAATAAATAGATGCAGTTATTTTTCTTTCTTATCAAGGACTTAAAAGTGGACAAATGGAATCTATATCCCTCCCATTTACTGATGGATAATCAAGAGATACTGAAGTGCATGCCTTGTGCAAATCACATGCCATCCTTTAAAGCATGCCTATCTGTAGATACTAATGCCGTGCCTAGAGCTTTATGATATCTCACCCACATTGAAGAACAGCTACTGCGAATGCAGAACGACGGGAGTGCGCTTTACTTCCGCATTCCTTGTCATTTGAGCATTCATGGCGTGAAATGGTCTACATAAACTTATTTGCCTTTGATGTAGTTCCAACATGTTCTATAGTTTGCCAATATCACTCAATTGAACCAGAATTATCTTTATTAACCACAATTATCTTTACTAATAGACATTCTTCTAATTGTGTTTCCGGGCACTACACACTTGCAGCCGGACAGTGAAACCAGGTGCTTACAATTCAGTTTGAATGGAATGGCGTTCTTAAATCTGTTTCCAGCACTTTAATCGGAGTGAGCCCAGAGTTCGAAGTTGCACTCTATACGTTATGCTTTTTCTTGGGTGTCGAGGATAACCACGTCTCTCTTGGTCCTTACGCTGTGAACATCAAATGCTACCGCCACGGTAATGACAAAATTGGGTCCGTCTTTCCAATTGCTGAATGTTAAGCTTGGCTTACATGGAAGACCGTGAATGTTATGTTCAAGCTATGATGTTTGATTATTTCTTCAAAATGAAACATTGCAGAATGTCGGTTTGATAAATCTTGTGATATTAATAAGTGGATGCTCACTTCAGCGATTCAGGACATCTCTTTGAAGTTGAAGATATTGTTTGTTGGACCTCTCTGTCTCATATCTCAAATATTAAACATAAATCTTAGTGGAAGAGTACATGTTAAAAGTAAAGGTCAAAAAATTGGCGTTTTTTGTTATATGTATACGAGGCAATTGTGATGGGGGCTAGAAAACTTATGATTAATTGTAGATTTAGTATAAAGTACTAGGACTGTAATAGGACAAGGAATTGGTGGAGCCCTCGGTTGATAGTAGGTTTGGCAATTATTTATTTAAAATTTGAATCGAATTCGAATTCGTATTCATTTAATCGAATAATTATTCGAATAAAATTTCCGACGAATAATTTAATCGGATATCGGATGTCTGATTATTAATCGGATAAGAATTCAGATATTAAGATATATGTGTTAGATATTTAAGGATACACACATTCTATATATAATTAACTCAAATCTTAATATGTTGTTTGATTGCTCTTTTTTATCATTTCTTTTTATCTCAAAATATAATTTAAAAATAAGAACTCTACTTACATCTATTTGATAAGTTATCTCTTATTTTTTAAGATGAAGTCTAATCTTTTGATATCATCTCTCAAAATAAAAATAACTTTCACTTTTTTTAGAAAATAACTTACGACGCTTCCACACGGTTCACACAATTTACCTGTAAGTAGGCTTAGCAATTATCCGTTTAAAATTCGAATCGAATTCAAATTTGTATTAATTAGATAATTATCTAAATAAAGTATCCGACAAATAATTCGATTATTAATCGGATATGAATTTGAATATCACATTATCCACTCCGTATCCGATCCATTAGCCGATCTAGTCGATAACAAACCCACGCGCTCGTTGGACCACACTACTAGGTCACGATGAGGCCCACTTGGCCCAGCTCGGCGACCTAGGTAGCCCAAGATCCAGCAAGGGGGGGAGAGCTCCCCCAAGGGCGTTTACACTTAGGGACTTAATAGTCTTATATCAGAGGATTCATTTCTTCCCCTATCAAGACTCCACCCAACCAGGTACTAACACTTAAAAGTGCAATTCATTTACCTTAGCTTAGCATACTTCCCCACGTGTTTAGCTCACTCCTACTCATCGCTAACTTGATCATCGGAGGGTTTATCCCCGGGCTCATTGCCCATTCATCGGTACTTGCAGGGCACACAGCAACCTCACATCGCACTTGGCTCGTGATCCTCCTCCCCTTTAGACCCATCTGGAGGCTCATCGTCCCTCTTACCTCCTAATTCTGTGAAACATCATAGAAAAAAAAAACAAAATTACCATTTCCATCGAAAATATTACCTTTTGTCTCCATTTGTAATTATTATAGGAAATATTCATTTCCGGCTTCAAACTTTATACAAGGAAAAATCCGGTCCAGCTTCTGATTTTAGAGAGTCAAAATCAGATCAGAAGAAATGGAAAAACGGTTATACATTCTTGACCCTAATGAATACATTCCAACTTGCAAAGAATGCAATTGCGACCTGCAAAAAACCACCCTCGACGCTTCAATCTGTTAATTGTGATATGTTCAGGCGGGCATTCATATTCTACCCCTTAGATTGCAGCTAACAATTTTATTTTTTTTGGTGACTGAAAATCTAGCACAGTGGTACTCAGATCCACACACAACAACCTGTGAGGCCGACAAATATGATTATATGCCTACTTATTGCAATGCTAACTTCAAAAATGATTCAGCTAGATCTTAAATTGCAACTGATACATTCATGTTTGTAAATTACAGCAACCACAAGCACACAACACCCTTCCCTTTAAAAAAGAAGAAAACCATAGTATACACAAGATGAATTGGCACATTTACAAAAATAAGGTTATGTTACCTTGCAATCGAACAACCCATTCATGTCTAAGATTCTAGTGTTACTATATGTCCAATTAACAGTATCAAATAAACCACACTGTGCAAAGACCGTGTTCCCTTTCAAGCCTATGATCGTTCATTGCGCAAAACCCAAATATGGCAGTCTTTTTCTGCCTGCCTCCCTTCATGCCACCGTTCACATATATTTCCCAGCTACCGGTGCCAAACTACGAGAGGGCGCCATCTCTGAAAGTGCCCAGGAGCTCGTTCCTCCCTTTGATCATTTCGTCGAACACCTCGTCGACGGCTGCGTCGAACATCTCGATCCCTTCCTTGAGGACCACCGACCTCTGCCCTAACAGCTCAACGCTCCTGCCCAACCCCACCCCGTCCTCCGACTTCCCTCGCTCCAGCTGCCGTCTGAGATCCCCGACCGAGTCCCTCACCAGCTCGAGCTCCGCCAGCGCCACTCCCGGCCCGCCGCCACAGCTCTCCCGGAAGCGGCCCACCAGGGACGCCAGCGAGCCCGCGAGCGGGCCCAGCTGAGGGAACTCCCCCGTGATCTGCTCCTCTTCCACGTCGATGGAAACGGGGGAGGTAAACGCCGATATGATGATAAGGGAAATGGCGACGGTGGCGCACTTGGCGGCGAGCATGGCGACGCCGGTTGCGGACGTGTCGCACGGGATCTGCTCCGGCGGCGCCGCGGTCGCGTCGTCCGGTGTTTTTGTTGTTTCCCTTTGTCTGGTAGCTTCTGTAAGCTTCTGATGCTCTGCTTCGAGGGCCTCGAACTCCGGAGTGGACCCCTTTTGGATCTGGTGCATCACCAGGTCGACCACGATCCGGTACCGGCTGATGCAGGAGGTCAACGACCTCAGATGGTTGCAGAGATCCAGTAGGACGGCGGTCTCCTCCATGTACAGGTCGAACCAGCCCTCCTTGGCCCCAAACGAGGTCGGCAGCCGGGACCTCCTCAACAGGGCCAGGAGGTCCGCCTGCGTCTTTTTCAGGACGCGCACGGCCTCCGCCGCCCACCTGAGGGATACGGAACCCTCGCCGAGCGACCGTTCGAGCGCCCTCAGGTCCTCGGAGAGGGAAGAACAGAAGGACCAGGCATCGTCCTCCGACATCGGGGGCAACAGGCGCCGGCGGGGATCGAGGCACGGCTGGGCCGCCGCAGTCCTCATGCCCCTGAGGGGCTTCCACACGCCGACGACGGAGCCCAGGGTAACTAGCCATAGCCTGCCTCTCACCATACACACAAACCAGCAGCACAGTTCCTCCTGGAAGGTCACGTCCTGTGATTTGCACAGAACCCAGATTACATCGCAAGGGGAAGCACCAGGACGGCGGAAGTCTCCGACAGGGCCGGCCCTCTCATTTCACGGCGACCTGCGGCGGAGATCTGTAGGAAGTTGTGTTATTTATGATAAAGGTGTGATTCTTTGGAGCCGTTTGTTGGGGGGAGAGGAGGAGGACCGGGAGGGTTTGAAGGTCGGATGGGGCAGTGGTGGGGAAGGCGTGGTGCTCAAGCACTTGACAGCGAAAAGGGAAAGCGAATGGATGGGAGGAAGACGGAGGAGTCACGCAATCAGATCGCCATTGCTGCAGTGCTACACCAAAGCCAAGAACAAGTTGAAAGAAGAAGAGGAAGGACAGGAAAACCCTTCTTCTTACTATTACTATAATCTTCTTCTTCCCCGGGGCTCTGCCTTGCCAAATCATATGCATGCCAACTGCGGGCAAGAAACGCAGTGATGACATCCTCTGATGGAGCCTTCATTGTCTCCTCGGTTTTGGCCCTTAGATTTTGTCTTTAAAATTTAAAAATATGAGTAATATTTGATGCACTAAATTTGCTGAACAACGTCATGTTAAAATATAATAATTAATTTTATTAATTAAAAAAATTAAAAATATCTTCTATGTGGAAAGGATGCATGCGTCATACTCGTACAGTGTATTTTTTAATATTAAATATGAAGCACATTCATGATAAAAATGTAAAAATAAAATATTTTATATAATAATGAAATATTTATATATAAATAAAATATTTTATTTGACTTTAGAAATAAATTAATAAAATATTTTATTAAATGACCGTAATATTTGTTATAAGGATAAAATATTAAATAAATAAAATATTTTATTACGTGAACGTAACATTTATTATAAGGTTAAAATATTATAGAAATATAATATTTTATCATAAAAATAAAATTTACTAAAATATTTTAATTATATATCAAATATTTTTTTTATGAAATAAAATATTTCACTCTTTCATAAAATATTTTATTTTTACATTTTCTCGCTGAACGCATTTTGTATTTAAGGTTCGAAAAAATGCGTCGTATGAATCTGACGCGGACGTCATTTTCTGAGCTTAGAGGGTCCTTTTAACTTTTTTTAGATCAATAAGATCAACCGTTATATTTTGACATAATTTTATGTACCAGATTCACTGCATAAAATATTACTCTAAAAATATCGAGAGACATTTATATAAAATCAATGAATCATATGATAACAAATAAACAAAAGTGTTGATTATTATTGTATTACATAATAATATACATATTTATATGTAGTATGTGGATTTAGATATTTGACACGTTCATCGACGTGAGTGCGTTAAAATGTCATGTCATGAGAGGACGTCTTCTGCAAGATTTTAGAATAAATTCAGCAATCATCATTTGTAACGAAATGTTTAAATTTATACGGTGTTTGGTTGCGTTTTTTTCCCTCTTTCTCTCTCAAATTTAAAAGAGAGAGAGAGAACTCACTTATCGGGTGTTTGGTACGACTCTCCTAAATTTTAGGGAGAGAATTTACTCCCGCACAAATCTTCCTAAAAAAAAAATTTCCTACCAATTTTTTTTTTAAAATCGCACATTCTCCCCCGTGCGTCCCCTCCCCCTCCCTCGACCGACCGGATCCCCCCTCCCCCTCCCCTCCCCGACCGGCTCCGGCGACCACCCCTACCTTCCCCGTCCCCGGCGAACCCCCCCTCCCTTCCCCGTCCCCTGCGACAACCCCCCCCCCCCCCCCGCGGCCCCTCTCCCTTCCCCGTCCCTGGCGAACCCCCCCTCCCGGCGAACCCCCCTTCCCTTCCCCGTCCCCGGCGATCACCCCCCCCCCCCCGCGGCCCCCCTCCCCCTCACTACCCCGGCGAACCCCCCCTCCCCCTCCCCTCCCATCCCCTCCCTGGCGCCCCCTGCGGACCCCTCCCCTCCCCCCCGACGGTGCCCCCCCCCCCCCCCCCGACGGCGCCCCCCCCCTCCCCTCCCTCCCTGGCGCCCCCTGCGGCCCCCTCCCCTCCCCCCGACGGTGCCCCCCCCCACCCGACGGCGGCCCCCTCCCCTCCCTCGGCAGCTCCCTCGGCCCTGCGGCTCCCTCCCCTCCACCGGCGGCTCCCCCCCCTCTTCTGCTCTCTCTCTCTCTCCCACTCTCTCCGTCCCCCCTCTCTCTCTCTCTCTCTCTCTCTCTCTCTCTCTCTCTCTCTCTCTCTCTCTCTCTCTCTCTCTCACTCCGTCCTCTCTCTCTCTCTCTCCACGGCACCCTCCCCTCCCGACGGCTTCCCCCTCCCCCGACGGCTTCCCCCTACCCCTGCGGCGCCCTCCCCTCCCCCAACGACTTCCCCCGGCCTCCCCCATGCGGCCCCCTCCCCTCCCCCCGACAACGGCCCCTCCCCCCCCCCCCCCCGCCCCGACGGCCGCCCCCTCCCCTCCCCCGGCAGCTCCCCCCGCCCTGCGGCGCCCTCCCCTCCCCCGGCGACTCCCCCCCCTCTTCTGCTCTCTCTCTCTCTCTCTCTCTCTCTCTCTCTCTCTCTCTCACTCACTCACTCTCTCTCTCTCTCTTTCTGTGCAACTGCCGGAGGTGCAGGTGACCCGGAGGGAAAGACCCCCTCCCCTTCCACAGCTCCCCCTCCAGCGTTTCGTCGTGTGCAAGGAGGACGGAGGCTACGACGGAGGAATTCCAGATCACATGGAGAGTTATCTGACAAACACATCTACATAAATTTTAAAATTTATGACACTGCTGTCAAACAGAAAGTGTCAGTTTTTATCAATTTTAAATTTTAAGTCAAAAATTATGTTGACATAAGTTTTTAGAAAGAAATAGATTTTAAAAAAAACTGCTCCCAAACACCCCATTAGAAAGAGAGAAAGATCGGGCACCATCTTGGTGGTTTAATTAACAATTTCATATTTATTCCTCTTTGGGAAGCAGAAAGGGAGAACAGAGTCGAGTATTTTCGTTAGAAATTTCAAAAGGTCCACTTCTCCGTTGCCCTTTATTGTACAAGCACGCATGACAACATTTATAATAATATTAAATATTTATTATGGATAAAAGTCTAAGGAACCTCCCCGGATCACTTTTTTTTTTTTTAAGGGAAAAGTTCAAGAAGCTTTTGCATGTCACTTTCTTGGTGAGAAAGCGTCCAAGAAAGCTCTCGCACATCACCTTTCCAGGTGGGAAAACATGCTAATTAATTGGGTAAGAGATGGTGGATTAAGATACAACTGTTGATGATATTGGCACATGTTTTACTATTATTGATAATACTAACACAAATAATTGCTGACACAAGGAATGTTATAGTATCACACCTTTTGTTATTATATTTGTCATTTGTCATTCTTAGTCATTTAATCATAAAAATTAGATCGTTGAGATGAAGAAGTTGGTTCCGAGCTTCAAGTTTTGGTGCAACCAGATTTAAATTTAACTTTTTATATTATTTGATTTTTAAATCCAAAGACAAGAACAGAGTGTATTGTAACATTTTTTTTTCTTCTTCTTCTATTGACAAATGAAGAAGAGTGTTTGGTTATAATTTTTAAATCCAAAGACAAGAACTAGTTGATTACTTATAGGGTGTTTGGTTATAATTTTTTCTCTCTTTATTCTCTTAAATTTCAAAAAAAAGAGTAAAAGACCCTCTAATCTCGTTTGATGTTCCTTTCCTAAATTTTAAGATGAGAATCTCACCCCATTATAATCTATCTCTAAATAAAAATAACTCCCTACTATTTTTTTTGAGATCCCTCTCTAGTCGCTCTCGTTCTCCCCCTCCCTTCCATGCGCGGCCCCCCTCGCGTTGCCTCGCCGCCATCACCCTGCAACGTCTGGGTGCTCGCCGCTGGCGTCCACCTTGCTAACCGACGCCCTCCGCGGTCGCCGGCTCACCACCGCTACTCATCTCTCTCTACGCCCATTTAAGTGCTCTAGCACTTTAGAGTTTCTTCCCATGATAAGAGGAGCTGATGACCTGAGCATTAGAGTGAACGGCGTCGGGGTCGCGGGACGTGTGGGCGAGGCGGAATTGCGGGTGGACAGCCTCGACGACGGTGATGGCAGTGGAGAGGCTGGCGAAGAGGAGCTGCAGGGGCTCCCCGTCTTCGCCCCGCTGCTCTCTCTCCTGCAGATTTGGGTCGGGGTAGTGGTGGTGGTGGGCATTCGAGCACCTCCCCGCCCAGACGATACTTTTGTCAAACATGTTTACATATATTTTAAAAATTATGACACTTTTGTCGAACAAACTATGTCAATTTTTATCAATTTTAAAATTTAAATTAAAATTGACATAATATAATTTTTAAGTAGGAAGAGTTTTAAAAAAATTATTTCCAGACACCCTGTTATAGAGTTATATATATGACGACATATTTGCAAAGATTCCCGGTGATCCCAGACAGCTGAAGGAACTGATGTCCCACCGACATACTCCACATAGCACCAGGAGGGTTTGTGACGCCAAACGCAGAGAGAGAAGAAGATGGCCTTATTGCTGGCGAAAGAAGCAGAGCGAAACAAGCAACGGATCTTGAGGTCAGTGAATCCATGGGGGGGGGGCACCACGAAACGAAAGAGGAGGAATTGGTCGGATGGCTTTTGAAGGCGAGGTTGGGGAGGGGACCGAGCAGGAGGTCAACTGTTGAGGGACGCACGGCATGTACTTTGCCTACGGTGGAAGACAAGACAAGGATCATAAGTTGCACCTCACAAGTAAAGGGTTGTGTTTAGATCCCCTCCCATCCTATCTTCACAAGATAGAGGTGGTGCAAGGCGTGTTCATGAATCATAGCTCTCTCTCTCTCTCTCTCTCTCTCTCTCTCTCTCTCTCTCTCTCTGGAGTGCCCACCACCCCATCTTTCTGTATTTGCGTTCTAAATATTTTTTGGCATACTTAATTCAAATAGTATCTTTTTAGCTTTAAATGTTGTTTGCATATCCATAGATGATCCTTTCCTCACCTGTTTGTGCATCCTACAAACATCTCAGACAAGTACCCAAACGCCTCCTTAACTCTTGATCTTCGGGAAGGGTTTGAGCCAGTAGACTTGACAAAAAGCCCTTCGTGCAACAGTCTGAACATGAATAAATTCCCCCTTTTTAATCTCCCGTTTTTGCCTTGAGATGGGTTTCAATGTTCCATTGATGTGTCCTTTGGCTCCCATTTAAGTGCTAATCAGACAGACCTGTGTCTCTTTTTTGACATTTTTGATAACAGATCCAACATTGATGTAGTGTACAATTAATCTCAATCCACTGAATACTCCTAGTGCTTTCGGTAGAAGGCACTCATGATGACACTATAGTCAAGTGACAAACATGCCATTCCTTAACACAATCTCAATAAGAAGGCTCTCATGAAAAATATTAAAGTGAATTCATTGCAGTCTAATGACCGACATAAAAGTGTTAGATTGTGAAGTCCGAACTCGTCATCGTGTGTCCTCGCACGCGGATCGACGTGCGCGATAATTATTATCCTTTGTTCTCTGTTGTGTTGGACGCCCTAATCTCTTTGTATAAAAGGGCTGCGAACTCTCTTTGTATTGTATCTTGATGTGTTATAATAGAGGAAACCCTACTGTGACCGTGGATATAGGAAGACACATCACCTCCGAACCACGTAAATCTCGATGTTATTGTGGATTGATCTTTTCTTCCCCCTTTCTTCTTCCTCCTCTATTATTTGTCCATCTCTACAGGTACTCCGGTTCCTAACAAAAAGTTGGAAGGATAAAATGTTCTTCTGATCAAGATTTATCTGTGCATATTTGCATAACTTTGCACGTTGATTATACTCACCAAGAATTTCAAGATGAGCTTTGGTGCCACTAGAAACAATTCGGTTAGTCGGATGTCAGATTCAACAGATCACCCTAAAGAAAGAGAGAGAATCATTTCCAATGCTGCAAAAATCACTTACATTTAACAAGGTGTGATTCTGTAAACAACTTGAAAACATAGATGATTGTGCTTGAACCATCCACCACCATGATCTTCGGTACATCAAAGGAGTCAACTTCAACCGTGAATTCTATTGTTTCTAAATGGATACGTGGCCAAAACAGAGAACACTCAAACTGATTCATGCTCAAGTAACATCGACAGCATATTGACCGATGTTCAGCGACTTTTGAGGTTAAGTGGAAAAAAATGTTAAACACCACTTTTGTTTATACCATAAAATGTAGCTGAAATGTTGGCTAACTAAACTGCACAGTAATCTCTACAAAAGATCTTTTGAATTAAGAAATTAAATTGGTATCCTAGCATTTTCCTGTAAAATATATCCTGAAAAGCTAGAAGGAGAAGTGTTGCTTACCTTCATAATAGGCAACAATCAGTAAAACAGATGATGTGAACTATAAGTAAATATCTGACTGGATCAAGCTAAAGAAGTCAAGCAGAGAAATGCATTTATAGTGCAAAGAATGTTTTGTTGGGGGAGTGTGGAGTCTGATCCGGATATCGGTAGGCTCCCCCCTGTCCTTTCGCGGATCCAACTGTGTGTATTACTGTAATTTCACTCAGGAGAGTTGCCCTAGCTCCTTATATATAAAGGCAGCATCCCTTGTAATTGTAACTCTGTGTGCGAAATAAGAGATCTCAGTGCGGCCGTGGATGTAGGAAGGCACATCGCCTCCGAACCACGTAAATCCATGTGTCCTTGTGGTTTGATCTTCTCTTCCCTTTCTTTCTTCCTCCTCTATTGTTTGTCCATCCCTACAGGTACTCCAGTTTTCCAACATGTTTGTCTTGAAGATGCGGATTTTGCCTTCGAAACGCTTACATGTTTTTCAGAACCATGAACCCAAGTCCAACGCCGGGGAATGTTGCAATTACAATTCCAAAGATGCCTTCAAGAATACCAAGAACCACAAGGGAGGACCATCCTTTTGCCGTGGCCATTCCACAAGCCGTAGTGGGTCCGCCAACATTGACATTTGAAACATGATTTGCCGACTCGGTCTGACTCTGGTCGACTCAGACGTGCTGTACCGTACCTGGAAAAATCTGATACGGTGGGGATCGTCCCGAGTCAAGCCGAGTCGGGTCGAGTCATTGTGAGAGAGAGTGTATTTTTGAGAGACTCCGTACCAGGTCAGGGAAGAACCGATCCGATACAGATCGCCGAGTTGGTGAACCCTGATTTGAAGCCAGGAGCAATAGCTTATTGTCAAATCCTAGCACTTTACCAACCCAAGTGTCACAGCTAGGTGTAGAAGCCACTGGATAGACGTGAAAGCAAAAATACAGGGGGTTGTGTTTATCACATTCCAAATGCTGCCATTAGCACCAACAACTGTAAAAAACACCTGCATCCACATGTTGAAAAGTCTGAAACTGAAGTGGTTTGACTTCTGAGTTGGGATGAACAGAAGACGAATATTTGATTCATGTTCACAGTACAGATAAAGAAATGGTTTCGTTCAACGAGTTAAAAACATCGTTTGACAACTGAAATGACTCAAAACATGCTCAAAAAGTAAATTTGGGTAGGGTACCTACAAATAAATGGGCATCCACGTCTATATAGCCAGCAATTTATAGGACACAAATATCCTAAATGTTAAAAGCCAGCATCACAATCAATGGATTACAGCTGAGACAAATTTCTAGGTACGAGTGTTTTAGAGCAGCCTAAACAATGCAGAATTTCCTGCTTCAAGTTTTTCTGCACCACTATACTCATTCAAGAAGGTTGAAAATTGATGGGGGATAGTTTTTTTTGTTACATTACAGAATTTGGCGAGAGTAAGCACATCATCTCTTTCTCAATCTCTTCACACACACACACACACACGACATGGTGTCAGAAGCTGTCTAGAACAGCAGTCATCCACGAGGGTCTCTTGTCCATGCAATCACATCGTCCTCCCTCTTTGTCTCCTTTGTCATCATTTGCTCGAATTGCTGGTGTTCAGATAGCTTGCTGCAGATATTGTGGTGAGGTGAGAAAAGCTGGAATTATCATCATCCATCTCCGAAAATCATTCTGCAGTTACCGTCATCATCGCCTCCATGGACCATGCCTCCTAACACAGCCCCACTTGCCATCATCTGTGACTTGTGGAGGCTGTTGGAGCAGCCACTGTTGTTCTCTGGTGATCACGCTGCCTACAGTTATCATTGTTTGCACCCTCCACGGTGCAGGACAGAAACGCTTCACCCCGTCAACTTAATCTAAACTCTCACGGGCATTTAATCAAGCATATAACATGCCACAACTAAACAGAAGTATTTGATGCAAGATAACCCAGATAACTGGGTGTGTGCAAGCTGATTAAGATGATCCCATAGTGACGTAGTCAAAGCACAAAGGAAATTGTGCAATACTTTATTCCAAACGCTTTCTCAAATGACTTTCCGTAACATCTTATCATATTTATTATTGAAGACATATGTGATCTCCATATATATGTCAGCTCTGTCAACCCATCACCCGAGATAGGGCACTCCTGTCAGTTTTCTTTTTGTGCAAGCTAGTGAACAAGACCTCTTGAAAGTACCTGAGTTGTGAGATGCTCCTCTCACTGAATAGCTCGAGGATGACCGACGTGCCGATGGCTTCACTGTTGCTGCCACAGGCCAGCAACATAGGAGGACCGCTGTAGATGAGAGTTGCAACGATGAACAGCGGCTCCGGTACCGAGAGGAACTGGCGATGGGCAGCGTACGGCGAGGGGTCTCCGGCGGCGACGGCGTGGCCGGTGTGGGTAGAGCCGGGCTGGTGGCCACGGCCGCGTGTGCAGGCCCTTGCGGTGGTTGTGGTGATGGAAGGAAGGAGACGGATGCACAGTTCCCGGAGGGGGGGAAAACCGCCAGTTGCACAGGAGAATTTTAATGGCTGGGTGGGAAATAAAAAAATAATAACAATAGTAACGTGGGTGGTGATTAGGGTGTGGGGGAAGAACTGAGATCACGGTGGGGAAGATGGGTTACGGGGAAGGAGGAGAGTCGGGAGATTTAATATAAAAAAAAGAAAGTCAGAAGAGGAGGGTCGGTTGTGGACGGGCAGACGGTGAACAGTGCATAAAAGGAAGAATAGAAAGAGGAGATTTCGGCCTCACGCCAGATTTAAAGAAGGTGGGGAATAGATTTGGCCTCGCGCCATGAAGAAGAAGGGAGAGGAGGCATCGCGCCAGAATAAGAAAACCACAGACGTGTTGCAATCTTTAATTTTCATCTAATTCTTGCTTAACCCCAATTACGGTTGGCACAACAATATTTATACTACTGAAAAATCACAGAGACGTTCAAAGAAATAACAGAATTACCTATTAACTCCAACAAAGTAATTCTAAATAAAATAAACTTTAAATAATAACTCTGACCTAACTAAACCTAAAATAATTCAAAAAATATTTGAGAAATATGAAACAATCACTCTAATATCAAAATTACATCTCTAACTAAGAAATCATCCTGTCGAGTCGGAAATATGCCGATATCCTGTCTGATCCGATTCTGCTCCAGCATTACTCCATGGAGTGCACCTGCCAACACAGCCCACCAGCCACTGGCTGTGTCTTGTGGTGGGTAGGGCTTCAGTTCCAGTTTGGGTTGAACAAGGAAGAAGTCTGTCTCTGTCCAGTTGCTACGTTAGGCACATTCCTTAGACCAGATCCATTGTTAACTTGTCCAAACGAACAGGCACATCCTTTCTCTTTTTCCTATTCACTCCAATCGGTTTGTGTTCCATCGTCAAGAAATCGATACATCGTGTCGAACATGAATAATTTAAAGAAAAATATTCATTTGTTGAACATCGATGCACATTTATTAGCTATTTAAATAGCAAGTGCGTTGTTAGTTTCATGGATTAGGTTTATCAGATGTTTGGATTCGGGTACTGGATAATTCCTCACCGACATCAGTCGGTATTTATTTACGTCAATATAAAATCTGAATACCATTTGAGTAACTGTCAAAAAAAACCGTTGACCAATACAACATTAGTCGTGATGCCAAAGACTTGCGGACGTTGTGTAACATCTCTCGGGAGGGTGAGGCGTTAGGCAATTTTTAGGAAGACTAGAGATATTTTGAGGTTTTGCAGGTTTGTTTGGGATTTTTGAGCGAGTCAAGTTACTTTGCGACCTATAGGCATGTCGAGGGTACATATGTAATTTCTGGATAGGCCAAGATATTTTTGTAACTTTTGGGCTAAACAGGGGTGTGTACGTAGTTTTGGGATAGGTCAGGTCATTCTTGCAATGTCCGAACTGGGTAGGCGTGTTCAAATAATTTTGGAAAGTTTAGCGTTTATTTGTAATTTGAAATCATATCAAAGTTTAATTGCAACTTAGTGTTGACCAGGGGGTGGAATCAGGGTTAGTACCGACTAGGGTTTGATGGCAACTAGCGCTGCCTAGGGTATGTTTTTTTAAAATTTTGACCCTCGGGCTACCAGTCAAACTTGAGAAAGTTAGAAGGTTTCTCTTTAATCGGCACCGTTGAGTCGATTTTGAACTACATCTTTATTTGATCGCACCATAAGTCATGACAAACTTTCATGAGGACATTTGTGCAATTTACAAAAATCCACGGGGTTTTATAGACCTCGGACACTTCTATAAATTTTCCAAGGGAATACAAAGCATTGTTATAGCATTTGCAATTAGGAGACCTTTTCGATGAATTTAAACTTTTACAAGACCTTTCCTATAAATGTGTAGGATTCGTACACGGCTCCAAGTGATGTCCAAGACTTCTACACAATTATAAGACTTTTCCAGATCATTTGTGAAAGAATCACACTATCTTCCCTCAAAAAATACTTACAAGAAGATTACGGGCTACTTTGAAAAAGGAATAGGATTGGGGTCAAGTACGCCGCTCGCTTTAACCGGGACGGTAGTGTATTCGACCCCTCCCAGTCGAATACATTGACCCCACAAATTGCGCTTTTAAGAGCAGCAGGGGCACGGCCAAGGGGAGCAGGTACTCCATCACCACGCCGTAGGTGGGGGCTCCCTCGACGGGCAGCACCCGCAGGCTGCTAGCAGCGAGGCCCGCGAGCGTGCTTACCACTGCGACGCTCAGTGTCATCCCCAGAGGGGTGCACTCCACGGACCACAACCCCAAGCCACCCGCCGCGAAGAGGGCGGTCCACACGCCCCATTGGTCGTCCGGGGAGACAAGTGACCCACCTGCGGGCCAGTTATCCTGAGCCCTGGCCGCTAGAGATGTCAACATGTCGGATACGATACGAATAGTGGAATATATGTATCCGTATCCGATAAGGAAAAATTGTATCCATTTGATGTTCGCTAAGTATTCAAAAAATAGTGTATTCGAAACCGTTATCTAGTATCTAAACAATACGGTTAGCAGACGGTTAGCGGATAGTTATCGGTAATAAGAGTACATACAAGACTAAAATTTATGATGTAAATTAACTCAAATAGAAAAAATTTTACATTGAAAAGAAGAATCTATATAATGATAAACAAACACATTTCAATTTAGTTGTCGTATCATCATCATTCATGAGTCAACATAGAATGAAATTAAAAGTATAAGGGCCTCTTTGATAAATGAATAAGGGAGAAATAAGGGGCCTTAATCCGAAGAATAATAAAAAAAATTAGTTTGGTAAGGCGGGTAAGTTTTCTCACCCCTAACACGGGTTTTCTTGGAATAACTAATTCTAGCTAAAAGGTAGAATTAGTTGTTCTACCTTAACCCGGATATGTATCAAAGTGAAAAAGTAAGAATAATTTATCCGAATTTAAGTTAACCCGATTTTCCTTATTATGTTACCAAAGAGGCCCTAAAAGTATATAATATTATAATGTCCCTAAAGATAAGATGAAACATGTTAAGTGAAAATAATAAAGTGAAATAACACTCTTGGACTTTAATCTCCATCATCTTTTTATTCTTTACATATTTTACATGAAAATAAAGAATATATTAAATTATAATTTAAAAAATTATAAAAATATTTTATCGTCACTAAAATAAAAATGACTTAGATTATATATCTATCTCATCTTCAATGTCATGTTCTTCAAGACATTAAATTATTTGAGTCAAATCCAAACTTGTTTAACCATAATGGGCGGATACGGGTTCGGAACGAGGTGTATCCGTATCCGCTAAGAAACCGGACATATCTGTATTCATATCCGTTAATTTATCGAAAATAAAAATACTATCCATTTGTTGTTCGTTAAGCTAACGAAACGGACAGTTATCGGATTATCGGTTACCATTGACATCCCTACTGACCGCCGCGCCCCTGGCAGGGCAGTTGGCACTAGAGATGCGTGGGGAGAAGAGGGATGGCCTCCAGCGATGCTCCGAAAGAGCGGGAAACCTGACATGGGCGGGCGGGGGCGGCCACGCGAGGCTGCTGCTGTAATATCTCGGACCTTTCGGATCCTTTCTTCGTGGGTCCCGGATTTAGTTTTCGGAGTGTCCGGCTCTGTTGTGTCCGAAATTTCGTTTCGGCAATCTTTCGTGTTCGGATCGGCGCGATCCGGAGTTGTTTCGGAGGTCCGGAGGCGTTCCGCGGCTTTTCCGTGTGTATTTTCTGATTTTCGGTGTGTGTTTCGGCTTTTACTTCGGAAGCTCACTGCGGATGAACCGGGCCGTTCACCTGGGCACGAGTGGTACCGTTGCGATCGGTACGTTCCGAGGATCGCGGGGGTGTAATTTTTTATTTTTTAAAATTTTTCGAAATTTTCAGATTTTCTATAAATACCCCCCTATTTTCTCTCTCTCCCCCACCTTCTTCTTCTTCTTCTTCTTCTTCTTCTTCCTCCTTCCTCCTCCACCGTAACCCTCCCTCTCTTCCTCCCGTTCGAGCGCGGCTAGCTCCTCTCCGGCTGCTGACAGCGGCGGGGCGACGGCGCGGCGACATGGACGGCGGTGAGGCGATCGTGGGGGCGTGCGGCGAGCGTGGGAAGCGTGAGGAGGCGGGGTTTCCAAAGGCGTTCTTCGTGGTTTGTGGGCGATCCGGCGGAGCATTCGCTCCATTGAGGTAGGGTGACGTTCCTTAGCCTCTTGCCGTTCATTTTCGTGGTTTGTAGGCCGCGGGGAGGCCGAGAGGGGCTTGATTGAGCGGGTTTGGGGTTTTCCATGATTTGGGGAGAGCTCGCCCGATCTATGGTTTTAGCCCGCGATTTCACGTCTGGATGGCTTAGATGCATGCTAGGGGTCCCCAGGGGTCTTCCCCTTTGTTTTCCCCCTCTCCGGTGGAGGCACGGGGGTGTGGTCGAAGTTTTTGGGGTTTTCCCACCGTAGCGTGCTCGGGAGTGTGTAACGGTCACTCCAGTGACCGTCACAGGCTTGTGACGCCCCTAGAGGGGTGCGTTACATTCCTGAGTAGTGTTTTGGGGGTCGGGGGCTGTAACGGCCTCACGATAGACCGCCATTTGCCTATGACGCGCTTGGGTAGGGCCGTCAGGGGCTTTCGACCGTTGGTTTGTGACCGTTGGGGGTCAGGCCATGTAACGCACCGGGCTAGGCGCGTTACATGGGTGTAACGCGCTGGGGCAGGCGCGTTACTTCCTGTTTTCACCCCAAGTGTGAGGGCCATGTAACACGCTGGGCCAAGCGCGTTACATGTGTGTGACGCGCCGGGGCTGGGCCGTTACATCCCTTTTGGCTTTGGGAGCGTGGGGGTGTGTAACGCATGGGGCCAAGCGCGTTACATTCTTGTAACGCGCCTGGACCAGGCCGTTACATCCCTTTCCCCTCTGACCGTGTGACGGTCTGTTTTGAACCGTTAGGCGCATGTAACGGTCTCGCCTAGACCGTTACTTGCTTGTGACGGCCCTAGGGTGGACCGTCACATGCCTGGTTGCCCCATGAGGGTGGCAACCCCGTTTTTACTCCGACTGTGGCCACCGTGCGACGGGGCGGGTGCGTGGGGTGATTCCCACACGTTGTCAGATTCGGACGTTGTTTTCCGTTGACTCGAGAGTCTACTCCTTTGTGACCCTCCACTAGTCGTAACCTATCAGTACGCGTGTGCTGGTCGCACCAGGGAGTGGTGTACGGGCTTACCCTGAGGACGGTTTAGACTGGTTACCGTCGGGCCCCTTGTCACATCAGAGTCCAGTGCCAGGGGAAAACCAGTCAGAGGGCCAGACCTAGGACGCGTGGTCTGTGTGTGCACACGTGGTTGGGGACAGTGGACGCACGTCGACGGGCGTGACCCCAGCTAGTCACTTGTTGTGGTTACTTGTACGGTGTTCGCGCCTCTGGTAGGAGCTACCACGCCAGGCGGTTCACCTGCGGCGCGGCGTAAGACGTCAGGGGACGCTACCGGCTATGCTTCTAGTGGGTGGTACTCCTGTCGAGTACGGAGTGGCAGTCTGTCAGTCGTGTGTTTCTGACCTTCGGGTTTGTCAGGTTGGCCGTTGAGCTTCGTTCTTCTTACCATGGCACGGGTGTCGGTTTACGTGCCATGGGACCTTTGTTCTGTAGAGTATAGGGCTTTCTTTTTCGAGGTACTCTCCTACCGCTAGTGTAGTGATTTCACGTTTGACGAGGTAGGGTTCGAGTGATCCCTACTGAGTCTTGTTCCGAGACTCATTCCCTGCGTGTTTTCACCGTGTTTCAGGTGAGGCGCCGCCCCGGGGGAGCGCGTCTGGGGTGCAGCGCGGTGCGGGTGCCCAGAGGTAGTGCTAGAGGTCAGAGCCGGGGTATGTCCCGTGTAGCTGTACTTTTCTTCCTTGTCACTGTACTAGTCGTGGACTATTGTTATTGTTGTTAATCTCTATTGTGGACCATGTAAAATGTTAATTTATTTCCTGCTTAATATTATAACTGTTTAATTTCTACAATTATTTGTGATACTTGTGTAGTCTCCACACCATGTTTTTAACCCTTTCAAGCCTTCGGGCTCGTGGGTGGCGGTGCGAGTCTCGGGTTATCGGGCCTTCCCGGTAATCGGATTCTCGGGTCGTTACAGCTGGTATCAGAACGCGGTTGTGGAATTACATGAGAATCATAGGTAATTGTAGTGGTCCACTAGTCCACAGTAATGATGTACAGGTGACGCTGGCATTGGGCACCGCGGGTTTATTTTGACCTTGCCGTTTTCGTGTTTTCTGTCTTGTGCTTTAGGAGCGAGTATGGCGCCGAGGCTGAGCTCTCGCTCTCAGCAGGGGCAGTCGATTGGAGGCCAGGAGATCCAGCAGGGGGTCCAGAGGGACCAGGAGGAGCATAGTAGAGCGCCACCGGGGGCTACCGAGGCCGCGGATACTGCGAGAGTTCCGGGGCCGAGGATTTCTTCCGTGGCATGTACCAGCTTATGTCTCAGCAGTTCGGCGGAGAGGCTGGTGAGGGCACGTCAGTCAGGGGTGGGCCAGGCCGAGCAGTGAGGGACTTCATGCAGTTCCATCCACCTTACTTTAGCGGCCAGGCAGACCCTGATGCGACTCGTGCTTGGCTCGATGAGATGGAGCGGGTGTTCAGTTCTGCGAAGAGTGCTGCCGAGGACAGAGTGGTGTTGGCCTACAACCAGTTGCAGGGTACGGCTCGGAGGTGGTGGTCTTCCGAGTGGAAGATGTTAGTGTTGGTGTGCTACAGGCCAATTTCGGGTCGGGTAGGCCCAATAGTTGTACGATCTTGTTCATTAATAAAGTGGTGTTTGAGCGTAAATATGCGATTGTGTTACTTTACGTTGTCCCTAGGATATGTGGTTGTAAAGTCAGCTCGAGATGGGATCTCGAACATGAGATTGACTTTACATGTACACATACCTTAAACTGTTCCTGGTTGGAGGGTAATCACTCGGGGACTTTGATTACCTATTAAACCAGTACACATGATTTGTCAGTGACCAGTCTCATGGTCATTGGTGCGGGGCACCAACACATATGTGTAGGTGTATGTCCTTGGAGGATGTGCACTGAACTGATCCGCTATTGGATCTTCAGATGGTTGATTATACCTAATGTCAACTGAAGATCCAACGGTCACAGTAGCATCGTTGGTCCTTTGACCTGAGACATTGATCGGATCTTACACGAGGACTGGAATGGTTTAATTACTTAGCTAAGTGACTTTAACCATAAGTCATGAGTTGCCGAGTCATTAACCACTCCAGGATACGTGTGAAGATCCTCAATGGTCAAGAGGGGATCGCTCACTGTCGGGTATATATCAGACAGTTAATGGGTCATGACATTGACGCTCCGTTAAATCCCTGGCCAGGGTCGTGTGAGTTCGTTTAGAACGGACGTCATACACTTTAAGGAGGTCATAGTCAAATGGCACGATCATGGGGTTTGACAGATACCGTACCCTCGATCGTACCAGACTCATAGAAGGAGCGAGGGATTATATCGATGCGGTAACTGTGGACTTACAGGTACCAGACATGCTGGTTTAAACCCTGCGTCATCTAGGATCACGCGGATTTGCTTGACCCAACGTGATCGAAGGTTCGGAATGAATTAAACTATTATTCGGCTCTTGTAGAAGCGAATAATATGTTTAATTTACTTCTAATTAGGAATTAGAAGTTAATGGGCCTTAAACTAGAGTGACTATGGGCCTAGAGGATCACACACAATGGATTCTTGGGTGACGGATTATTATTATACAAGTGTATGTATTAGTTCCCTTTTATTCCTTTTGGAAATGAGTGTAAATGGGGCTTAAAACATATGTATAATAATGGAAAGGTCATATATATAATTTTGGTCCTTTTGATGTCTTTAGAAAAGGGTCCAACTTCTATATATATGGCACCTACGTGAAGCTCATTCGAGCCTTCACCTCTTCCAACTCTTAGGCTAATCAAGCATTAAGCCTAAGAGGAGGATTAGTCTCCCCCTTTCTCCCTCTTGCTCTCTCTCTCTCCAGAAGGTGATTGAGCCGGAGAAGGTCGTGCCGGGGAGGTACCGTCGCTGCGCAAGGGTCCGTGTGGATCTGCTCTAGAGGCCGTACAGCTGTGCGGTTCGGTTTCTCTGCATCGGGCTTAGCGGACAGCGTCGTTCCGCGCAAGGTGAAACACGCAACCCGTAATTAGGGTATTAGAAACACCGATTAGAGCATAGATTAAGCTTTCCACAATACCGGGATCGGGCAAATTAAATTTTTGTTATCCGCTGCGTCGCCCGTAGGTGCTGTGCGAAACCTTACAGTGGTATCAGAGCCAGGTTCGCGCTCTGGTCGGTGTTTTAGCGCTGTTTAGAACCATGCTTTAGGGGCAATAAAATCTTCAATTATAATTTGTAGAAAGAGATTTGGACATCTCTGTTCTTCATGGATGCTAGGCATACAAACAGCAAATTTTTTTTTAAAAAAAAAAATTTAAAAAAAAAATTTTTTTTTTGGGCTCCCGCATGGCGCACTGCGCCGCTCGGCGCAGTGCGCCGGCGGGCGCACCCGCGTGGGCGGGCGCCGCCCACGCGGGGTGCCCGCGTGGCGGGCGCCGCCCACGCGGGGCGTCCGCGTGGCGGGCGCCCGCAGGCGGCTCCCGCCCGCGGGCGCCCGCAGGCGGCACCCGCGCGCGGGCGCCCGCAACGCGGGTCCGCCCGCGGCGCGCGGGGTTGACCCGGCGGGATTAAAAAAAAAAGTTTTTTTTTTAAAAAAAAATTGTTTTAACCTGTTTAATTTACTGTGCTCCTGTAAAATTATATATATATTAGATATATATATTAAAATGCTCAGTAAATTAAATAGAATTTTATCTAGTAGGTTAATTATGTTATCTCGATGGTAAATGTCACAAGTTAATTTTTATTTAACCGTGTTGAATTTACCGAGGTGAGATAATTACTATTTACCATGAGATAAAATAGTAATAATTGAAGTTACTTCAGTAAAATTTAAGTTTTTGAATTTTTAATTATTAGATAATTAAAAAATTCAAATTTTAAATTTTATTGAAGTTAAATGTGAAAAATTCAATTATTTGAATTTTAATTATTAGATAATTGTTAAATTCAAATTTTGAATTTTAGAAAATTACTAATTGAGGATAATTGCATTATTTTGAATTTATTTTCAAATATAAATTATTGGATAATTAGTTTGAATTTAAATTTAAATTATTGGCATGTTTAAATTTTGAATTTAAATTTGATTATTGGATAATTAAATTTAAATTTAAATTTAATTAATTATCTCAATTAGATGCCCCTGTAGAAAATGATGGTTCTTTACGTGCGTTACTTTATTTACCTTGTATTGGCCTGCTTGTATGTTTAATTTTAGTTAATCATGCTTTGATTTTTAAAATTAAACAAAGCTAGCCTGTTTTTGTTTGCACATCCCATTATTAAATTCAAAAGTAAGGATTATTTTCAGAAAATAACCCTTGATTGATTTTATTTGAATGGGTTGGCAAGTGATCATGGACTTGGATTAATGTAATTAATTGGGGTCTGCGAACCTCCTTTCTCTCTCTGTTAAAATTCCAATGTACTTCTATCTTCCTCCATTGTTGTACTCGCCCTAAGGGCTGCTGGAATTTGAGTCACATGTAATTTAATTTTTCCGGCCTGCGTGCCGTGTAAAAGTTGTAATTAATGCGGCGTCGGCGATTGAAAGCGTGGAGCACACCCGACGAGGACGATCCAGCTGCTTCGGAAGCGGGCCGGATGTCTTAGTTACATTAGGGTTAAAGTCCATGATCACTTGCGTTCATTTTTGCATTGGATGCATTTATTTTGTGCAAACTACTAGGTACGGTAAATATATTGGATATATTTATATTACCACCTAGGGTGAGATCAAGATAAAATTAAATTCCCTCGCGTTTAAATTTTAGATCTGGTAAGCGTGGCTCTAGGAGTCGTCGTGGCCCTCCATCATTATGGAGTGAATGAACGTCTTCATTTCATGGATTTGTTGTGCTTTCCACAAGGTCCATGAGTTTGGGGGCGGGATTAAACTCCAAGGCTCGGCCTCAATGGAGTGAGGAATTGAACTCGGCCTTGTTGTGCTTTCCACAAGGGTCGGGTCATGAACTTATTGCTATGTAGTAATGATGGTTAGATCTAACCGAGAATATCCTTTGTTGTGCTTTCCACAAGGGGATGATTTCTCGGGGGCCGAATATCGGATATTGCATTAGATGCAAGTGCTTGTTGACTGCCCTTGAGATGGTGTATGGCTTGTTGTGCTTTCCACAAGGTCGTACATCAGTCTCGTTGGGATTCCGACCCACTAGGTTGATCTCGTTGATCTCCCGTTCTATATACTGAGGGTTATATAGTCCGATCGAAAAATAGTGGGACTAACTAAGATAGAAAACCACATCTAAGTTAGAATTTGAACACATGCTAAGTTGTCTTTTATTTCTTATCCAGATTACAATGTCGTCGTCCAACCCCCTCCGCGGCATCTTGGATGCAAATAGATTAATTGGACCGAACTACTCGGATTGGCTGCGTAATCTACGCATAGTCCTTACCGCCGAAAAGATAGCGTACGTGTTGGACACGGTTCATTCTGAGCCAGCTCCTGATGCCGACGAGGGCGAGTTACTGGCTTATGCCAAGTGGTCTGAGGACTCCTCCCTAGCCCAATGTTACATGTTGGCCTCTATGGCTCCCGAGCTACAGAGGCAATTTGAAAAGACTGATTGTAGAAGTATACTTCTCAATCTACGCCAGCTCTTCGGGGAGCAGGGTAGGATTGAGAGGTATGACATCTCCAAAAGGCTTTTCAGGACACGGATGTCTGAGGGTTCTTCAGTACAGGCTCATGTACTGAAAATGATGGAGTGGATTGAAAGACTCAATGCATTGGGGTTCAAGTTGGATCTTGAACTATGCATTGATCTTATACTCCAGTCATTGCCCGATTCCTTTTCTTCCTTCATCATGAACTTTAACATGAACAGGATTGAAGCAACTCTCCCGGAGCTGCTCAATATGTTAAAGAGTGCTGAAGGAACCATGCAGAAAGATAAACCATCTTCGTCTGTAATGATTGTTGGCCGGGCCAACAAGAAAAGGAAGGTAACTCAAATATCCACCATAAGTAACAAAGGGAAGGGAAAGAAAAAGGCCACGGGTAAGCAGCACGCCAAGGTTGACAAAGGGAAGGGCAAGAAGAATGAAAAGGAAGACAAATGTTTTCGATGCGGGGAAACTGGGCATTGGAAAAGGAATTGCAAGGCAATTCTAAATGAAGGTATTTTTGTCATAGACCTTAATTTGTCATATATGGAATCCACATCATGGGTATTGGATACTGGATGTGCATCTCATATCTGCAATTCTATGCAGGTGCTGGCAAATAGAAGGCGATTGGGCAAAAAGGAGATTGAACTGAGGATGGGCAATGGAGCTTTAGTTGCTGCCAAAGCTGTCGGGACTGCACGCCTCAGTTTACCTTCAGGAGTCATTCTGGAGCTGAATGACTGTTATTATGTTCCTAATATTATTAAGAATATTATTTCAATCTCTGGCTTGTATAACATTGGATATACATTGGCTTTTAATAGCACTGGGTGCTCTATAATGAATAATGGTTTGGTTATAGCCAATGGTTCATTGGTCAATGGTCTATATGTATTAGATACACGTTCTAATGTTATGCAAATTTCTAATGCTGATGAAGTGAATTCTGCATATCTATGGCATTGCAGACTCGGTCATGTAGGTGAGAAAAGAGTCTCTCACTTACACTCAAATGGGTATTTGAATTCATTCGAATACAAGCCATTTGATACCTGTGAGTCGTGTCTCATGGGGAAAATGACTAAGGCTCCCTTTGGTGGACATGGAGAGAGGGCTGTTGACCTTCTCGAGCTCATACACTCGGATGTGTGTGGACCCATGTCCATAGAAGCAAAAGGAGGTTATCTCTATTTCATTTCTTTTATTGATGACTTCTCTAGATATGGCTATGTGTATTTAATGAGACATAAGTCACAAGCCTTTGAGAAGTTTAAGGAATACAAGAATGAAGTAGAGAAACAGACTGGCAAAAGTATTAAGGCTCTTCGATCGGATCGAGGAGGTGAATACTTAAGCCATGAATTCACTTCTTATCTTAAAGACCATGGAATAGTTTCTCAGTGGACACCACCGTATACACCACAGCACAATGGTGTATCCGAGAGGAGAAACAGGACCTTGTTAGACATGGTCCGATCCATGATGTCTATGTCAGGACTACCCTTGTCTCTCTGGGGCTATGCATTAGAGACTGCGGCTTATTTATTGAATAGGATATCAAGTAAATCAGTTCCTTCTATTCCATATGAGATATGGAAGGGCAGGAAACCAAATTTTAATCACATTAAAATTTGGGGGTGTCCTGCTCATGTAAAGAAGAACGAGAGTGATAAGCTTGAGTCAAGAACCGATAAGTGTAGGTTTGTGGGATATCCAAAGGAGACGTTTGGATATTATTTCTATCACCCTTCTGAGCAAAGGGTCTTAGTGGCCAAGAGAGCTGTATTTCTGGAAAGAGAATATCTACTCCAGAAAAACAGTGGGAGCCAGATAGAATTGGACGAGGTCCAAGAACCACAACCCATAGACACACACTCATTAGATGAGACTGTATCGGTTGATCCTATTCAAGGTGAAACACTGACACTACGGAGATCTGGTAGACTACCGAGAGAACCTGAGAGATATGTTGGACATGTCTCAGATGGGTCCTCTAAGGTATGCATCGATGAGGATGATGATCCTCAGTCGTACCAGGAGGCGATCCGTAGTGTAGACTCCGAGAAATGGCAAGAGGCAATGGATTCAGAGATCCAGTCCATGTACACCAACAAAGTTTGGAACTTAGTTGATGTACCCGAAGGGAAGGTCCCTATCGGCTGCAAATGGATTTTCAAAAGGAAAATCGGTGCAGATGGACAGGTTGACACATACAAGGCTAGACTAGTGGCGAAAGGATATCGTCAAAGGCAAGGCATTGACTATGACGAGACGTTTTCGCCGGTAGCCATGGTTAAGTCAATCAGAATCCTCCTTGCCATTGCTGCATACCTGGATTATGAGATCTGGCAAATGGATGTGAAGACAGCTTTTCTTAATGGAAACCTGTCAGAAGAGGTGTACATGGTACAGCCTGAGGGATTCACCTCCAAGCCACATCCTAATAAGGTATGCAAACTTCAAAGGTCCATTTATGGATTAAAGCAGGCATCTAGAAGCTGGAACTTAAGATTTGACGAGGCTGTCAAATCTTTCAACTTCATTCGGAATGAAGATGAACCCTGTGTTTACAAGAAGGTCAGTGGGAGCTCAGTGACCTTCTTGGTCCTTTATGTTGATGACATCTTACTCATTGGGAATGATGTAGCGATGTTGACATCAACTAAGTCTTGGTTGTCCAAGACCTTCTCCATGAAGGATTTGGGAGAAGCATCCTATGTGCTGGGCATAAGGATCTATCGAGATAGATCTAAAAGGATGCTAGGATTATCCCAATCCATGTACATAGACACTATCCTCAAAAGGTTTAGGATGGAAAATTCCAAGAGAGGTCTCATTCCCATGAGACATGGAATTTGCCTATCCAAGGGGATGAGTCCTAAAACTTCTGAGGAGGTGGCACACATGAATAAGGTACCCTATGCTTCGGCGATAGGGTCAATCATGTATGCAATGCTATGTACACGACCTGATGTTGCCAATGCTTTAAGCATTGTCAGTAGATATCAGGCAAATCCAGGCGAAGAGCACTGGAAGGCAGTAAAGGGTATCCTGAAGTACCTGCGAAGGGCTAAGGATCTTTTTCTGCTTTATGGAGGAGAGGACCTACAGCTTAGAGCTTACACAGATTCTAGTTTCCAGTCAGATCCAGATGACTGCAAATCTATGTCTGGATTTGTATTCATGTTGAATGGAGGGGCAGTCAGTTGGAGAAGCTCCAAGCAAGACACGACTGCAGACTCGACGACGGAGGCGGAATATATTGCTGCAGCTGAAGCTGCTAAGGAAGCCGTCTGGATGAAGAAATTCATCTTGGAACTTGGCGTAGTTCCCGAGATATCAGCTCCCATCCCATTATTTTGTGATAATAATGGGGCCATCGCCCAGGCGAAGGAACCGAGATCTCACCAAAGGTCAAAGCATATTCTTAGGCGCTTTCACCTTATTCGGGAGATTGTTGATCGTGGAGATGTGATGGTAGAGCGTGTACCGTCAGAAGACAACATAGCAGATCCACTGACTAAGCCTTTGACACAGACTGTATTTGAGCGTCATCGGGATAAGATGGGCCTCAAAGTTGTGGGCAATTGGCTGTAGTTCAAGTGGGAGATTGTTAGTGTTGGTGTGCTACAGGCCAATTTCGGGTCGGGTAGGCCCAATAGTTGTACGATCTTGTTCATTAATAAAGTGGTGTTTGAGCGTAAATATGCGATTGTGTTACTTTACGTTGTCCCTAGGATATGTGGTTGTAAAGTCAGCTCGAGATGGGATCTCGAACATGAGATTGACTTTACATGTACACATACCTTAAACTGTTCCTGGTTGGAGGGTAATCACTCGGGGACTTTGATTACCTATTAAACCAGTACACATGATGTGTCAGTGACCAGTCTCATGGTCATTGGTGCGGGGCACCAACACATATGTGTAGGTGTATGTCCTTGGAGGATGTGCACTGAACTGATCCGCTATTGGATCTTCAGATGGTTGATTATACCTAATGTCAACTGAAGATCCAACGGTCACAGTAGCATCGTTGGTCCTTTGACCTGAGACATTGATCGGATCTTACACGAGGACTGGAATGGTTTAATTACTTAGCTAAGTGACTTTAACCATAAGTCATGAGTTGCCGAGTCATTAACCACTCCAGGATACGTGTGAAGATCCTCAATGGTCAAGAGGGGATCGCTCACTGTCGGGTATATATCAGACAGTTAATGGGTCATGACATTGACGCTCCGTTAAATCCCTGGCCAGGGTCGTGTGAGTTCGTTTAGAACGGACGTCATACACTTTAAGGAGGTCATAGTCAAATGGCACGATCATGGGGTTTGACAGATACCGTACCCTCGATCGTACCAGACTCATAGAAGGAGCGAGGGATTATATCGATGCGGTAACTGTGGACTTACAGGTACCAGACATGCTGGTTTAAACCCGGCGTCATCTAGGATCACGCGGATTTGCTTGACCCAACGTGATCGAAGGTTCGGAATGAATTAAACTATTATTCGGCTCTTGTAGAAGCGAATAATATGTTTAATTTACTTCTAATTAGGAATTAGAAGTTAATGGGCCTTAAACTAGAGTGACTATGGGCCTAGAGGATCACACACAATGGATTCTTGGGTGACGGATTATTATTATACAAGTGTATGTATTAGTTCCCTTTTATTCCTTTTGGAAAGGAGTGTAAATGGGGCTTAAAACATATGTATAATAATGGAAAGGTCATATATATAATTTTGGTCCTTTTGATGTCTTTAGAAAAGGGTCCAACTTCTATATATATGGCACCTACGTGAAGCTCATTCGAGCCTTCACCTCTTCCAACTCTTAGGCTAATCAAGCATTAAGCCTAAGAGGAGGATTAGTCTCCCCCTTTCTCCCTCTTGCTCTCTCTCTCTCCAGAAGGTGATTGAGCCGGAGAAGGTCGTGCCGGGGAGGTACCGTCGCTGCGCAAGGGTCCGTGTGGATCTGCTCTAGAGGCCGTACAGCTGTGCGGTTCGGTTTCTCTGCATCGGGCTTAGCGGACAGCGTCGTTCCGCGCAAGGTGAAACACGCAACCCGTAATTAGGGTATTAGAAACACCGATTAGAGCATAGATTAAGCTTTCCACAATACCGGGATCGGGCAAATTAAATTTTTGTTATCCGCTGCGTCGCCCGTAGGTGCTGTGCGAAACCTTACAGAAGATGTCTTTTCAGCTTCGTCCACTTGAGCAGATCGAGTGGGATGATTTCGTCAGTGCTTTCGAGCATACGTACTGCCCAGATTATGTTGCTACGCAGCGGATGCGGGAGTTTCTGGAGCTGGTGCAGGGTGACATGTCCGTGTTGCAGTACAGGGCCCGATTTGTCGAGCTGGGTCGGTATGCACCTCACATCATGGATCATGAGAGGGTGAAGACCGCGCAGTTTGTGCAGGGCTTGAGGCTGGAGCTGAGGCACCATTTGATCGCGAACGGGGCCACTGATCTAGAGACAGCGTCTCGTGTTGCGGCTTCGTTAGAGATGGATATGCAGAGGATCTGAGGACCGATCAGCCAGGGGCAGTCCTTGTCAGGTCGCAGCCAGCAGTCGGCTACCCAGCAGCAAGGTTCTTTCCAGCATGCGTCGGGTGGTTCAGGAGTACCGGCATCGGCAGCTTCGGTGACAGGATCTGCGTCCTTTGGCATGAAGGTCAAGAAGTTCTTTGCGAAGAATTTCCGAAAGAAGAAGTCCAAGGATCAGGGACAAGCTTCATCGGGCAGTGTACAGCAGTCGATTCCTTTGCAACGTCAGGGATCAGTGGGTGGATCGCGAGGACCTTGTCCACGGTGTGGTGGGACCCACCCAGGCAGGCAGTGCACGGCGCCGATCATCTGTTTTCGGTGTGACCAGCCAGGGCACATGGCGCGCGACTGTCCTCAGAGGCCGCCGCAGCAGCAGTTTCCTCAGCAGCAGCAGGTTCCCCAGCAGCAGAGGCAGCAGCAGCAGGGACAGTATCCGCCGCGACCCAGGTCAGCTAGTGTGGGAGGCAGGCAGAGGGCTCGGGGCCAGATCACGCACATTACCAGGGCAGAGGCAGTGGCGTCGCAGCTCGTGGAAGGTACCGTTCAGATTTTGAGTTGTGCGGCTCGGGTTTTATTTGATTCTGGCGCGTCTCATTCGTTTATTTCGGAGGATTTCGCGTCGAGCGTCGAGGAGCCGGTGACCCAGTTGTCCTGTGATTTGGTAGTGGAGTTACCTTCGGGTGACTTTATGATCATTCCGTATTGCTTCGATCAGGTTCCGGTTTGGATCGATGGGCGGAGTATGCAAGGCAGGTTGTATGCGTTGCAGCTTCGGGATTATGATGTGATTCTAGGCATGGATTGGCTCAAGACCCATGGAGCGGTGGTGTATTGTGGAATGAAGAGGGTCTACTTCCAGCATCCGAGCAAGAGGACCTTCTATTTCCAAGGTATCCGTTCCGCCTCTTCTAGATTCCTTATCTCTGCTATTCGAGCCCGTCGATTACTTTATTCAGGTTGTCAGGGTTTTCTCGCGTCCGTGGTTGTGTCTGACCGGATGGAGCAGGATGTCGAGGACATTACGGTGGTGTGCGAGTTTCACGACATTTTTTCCGAGGAGTTGCATGGATTACCTCTCCAGCGGGAGATCGATTTCGTGATCGAGGTTGTGCCTGGTACAGGACCTTTGCGAAGGCTCCCTACCGTATGGCCCCCGCTGAGTTGAGTGAGTTGAGGGCGCAGTTGCAGGAACTGTTGGCCAAGGGGTATATTCGTCCTAATTTTTCCCCTTGGGGTGCGCCCGTGTTGTTCGTGAAAAAGAAGGACGGTAGTCTGCGCTTGTGCATTGACTATCGGCAGCTAAATGAAGTGACTATTAAGAACAAGTATCCATTATTGCGGATTGATGATTTGTTCAACCAGCTGCAGTCTGCGCGAGTGTTCTCGCAGATTAATTTGCGGACCGGTTACTATCAGTTGAGAATTCGCGAGTCCGATGTGGAGAAGACTGCATTCAGTACGAGGTACGGGCATTATGAGTTTTTGGTGATGCCGTTCGGGCTCACCAATGCCCCTGCAGCCTTCATGGACTTGATGCAGAGGGTGTTTCATCTGTATTTGGACCAGTTCGTGGTCATCTTTGTGGATGACATCCTTGTTTATTCGCGGTCTGCCGAGGAGCACGTGTACCATTTGGGTGTGGTGCTGCAGACGTTGCAAGATCACCAGTTGTATGCGAAGCTCAGGAAGTGCGAGTTTTGGCTCAGCGAGGTGCACTTTCTGGGGCACGTGATTTCTGGTGATGGCATTTCCGTGGAACCCGCCAAGGTCGAGGCAGTGATGCAGTGGCCTAGGCCGAGGTCGATAACGGAGATCCGGAGTTTCTTAGGACTTGCGGGTTATTATCGTCGGTTTATCCAGGATTTTTCTCGCATTGCGGCCCCGATGACTAGGCTCACACGGAAGGATGTGCCTTTCGTTTGGTCCGAGGAGTGTGAGCAGAGCTTCAGGGAACTGAAGAGATTGCTCACCTCGGCTCCGGTGTTAGTTTTGCCTTCTGGATCGGGAGGTTTCGTGGTGTGTACAGATGCTTCCGGCGTTGGGTTGGGTGCTGTGTTGATGCAGCATGGTAGAGTGGTGGCTTATGCATCTCGGCAGCTAAAGCCCCACGAGGAGAACTACCCTACCCATGACCTTGAGTTGGCGGCGGTGATCTTCGCGCTGAAGATCTGGAGGCATTATCTGTACGGCAAGAAGTTCGAGGTGTTTACTGACCATCAGAGTTTGAGGTATGTGTTCTCGCAGAGAGATCTGAACCTCAGACAAAGGAGTTGGATGGAGTTCATGAAGGATTATGACTTCACCCTGTCTTATCAGCCGGGCAGGATGAATGTCGTTGCTGATGCCTTGAGTCGGAAGGTTGCGGTCAGTGCCTTGATGTTGAGGAAGTGGAGGCTCTGGGAACAAGTGCCCGAAGTATCTTTCAGGCTCAAGATTCCCCAGAGCCAGGGTTGGCAGTGCTCGCGAGTCTGACTGTCACTCCTGCTATCCGTCGTCAGGTGACAGAGGCTCAGCATGCGGACCCTGAGTTGTCCCGGATTCTGGCGATGGCTGATGTGGAGCTCGATGAGGACGGTGCTGCAAGGTTTCGCGGCAGGCTGTATGTTCCAGCGGAGGAGCAGGTTCGTCGTGCAGTGTTGCACGAGGCTCATGGGAGCAGGTACACCGTACACCCGGGTGCGACGAAGATGTATCGGAACTTGCGGAGGCAGTTCTGGTGGCCTGGCATGAAGAGAGATGTCGCAGAGTTTGTGGCCAGGTGCCTGATCTGTCAGCAGGTGAAGGCGGAGCATCAGCGACCAGGAGGTACTCTCCAGCCCTTGGATGTTCCTGCTTGGAAGTGGGACCATGTGACCACGGATTTCGTGGTGGGATTGTCGAGGACCCCGAGTGGGCAGGACAGTATTTGGTTGCTGGTGGATCGGCTGACGAAGGTGACGCGGTTGTTACCGGTCAAAGTCAGCTGGAGCGTGTCTAAGTTGGCTCGTCTTTATGTGGAGCGGATCGTGCCGTTGCATGGGGTTCCCATTTCGATCGTGTCGGATCGGGATCCGCGCTTCACTTCTGGATTCTGGAGGAGTTTCCAACGAGCTCTTGGCACGGAGTTGGCATTTAGCTCGGCGTATCATCCCCAGTTAGATGGTCAGTCTGAGAGGACCATTCAGACTTTTGAGGACATGCTGAGATCCTACTGCCTGGAGTGACAGGGGAGTTGGATTCATCACCTACCGTTGGTGGAGTTTACCTATAACAACAGCTATCATTCGAGCATCGGCATGGCTCCTTATGAGGCATTGTATGGGCGTCCTTGTCGGACTCCACTTGATTGGTTTGAGGTGGGTGAGCGTGTTTTGACGGGACCGGAATTGGTGCAGCAATGTGTGGATGTTGTGCACCTGGTTCGTCAGAACATGTTGGCGGCCCAGAGTCGGCAGAAGAGCTATGCTGACCGTAGGAGGCGGCCTCTCGAGTTCGCCGTGGGCGATCATGTGTTCTTGAGAGTTTCTCCGATGAAGGGGGTGATGCGTTGTAACGACCCGAGAATCTGATTACCGGGAAGGCCCGATAACCCGAGACTCGCACCGCCACCCACGAGCCCGAAGACTCGGAAGGGTTAAAAGGATGGTGTGGAAACTACACAAGTATCACAAGTAATTGCAGAAATTAAACAGTTATAATATTAAGCAGGAAATAAATTAACATTTTACATGGTCCACAATAGAAATTAACAACAATAACAATAGTCCACGACTAGTACAGTGACAAGAAAGGAAAGTACAGCTACACGGGGCATCCCCCGGCTCTGACCTCTGGCACTACCTCTGGGCACCCGCACCACGCTGCACTCCTGACGCGCTCCCCGAAGGTGGCGCCTCACCTGAAACACGGTGAAAACACGCAGGGAATGAGTCTCGGAACAAGACTCAGTAGGGATCACTCGAACCCTACCTCGTAAAACGAGAAACCACTACACTAGCGGTAGAAAAGTACCTCGAAAGGGGAAGCCCTGTACTCTACAAGACAAGACCCTACGGCACGCAAACCGACACACGTGCCACGGTAAGAAGACCAAAGCTCAAAGGTCGAACCGGTAAAACCCGAAGGTCGGAAACACTCGACTGACAGTCTGTCACTCCGTACTCGACAGGAGTACCACCCACTAGAAGCACAGCCGGTAGCGTCCCCTGACGTCTTACACCGCACCGCAGGTGAACCGCCTGACGTGGTTGGTCCTACCCGAGGCGCAGACACCGAACAAGTAACCACAAACAAGTGACTAGCTGGGGTCACGCCCGTCGACGTGGGTCCAACCGCCCCCAACCACGTGTGCACACACAGACCGTGCGTCCCTGGTCTGGCCCTCTGACCGGTTTTCCCCTCAGCCGGACTCTGGCTGCAAGACGTGGGGCCCAACGGTAACCGGTCCACAAACCATCTCTAAAGGTCGGCCCGTACACCACCCCCTGGTGCGACTAGCACACGCGTACTAGTAGGCTACGACTAGTAGAGGGTCACTGGAGGAGTAGACTCTCAAACCAACGGAAAACGACGTCCGAACCTGACGAAGTACGGGGGCCGTCCCACGTACCATCACCATCGCACGGTGACCATGGTCGGAGAAGAAACGGACGCACTGCCCACAGCCAAACGCATGACCGAGGCAAACTGAACTTCCGGACACCGAAGACACGGTCACGGAACTCCACGGGATGTCCAGGACACACACACGGCCCAAGAGGAAAACCCGACAACAGGACAGATCGCGCTAGGGACCCCTAGCGCGACAGGGAAGATCGCGCTAGGGCCCCCTAGCGCGACAGGGAATATCGCGCTAGGGCCACCTAGCGCGACAAGACAGGTCGCGCTAGGGCCTCCTAGCGCGACAAGGCAGATCGCGCTAGGACCCCATAGCGCGACGGGAACCGCCCTACTGTTCATCTTCTCCGATGAACGCGCCCTATCGGGGTAGTGCGACCATCAAGAACGCGCTACTGGAGTATAGCGCGTTATCAGTCCGCGGCCGAAAACGGTAGAAACTCCCAAAAATTCCAACCACGCCCCCATGCCTCCACAGGAGAGTGGGAAATCAAAGGGGAAGACCCCTGGGGACCCCTAGCATGATTCTAGGCCATCAAAACACGAAATCATGCATCAAATCCATAGATCGGGCGAGCTCTCCCCAAATCATGGAAAAACCCCAAAATGCTCAAACAAGCCCCTCTCGGCCTCCCCGCGGCCTACAAATCACAGGAATGAACGGCAAGAGGCTAAGGAACGTCACCCTACCTCAATGGAACGAATGCTCCGCCGGATCGCCCACAAACCACGAAGAACGCTTTAAGCTTCACGAACTCCCCACGCTTCCCACGCTTGCCGCACGCCCACGAGCTCGCCTCGCCGCCACCCACGCGTCCGCGCCGTCGCCCTGCCGCCGTCAACAGCCGGGGAGGGGCTCACCGCGTCCGAATGGGAGAGTGGGAGAGAGAGGAGGGCGGCCACGGTTGGGGAAGGAAGGAGGAAGAAGGAGAAAGAGAAAGAGAAAAAGAAAAAGAAAAAGAAAAGAAATAGGGTTATATAGAAAATCTGATTTTTCGGAAAAATACCGAAAAATAGAAAAATACATTTCCGGAATCCTCGGAACGCACCGATCGCAACGGTACCACTCGTGCCTAGGGGAACCGCCCGGTTCGCCCGCAGCGAGCTTCCGAAGGAAAAACCGAAACACACACCGGAAATCGGAAAACACACGCGGAAAAGCCGCGGAACGCCTCCGGGCCTCCGAAACGACTCCGGATCGCGCCGATCCGAACACGAAAGATGCCCGAAACGAAATTTCGGGCACAACAGAGCCAGACGCTCTGAAAACCAGATCCGGGACCCACGAAAAAGGATCCGAAAGGTCCGAGACATTACAGCCCTCCCCCCTTAAGGAATTTCGTCCTCAAAATTGAGAACAACCCAAGGGGAAAGAAGAGAAAGACTCACTCAAACAGATACGGGAACTGCTGACGCATCTCGTCCTCACGTTCCCACGAAGCCTCACCACCAGAGTGTCGCTGCCACACGACCTTTACCAAGGGAATAACCTTGTTCCGCAGGCGCTGCTCTCGCCTATCCTCCACGCGGATCGAAAACTCTGGGAGAGAAAGATCTGGAGTCACCTCTGGCCAAACGAAAAACTCGAGCACATGAGAGTCATCGGGCATATACTTCCGCAACATCGAGACATGGAACACGTCATGCACCGACGCCAACTCAGGAGGTAACTGCAACCGGTAAGCAACTTCACCGATGCGCTCCACAATCGCGAAAGGACCAATATAGCGGGGACTCAGCTTCCCACGCCGTCCAAACCGCATCACCCCCTTCATCGGAGAAACTCTCAAGAACACATGATCGCCCACGGCGAACTCGAGGGGCTGCCTCCTACGGTCAGCATAGCTCTTCTGCCGACTCTGGGCCGCCAACATGTTCTGACGAACCAGGTGCACAACATCCATACACTGCTGCACCAATTCCGGTCCCGTCAAAACATGCTCACCCACCTCAAACCAATCGAGTGGAGTCCGACAAGGACGCCCGTACAAAGCCTCATAGGGAGCCATGCCGATGCTCGAATGAAAGCTGTTGTTATA
Source organism: Amorphophallus konjac (assembly GCA_022559845.1). Classification (NCBI taxonomy): domain Eukaryota; kingdom Viridiplantae; phylum Streptophyta; class Magnoliopsida; order Alismatales; family Araceae; genus Amorphophallus; species Amorphophallus konjac. The sequence continues at coordinate 9,136,660 of CM040127.1, read as the reverse complement.
GGCAAACTCCACCAACGGTAGGTGATGAATCCAACTCCCCTGCCACTCCAGGCAGTAGGATCTCAGCATGTCCTCCAAAGTCTGAATGGTCCTCTCAGACTGACCATCTGACTGAGGATGATACGCCGAGCTAAATGCCAACTCCGTGCCAAGGGCTCGCTGGAAACTCCTCCAGAATCCAGAAGTGAAGTGCAGATCCCGATCCGACACGATCGAAATGGGAACCCCATGCAACGGCACGATCCGCTCCACATAAAGACGAGCCAACTTAGACACGCTCCAGCTGACCTTGACCGGTAACAACCGCGTCACCTTCGTCAGCCGATCCACCAGCAACCAAATATTGTCCTGCCCACTCGGGGTCCTCGGTAACCCCACCACGAAATCCGTGGTCACATGGTCCCACTTCCAAGCAGGAACATCCAAGGGCTGGAGAGTACCTCCTGGTCGCTGATGCTCCACCTTCACCTGCTCACAGATTAGGCACCTGGCCACAAACTCTGCGACATCTCTCTTCATGCCAGGCCACCAGAACTGCCTCTGCAAGTTCCGATACATCTTCATCGCACCCGGGTGTACAGTGTACCTGCTCCCATGAGCCTCGCGTAACACCGCACGACGAACCTGCTCCTCCTCTGGGACGTACAGCCTGCCACGAAACCTCGCAGCACCGTCCTCGCCGAGCTCCACATCAGCCATCGCCAAGATCCGGGGTAACTCAGGGTCCGCATGCTGAGCCTCTGTCACCTGACAACGGATAGCAGGAGTGACAGTCAGACTTGGAAGCACTGCCAACCCTGGCTCCTGGGGAATCTTGAGCCTGAAAGATACCTCGGGCACTTGCTCCCAGAGCCTCCACTTCCTCAACATCAAGACACTGACCGCAACCTTCCGACTCAAGGCATCAGCAACGACATTCATCCTGCCCGGCTGATAAGACAGGGTGAAGTCATAATCCTTCATAAACTCCATCCAACGCCTTTGCCTGAGGTTCAGGTCCTTCTGCGAGAACACGTACCTCAAACTCTGATGGTCAGTGAACACCTCGAACTTCTCACCGTACAGATAATGCATCCAGATCTTCAGCGCGAAGATCACCGCCGCCAACTCAAGATCATGGGTAGGGTAGTTCTCCTCATGGGGCTTTAGCTGCCGAGATGCATAAGCCACCACTCTACCATGCTGCATCAGAACAGCACCCAATCCGACGCCGGAAGCATCTGTACACACCACAAAACCTCCCGATCCAGAAGGCAAGACCAACACCGGAGCCGAGGTGAGCAATCTCTTCAGTTCCCTGAAGCTCTGCTCACACTCCTCGGACCAAACGAAAGGCACATCCTTCCGCGTGAGTCTAGTCATCGGGGTCGCAATGCGAGAAAAATCCTGGAGAAACCGGCGATAATAACCCGCAAGCCCCAAGAAACTCCGGATCTCCGTCACCGACCTCGACCTTGGCCACTGCATCACTGCCTCGACCTTGGCGGGGTCCACGGAAATGCTATAACCAGAAATCTGTGGACGCACTTTTTCCACTTGGTTATTCTCTCGTTTGTTTATTCGTTTATTGAGTGCGTGGGCGTGCCAGTCACCGGAGTGACGATTTATTCGGGCTCCGAAGAGCCCAAGGTGCGCTCGATCTGACTTCGTCAGATGATTGTGTGGTTCGTGTCGGGACCGAATCCCGTCGCACCATGAAGGTCACGACGTCATTTACATCCCCCATACGAGGGAATACCCTTGATTGATTGCCGAAATTAGAGGCCTCGCGGCCGAAAAGAGTAATACTAATTATGCGAGAGAGATAGGAATAGATTACACTGAAAGTTGTATTAAGGCCATAAACTGTCGGCCGTGTCGGCCACTCGTAGACCTTTTCGTATTCGGACACAGGTCCGTGGTAGCGTCATAATGAGAAAACCGAGGTAGATCCCTTCAAATGTCTGCCGAGCATGCGGCGATTTTAATGAGGACTCGGAAGGTGTCCGGAACGAGAAAATAAATCTGGTCCGATTAGGATGTCGGCCCGAGGTTAGATCGAAGCCTGGCCATATCGGGGTGATTCCCGAGACTCGGGCTCGACCTGAAAGGGCGGCGTCGTTATTCCCTTTTGCCCCGGGTCACGGGGAGAGATGGGGAGGCTGCGGTGTAGGCCTTAGCGTCTTTTATCTGGGGTTTTCTTAGTTATATCCTCTGGGATTTCTGATTCGATGTTTACTGTTTGTTCGTGCCTTTGTCCGGGGTGATTTTTCTTCTTTTTATTCATGATCATTCTTATTATTGTCATTTGTTTATTATTTATCTTTTTATTACCCCTCCCGCCTCGTTTATTGTGATTAACATTGCGCATTCGGAGTCCTTTAATTAGCGTAATTTTTATTAATTTATTTGCTATTGTTAATGCCCTTATCAGGTTGTATATGTGCATAGATGTAGTGTGCCGGCGAAGGGAAGGTAAGAGTGTACCGCTGAGAGGCCCAAAGGGCGTGCCGCTGAAGGCCAAAAAGGGGGCGTACCGCTGAAGGTCAAAGGGGCGTACCGTTGGGGCTCAAGGGAGTGTACCGCCGAAGGTTCAAGGGGCGTGCCGCTGGGGCAATTAAGAGTGTACCGCTGGGGGTTTGAAGGGCGTACCGCTGAGGGTTTAAAGGGGTGTACCGCTGAAGGAGTTAGGCGAGTGTGCCGCTAAGAGGTGAGAGAAGTGCGCCGGCTAAGGGGCCAATCAGAACGTGGGGGTGGGTATGAAGTCTGTACGTTCCCCAGGCTCGAAGTCCATACGTTGCCAAGCCTAAAGTCTGTACGTTGGAGCAGAGTGGAGCAAAGTCTGCACGTTGCAATATGAAGTCTATACGTCGACTGGCCCGAAGTCTGTACACTGGCCGCCATGAAGTCTATACATTGGCTGGTCCAAAGTCCATACATTGGGACGTGAAGTCTGTACGTCGGCTGGCCCAAAGTATATACATCGGCCAAGTCTATACGCTGCAACATGAAGTCTGTACGTTGGCTGGCCCAAAGTCTATACATCGGCCAAGTCTATACGCTGCAACATGAAGTCTGTACGTTGCCCCTTTGATCACAGCTCGAAGTCTGTACGTTGCCAAGCCCAAAGTCTGTACGTTGTAACGTGAAGTCTGTACATTGGCTGGCCCAAAGTCTATACATCGGCCAAGTCTATACGCTGCAACATGAAGTCTGTACGTTGCCCCTTTGATCACAGCTCGAAGTCTGTACGTTGCCAAGCCCAAAGTCTGTACGTTGTAACGTGAAGTCTGTACATTGGCTGGCCCAAAGTCTATACATTGGATCCCGTTGAGGCGGTGGCTGAGGGTGTACCGGCGAAGGGAGGGAGCGTGCCGCTGAAAGGGTCAAGGAAAGTGTGCCGCTGAAGGCCAATGGGAGCGTGCCGCTGAGGGCCAATAGAAGCGTGCCGCTGAAGGCCAATCTGGGCATGCCGCTGAAGGCCAATGGGGGCGTGCCGCTGAAGGCCAACGGGGCGTGGTGGTGGAGGTTTGATCAGTTTTCGATTATTTGTCTTGAGGCTTTTCTTTTCTTCTTATCTTAACTTTCGTGTAGTTTTATACAAAAGTCCTCCCTTTGTTCGTTCTCTTTGTTCGGTCCGGTCTCTTTTCTTGCGGGTCGGACGTTCGGGCTGCCGGGTGGTTAATTGGTTCGGTTCAGTTCTCGTCGTAGTGCCGGCAGTGATTTGATGAGTTGGAAGGTTTCATTAATTATCCTGCTCGTTTGTTGCCTCCTTTTGCCTCTTTTAATTGTTTATTAGTTTCTCATAAAAATTCGGAAGCATCTCCCCTTGACCCGGGGCGTAAGGGAGATACAGGGAACGCGCCCACGTGGGGTGGCGGAACCCGACAACTGGAGGTGGGCCCCCGAAGGAGCAACACCTTTATAGGGCCTCGGAAAACACGAAGGAAAACGACAGACTGAAGGCCTCTAAGGGGCATGGACTGGGGCTGGCCAAGGAGCGTGCCGCTGAAAGGGGGGGGGCTGGAGAGTGTGCCGCTGAGGGCTGAAAAGTGTGTGCCGCTAAGGGCTGAACAGGGGGGTGTACCGGCCAAGAGCCAAAGGCTACAAGTGTGCCGGCCAATGGCTAATTGGGTGTGTGTGCCGCTGAGGGCAGAAAGGGGTGTGCCGCTGAGGGCACATGGGGTGTGCCGCCAAGGGCCAAAACTGGGTGTGCCACTGAAGGCCACTGGGTGTGTCGGCCAAGTGCCGGAAAGGTGCATCGCTGGAGGGGCCAAACAGAGTGTGTAAGCAAACTGGGGGCCTTAGAAGCCATTCAGGGAAAAGAAAGAGGATTCAAGGCCAGGGGTAGGCCACTTGGTTACTGGATATTCGAAGAGGGGGCAAGGGTCTCCCCCTCCCCTGGGCCAGTGAGCGCAACGGAAGGCCATGTAGGGGCTTGAAGGATTCATGAGGCCAGAGCTCATAGGAGAAATCACCTCGACATGAAGACCCCAAAAACACCGGAGAAATGGGGAGACGGAGGGAGAACGAACAACCCCATAAAAAGACCGTGAGAGCTAGCGCAAGCCAATAAAACTCATAGAGAAACCCAAAGAGGGTGATTTTTCATTTATGGGGAGCCAAAGGCCAAAGCCCTATATGCACATTACATAGGAAATGCCCGAGACGAGGCCATGGACAAAGGAAAAGAGAAACCCAAAATAAAGAACAGGAGTGTAGACACGCCATTCCTGACGTCTCCTGAGTAAATCTCATATTACACTATGATACCCCAAGGCGGCCTTCACATTTTTAATTACTCTGGTGATTTCCTATTTTTATGAATTTTTTTACATTTTTTTGAATTATTCCGTAAAAAAATCATGGAAGTGTCCAGGCGCCTGGACACCTCCATCAATGACCAAAAAATAATAAAAAAATCAAAATCATGGAAGTGTCCAGGCGCCTGGACGCCTCCATCAATGACCAAAAAATAAAAAAAAATCAAAATCATGGAGGCGTCCAGTTGCCTGGACGCCTCCATCAATGCAAAAATAATAAAAATAATATTAATAATCATAAAAAATAAAACAAAAATCAAATAAAAATATATATATTTATGGAGGCGTCCAGGACCCTGGACGCCTCCATAAAAACAAATATAAAAAAAAATATATAAAATGCCCGTTGGCATAAAAGACAAAAAAATTAAATAAAAAATAATAAATTAATGGAGGCGTCCAGGTCCCTGGACGCCTCCATAAAACAATTATAAAAAATCAAAATGCCAGTCTTGGCACAAAAGACAAATAAAAAATAATAAAATAATATATTTATAGAGGCGTCCAGGCCTCTGGACGCCTCCATCAACTCACTCATGGGCGCCGGCCACCGAACGATGGTTTGTCGTGTGTGAAAAAAGCCAAATTTAGAGACGTCCAGCTGACTGGACGCGCCCATTTCTGAATCACGAGGCGCCGCTCACAAAACCACGCGTTGTGCCAAACCGCGTGCGGCCGTCGTCGGTTTTCGGTGGACCTGTTAGAGGCGTCCGGGACCCTGGACGCCCCCTTAAAAGTATTCTAAAAAAATCAATAAAAATAGAATAAAATATTATTTCGGCCCTGATGGAGGTGTCCAGGGTCCTGGACGCCTCCACCTTCCGGAACTCTATAAATAGAGGCCCACCCCCTCAGTTCTAAAGGGAGCTAAGCAGTGATCCGATAGGCTGCCGAGCCCAGAGGCTACGGAGTCATTTTTCTAACCCGTGGGTTCTTTTGTAGGTGGAGGTTCTGCCGGCTTCTCGGGTGCTCACGCTCGCGAGAGGAAGGTCGTCTTCATCCACCGCGCTTCCACGTCGTCCCCACGCTGCCGGAGCTCCGCCGGATTTCACCCTCGGCTCATCCAATAAGCCTTTTCTTCCCCTTTTTCTCCATAGTCCTTTACATTCATCATATTGCATCATCTATCCCCCTTCACAAGGGGGCCTCTTCTCTTATACTTCTTACATCTATCATCTCATTTTCCTCCTACTCGAGTCCGAGAGGGGTTTAAAAGATAACACCAACCAGGTGTGTGTCTTGCCATCATTTCGTTATTTTTATCGCAAGGATTCGAATACTACACCTCCATCTTTCTAATCCACTTGTCATTTATTTGTCGTTGTCTTGCAAGGGTACCCGAGGAAAGCCCTCTCCGTCGGCCGGCCGGAAGGAGAGGAAGAAGCAACCCGCCATCTCCCGCTCTTGAGGTAGGCGCGATCACCTTCTTATTTTGGGGTCTTTTGGCCCCTGGCGATCACATCTTATCATCGAGGCCGCGGCGAGTCACTTCCCCAATGGCCGTTTAAATTTCTGTTTCCTATATTCTCTTTATATTTTGTTATATATTCTGCTTATATCATCGAGGCCGCGGCGAGTCACTTCCCCAATGGCCGTTTAATTTTCTATTCCTATAATCTCTTTATGCTTTGTTATATTCTGCTTATATCATCGAGGCCGCGGCGAGTCACATCCCCAATGGCCGTTTAAATTTCCGTTCTTATATTCTCTTTATATTCTGTTATATTCTGCTCATATCATCGAGGCCGCGGCGAGTCACTTCCCCAATGGCCGTTTAAATTTCTGTTCTCATATTTTCTCTATATTCTGTTATATTCTGTTCATATTCTCGAGGCCGCGGCGAGTAACTTCCCCAATGGCCGTTTCAATTCTTGTTATTTAATTTTTGCATCATTCCCGTCCCCCCGAGGTCGCGGCGAGTCACTTCCCGCTATGGCCGTTTAATCCCCATATTTTGCTATATCATACTTGTCCCGCTCGCCCCGCCGGAGCAATCTCCCGTGGTGGCCCCTTCTCTCTTTCCTCTCATTTCTGTGTTGCAGCAAACAAAACAAACAAAAAAAGAAGGAGCCCGCGCGCTCTCCGCTTCTCCCCGCATCCCGCTCTACTCCGAACCGCGTGACGTCGCTCACAGATTGGCGATCACGGTGGGACCTCTACTGCTTCCTTTCGGCTACCCTTGCAAGTTCGGCACCGTCCGTGCCTCTCCACCTTCGCGCCCGCGCGCGCCCCCGTTGTGCTCACGGCAGCACCGTCAGTTTTGATTGGTTCTTTGTTTATTATATGTCTGTTATTTCTGTTGTTTTCCCACTCCATATATCTGTCAGCATTCCATTGCATACATCCATTCCTCTTTTCTATCCTTTTTTTCATTTTTTGAGGATCACCCTTTCCCGGTGAAGGAAGGACTCTCCGTTTGAGAATTCCTCTCAACGGACTAGAATCTCCTACACTGGGACCTCCGTAAGTCCCCGACATCGAAGAATCTCCTCTTCGTTCACTGGGCTGGTTGTACCATTGAAGTTCCCCGGAGTTAGTCATTTCATTCGTGGTGAGACGAGAGACCCTAGCTGACACGGCGGTGAAACAAATTGGAATTAGGGTCCTTCCTATTTTGTGTGAACTTCTGATCTGGTTAAAAACACAAAAAAATTATCAAAATCAAAACAAAAAAAAGGGACGTAAAGCATTCACTTGTATGTTAATCCATGCTAATTGTTTGCTCGTGTATGTTATTACGCTCTCAAAAAACATGATGGATGGCTGAATATAATTACAATTGTTTCGAGGCCGACGCCTTCCGTTATGGGTCTCAAATGTGTGACCCAGGTCACGACTCTTATGGGGTCTACAACTCAGACTGGGGCTATCATCCTGACCCACAGGTTCATCCCATGGACGTTGGCCCGTCCTATAAGTCCTCATATGGAATACAGGCCACTGTTAGTGGAGCTTCCCCCTCCACTAGTGTTCCCTATGCCTGGGATTTCATGGCTTCTCATGTCGACTCTCTCAGCTCTCAACTTGGAGCCTTACAGGCTGTTATTGAGAGGAAATTTCTTCCTCCTTCCCCTCCTCAAGCCAACCCCCTTCACACTTTCATGAATAACATCACTAAAATGGAGAAGGATTGGAAGGAGAGAAGAGATGAGTATGGCATTGAGAATATGAGTGAGCAAGAAGTTCTCCCAAGTTTTAACGATCAAGTGGACGCCGTCTGCCCACCATCCATTCATCACACTAATCCATACGGCTCTCCGCCTCCACATCCACATCTATATACGCAAATTCCTCCATGTCAATATACGTCACCTCATCTCATCAACACGCCTCCACCACGGCGTCCATTTGAACTTGATGATCATAAAGAATTGGAAATGGCACATGATGAAATTTATGAAGATTTTGAATATACACCTACTCCGAGTTTTCTTCGTTTCCCTCTTCCACTGCTCCCACAAGAACCCCCTGCTCAGGATGAAGCCACTAGTTCTACCCCTGCTTATGAGTCATCATGGTGTTACGATGACGGGTTTACACCCCAACAACCCGCATCAATGCACCATGAATCACCTTCTACCCTTAACCCCCCACGTATCACCAAAATCCGACGTTTCCTACGTACCAAGCCTTCTACTGTCACCCCTTCAATTGTACAAATGACCCCCACACCATTGGCTTCCACTGAGCATTCCACTAACTCTTGTTCCCAACCGAGTAATCCTCCATCGTCTCCACCTAAAACCTCCACTAGCCTTGTAACCCCGAATCCAACCATTCCTATTCCTCCACTCCCCTTACCTAAACCCGTGATTAACCCGGAGCCGGGCCCATTGATTGTTGCACACGAGCCAACCTCGTCTCCTCTCGAGAACAAGGAGAAGCCCGTCGTGTCTCAACCCCCCCTTACCCTTCCTATAGCCCCCATCATTGAATCTCCATTACCCGTTGAGCCTGTTGTCTCAATCTCACTTCCTTCCACCACCTCTCGGAGTGGGTGTCTTTCTACAAATACATGTGCCAAAGATGATGTTCAAGAATCGGACAAGAAGAATTGGGCCACGGCAATGCAATTCAAGATCCAAGATTTTATGTGCCGAATGTCGATTCGGGTTCTTGTGCCGGTCACCTTTGAGAAGGCCGAATTTCCATCTGCACCAATGCCCATCAAGAATGACTCTCAGGAATTGGTGCTGACCAAATCAGGGGCCAAAATAACCACGATCACATTACTCATTGGCCAACATGCTTTCAAGGCTCTTATTACCCCTTGTTCGGTCATAGTCCAACTGACTAATCAAGAGAGGAGTTTCTCCTCCAGCATGGTGATGACACATTCCACTGCAAAGGGGATAATGAACTCTGTACTCGAGGGCAAGTCAGGGCAGTTCTTGCTGGAAGCTTTTGACATCATGTCTACTTCCCACCAACTCCCATGCGAGGGACGAACGCCTATGCTACCCAGCATGACCACGTGTGATATTCCAACAGCCTTGAGTAGTGCCCCAAAAATGAAGCTCCTTATGCCAAGCATCCAACTTCCAATGATAGACACCGTTCATCTGCCACGGGAGTTATTTCCAAGGGAGCCATTTCATGTCAAGATCCCTACTTCACAAGCGGAGCTCTTAAATCTTTGTTTTGATATTTTGCCAAGAGAGTTACCATTCATGTATGAATGTCCAAAGGGCCTTATTAGAAGTCCGTCAAATGAGAGCCTGTGGGCCCTGACCATACTAATGGACCCGATTGGTCAGAGAAAGAAGAGGCCTTCTGCCTGGGCACATCATTGGGATCGGCCTGCAAACCCAAAAGGCCAAGAAGCCATGTTGAAGGTTGAGAGGCCGCACTATGAGAGAGTATCTGTCAAGAAGAGGAAAAGCATAAAGTGAAGCTTGAGGACAATAAATCCCTTGCTGAAAGAGCCCACATCAGTTCATCCACTTCCTATCCCAGTTCATCGCTGCTCATGCTGCTATTCAGCTTCTTTTTATGGGCAGTCCATTGGTTAAGGAGACGCCTTTTGTCACCTAAATCTAAGCCATCAAGCTCCTCTGCTCTAGGGTCCCTGAACCCTCACATTCCTCGTTGTCCGGAGCTTCCGGATCCCTACATTCATCCCTGTCCGGAACCTCCGGACCCCTCCCTATTTAATTCCATGTCTTTATCCATCTCTCACCCCCACCCGGAACCTCCAGATTTCTTATCTTATTCCCCATCTCTCTCAGGGCATCGCGCCCCTCCTTCCCATATCCATCCAGAACCTCCGGATTTCTTATCTTATTCCCCATCTCTCTCAGGGCATCGCGCCCTTCCTTCCCATATCCATCCGAAACCTCCGGATATCTTGTCTTATTCTCCATCTCTCTCAGGGCATCGCGCCCTTCCTTTCCATACCCATCCGGAACCTCCGGGCCTCTCCTTCTTTCGATTTATCATTTTGTTCTTCCAAGTCATCGCGTCCTTCGTTCTTTTCACCCCTTTGAATTGCCTTTTTACATACTTCCCAGGGCATCGGGTCCCTCATGATCTTCTTCCTCCGGAACCTCCGGATTCATTTCCCCATGATTCTCCTCCTTTACGTCCGGACCCTTCGAGTCCGCCTCTCTCGATTCATCAATTTCTGATTCCTCCCGATCCCGCTCCCGGGTTCGACCCGGTTCCTTCCACATTAACTTCCTCGGGCACCTGCCCGTTCTCACACTGTTTCCGAGGCTTTAGTCCTCACTGATTTCTTTGATTTCTTCTCATCCTGTAAATTCTTCTAGGTATCTTTCACCTAAATCTTGTTTTATCCCCCACTTATTTAAAATAAACCGCCCTAGTTGGAGGATTGTTGTATAGAGGAGCCTTACTGGTATTCTGTTAAGATGTCTTGGTGACGATGAGGTTTGGAAATGTGTAGAAGAGACGCACTCGGGTGTGTGCGGTGGCCACGTGAATAGTCAGATGCTCGCCAAGAAGATCATTCGTCAAGGCTTTTATTGGCCCACTATGGAAGAGATTGTGCTGTCTATGTCCGTAGGTGTGTCAAGTGTCAACTTCACGCCGATAAAATCCATTCACCATCTTCCTCACTTCATCCAATATCCTCCCCATGGCCTTTCTCCATGTGGGCATTCGACATCATTGGTCCCCTAGGTGATCCCAATTCCCTCACCAAGCAGAAATCTTTCATCCTTACTGCGACGGAATACTTCACCAAATGGGCCGAAGCCGAAGCTTACGCGGAAATCAAGGCGTCAACAGTCTGCAAGTTCATCATGAAGAACATCCTCGCCAGATTCGGCGTCCCAAGCACGATCGTCACCGACAATGGGCCACAATTCATTTCTCAGGACCTACAGGACCTCTGCAAAAGGTACGCAATTGCATTGCATCATTCATCGCCTTATTACCCACAAGGTAACGGCCAAGCGGAGGCCACCAATAAAACATTGCTCAAAATCATCAAAAAAACCTGCGAGTCTAGTAAGTTTTCAGACTGGCCAGAAAAGCTTATCGAAGCCCTATGGGCCTATCGCACTTCAATCCGTACCCCCACCGGGCAGACTCCATTTGCCCTCACTTATGGTATGGAAGCGGTAGTCCCGTACGAGACTCTGATCCCTTCTCTCAGGGTACAATTGGATGAGGAATTTCCCCTCGACGATCGTCGTAATTCACTCCTCGCCCAGTTGGAACTCTTGGATGAGAAGCGGCTGGCCGCCGCCGAACACGCGCGTGTGTATCAAAATAGACTCGCTCGCTTTTACCAAAAGAAAGTCGTTGAGAGAAAATTCAAAGTCGGTGAGATGGTCGTAAAAAGAATTTTTGTCAAACCTGGAGGGCCGCGTTCTAAGCTCCAACCCAATTGGGAAGGACCATTTGTAATTCAAGCCGTGTACCCTGGCAACGCCTACAAGCTAGTCAACGCCGAAGGGACCGAGTTATCCCACCCTTGGAATGGGCTTTATCTTAAGAAATACTACCCTTAGCACAAAACAAAAAAAAATGATGATGAAAAGATAAAAAACATCAAAAACAAGGAAATATTGAAAACCACTAAAAATATGGAAAATTCAAAATGCCGATGCCTGGCAGGCACCATGTAGTTAAGTCCCTGCATCTAACCTTCATGTTAGGATAGGGCCCATTAAGGCTTGGTAGGCACCGGGTCTTGGTTTGCCAGAACCGTGGAGATCCCTGTCCGGCCACGTCGGCCTATGCTCGCTCGAAGGAAGCTAACATGTGTTCACTTATGTATTTTATTCAAAAAAAGTTGGTAGCATCACCTACGGTAGGGCCACACCTAGAAGATCTCCGGAAGCTGTAATCTTTATTCTTTTCTCTTCGACCAAATGAGACAGTCGGCGCCCTTAAAACGCTGAGCATGAGAAACCGAAACTCAAACCCCAAAGGCAAGAGTAGGACCCATTTCCTCGAGCATCGATCAGAGCACGAGAAGAGGGCAGTGTCCCCGCAGGCATACGAAGAGGGAGCCCACCAACGTCAAACGACTATATCTCCCTCACAGAAAGAAATACAAAATCAAAATCAAGAGAAAAGCCTGGTCGTGACCGTGCCTGGTACGATAAACGGAACCCCTCAAAGCAAAAGTCTGAATCCACAAAGGGGGGCCGTGGAATGTAAATGCTCGAGATTTGGTCCGAAGTTGTCCGAAAGGAAAGAGTTAATGGGCCCTTATTCGCTCGCCGGGTTAACGGCTTTGCCGGTCCTCTCAGGAGGTTTATCCCCTACGCTCTTCCTTCTCCCTCTAAAGATGAAGGTTCGATGGAGTTTCTGAAAGGTGAAAACTGCCCAGGGTCTGCGACCTTATTTTAATATACACATTTGGTTGCCCACTTTGAAAAGCAAAAGCTATCGCTGCGAAGGAGTCTCCGTGTTTCTGGCTGGTCAAGACCCCTGTTTACCACCTTGATGTCTTCTTGTTTAACCTCGGGCTTAGGCCAATGCAAGCGCGTCACCTATGGGTGCGACGGCGTCTGATTCCGGGTCAGCGTCGCGCGGTTGGTCGTTAGGGTTCCAGGGTGTTCCATCTTATACCATCTAGAGTTGTGAGGAAACAGACCCGGGTCGGGCAAATCATTTACCTCAAACACCTTTTGGGTGAATCCCTGTGGTCGGAAGCAACTGGGAGCCTAAGCATGGCATGACGGTATTGTCATCAGGGTAAGTCTTAGCCGGCGGGATCGTCATTCGAGGGGTCTAGAGGCCCAAATCAACCTAGATGTGCACTTAGGATACCTGGGAGGTTAGTAAGAAACCCCTGTCTCACGTAGGTTAGGTGCCATTTGGGTGCTTGCCGGGCGTTAGCAATAAAAAAATTGAAATGATAAAAGCACAAAAAAATAGAAAAGAGAAATGTACATATTTGCAAACAAAAAAAATCTTTTTATGATAAAACAAAAAAAATGTCAAATATAAAAAAGAAAACAAATCAATTTTGCATGATTACATTTGCGTGCAGCATCTCACTTTTAATACCGCTTGCATTCGTGTGCTTGCCTGTCGCATTTATCATCACCGTATCTTTCCCTTGCCTTCGTTAAATAAAGGCTTGGCCCCTTGACCAGTTATCAAGGACAGTCACAGTGACCATTTGCTTATTGAGCAAGGGGCCAAGTCAGAACAGAAATTCTGATTTGTTTGTTTCAGTGATATGTGCAGGGATTCAGGTAACTGAAGCAAAGGTAAAAAACAAACAAACCAAACCTTGTGTTTTATTCCAAAAAACCAAAAAAATTACATCAAGTTCCGCCCTCTCTCTCTGCATTACTCGTCCCACTACTCTCCGGGCAAAACACTCTCAAAGGTGCTACCCAACTACGAAAAGCGGTACTCCTGCCGCTCTGTACTCCTCTTCCTATTCCCACATCCCGGCGTTGATCCGCGGAAGCAGCAGAGAAGCTACCAACACGAAAGCCACGCTCTCGTGCTCTTCGGTAGCGCTCCTCACCATCTCTCAGCCACTGTTCAGCAAGACCAAGGCTGATTCGGAGTTCGAATAGTTGGGCCTCCATGGCCCTTCGCTCCTCCCTTTCAGTCAATCTGTTGGCTCTTTCTCTCTCTGCGTCTCTTTCTCTCTCTGTCCGTTCTCTCTCACGGTCTTCCCTCTCCAACTGGAGAGTGATCCTCAGTTCCATAGCATCCCTGGATGAGTCGTCATCAGGATGACGCCGCAGTTCCCTCTCCAGTTCTGCTATCCTAGCCTCCTTCTGCGCAGCTTGGGCAAGCGCTTCTTCCGTCTCCTTTTCCTGTCGAGTGTACCATCTCAGATACGCGATAAGGCGTAAACAAAGAGAACTCAACGCTGAAACTTTTACCTGTATACGAAGCATTCCTTCTGCCTCCGCAGCACGCTGCGTGGCGTGAGCAAGTTGCTCATGAAGCGAGTCAAGTTCTGAGGTGGGAATCCACAAGCTGGAAGAGGCACCACCTACTCCCATCGCTGGGGAGGCTGCGCCAATCTGGGCATGCTGCGACCATGTGAATTAGCAGCCAACATCTGGAATCTGGGGTTTTAACTAGGAACGTACTGTACACCTACCAAGGCGCTCGTAGCTCCGCGGGCATCACCCAACTGTTGTTCCATCTCTGCCAAGCGAGTTCGTAAATTCGCTATCATGGCATCCCGGACATCCTGCAGCCTTACAAGTCAGCATTTTTACCAAAAAAACCAAGAAAAGAGAAAGAAGAGAAGAGAAAAGGGGAAACCTACCTCCACAAGACCCAGGGTTGGAACCGTTCTGCGTACTTTGTCCTATATAGACGCAAGTAGTCCTCGCTGTCCCGCGCCTGCGATTCTACAATCGTGCCACCCCGTTGCCAGTCTCGTACTGTTCAGGGAACCGCACGCGCCAGTCAATGCAGGTCGCCGGTCCTCGCGTCTTTCTCCCGACACGAGGTGGCGCAGCTGAATCCACCCATTCCTGAGCCAGTCCTAAGGTTCTCATAACCAATCGTAGCCGAGCGGCTCGATTTCATTCAGGCAGTGCATCCACAGTTCACGTCCGAACCGGGCACGACTTGCTAGAACCCACGGCTGGTCGGCATCGACCATGTCTGAGTAGGGTCTCCAGTTTACCATCGCTGCAGGGAACTCCTGTAGCTCTCGCCTCAGCACCATCAGTTGGTAGGTTAGGGGTGCCGCACTCATGATGGGTTCCCACCGCCTGGCTAGCGGCACCATCGCAGGTCGCCAATGTCGAGCTCTCCCCATGGGGAGGTAATAATAGCTCCATAACTGCTCGGCGCAGGTCATCAGTACCATGCAAAAACACAAAAAAAAAAATACAAAACAAGCAAAACCAAAAAAATACCTGGATGAATGGTGTGAAGCCACTCACAGTCATCTCACGATCCGTTTCTTGGAATAGGCCTGCAAACAAGTGTGCCAGCATGGCGGCTCCCCAGGCATAATACCCTACTCTTTCAAGGTCTGACAGCAGCTCCAGGAAGCAACATTGGATACCATCCCCTTTCGAGCTCAGTACCAATCTCCCCAAAAGGAAGAGGAGAAATCTCCTCAAATCTATGTTACATCTTTCCCAGTTGCCGAAATCTGTGCAATACACGGCGCGGCATCCTATTTCTATCCTTTCCATGAACTCTTCTGAGGATTCATCATCCCGCCGACGAGTGTCGGTGAGCCCTAATGCATCCATGAGGGACGCCCTAGCTACCGACCTATTTTTCCGACCATCCAGGTCCAGACCCAGTAACTTCTGGGCACCTTCTCTGTAGTCCGCGTAAGTGACTCCGGTCACTGCCTCGCCCTCTACCTTCAGGCTTGTGATCCGGACCACATCCTCCAAGCTGGGCACCATGTGCCCCCAGGGCATCAGGAATGCCCGGCTCACTGGGTCCCATCTCTCACACAAAGCTTGGATCAGAACCAGGTCGGGCTTGATCGGCTCGATCCGAAGAAAGGTACCAAATCCCATCACGTCTAGCCTCGCCTTCTGAAAATCTGGGAGGCCCCTGTACGCCGCTACTACCAACTCCCACAAGATTTGTGATTTCATCACAACCTACACATACAAGGAATGGGGGTGAGGTTTGGTCACAAGAAAGGAAGAAAAAATGAGAAAAGGGCAAGAAAACTTGGCTTACGAGTTGTGATTGGGCCCTTTCGCTGAAGTGCCCTTCAAGGTCTGAAAGCCTTCTGGAACTACTACCACTGGACCTGCTTCTCTTCGAGGAATGGGAAGATTCGCCCTCCATCCAACTCTCGGAATTTTGAACTCCTCTTCTCCCGTAAGAACTTGTGCTCCTCGAGTTAGCTCTCGATATACCTGGGAGGATAAAAGGGACAAGAATTTATAGAAATGGAAGGAGTGCGGGCCAAGATTGCCTCCATCACCTGTCGATGATAGCCCTCGCAATGAGACACTGGCCAAGCGACCCCATGTGTCGCTTCACCGCTCGCACAGGGTGATTGACTGGACGAAGAATAGGACGAATAGCCCCTATGTTGTCTAGGGATACCCTATCATGTTTTGGAGGACGCCCGCAAAATTTGGCACAACATCCGGGAAAAGGAACTAGGGCCGTCAGTATTGACTTCGACGGCAGATTCCCGTGGAAAATGGTCACAACAAGACGTGATTCTCCGCTCGAGGCGGAGTCTCGACAGATCCGTCACATGGGAACAGTGCAAAGGAGAAGAAGTGTAGGGAAGAAGGAACGCACAAGAGGACAAACAAGCATCAGAAAATCAAATCACTCCATTCATAATTCTACATAAGCTGTCAAAAACATCATAAACATAAAGAGGTGACGGGTCCACTAGCCCGCCAATCCTCACCATCACTCATCTCTCCGGGCACTCTCCTCCTCTCCCCCGAGGTGAGGGTCCCTCAGAAGCCTCCGGGATCCCCGTGCAGTAGCACCTGCCTCGCCTCTGGGCGCCTGCTCCGCAGCAGTGACTCGCTGCTCCTCCCCTGGCGTGGCAAAGAAGCCACTGGCGGCAAGGCGACCGGACTGGCGGAGTCGCTCCCCGAACTCTCGCGCTCTCTCGTAGCGCGTCTCCATCCCTCCTAGCCTCTGCACGACGGCCTGAAGGCCCAGTTGGAGCTCCCTCACTTGCGCCTCCAAGGCCCCCCTCTCGGTCAGATCCCGCTGTCGCTCGGACCTTCTCTCGGCTTTCTCTCTCTCTGCCTCTCTCCTCATCATCTGCAGAAGAACCCTTAACTCCAGGATGTCTGGAGAAGGTCTCTCCTCACCGCGATGCCGCAGCTCCGCTACAGTCGCCACCCAGGCGTCACGCTCCTCTTCCGCCCGGGTCGCGCGGGCCACCGCACCGGCAAGTTGCTCCCGGAGGGAGGCAATCTCGAGAAAAGGGGCCGAGGAATTGGAAGATCCGCCAACCACTCCCACCGTCGCTGTCTGCTGGGCACGCTGGAACAAAATAAACAACGGCCGTCAGTGAAACTCCAAAATCTGAAGTTAAAAGTGCGGCACATAACTTACCAGGAGCGACAACTCATGTTGAGCGACGGCCAGCTGCCGCCTAGTCTCTGACAGTTGGGCGCGCGAGCCGCCGATGCCACGCGTGTCCCCAGCTTGGGGAAGCCCCGCGTAACTCTCTCTCTGCCGCCGCAGGAAGTCGGCACTGTCCTGCACCAGTACACCCCCTTGCTGTCCAGGGAGACGTACGGGCCAGTCCTCGAGCCTCGCCTTGCCGCGACTCTCCTTCCTGACGCGGCTCGGCTCGTCCGCACTCGCCCACTCATCGGCCAGGCCCAGGGTCCTTGCCATGTCCTGCACCAAGAAAGGGGTCCCATATCAGTCAAAAGGAACGCGTCCCCTGTCTAGGACGCGTCCATCATTTGAGTGCAACACTCGCCGAACCCTTTTCCTCCTCGCCCGGCTCGCTTCAAAACCCAAAATGAATTAAAAGAGGAAGAGATCGGAGGACCTACCAGACCGTGTTCACCTCCTCCCACGCCCTCGGGCCCCTCGGGTCCCTCGGGGGCCCGAAGCGGCCCTTCCTCCTCCATGGACGCCGTTCCGTGCTCGGGCGCGTCCCTCCTTGGGCGAGGATTTCCTCGTCGCTCTCCACCTTCACCACGGTCGGGCCCACCGAACTCCATCGATCAAAAGAGGAGGAAGACGAAAAAGGGGCAAGCGAGTTTCGGCGGAAGGCGGGCTCGTTTGCGGGTAAGGCACGGGAGAAGAAAGGCCACCCGACGCTTTAAATTTGAATTCAAGGACTAAGACGCGTCCTCGCGCCTGGACGCCCCCAAAAGGAGGAGAAAGCAAACAGAATCCCCCCCGTGCAAGGCGTAGTTCCCTGATGTTTAAGGTAAGGTCTCGTGAAGCGTGCCTCGAAACAACTTGGTGTAAGAGAAGAAGTGTAGGAAGGGAAGATTGCTACAGGACAAAACGTGTCACATCAGTGGTCATTGTCAAGATTTTGTCTGGATCTCCTTTGTACTGTGGTGCGATTCTGCTGTGATTCTGCTACTTTCTGATGTTGCTAACCTTTGCTAATCTGTGCAGGTTTTACTAACGGACGTCTTTGTCCTGTCTCCTGTCCCACCTTTCAATGGTTGGTCCCACCATGTCATGCATCATAGTATACGATACCTACGCTACTAGAACATGTCAAGGACCTTGCGACCCGAACAAATCTGGGATTTGAGTTCCCCTTCAACAAAAACAGTGATGATCCCGGAAGAATTTGGGTTGTACGGATAGGCCGTTAACTTGTGGTAGCATGGGGACGACGGTTCCATTCAGTGAGTTGATGCGCGGATAAACGGGCCCCAGCCCAGTATCAGCTCACCGGGTCGGTATCCTGACCCGTTCTTCACAAGTTGACAATATTATCCTTGGCTATTTTCTATTTTAGTTTGTTTTAAATTTTTCTTTGAACCCAGCATGCATTCATATAGGACTTTGATTTATTGCGGAAGATCATTCAAGTGATTCGATTGCGAAGGCCGTTGTGCTTCAATTCCTACAAATATGAGATATTCCACTCCGAATAAGATACTGAGTTTCCTTGAACGGCCCTACGTTGCTCTTCCAAAGAGACCCTTGTTTGGACAGACCCTCAGATATTCCTTGCTTTGACCTTGTTTGACCCACCTTGGCCGCAGCACTTCCACATTGGCTGGTAACCGCTCCCCAAAGGTGAAACCTCCGGTTTATGACCCAGGTACTTCCACACCGAGAAGTTGGTCTCCTTTTGTTTCGTGCCTGAGCGCACATCTCACCCTCCCTTATTTGATCTCCGTCCAAGCAATCGTCAATATTTGAAAGACCTTCTTCAAGGTCGCCTCATTGAAACTCCAGGAAAGATTCCAAATAGTAACGTCAAAAGCGTGTCTCATCACACCTTGGCATCAACTTATCAGTCCACTCCCACTTCATTTCACTCCACTTCGATACCATTCCACTACGTGTCGCTCCCTTGCAAAGCAGATGCCAAGGCGGGGCAGCTGTAGACACGCCATTCCTGACGTCTCCTGAGTAAATCTCATATTACACTATGATACCCCAAGGCGGCCTTCACATTTTTAATTACTCTGGTGATTTCCTATTTTTATGAATTTTTTTACATTTTTTTGAATTATTCCGTAAAAAAATCATGGAAGTGTCCAGGCGCCTGGACACCTCCATCAATGACCAAAAAATAATAAAAAAATCAAAATCATGGAAGTGTCCAGGCGCCTGGACGCCTCCATCAATGACCAAAAAATAAAAAAAATCAAAATCATGGAGGCGTCCAGTTGCCTGGACGCCTCCATCAATGCAAAAATAATAAAAATAATATTAATAATCATAAAAAATAAAACAAAAATCAAATAAAAATATATATATTTATGGAGGCGTCCAGGCCCCTGGACGCCTCCATAAAAACAAATATAAAAAAAAATATATAAAATGCCCGTTGGCATAAAAGACAAAAAAATTAAATAAAAAATAATAAATTAATGGAGGCGTCCAGGTCCCTGGACGCCTCCATAAAACAATTATAAAAAATCAAAATGCCAGTCTTGGCACAAAAGACAAATAAAAAATAATAAAATAATATATTTATAGAGGCGTCCAGGCCTCTGGACGCCTCCATCAACTCACTCACGGGCGCCGGCCACCGAACGACGGTTTGTCGTGTGTGAAAAAAGCCAAATTTAGAGACGTCCAGCTGACTGGACGCGCCCATTTCTGAATCACGAGGCGCCGCTCACAAAACCACGCGTTGTGCCAAACCGCGTGCGGCCGTCGTCGGTTTTCGGTGGACCTGTTAGAGGCGTCCGGGACCCTGGACGCCCCCATAAAAGTATTCTAAAAAAATCAATAAAAATAGAATAAAATATTATTTCGGCCCTGATGGAGGTGTCCAGGGTCCTGGACGCCTCCACCTTCCGGAACTCTATAAATAGAGGCCCACCCCCTCAGTTCTAAGGGAGCTAAGCAGTGATCCGATAGGCTGCCGCAGCCCAGAGGCTACGGAGTCATTTTTCTAACCCGTGGGTTCTTTTGTAGGTGGAGGTTCTGCCGGCTTCTCGGGTGCTCACGCTCGCGAGAGGAAGGTCGTCTTCATCCACCGCGCTTCCACGTCGTCCCCACGCTGCCGGAGCTCCGCCGGATTTCACCCTCGGCTCATCCAATAAGCCTTTTCTTCCCCTTTTTCTCCATAGTCCTTTACATTCATCATATTGCATCATCTATCCCCCTTCAGAAGGGGGGGCCTCTTCTCTTATACTTCTTACATCCATCATCTCATTTTCCTCCTACTCGAGTCCGAGAGGGGTTTAAAAGATAACACCAACCAGGTGTGTGTCTTGCCATCATTTCGTTATTTTTATCGCAAGGATTCGAATACTACACCTCCATCTTTCTAATCCACTTGTCATTTATTTGTCGTTGTCTTGCAAGGGTACCCGAGGAAAGCCCTCTCCGTCGGCCGGCCGGAAGGAGAGGAAGAAGCAACCCGCCATCTCCCGCTCTTGAGGTAGGCGCGATCACCTTCTTATTTTGGGGTCTTTTGGCCCCTGGCGATCACATCTTATCATCGAGGCCGCGGCGAGTCACTTCCCCAATGGCCGTTTAAATTTCTGTTTCCTATATTCTCTTTATATTTTGTTATATATTCTGCTTATATCATCGAGGCCGCGGCGAGTCACTTCCCCAATGGCCGTTTAATTTTCTATTCCTATAATCTCTTTATGCTTTGTTATATTCTGCTTATATCATCGAGGCCGCGGCGAGTCACATCCCCAATGGCCGTTTAAATTTCCGTTCTTATATTCTCTTTATATTCTGTTATATTCTGCTCATATCATCGAGGCCGCGGCGAGTCACTTCCCCAATGGCCGTTTAAATTTCTGTTCTTATATTTTCTCTATATTCTGTTATATTCTGTTCGTATTCTCGAGGCCGCGGCGAGTAACTTCCCCAATGGCCGTTTCAATTCTTGTTATTTAATTTTTGCATCATTCCCGTCCCCCCGAGGTCGCGGCGAGTCACTTCCCGCTATGGCCGTTTAATCCCCATATTTTGCTATATCATACTTGTCCCGCTCGCCCCGCCGGAGCAATCTCCCGTGGTGGCCCCTTCTCTCTTTCCTCTCATTTCTGTGTTGCAGCAAACAAAACAAACAAAAAAAGAAGGAGCCCGCGCGCTCTCCGCTTCTCCCCGCATCCCGCTCTACTCCGAACCGCGTGACGTCGCTCACAAGGAGGAGGAATGGAATACGAAAGGGAAGAAAGCATTGGGGCCCAAAAACCCTGGCCACTGTCCCTAACCCTCTCCCCCATTACATTGAGCTCTCTCCCTCTCCCTTACTCTTGCTCTCTTCCCGGTGGTCGTCGGAGGAGGCTCGCTGGAGCTCTTCTTCTTCTATTCTCTCTTCCCTTCCTCTCTGTGCCTCCGACTGCGTGGGATCCTCTCTTCCGTGTGTCTCCTCTTCTCAATTTTCTCCTTCTGACCCCCCTCCCTTTTTTTGTCGAAGCCGGGGTCTTTTATACGCCCAGCAGCGGGACGCCTTCGAGCCCGGCCGTCGGAGGCGGGAAACGGTATGTGATGATGGCGTTTGACCTGCCCCGTCCTGGGTCGTCAGGGGGTAGCTCACGTGGCCCAATGGACGGTTGCCACCTCAGATGGCTCACTGCGCGCCAAGGAAGCGTAGGGCATGGGCTGCACGTCGTCTTGCCGTTGAAAAGCTTCACCGATGTGCCGTTGGTGGGCTGAACAAGCGTGCCGTGGGGGGAGCCAAAAGGGCGTGCCGCTGAACACAAAACAGCCGTGCCGCTGGAGTCCCTGATGGGCGTGCCGCTGAAGAACCCCTGGGGGTGTACCGCTGAAGCCCCAAAGGGGGTGTGCCGCTGAACACCCAAAGGGGTGTGCCGGTGAAGCCACCCCCAGGGGGTGTACCTCTGAAGGCCCCCAGGGGTGTGCCGCTGGACCCCAAGGGGGTGTGCCGCTAGGGCTTGAACCGGCCGTGCCGCTGGGGCTGCCCAAGGGGCGTGCCGCCGAAGGCCACCTCAAGGGCGTGCCGCTGGAGACTCCCCCAAGGGGAGTGTGCCGTTGAACACTCCCTGGGGTGTGCCGCTGAAGAGCCCTGAGGGGCGTGCCGCTGAACAGCCCTGAGGGCGTGCCGCTGAACAGCCCTGAGGGCGTGCCGCTGAACAGCCCTGAGGGCGTGCCGCTGAACAGCCCTGAGGGGTGTGCCGCTGAACCCCAAAGGGGGTGTGCCGCTGGGCAACCCTGGGTGTGCCGTTGAAGGCCAAATTGGGCGTGTTTTTGAGCCCGTTCTGAGCCCGTTATGGACACGAGTCATGACCTATTTGGCTTTCTCCGAGGCTCACAGATTGTGGGGGGGCTTCTTGTGCTCGGTTCCTCTTTGCTGTCGTGACTCCTGGAGGCGGCTTCGCGACAGTTCTCCCGGGGTTTATTCGCTCGGGCCGTCATTGACACTGGGCCGAGCGGGGTATCATGGGTGTGCAATTTTTGGTGTCCACAAAATCACGTGCCCCAGAAAGTGTACCTCGCTGAGCCAAAACTCGCACTTGCTGAGCTTCGCATACAACTGGTGATCTCGCAACGTCTGCAGCACCACACCCAAATGGTACACATGCTCCTCAGCAGACTGCGAATAAACAATGATGTCATCCACGAAGATGACCACGAACTGGTCCAAATACGGATAAAACACCCTCTGCATCAAGTCCATGAAGGCTGCAGGGGCATTGGTGAGCCCGAACGGCATCACCAAAATCTCATAATGCTCGTACCTCGTACTGAACGCAGTCTTCTCCACATCGGACTCGCGAATTCTCAGCTGATAGTAACCGGACCGCAAATCAATCCACGAGAACACTCGCGCAGACTGCAGCTGGTCGAACAAATCATCAATCCGTGGCAACGGATATTTGTTCTTAATGGTCACTTCATTCAGCTGCCGATAGTCAATGTACAACCGCAGACTACCGTCCTTCTTCTTCACAAACAACACGGGCGCACCCCAAGGGGAAAAACTAGGACGAACATACCCCTTGGCCAGCAATTCCTGCAACTGCGCCCTCAACTCCCTCAACTCAGCGGGGGCCACACGGTAGGGAGCCTTCGCCAAAGGTCCGGTACCAGGCAAAACCTCGTTCACGAAATCGATCTCCCGCTGGGGAGGTAATCCAGGTAACTCCTCGGAAAAAACGTCGGGAAACTCGCACACTACCGCAATGTCCTCGACATCCGGCTCCATCCGGTCAGACACCACCACGGACGCGAGAAAACCCTGACAACCAGAATCAAGCAATCGACGGGCTCGAATAGCAGAGATAAGGAATCGAGAAGAGGTGGAACGGATATCTTGGAAATAGAAGGTCCGCTTGCTCGGATGCTGGAAGTAGACCCTCTTCATCCCATAATCCACCACCGCTCCATGAGTCTCGAGCCAATCCATGCCTAGAATCACATCGTAATCCCGAAGCTGCAACGCATACAACCTGCCCGGCATACTCCGCCCGTCGATCCAAACCGGAACCTGATCGAAGCAATACGGAGTGATCATAAAGTCACCCGAAGGTAACTCCACTGCCAAATCACAGGACAACTGGGTCACCGGCTCCTCGACGCTCGACGCGAAATCCTCCGAAATAAATGAATGAGACGCGCCAGAATCGAACAAAACCCGAGCAGCACAACCCAAAATCTGAACGGTACCTTCCACGAGCTGTGACGCCACTGCCTCTGCCCTGGTCATGTGCGTGATCTGGCCCCGAGCCCTCTGCCTGCCTCCCACGCTAGCTGACCTGGGTAGCGACGGATACTGTCCCTGCTGCTGCTGATGCTGCCTCTGCTGCTGTGGCGGTCTCTGAGGACAGTCACGCGCCATATGCCCTGGCTGGTCACACCGAAAATAGATGATCGGAGCCGTGCACTGCCTGCCTGGGTGGGTCCCACCACACCGTGGACAAGGTCCTCGCGATCCACCCCCTGATCCCTGACGCTGCAAGGGAAACGGCTGTTGTACACTGCCCGATGAAGCCTGCCCCTGATCCTTGGACTTCTTCTTGCCGAACCCCTTCTTGAAGAACTTCTTGACCTTCGAGCCGAAGGACGCAGATCCTGTCACCGAAGCTGCCGATGTCGGTACTCCTGAACCACCCGACGCATGCTGGAAGAAACCCTGCTATTGGGTAGCCGACTGCTGGCTGCGACCTGACACGGACTGCCCCTGGCTGATCGGTCCTCGAGACCTCTGCATATCCATCTCCAAGGAAACGGCAACACGAGATGCTGTCTCTAGATCAGTGGCCCCGTTCGCGATCAGATGGTGCCTCAGCTCCAGCCTCAAGCCCTGTACAAACTGCGTGGTCCTCACCCTCTCATGCTCCATGATGTGAGGTGCAAACCGACTCAGCTCGACAAATCGGGCCCTGTACTGCAACACGGACATGTCACCTTGCACCAGCTCCAGAAACTCCCGCATCCGCTGCGTAGCAACAACGTCCGGACAGTACGTACGCTCGAAAGCACTAACAAAGTCATCCCACTCGATCTGCTCAAGTGGACGAAGCTAAAAGGACGTCTTCCACTCGGAAGACCACCACCTCCGAGCCGTACCCTGCAACTGGTTGTAGGCCAACCCAACTCTGTCCTCGGCAGTACTCCTCGCTGAACTGAACGCCCGCTCCATCTCATCAAGCCAATCACGAGCCGCATCAGGGTCTGCCTGGCCGCTGAAATAACGTGGATGGAACTGCATGAAGTCCCTCACTGCTCGGCCTGGCCCAACCCTGACAAACGAGCCCTCGCCAGCCTCTCCGCCGAACTGCTGAGACATAAGTTGGTACATGCCTCGGAAGAAATCCTCGGCCCCCGGAACTCTCGCAGGATCCGCGGCCTCGGTAGCTCCCGGAACTCTGCTATGCTCCTCCTGGTCCCTCTAGACCCCCTGCTGGATCTCCTGACCTCCAGCCGACTGCCCCTGCTGAGAGTGAGAGCTCCGCCTCGGCGCCATCCTCGCTCCTAAAGCACAAGACAGAGAACACGAAAAACGGCAAGGTCAAAATAAACACACGGTGCCCAATGCCAGCGTCACATGTACATCATCGTTGTGGACTAGTGGACCACTACAATTACCTATGATTCTCATGTAATTCCACAACCGCGCTCCGATACCAGCTGTAACGACCCGAGAATCCGATTACCAGGAAGGCCCGATAACCCGAGACTCGCACCGCCACCCACGAGCCCGAAGACTCGGAAGGGTTAAAAAGATGGTGTGGAAACTACACAAGTATCAGAAGTAATTGCAGAAATTAAACAGTTATAATATTAAGCAGGAAATAAATTAACATTTTACATGGTCCACAAAGAAATTAACAACAATAACAATAGTCCACGACTAGTACAGTGACAAGAAAGGAAAGTACAGCTACACGGGACATCCCTCGGCTCTGACCTCTGGCACTACCTCTGGGCACCCGCACCACGCTGCACTCCTGACGCGCTCCCCGAAGGTGGCGCCTCACCTGAAACACGGTGAAAACACACAGGGAATGAGTCTCGAAACAAGACTCTGTAGGGATCACTCGAACCCTACCTCGTAAAACGAGAAACCACTACACTAGCGGTAGAAAAGTACCTCGAAAGGGGAAGCCCTGTACTCTACAAGACCAGACCCTATGGCACGTAAATCGACACACGTGCCACGGTAAGAAGAGCAAAGCTCAAAGGTCGAATCGGTAAAATCCGAAGGTCGGAAACACTCGACTGACAGTCTGTCACTCCGTACTCGACAGGAGTACCACCCACTAGAAGCACAGCCGGTAGCGTCCCCTGACGTCTTACACCGCACCGCAGGTGAACCGCCTGACGTGGTAGGTCCTACCCGAGGCGCAGACACCGAACAAGTAACCACAAACAAGTGACTAGCTGGGGTCACGCCCGTCGACGTGGGTCCAACCGCCCCCAACCACGTGTGCACACACAGACCGCGCGTCCCTGGTCTGGCCCTCTGACCGGTTTTCCCCTCAGTCGGACTCTGGCTGCAAGACGTGGGGCCCAACGGTAACCGGTCCACAAACCGTCTCTAAAGGTCGGCCCATACACCACCCCCTGGTGCGACTAGCACACGCGTACTAGTAGGCTACGACTAGTGGAGGGTCACTGGAGGACTAGACTCTCAAACTAACGGAAAATGACGTCTGAACCTGACGAAGTACGGGGGCCGTCCCACGTACCATCACCATCGCACGGTGACTACGGTCGGAGAAGAAACGGACGCACTGCCCACAGCCAAACGCATGACCGAGGCAAACGGAACTTCCGGACACCGAAGACACGGTCACGGAACTCCACGGGATGTCTAGGACACACACACGGCCCAAGAGGAACACCCGACAACAGGACAGATCGCGCTAGGGACCCCTAGCGCGACAAGGAAGAACGCGCTAGGACCCCCTAGCGCGACAACGAAGATCGCGCTAGGGCCCCCTAGCGCGACAGGGAATATTGCGCTAGGGCCACCTAGCGCGACAAGACAGGTCGCGCTAGGGCCTCCTAGCGCGACACGACAGATCGCGCTAGGGACCCCTAGCGCGATAAGGCAGATCGCGCTAGGACCCCATAGCGTGACGGGAACCGCCCTACTGTTCATCTTCTCCGATGAACGCGCCCTATCGGGGCAGCGTGACCATCAAGAACGCGCTACTGGAGTATAGCGCGTTATCAGTCCGCGGCCGAAAACGGTAGAAACTCCCAAAAATTCCAACCACGCCCCCATGCCTCCACAGGAGAGGGGGAAATCAAAAGGGAAGACCCCTGGGGACCCCTAGCATGATTCTAGGCCATCAAAACACGAAATCATGCATCAAATCCATAGATCGGGCGAGCTCTCCCCAAATCATGGAAAAACCCCAAAATGCTCAAACAAGCCCCTCTCGGCCTCCCCGCGGCCTACAAATCACATGAATGAACGGCAAGAGGCTAAGGAACGTCACCCTACCTCAATGGAGCGAATGCTCTGCCGGATCGCCCACAAACCACGAAGAACGCTTTAAGCTTCACGAACTCCCCACGCTTGCCGCACGCCCACGAGCTCGCCTCGCCGCCACCCACGCGTCCGCGCCGTCGCCCTGCCGCCATCAACAGCCGGGGAGGGGCTCACCCCGTCCGAATGGGAGAGAGGGAGAGAGAGGAGGGCGGCCACGGTTGGGGAAGGAAGGAGGAAGAAGGAGAAAGAGAAAGAGGAAAAGAAAAAGAAAAAGAAAAGAAATAGGGTTATATAGAAAATCCGATTTTTCGGAAAAATACCAAAAAATAGAAAAATACATTTCCGGAATCCTCGGAACGCACCGATCGCAACGGTACCACTCGTGCCTGGGGGAACCGCCCGGTTCGCCTGCAGCGAACTTCCGAAGGAAAACCCGAAACACACACCGGAAATCGGAAAACACACGCGGAAAAGCCGCGGAATGCCTCCGAGCATCCGAAACGACTCCGGATCGCGCCGATCCGAACACGAAAGATGCCCGAAATGAAATTTCGGGCACAACAGAGCCGGACGCTCCGAAAACCAGATCCAGGACCCACGAAAAAGGATCCGAAAGGTCCGGGACATTACGGCGTGGGAAGCTGAGTCCCCGCTATATTGGTCCTTTCGCGATTATGGAGCGCATCGGTGAGATTGCTTACCGGTTGCAGTTACCTCCTGAGTTGGCGTCGGTGCATGACGTGTTCCACGTCTCGATGTTGCGGAAGTATGTGCCCGATGACTCTCATGTGCTCGAATTTTTCGTTTGGCCTGAGGTGACTCCAGATCTTTCTCTTCCAGAGTTTTCGATCCGCGTGGAGGATAGGCGAGAGCGGCGCCTGCGGAACAAGGTTATTCCTTTGGTAAATGTCGTGTGGCAACGACACTCTGGTGGTGAGGCTTCGTGGGAACGTGAGGACGAGATGCATCAGCAGTTCCCGTATCTGTTTGAGTGAGTCTTCCTCTTCTTTCCCCTTTGGATGTTCTCAATTTCGAGGACGAAATTCCTTAAGGGGGGAGGGCTGTAATATCTCGGACCTTTCGGATCCTTTCTTCGTGGGTCCCGGATTTGGTTTTCGGAGTGTCCGGCTCTGTTGTGTCCGAAATTTCGTTTCAGACATCTTTCGTGTTCGGATCGGCGCGATCCAGAGTTGTTTCGGAGGCCCGGAGACGTTCCGCGACTTTTCCGTGTGTGTTTTCCGATTTCCGGTGTGTGTTTCGACTTTTACTTCGGAAGCTCGCTGCGGGTGAACCGGGCCGTTCACCTGGGCACGAGTGGTACCGTTGCGATCGGTACGTTCCGAGGATCGCGGGGGTGTAATTTTTTATTTTTTGAAATTTTTTGGAATTTTCAGATTTTCTATAAATACCCCCCCCCCCTATTTTCTCTCTCTCCCCCACCTTCTTCTTCTTCTTCTTCTTCCTCCTTCCTCCTCCACCGTAACCCTCCCTCTCTCCCTCTCTTCCTCCCGTTCGAGCGCGGCTAGCTCCTCTCCGGCTGCTGACAGCGGCGGGGCGACGACGCGGCGACGTGGACGGCGGTGAGGCGATCGTGGGGGCGTGCGGCGAGCGTGGGAAGCGTGAGGAGGCGGGGTTTCCAAAGGCGTTCTTCGTGGTTTGTGGGCGATCCGGCGGAGCATTCGCTCCATTGAGGTAGGGTGACGTTCCTTAGCCTCTTGCCGTTCATTTTCGTGGTTTGTAGGTCGCGGGGAGGCCGAGAGGGGCTTGATTGAGCGGGTTTGGGGTTTTCCATGATTTGGGGAGAGCTCGCCCGATCTATGGTTGTAGCCCGCGATTTCACGTCTGGATGGCTTAGATGCATGCTAGGGGTCCCCAGGGGTCTTCCCCTTTGTTTTCCCCCTCTCCGGTGGAGGCACGGGGGCGTGGTCGAAGTTTTTGGGGTTTTCCCGCCGTAGCGTGCTCGGGAGTGTGTAACGGTCACTCCAGTGACCGTCACATGCTTGTGACGCCCCTAGAGGGGTGCGTTACATTCCTGAGTAGTGTTTTGGGGGTCGGGGGCTGTAACGGCCTCACGATAGACCGCCATTTGCCTATGACGCGCTTGGGTAGGGCCATCAGGGGCTTTCGACCGTTGGTTTGTGACCGTTGGGGGTCAGGCCATGTAACGCACCGGGCTAGGCGCGTTACATGCGTGTAACGCGCTGGGGCAGGCGCGTTACTTCCTATTTTCACCCCAAGTGTGAGGGCCATGTAACGCGTTGGGCCAAGTACGTTACATGTGTGTGACACGCCGGGGCTGGGCCGTTACATCCCTTTTGGCTTTGGGAGCGTGGGGGTGTGTAACGCATGGGGCCAAGCGCGTTACATTCTTGTAACGCGCCTGGACCAGGCCGTTACATCCCTTTCCCCTCTGACCGTGTGACGGCCTGTTTTGAACCGTTAGGCGCATGTAACGGTCTCGCTTAGACCGTTACTTGCTTGTGACGGCCCTAGGGTGGACCGTCACATGTCTGGTTGCCCCATGAGGGTGGCAACCCCGTTTTTACTCCGACTGTGGCTACCGTGCGACGGGGCGGGTGCGTGGGGTGATTCCCACACGTTGTCAGATTCGGACGTTGTTTTCCGTTGACTCGAGAGTCTACAGCTTTGTGACCCTCCACTAGTCGTAGCCTATCAGTACGCGTGTGCTGGTCGCACCAGGGAGTGGTGTACGGGCTTACCCTGAGGACGGTTTAGACTGGTTACCGTCGGGCCCCTCGTCACATCAGAGTCCAGTGCCAGGGGAAAACCAGTCAGAGGGCCAGACCTAGGATGCGTGGTCTGTGTGTGCACACGTGGTTGGGGACAGTGGACGCACGTCGACGGGCGTGACCCCAGCTAGTCACTTGTTGTGGTTACTTGTACGGTGTTCGCGCCTCTGGTAGGAGCTACCACGCCAGGCGGTTCACCTGCGGCGCGGCGTAAGACATCAGGGGACGCTACCGACTGTGCTTCTAGTGGGTGGTACTCCTGTCGAGTACGGAGTGGCAGTCTGTCAGTCGTGTGTTTCCGACCTTCGGGTTTGTCAGGTTGGCCGTTGAGCTTCGGTCTTCTTACCGTGGCACGGGTGTCGGTTTACGTGCCATGGGACCTTTGTTCTGTAGAGTACAGGGCTTTCTTTTCCGAGGTACTCTCCTACCGCTAGTGTAGTGATTTCACGTTTTACGAGGTAGGGTTCGAGTGATCCCTACTGAGTCTTGTTCCGAGACTCATTCCCTGCGTGTTTTCACCGTGTTTCAGGTGAGGCGCCGCCCCGGGTGAGCACGTCTGGGGTGCAGCGTGGTGCGGGTGCCCAGAGGTAGTGCCAGAGGTCAAAACCGGGGTATGTCCCGTGTAGCTGTACTTTTCTTCCTTGTCACTGTACTAGTCGTGGACTATTGTTATTGTTGTTAATCTCTATTGTGGACCATGTAAAATGTTAATTTATTTCCTGCTTAATATTATAACTGTTTAATTTTTACAATTATTTGTGATACTTGTGTAATTTCCACACCATCCTTTTAACCCTTCCGAGTCTTCGAGCTCGTGGGTGGCCCGGCCCGGGCCCGACTTATCAAGAGAAAGACCCGAGCCCGACCCGGACCCGACCTATGTCGGGCCGGGCCCGACATTATGTAAAAAATTCAAAACCCAACTAAAGCCCGACCCGACCCGACTACTTAAATAAAATAATAAAAATAATAAAAATTAATAGATTTAATACTATAAAATTTATAATCTCATTAAATAAATTAAAATTTTGATATTAATTACATAATTGGTGTGAAAAGAGAATTTTAAATTTTCTAATTAAGTAAAATAACATAAGTTTGATTAAATAATTTTTAAAATTTGAAATGAGAATAAAAAAAAGGATCGAGCCGAACTCAAAGCCCGAGCCCGGCCCGCGAGTCTAGTCGGGCCGGACTTTTAGGCCCGACTAAAAACCCGCGGGCCGAAAAAGAACTTGTAGCCCGGCCCGAAATCGGGCCAAGCCCGCGGTCCTGTCGGGCCGGCCAGACCCATTGACAGCCCTACCCCCATCCCATCACCGTTTGCAACCACCCCCCTCTCGCCCACTCTCTCCCTTCGACACCCTGGAACCTGGAGAACCCCCCACCCCCCATCTTGGCACCCCTACCAACCTTAGAACCCCCCTCTCCCACTCTTGACGCCCTGAAACCCATAGAACCTCTTTGATCCCATCCCAACACCCTCTCCCCCCCTCCCGACCCCCTCTCTCCCTCCGTCCAATCTCCCCCTCTGCAGCCGCCGAGGGCCTCCCCCTTACTTCGGCCATCCCTGTCCTCCACTAGTCATTCGCCCTTACCCCCCTTCCCCCATGATCGCAATAGGAAGGAGGAAGCTCAGCTGCGGCCCACTCAATGGCCAACCACCCCCCACCGACGTCGATGAACTCTCTCTCTCTCTCTCTCTCTCTCCCCCTCCCTCCCCTAACCAGAGATAATTTGATCTTTTTCTAATCTTGGATCAAGTTAATCATGGTCTGATTAACTTTTGTCAAACGGAACAAATGGCGACAACTTCTTTATACAACAGCAGAGATTTTAGGGGCTTCCAGGCAAACCTTCACAATTCAAAGACTAAATTACGTAGTCAGCTAAGATTGCAGGGAATTATTAGTAAAAATCCCTATAATATATTAAGTCGTAACAAATAAAGTCAGAGGGACTATACTTTTTTATGGACGAGTGATGAAAAGAGTGGTAAAAAGGATAAAATCATATTCATTGCAACAGTATTCATGCAAACGGATTCTACCAGAGGAGCATAGAAAGGTAACCAGTATGTCTGGGTATGAATTATGCACGAAAGCAGGCACATGCGCAGAGAGGCGTCCACATGAACACACCCGCACGCAAACACAGAGGCGCATGCACACGCACGCGTGTCCAATGCAAGTTTAAGTAACTGATACTATACATTCTATATAATACTTGAGAACAAGTAAGAATTGACTGCAGTTCATTACAAGCTGCTAGATGTTTGAAATCAGTGTTGCCTTTGATAGTGAAATATAGAGTCAAAGGAATGGCTACAAACACAAAAGTTGGTGCTTCCAAATGCATTTGAGAACCAGTTACAGTATGTTTTCATCAACATTGTAACTCGATCCAAAAGACAGAAAAAGGAGGGACCATATCTAGATCCCATCTGAAAGGTCATTCACCACATGTTGAGTTGGAAACTACTGGCAATGGAGATTCACGTCACAAAGCGTGCCCATTAACAACGAAAAATGATATAGGATTATAAGGTAACAGACAACAGCAAAAATGCATGCCACATAACCAGAAGGCAACAAATGAATTGCATGACAAAGGAAAAAAGAGACTAGCAACAGCGATTTCATGCAGGCTGGGGTAATGGCAAAAACTCTTAAACCTTACACCATCATTATAATTCAATTCAAAATGAATGCACAAATTAAAAGGCAATTTAGACTTCTTATAGTTCAGAGTTACTTTGCAATGATTTAAATTTGGAGACATTTAAGTATTGATCAACAGCTAAGAAGTCGAAGCATATCCTCCAACTTCTTACTCTCGCTCACCATTTTCAAAACAAAATTGATTTATCTTTGACTCCTGTAATTGGTCATCAGCAACATGGGCATTGGAGCCAGCGAGAATCTCTGATATAAACTTTATCAATGAACACAAACCCCCTAAAAAATTATGATCAATGACACCATCACCTTCAAACACGTGAGCAAAATCCACAAGCTTTACTTTTGTGACCAACTGCCCAGACTCTTCTGTTTCATTTTCATACGCCATGAGGACAGACGCTGAATGGAAATGGAAAATCGTCTGGTCCTCAAACCATGCTTTCAGCTCAAGCAATTGTGCCAAGATCCCACTCGGGCCACCATAGACGACTGATGCAAAAGCACAGTCGGGTTCTGAAGTGGAAGATGGATTTGAGGAAACAAACTTTCTGAGAACCCGCCTAACATCCTCAACCGTATAGCTTTGAACATACTTCTTACTGGGTTTCCAAAACCCCAGGTCCTTTCCTTCGTATACCTGCAGTCCAGATACTCTGAAACCTAATAACAGGCTTGTAGTCTCTGCATCCTTCTTGGTACACTTTGCTATGTAGTCCTCCGATGCATGGGGGTACCACGTTCTTGAGCCTATTTTGATGTCAGCCAAAGATGGGTATTTGAAATCTGAGATGACGTCTTCCAGAACAAGGTGTGGACAGAGGCCAGAGCCATCAGAAGCTTCAACAATCTGCGTCCCATAGAAGGTAGGGAAGAATTTGTGGATATGCTTGGGAACTCTAGGGTCAGAGGAGAATGAGCAGTAGAAAGAGAGCTCCTTGGATCCACGGCCACCGTCCTGGAGTGGCTTGTAGAAACGACCTGAGCCATCAACCAATGGGCCAAGCTGCCCCGCTCGGGCTTGATGGCCTGCGACCTGATGATCCGGGGCCTTCAGCATGCTTTTGTCAAAGCGGATTCAAATATCCTCTATAATCAATTGATGAAAATTTCGAATTAGAACGTGGTGATTAGAAACATCAAAAGTTGGTCCAGAAAAGGTTGTTCAACTGCACTTTGAACTAGCAGGGGTGGAAAATGGAGACAGGTGGGTCGAGTGTGTTATGGTTTACCAGTCAGGAGATCTGTTATGGTCGAGGTGGGTCGAGTGTGTTATGGTGAAGATGGAACGAAAAGGGGGCAGGACGCCTACCGGAGAAAGAGAAACGTCACCAGTCAGGAGATCTGTTTACCCCTTCCAAAATGAAATTGCCGACGAGAGAGAATCTCCACACAGGGTCCCGCGGAGAACCTATCTAGTTGCAGAAGAATACAGCCACTAGTCAGATTCCTCCCACCGAGAGAAAACGATTTGAACGACTGTCAAAAAGCAATCTCCCGATTCTCCGACCACTGAAATATGCATATGTTCTTCCGACTAGAATATCTAAGAAAACAACATCGTGGCGGAGAGGGTACCCGGAGGAAACAGCGGCGGACGCGGTGGCCGCTCGGCGGCGCTGTGCGGCTGGGGCTAGGCACACTCCGGCTGAGCAACAGAGTTACCGGCGATGGCAGCCGCGGGCTGCGCAGCTGGTCCGCAGTGGGGAAGAAACGGCAGCGGTGCCGGCGCGTGCGGACGGGTGCCTGCGGCGGCGCTGGCAGGCGGCGCAGGGCGGGGCTGGCCGGAGGGGCCGGCGAAGACGGCGGCAGTAGCCGCTGAAGACGGCGCCGGTGCTGGCCACCGGTTGCCTTCCCTGTTGGTGAGACGGCTCGACGGGAAGAGAGGGCGAAACGGTGGAAGAAGGGGAATACAGATGAATCAATGGGAAAGTGAACGGTGGCGAAGAAGACGAATAGATGAAGAGGAACAAGAAGAAAAGAAGAGGAGGAGGAGGAAGATAGGGGAGATGGGTGAACAGAGGAGGGAGGGGAGGGGTTTTGCGTCTCGGCGGGGAAGGAGGTGATACGGTGGAGAAGAAGGGACAACGGGATTAACAGAGGCAGAGAAATAAGAACAGCGGTGGGGCTTCGGTCTCACGCCACCACGGCAGGAATATGTCAGAGGGGGGTTGGGCATCCATCCTAAGGGTGACTTTGGTACAGAGTCAGGTTAAAGATAGGCTAAGTCAACCCGATTAAAATAATTTATAATTAATTTATTTTTGATTTGATAGGAGGGTAGTTAATATGGGAGTAAGGATGTGGGTTAACCTAATTTTAATCTAGTATGATTTGGTAAATAGTAGATTAACCTAGTAATAATGAGAGAGAGAAATAGTATTTATTATGAGAGAGAGAGACACATTTAATTGAGCATTTATTGAGGTAGGAGGTTAACCCATCTTAACCCACCCTTGGGTGTGAGTTTCAAAACCCAGGAATATCCCCGGGTTAGCCCTTAACCTAACCCGACTAACACTAACTCCTTACCAAAGCATAAAAAAACTTATCTCAGAGTTAACTTAGAGCTAACCCCGAGATAAACCAATACCAAAGAGAGGCTAAGAGAGGAGGAGGACACGAAGGGCATGTTTGGTATCGAGATATCGCAGTAATAAGCGGGGAAATTCTCGTTTCAACTTCATCCTTCGTTCGGTAAAAATTGACGAGAATATACGAGATTAAGTAGAATGAGGATAATCTCAAATACGAGATTAATACGGGGATAACTCATTCCTATAAAAAGGTGGAATGAGTTATCTCTCGTCTCTAACCCCATTCTCTTCCCCTCTCTTATCATCGCCCTCTCTCTCTCCTCCCTCCCTCTACATCTCACATAAAAATAATATTAGTAATAATTATTATAAAAATCTTATTATTATTTATTATTATTAAAAAATATTATTAAAATAATAATATATCATTAGTAATATATCATCATTATTAATATATCATTATTATTAATATATCATAATTAATATATCATAATATATTGTTTTTAATATATCATAATTAATATATCATAATATATTGGTATTAATATTAATTTATCATTATTAATATATCATGATATCTCAATATTAATATATCATTACTATTAATATATCATTATTATTAATATATCATAATTAATATATCATGTTATATTATTATTAATATAGCATTATTATTATTATTATATCATAATATCTCAATATTAACATATCATTATTAATAATAATTATTAATAATATTATTAAAATAATATTATATCATTATTAATATATCATAAATAATATATCATAATATATTATTATTAATATACCATTATTAATATTAATATATCATTATTAATATATCATAATATCTCAATATTAATACATCATTATTATTAATTATTATTAAAAATATTATTAAAATAATATTATATCATTTTTAATATATCATTTTATTAATATATCATAATTAATATATCATAATCTATTATTATTAATATATCATTATTAATATTAATATATCATTATTAATATATCATAATATATCAATATTAATATGTCATTATTATTAATTGTTATTAAAAATATTATTACTATTGATGATGATTCGATAAAATTATTAATTTATCAATACTAATAATTAAGAGTAGAATTGATAAACACATTAACAAATCCTATAATATTGTTAATTAATTATCAACCAAAAGAAAATAATTTTAAAATAATAATATCATTGTCATTAATTATTATTAGAAATTGAAAAATACTTTAAATACTAATTTTATTTATGTTAATCATACCTAATCAAAAAAATTAATTTGTTAATATTTTAAAATAATAATATCATTGTCATTAATTATTATTAGAAACTTAAAAATACCTTAAATACTAATTTTAAGGATGCTAATCAAAACTAATCAAAAAAATTAATTTGATAATATTTTTATTATTAGAAATCAAGATCATCAAATATAATTAATCAAGTTTATCATTAATCATAATCATAATTGTTATTATTAATTTAATATAACTTGAAGATTTGAAAAAAAATTAAGTCATCTTAATTCTAACCAAACGAAGAATAACATTGTCTTTTAACCCATGATAAGAAGGGTAAAATAGTCTATTTTTTCCACTCATTCCCGTTCCCATCCCTATTTTTTACCAAACAAATAATAAGAATACTAACATACTAATCCTCTCGCATACCAAACGTATATGAGAATAAGAATAAAAATAAATTAACTCAGAATGACTTACACATATTCTCACTACAACTTATCCCGATACCAAATATAACCGAAGAATACGGCTGGAACTATTATTTAATTTTAAGTAAAATCACCATATTTTTATATATAAAAAATATAAATAAATATTTCATTTTTTTACTTTGTCACCAAAAATATCTCTACTCTTAAAATAAATAAAAATACATATCAAAATAAAATATACTCTTAGTAAAATTTCAACTCACCTAGTAAATGACAATTTATTGACTAAAAAACCCCACAAATTGACTATAAAAATATAGAAAAATAAATTTTTAATTTTTAACATGAATGTCTTTGAGGATTCTAAATAAATTGGGATCATTCTTTGTAACTTGGGTAACTCACTCTGCATTAAACATCTTAAGATATTTACTTGAGACATGTGTGTAGATCGGATTAAAAATCCTCACTTTTGGGAGTGAAAAATATATAACATGACAACAACATGTATAAGATGTGATAAAAAATATATAGCACGAGGTGCTAAAGGAGAGTTGTGATCGCCAGAGGGTTTACCTCAATAAGAAGAAAATGAGATCGCGTGTACCTGGTGAAGAGTGGGATGCGGGATAAATGTGGATTTCCTCCTCCAACTCCAATCGGCCGGCCGATGAAGTGGGTTTTCTTGATTGATTACCTTGTAAAAAAAAACAATGAAAAACAAGCAAAAGAGAGAGGGATCAGCCAAAGTGCAATAGTATCAATCCAAAGCTAACCTAAAATGATGAAAAGACATCAACATGCGCACCTCTTTTTTTTATTGTTTATAAACCCCTAGCAGAGAACTAGGGAAGGAAAAAAATGCTTAATGCAAGAAATAACGACAGAGGACAATAATAATATGATGAAAAACGAGACGAACGAAACAAACACGATATATATATAACCCTGCTCTCCCTGATGAGAGTAAAGGGAAACCGTGAATAATGTTGGATGGATTGCAGAAAGATGGATGCAGTAGGATGAAACCCGATCGGATGCAGTAGTACACCACGCTGTAGCAGGATGAAGTGCAAAGAGGGGAAGATTATGCTTGCAATCGTGATCTTCTGGGTTTTGGGCGTTCAACAACAATAATAATCAACAACCACCCAACCCCCTTTACGCTCGACATGGAGCCTCTTATATAACGTTCAATCAGATGTGATCAAACAAGGGAATTGATAAGAACGGGTAATGAGGCATCCAAGGAAGGATTAAGATCGAGCAAGAGTCCAAGGATAGCAGGGAACTGTGGGGGAAAGATGGAAAAAAGAAGGACTCTGGAGTGAAACACGCCTTAAGACAGGGCGTCTATTTATGAATTGACGACCTGCACAGAGACATTTCTTGAAACACGACCTAGGAAAGGCCGTTTCTTCCTGGATTTAATTTTGGAAATAAAAACTTCCTCTGTTTAAAAACTGAGATAACACGCCTAAGGTAACGGCGTTTCTTCAAAACACGCCCTGAGGAAAAGCGTTACTCACAAAATACCTTTTATTTTGAAAATAAATAATTCCAGAGAGTAACGGATAATACCAGGAATTGACGCCCTCACCTATGGTCGTCCTTTCTTTGAAAACGCCCTATGACAGGTCGTTACTTTAGAAAGTAACGCCCTTTGTCAAGTCGTTATTCACAAAAATACAGGAAAAATGCAGAAAAACTCACAAAAATAGAAAAATTTTATGTTATAGGAATATTGAAGTCCACTTGAGACGTTTATATAATAACATGAGATTTGATCAACAAAACGTCAATTTTGGCGTGTCTACAGCTGCCCCGCCTTGGCGTCTGCTTTGCAAGGGAGTGAGACGGAAATGGAATGAAGTGTAATGAAAGGAATGAAATGGAACGAACTGATAAGGAGACGAAGGTGTGATGGGACACGCCTCAGACACTAAGCATTTGAAATCTTTCCAAGATTCTGAGTGAAACAACTCTGAGTGGTTCCTTTAAAATCCACTTAAGGAAAATATGAAGAATGTGAATAAATAAGCATGAAATAGCACGAGGTGCTAATGTAGAGATGTGATCGCCAGAGACACGAGGGTCTCAAGGAGAAGATTAATATGGGAGAGATGATCGCAAAATACCTCTTGAAACGCGGTTGATTGTAGGTGCTTCCTTTCTCTTCAAATCGGCCGGCCGACGAAGAGAGTTCTTCACTTTTATTACCCCTGCAAAACAAAGACAACGACACCAAAAGATATGGATTAGAAACAATGGTGTAGCATCAAATTCAATAAAAATATATGAGCATGAAAGCATGTGCAAGAACACACCTTAAGGGGATTGCCCTTAAACCCCTATGCAAAAGGGATGGGAGATGTATGATGAATGCAAAATAGAATAAGGGAAAGAGTGCAAGAGTTGCACTAAAGGGGAGCCTCAACGTGGTTGAGAATAATAATAAAAAAAATGAAAGGAGATGTGCATGCATACATATGATGAAAATAGAAACAAAAGGAATGCAAAATAAAAGAAGAGGAAGAGGTGGCTTGTGCTTTGGCTTAAATGCTAGAGGGGGAGGAAGCTCTGCCGTAGGAAGATGAGCATGGGCTTCTCCTTCAGCCAACAGCATGCAGCACCTGCGATAGAAGAAAGGAAAAGAGAAGAAATAAAAAAAAGGAAGAAGAACGAGGGGGAGGCAACAGGAGGAAAACAAAACGGAGGGAGGAGCATCCAACCGAACAACAGAGCGATCGGCTCTATTAAATAGAATTGGAAGAGATAAATATGGGCAAGAGTCCAAGGGGGGAAATGATAAGAACGGGCAAGAGCCCAAATAAGGGAGGATTAGACTGGACAAGAGCCCAAATGAAGCATGGACTCTCTGGGGGAAAGGCTGCGTTTGTTCGGAACACAAAAATGAAACACGACCTTGACAAAGGCGTCAATTCAAGAATTGACGACCTGCCAAAGGGCGTCTTTTAAAAACACGATTTAGATTAGGACGTTAATTCAAAAAATCAAATTTTAGAATTTATTTGAAAATTGTGAAACACGTCTGAATCAAAGGCGTTAATTAAAACGCGCCTTAACCAAGGACGTTAATTCAAAAATATTCAAAATAGAGTCATTTTTCATTTCTTAATATTATTTTCTCATTTTTTAGGTGGAGGTGCATCTCGTCGCCCTGATTCCAACGACTATTTTTGCGAATTTTTCTGACATCCGGAAGTCCACCCAATCACCTCTGGAAGGGGGTTAAAAAATAATATTAAAATATTCAATTTGAAAGTCACGCCCTCACGTACGTCGTGAATTTGATTTTTTATTTTTTTTATTCTTTTCGAATTCAAAGTAATGCCCATGGTTAAGTCGTTAATTCTTAAAAAATTCCGAAAAAATCTCAGAAAAATCCAGAAAAATGGAAATTTGAAAGAATGGACGCCCTCCACTGTAGTCGTTAATTTTTTAAGAAACGCCCATGTATAAGTCGTTATTTAAAAGACGCCCCACGTCAAGTCGTTATTTCTAAAAAATAGGGAAAATGCCCAGAAAATCTAGAAAAATCCAGAAAAATAGGGGAAAATAGGAAAAGAGATAAAAAGGGAAGAAATCCAAGAAAAGTGGGGAAAACCACTCAAACAAAGCTAATTTGAGGGTCAAATTGGAGCATTACAAGGTAATATGAGGTGTACTCATAGTAACGTCAATTTTGGCGTGTCTACAATGTGCATCACTTGAGAAGATAATGTAACGAGATATTAGAGGGTAAACTCAAGATTTATGTTTCTTTTATTCTCCTTAAAATATAATTTAGTATTTTTTCTTGATAGATACTTTTTTAAACGTGGAAGAGATAACCATGTTAAAACTCAGTCTATCTCTTATATGGGAAAGGATGACGAACCACATGTGTTACGTAGTTGGTTCATAATCTAATATTTTTAAAATAACATGATTCGTTGAAGTGATATAACATTAACATATGAAAATCATTATTGGTTTTAATTTTTTATAATTTTAAGATTAGTTTCTCAATCTATTAAGTTTCACGTAGCTTTGTATCTTAATACTTATGACTTAAGAGACTTACAGAAAATGACTTGCAACGGACTTAAGATCTTTTAAATTATAATTTCAAATGAATTTGGGAAGACTAGAAGTAGATTCAAAATTGTGGCCGGCACGCCCTAGTCTTTGTGATATCGTGCTTGCAACACCAGCTAACCATCACAATGAGTTAATT
The DNA here is from genome assembly GCA_022559845.1 of Amorphophallus konjac. Classification (NCBI taxonomy): domain Eukaryota; kingdom Viridiplantae; phylum Streptophyta; class Magnoliopsida; order Alismatales; family Araceae; genus Amorphophallus; species Amorphophallus konjac. The sequence continues at coordinate 9,095,506 of CM040127.1, read as the reverse complement.
AGTGACATTTGGGATAGTTTAGTTTAAGTAAAGGGATCTTTAGTTTTAACTCTTACAATCTTTGATATTTAAAAATAATATAATTAAATTTCATGAAAACAATTAATATACCAAAAGGAAACACCTAGTCTTTATAGACATTTTTTATAGGCATATCAAGGAGACATTTTATAGACTGTTGGTATGTTAAATAAACTGGGCTTTCATTGGTCCACGTACTATTCAGGAGAAGAAAAGATACGACATTATATCAAAATGTGGGGTTCATAGGTTATCCCCTCCTCATAAAAAAATGTGAAAAAATAGTATCTACCGAAAAAAGTCTCTGCCCATGGTAGGATGGCCCCTGGGGGACATACGGTCCTATACCAACTTGCATTGGGTCGTACTCCAACAATATCAGCACTACTCGATACGCCAATCCAGCAACCCTTGGTTAACACTGACTGCAATGGGAATTACAAAGCTCTGAGTAGATCTGAAAGTCTTCGAAACAATGAAGTTTTTCAGTAAACAAGGGGGATTATATATTTATATTATGGCATTTTAAGATTTTAGCCCCTATGATATTTCATATTTATGGATTATCACCTCTAATTTAAAAGTTTTATTAGATTTTTTTACAAATAAATCACGGTTAAAGTTAAAACGACAAAAAAACTATGGCTATGGAAATACGTTAGTGAAGATATCTTCACTTTTGTCTAAATAGCGCACAAATGTCATCCCTGTAAACTCTTGTTATTAGTCGTGAATAGAACTCTGGTTAACTTTAACTTGACGTGAAAAAAATGATAATACTTATGATTTAAAAAAAAAAAGCTTGTCTCCCAACTTCTTCCCCCTCTCACCTCTAAGACTCATCATGGCAGGCCGTCAAGAGGAGGGGGCATTCAGAGAATGGGGGGTACATACAGGAGAGGGATCATCAAGTTGGCCGCTAGGAGGACGGGGCGTAAGGAGGGTGAGAATGCACATAGGAGGGGGACTCTGGCGAGAGGGGGGTAACATGGAGGAGAGGTTGCAAGGGGCGGAGGGGGTTCGAGTGGGAGGGAATATTTTAACCATTACGTTACAAAATAAATGGAACATTTGAATCTTAGGCCCAGTTTGTTATTCGAATAAGATCGATTGAGATTTCTCATCCCATGAAAGAGAAATGAGGGGCCCCACAACAATGTCTCACATACAAACTTCTTACCCGAGGTCGGATAAGACATTTGAACCCTTGGACTCGAATGCCTTATTCTTACACGTTTTTCAAACAGACCTTTAGGACCACTTTGGTAACGGGTTAAGTTGGGTTAGAGTGAGTTAACCGGGGTCGAATAGGTTGTTCCTTGTTTGATAATTTTTTTCTTAACCCAAGTCGGATAGGGTTAAAATAAATTAATTCATTCCTAGAAAATAAGTGGAATGAGTTAATTCACCCGAGTTAGGATTAGGGGTGGTGTGGACTAACCCGGATAAACCACCCGCCCCTAACCTAACCCGTTATCAAAGTGACCCTTAACTGCGCTTTGATAGAGGGTTACATAAATGGAGGGATATCCTCCTTAGATTAATATGTCCATCCACTTACTTCCATTTACTTTGATAAGAAGGATGGGTTAAATTATTCCACCTATTTAGATGAATCACATTATCCGGATTAGATGAGGGTTATCCCTTAATCTAACTTGAATATTTACATCCCTCTATCAAACAAAACAGGGGTTATCCCCGAAACAAGTGGGGGATAACCCCCTATCAAAGCACAGTTTAGGGAATATTCAACTTTCCGTCGAAATAAGTTAACCGCGACGACATTTATATACTATCTGAACAAAATTAAAGATACCTTTACTAATACATTTCCAGACATAATTATTTTACAATTTCAACTTTAATAGTAATTTATTTGCGAAGGATCCATTTCTTTATAACCCTTTAGAACCTCAAGGTATTTAATAAAATGGCCAGATCATTAAGAAAAAACCCCTCTTACATTTACTAAAAAGTGTTGAAAAGGGTGTCTCACGGACAAACATGCAATTGTGAGAGCTTACCAAGAAATATCTGGATTGAAGTTGCCAATCCCTAAATATGACAGATAATAGGGGTGATGAAAACTGAAAATCCCTCGTACTATTATTATACACGGGAAAACACCACGAAACATGGGAAGAATGACCGCCTCCTCCATCTCAATGGAGCTTAACATGGTCCTGTTCAGAACGTACATAATTGCTCAACGAGACAGACAGCCTGTTCACCACTTGCTCCAACACCCAAAAAAAAAACAGCGAAGGGCAAAAAGGAAGGGAGAGGAACCTGGACAAACAGCCAAAACAAAAAGGTGTGGGAAGGAAATATCCTACTTGAGCAGCACTGGCCGAATTTATACAACGGGCAAGCGGTTCTACGTACATGCAGAAAGAAAACAAAATCACGTAGCCAACTCCCCAGCAGCTGTCTTCAACAACTGAGAGCGACTCTGGGCAGGCAAACTTCTATCGCTACTATGGAAAAATAAATTAATTGAAAAGACGAAGAACAAGCGTACAGAAACAGTGCCATGATATCCTGTTCCGCGTCATCTTTTTTATTTCTCTTGTTTGCTTCCGGCAGACTCTCGCACCTACGGCCTGAGAAAACCTACACAATGGGCATTGGTATATCGTCGTTGTTATTAGGCAGTTGTGTTTGCACTGCTTTTACAGCAGCAACTCTAGCCGCATTGGCCGCCTTGTTCGCCGCAGCCACCGCCTTGTTCACCCGCTCATCAACCCTGGGCACGTTAAGTGCTTTCTCCGAAGCCCTTCTTGCTTCCTGAAAAATGGAAAGCTAACATAACTTTTCACTTTCTTTTAATCTTTGGCTGTCATCGATAACCTAAATATCTCCCAAGTGCATGAGTTAACGGCACCAAGAAACAAAAAACCCAGGATACCTGGACTGCGTTGAGCACTTTGGAATGGTTAACAGCAACTGGAGAATTAGAACGATTATTCTGTGTGCTCGTGATGTCAAGAATGCCATTTTTCCAGTGACCTGACTGCATTTCACCATTCCGAAATGTGTACGTCCCTAACCCTTGCCGTCTGCCCTCGTGCCATGCTCCTTCATAGCGATGCCCATTTGCAAAACGATAAACTCCAAACCCATGCATCTTGCCTGCAAAGTATTCTCCAGCATAGGTGTCCCCATTTCTGCATGAAGTAGCAACATTTGTATTAGCTCTGCTGATGCATAGCGCAGAAGGATAGCAATTGACATGTGCAAGAACAAGGCAGCACAGCTGACTATTTGAACTATGACCATAATTGCACTGCTGACAGAAATTATGATTGAAGAAAGGTACTCCCATCATCATGGACATCTACTGTCGTCAGGAGTCAGGATTGTTCATTTTTCACATAGGTCTGCTGTCATTCCATTTTGAAACAGGTAAAACAATACCTTAATAGGGTAAGTCACTGTTCAGTGTCCTTCCATTATCAACCATATTATTAACCAGGAAACTGTTGAATAGGGTGATTTACTCAAGATATGTTTCCAACTTGGAGGAAAAATAAACTGAACACATGCACAAGTTTCATTCGCATACCATCAGACAAAAACTAGAATCCATTTTAAAAATCATATAGTGGATCACTTGATCTCACACAAATAATTAGTTTGCATTTTATGTGTACCTTCGACAAACGAAATCACAATTCTTTCTTTTCAGTGGGATCAATATACATAGTATTCAGATAAATGAAGAGCACGGGCAGTACCTTAAATTCTAGAGTCTAGGCACAAAATGATGGACACATTCAGTAAATGATTATAAACTCAAGACAACAAAAAAAAGGAACCTATGCTCTCCTGACAAGTAGCATAGACTTATACATGACTAATCATAGGTTAAGGGATGTAGCTGAATCATGTGTAAACAGATGAAGGACCAGTATCATAAACCACTCAGAAAAATTAAGACATTGTTGAAATGAGCATACATGCATGTAGAATAAAGGATTGGATATACATGACTAATCATAAGTTGAGGAATATATATAACACTCAGTCACATATAAGTATATAACATAGCATTTCTTACAACAGTTCTAGTTTCTATAGAAATTCCCTTCAGTCTCCCTTCAGGCTTTTAAGGGTACTTGTCAATCAGAGGAGTCTCAAGATGCATTTCTCCACTTCAATTAACCTGCCTTAACCTTACGCATGACATTCTCCTCAATCTCTCCATTTTCTTGAACAACAAAACTTAGATATTGGAAGTTGTTATTTTTAAGAGAAACTTGAGCATCAATCCTAACCAAATTACAGTCTACCTCAAATAACTGAAATTGCATTTCATATATTTCGACTTGGTTCAACTGATCCTATTTAGATTCTAAGACATCCCTCTGCCATTTTAACTTATCATTTAAACCCTCTATATTTTAACATACACCAAGGCACAGCATCCTTCATATGCTAACCAACGTAAAGATGTAAGGACTCGGTGCTGACCCTTCATCAAATCCTGAAGTAACAAGAAACTCATAGCTCCCCAGCGATAGTCCGCATGGGAGTAGAAGTCCTCCCGTACATGCTCTTGTGCACTTCAATATATATCATTTAGACACTCCTCCAAATTCCTTCAGGTTACCCTTTAGTCCATCCATAGCCTCAATCTGCTACCTTAATCAATCTTCCAATTCAAGGAAGGACGCAAACAAAAGGCAGTTTTAACCAGACCACACATAATCTTTGCATATCAGTTTCCCCACCGTGACTGATTACAAAGTTTGCCGTCATGAGCGGGAAGCCTGTATAATAGTTTTTTCCAAAACAAATTCGTACTCATCAAGAAATCTTCCTCAAATTTTCCATGTCAAAAAATTTCATCGCTCTTGATATAATCTTCTTAATCTGTATCCAAAAGTCCTTATAAATTTGGTCCAAGACAGACAACATGCTTTAATCAATTGCCCTATATCTTCTCAATCTACATCCACACCTCCTCACAAATTTGGTCCAAAACAGATAACATGCATTTGTGTACACTCATTCATTAGCCATAAGATCATATGATAAGATTCATCTTCAGATCATTGATGCACAAGTCAAATCTAAGCTTCCTCAGACATTTTCGTTTTGTAATTTCACCTTTATGCAATTTGAACAGCTACCTCAACATTCTTACTCTCGTTATACTCAACTCATAAATTGTAACTGCCCAGAGTTATATGCATCACCTTCACTAAATGGAATACCTTTCAAGTCTATTGCTACTCCATGATCATTGATAACAGTAACACAAATAATTAGTTTACATTTTATGTGTACCTTCGACAAACGAAACCACAATTCTTTCTTTTCAGTGGGATCAATATACATAGTATTCAGATAAATGAAGAGCACGGGCAGTACCTTAAATTCTAGTATAGGCACAAAATGATGGACACATTCAGTAAATGATTATAAACTCAAGACAAACAAAAAAGAAGAACCTAAGCTCTCCTGACAAGTAACATAGACTTATACATGACTAATCATAAGTTAAGGAATGTACCTGAATTGTGTGTAAACAGATGAAGGACCAGTATCATAAACCACTCAGAAAAATTAAGACATTGTTGAAATGAGCATACATGCATGTAGAATAAAGGATTGAATATACATGACTAATCATAAGTTGAGGAATATATATAACACTCAGTCACATATAAGTATATAACATAGCATTTCTTACAACAGTTCTAGTTTCTATAGAAATTCCCTTCAGGCTCCCTTCAGGCTTTTAAGGGTACTTGTCAATCAGAGGAATCTCAAGATGCATTTCTCCACTTCAATTAACATGCCTTAACCTTAAGCATGACATTCTCCTCGATCTCTCCATTTTCTTGAACAACAAAACTTAGATATTGGAAGTTATTTTTAAGAGAAACTTGGCGATCAATCCTAACCAAATTGCAGTCTACCTCATATAACTGAAATTGCATTTCATATATTTCGACTTGGTTCAACTGATCCTGCAACCTTTAGATTCTAAGACATCCCTCTGCCATTTTAACTTATCATTTAAACCCTCTATATTTTAACATACACCAAGGCATAGCATACTTCATATGTTAACCAACGTAAAGATGTAAGGACTCAGTGCTGACCCTTCATGAAATCCTGAAGTAACAAGAAACTCATACCTCCCCAGCGATAGTCCAAATGGGAGTAAAAGTCCTCCCGTACATGCTCTTGTGCACTTCAATATATATCATTTAGACACTCCTCCAAATTCCTTCAGGTTACTCTTTAGTCCATCCGTAGCCTCAATCTGCTACCTTAACCAATCTTTCAATTCAAGTAAGGACGCAAACAAAAGGCAGTTTTAACCAGAACACACATAATCTTTGCATATCAGTTTCCCCTCCGTGACTGATTACACATCATGAGCGGGAAGCCTGTATAATAGTTGTTTCCAAAACAAATTCGTACTCATCAAGAAATCTTCCTCAAATTTTCCATGTCAAAAAATTTCATCGCTCTTGATGAAATCTTCTTAATCTGTATCCAAAAGTCCTTACAAATTTGGTCCAAGACAGACAACATGCTTTAATCAATTGCCCTATATCTTCTCAATCTACATCCACACCTCCTCACAAATTTGGTCCAAAACAGATAACATGCTCCAGTCAAACGCTATGCCTTTGTGTACACTCATTCATTAGCCATAAGATCATATGATAAGATTCATCTTCAGATCATTGATGCATCAGTCAAATCTAAGCTTCCTCAGACATTTTCGTTTTGTAATTTCACCTTTATGCAATTTGAACATATACCTCAACATTCTTACTCTTGTTATACTCAACTCATAAATTGTAACTGCCCAGAGTTATATGCATCACCTTCACTAAATGGAATACCTTTCAAGTCTATTGCTACTCCATGATCATTGATAACAGTAACACACCATTTTACACCTACTTTGACAGTGGATACAGCCAGACAGCTAAACAGTGATTAAAAAATAAAACATTGAAAACCACCAGAGACATGAAGATTCATGCATATTGCATAGAAGTAGAAATGGAATCATTTGTCCATAAAACTGGGCATATCACTAGACAGAAATGTTGCAACTAACCATTAGCTGGAAATATAGCCTTTCTTTACTCACTTTTTTTATACTGAGGAACTTCCGTCAATGCCAATGAGGAGATTAGCGAGAAGAGTTCCTTAAAAACAACTTTCTGGATAACCAAATAATTTACCAATTCTAGTGACTTCAGGTCTTAAAATAGTAGTAACTTCTGTTGTTAGTCCAATCAGTGTCTTAGCGAAAAATACTTAGATTTGGAAGGGCAGATTAGGGAGCTTCAATGAATAGACATCTCCTTACTCTACACATGGGAATAATTCGAGAGTATTAGCAGCCATAGTAGCAGGAGAATAATTTAGGTCAATGCCAGTTGACACCGAATAGAAATTTGTAATGAGTTGTACTTAAATACAAAAGGTCAGTTAGCAAAACCACCCACACATAGTTAAAAAAAGTTCTCTTACTTCATACAATTTCTGAAAGAGCACAGCCTTCTCCTTCTGGCACCACCCACAGGTAGTTCGAAAAAAGTATTATTCAATAGAAATGCAGTAAAGAATCATCCATATGACATTTCCTAGAACTTTTTCCTTTCACGTTCAAAACCTATGAGCCACCAAAATTCACTTTTGGCATATGCCTGTAAGGCAACTTGTCACTGTGGGAAAACCTGCACCCTCTGATAACTGCTAAAGAAACTTCCCACCATCCACAATCTCATACTAATAGCTTCTGAAGCTCACAATAGAGACTACCATTAGCAAAATATGCTCCCCTTACAAAGTTCTAAAAAAAGGCAATGAGAATGAGAAAGGAGAAACTATTTCCTAGAATATTGTTTTAACATTATTCTAAAAATGTCTTATACAATAAGAACAAACTCACTTTCAAAAAAAATTAACAAGCTTATCCTTCTGGAATGCACCGCTCTTCAACAACTTATTTCAACATTCATGAAGGACTTCTCTTTTATCCAATGAACCAACAAATGTCAAGTGAAACAATCATACATAACCTCCAATTCTGGAACTGCCATCCACATTCATGATGAATTCACTAACATCCTTCCCAGGAACCCATGTAGAGTTCAAGCAAGAGTGAAAACATCAGTACTGTAGGTACATCTCAATGTTAAGAGATTCCAAGTTTCCCAAAAACAAATATATATATCCACTGATGAGAATAGCAGCCATAAAAAGCTATGTGCATGGGGCACATAATTGTAATGGGACATTACATTTAATAGTTGGCAGATTACTTATTTCACACAATGACCAATCCTAACTTCAGAGTCTTGTCTGGCACAGCCAGCCGTGCATGGCACAGCCAGCCGTGCATGGCATGTGCACCAGCCACATGTGGGCTGTGCATCAGGCATGCTCCTCATAAGTGAAGACCAATTGGCACAAACCACTCAGACAAGTATGGTCCTAGAAATCATCAAGAATAAGAAAATGTAGCAACATGTAAGAGATACACGTTTCAAAAGAGGCATTAGCCATTTTGGAATAGTTAAGGATAAAATGGTACCACATGATTAAATATTATAAGCATTTGACATAGGTCACATAGGCGAGTGCCTAACCAAGTGAGGCGAACGTGAGGTGAAACAACGCATTTCTGGGTCACCTCACCTTGCCTTATTGCCTAGGTGAGTAAAGTGGCCACCCTTGCTAACATAGCTGGGATCGGAAAAAGCTATCTTTGTATATCTATAAATGCATTTTGCACTGTCCTTACCGTTAGTGTTAACTTAATCATCTAGCATGCATACATGCATGAGATTCACGGTTTTCTTGAGAAATATGAGATTACCATGATCTTTGGCCTACCATTCCTCATCTCTGCAAGATATCTTCTCAGTCTGCTGAGAAGATGCAGAGATCCAATATGGCATTCCTTGATCATCTCTTATGCGGAAACAGCTATATACATCCGTAGCACCTCATTGGAGTTGGCATCTGTGAAATGAATTCCAAATGGAAGTAGAGCCTTAAAATCAGGCTATTTTGTATTGTAATGTGGGTCAAGTGAACATAGATGCAAGTAACATGCATGAAAGGACATGATCTATACTAACATTAGGACCTTTAAAGGACATGACCCATCTAGTCCAGGGTAGTTTTGCAATGTAGTTTTAGTGGGTCTATGAGAAGGTTTCTCATGGACCGATGGGTCAGGGGCATTTCTGTCCTATGTAATTTGTTACACACACATGGAGAGAGAGATACATACATATATATATATACTATCATTGAGGGGGATTGGCCTGTATGTTAGGTCACGATCCTGTTCTGCCCCAGCTGGTGGTGTCTTCTTCCTTCTTCCCTCTCTCATCTCTTTCTTCTTCATGGTATCAGAGCGTGGGGAGACACAGACGAAGTGAAGAAGTGCCTGACTGGCCTGCGTTCTATCCCTCCTTGCCTCCGGTGCCCTGCTATAGGTTTTCTGGTGCGCCGGCCTCTTCTGTCCAAGTTCACAGGGTGTGCAGCTGCAGCAACTCTGTCCTTCGGCTGACCAGAAGCCTCTGTCATCTCCTGTGGGCTCAGACTATCTGTCAGCACTGCCTAGTGCTCAAGCAGTGAGTGGCAGCCAGGTGGTTCAAGTGCAGCTGTGTGGGGCTGTGTGGAATGGGGTTGGGGTTGTAAAGTTCAACCCTAGGTGCTCTGCTCTCTCCCGTCACAGTCTCTGTTGGTGTAGGGAGTCTCCTACATTCTCCTACTCTCCATGTGAAGTGTTGGGGAGTTTTCAAGCAGTTCGCTTCCCATCATGTCATCGCCGCGACCAGTAGCAGAGTTGACTCACAACAGCAGGTTCACTCTTCCAATGCTCATGGAGCGAACCTCTTGCCAATGCATCCTGCTGATCTATCTCCGAGTGAGAGTCTATCTTTGCAAATGACCACTGTCAAGCTCATAGAGACAAATTTTAGGTTCTAGTCTGTCTCTGCTCGCATTTTTCAGTGGACAAGGAAAGACAGGGTATATTGATGGCCATGTCTCAAGGAGCCTGCTCTTGATGATCCTACCTATGCAGTTTGGGTCCTAGAGAATAAACTCGTGATGGGTTGGATACTGAACTCTGTGAGTACAGAAATCCAACAATTGATTCGAATGAAAAAGACAGCAAAGGAAATGTGGGATCTTCTCGAGCATATGTACAGTCAGCACCAATATGTTTCTCGTATTTATCAATTAACTTTGAAAATCCAGGAGATGAAATAGGGAACTCTTGGTGTTGCCACTTACTTTAAATTGCTTTTTTAATGGGTAGCACCACTATTTTATTAAAAGTAAAAAAGGAATGTACAAGTTTAGTTAAATTGTTTAAAAGTACGTGGGAGGAACTGGATTATTATTCTCTGTATACTTGGCATGCACTCAAGATCAGAAGCAATACTAAGAACATATTCAGTGGAATCACATCTTTAAATTTCTAGCTGGTCTCCCCTCAAAGTATGAGGGCTTGTGTCAAATACTCGGTACTAATCTGCTTCCTTCTCTTAAGCAAGTTTGCTACAAGGTACTGAATGAGGAAGGGAGACGAAAAGCTATGAATGGAGGGGGAGCAGCAGTAGGTGACCGTGCATCAGGAGAATTCTCAGCATTACACCTCAACCAAGTCCGGGTGGCCATGGACCGGCAAAAGAGAAAATGAAAGGTAGAAGGCATTGCACTCACTGTGGAAAGGATAGTCACAATGTGGAGAACTGTTGGAACCTGTATCCCGACAAACAGCAATATTCTTGCCATTACTCAAGCTCTTGATGGTCCACCAAATTCATCTTCCGATGGTGGTTTCACTCCGTCTCAAGTGTTAGGACTCTCATCTAGTGATATTCTCCACCTGCAGTGGATTTTTTCACAGCTCAAGCCTCCTTTGTCTCTTGCTACACCTCCTCCATCAGGTACCATGGGGGCAGCCTTAAGTGTCACCTCCAACTTCCCCGTACCTCCTAAGTCATCGACTCAAGCTACAGATCATATGACTGGTATCTCTTCTCACTTCACTTATTCTTTGAGCTTCGGTCAAGACAGTCACCATTGCAGATGGGACCCGTACCACTATGGTGAGTAAAGGTGCCATGCATCTCAATGATAACTTAGTCCTCTCCTCCGTTCTCATGTTCCTGCCCTTTCCATTAATTTCTTTCTATTAGCAGCCTCACTAAATCCCTCCGTTGTTACGTGACATTTTTTCCTACTCATTATGTCCCTTAGGACATCGAAACAAAGCGGACAATTGGGAGTGGTAGTGAAGTGGGAAGTCTATATCATTTTAAACCTGCAAGTAGTGCCGCCTGCATTCCAGTCTAGCATTGATGGTGATAGAAAGCAGCAAATGAGAGAACTCCATTTGTGGCACAATCACTTGGGTCATTTTATCCTTTAAGTCCTTCAAAGTTCTTTTTCCCAGTCTGTTCAAGTCAATAAATATTGACTCCTTATAGCATCAAGTGTGTCAACTTGCTAAACATTGTAGAGCTCATTTTCAAATTTCAATGAATAAAAGTTCTTTTACTTTCCACTCGAATATTCGGGTACCATCCTCTATTCCTTCTGTGGATGGTCATCGTTATTTTATCAGTTTTATTGAAAGATTTCTCCCACTGTTGTTGGATGTATTTTATGAAATCCTGGGAGGAAGTTCCTCTAATTGTCCAAGTGTTCTGTAAGATGATTGAAAATCAATTTAAGCGGTAGGTTAAAGTGTTTCGGTCTGACAATACCAAAGCATATTTCGAGACGATATATTTTTGAAAGATAAGGGTATCATTCATGAATCTTCATGTGTTTATTCACCCCAACAAAATGGAGTGGCAAAATAAAAAAATAGACATTTATTGGAGAACTCTTTAGCTCTTCCCCTGCAATGTCAACTGCCTAAAGAATTTTGGGCTGATGCAGTTTTGACTGCCTTGTATGTTATCAACAGAATGCCATCTCAAATATTGGGATATATGTCTCCTCTTTGAGTTCTCCATCCAGAGCATACTTTGTTTTCTCTTGCTCCTTGTGTCTTTGGATATCTTTATTTCACTCATTCTCTTAGTTCTGATTGTAGTAAACTGAATCCCAGGGCCATTCGTAGGCATCTTTTTGGGGTACAAATTTTTTACCCCAAGACTGGGAGGCGGTACATCCTTATGGATGTTACATTCTTTGAGTCAAAGTCTTACTTTCTGTCTTAGTGTCCTAATTTAGAAGTGGACACCTGTCCTATTCCTTGTCTGCCTTCTATTGTGTCTATTCTTCTCCCTCTTGTTGACAAGACCACTGACGTCACTCATGGTTCTTGGAGCAAGCCTACGTCGGATCTTCTCACTTATTCTAGGCATACCCGACGCAAGAATAGGCCTCTCACAGATCAACCACCCCAGGAAGCTATTCATGGTTCCAATCCTCTGCCTGTGGTGCTCCTATTACACCCTCTGATCTTGATCTTCCATTGCTGTTCAGACAGGTTCCAGAACCTGCACCAAATACCCCATCTCTCATTGTGCCTTACTCCAGGATTTCACTATCTTATTGTTCTTTCCTAGCTGCTATCTTTTCTTACCATGTTCCTAACTCTTTTGCTGAAGCTGTAAAAAATCTATGATGGATTACCACTATAGATGAGATGAGGGCTCTCCATAAAAATGGCACCTGGGAATTATGACAGTTGCCTACAAGAGCGTGGTTGGATCCAAAAGAGTGTATGCCATTAAATAAAATTCTGATGGCACTGTTAAATGGTACAAACTATGGCTGGTTGCCAAAGATTTTACTCAAACCTATGGTGTCGAGTCTGTTCACTATATGGAGACCTTTGCTCCAATCACCAAACTCAAGTCTGTGCGAGTTGTCCTCTATCTTGCTGTCCAGTTTTCCTGGGATTTTCATTAGTTAGATGTCAAGAATGCATTCCTGATGTGGAAAAGAAATGGGTAAAAGGTGGTTGGCGGTGGTGGACGGCTGTGCGCAGCGAAGGGGAAAGATGGCCCGCGGGTAGGGTTGGGGTAATGGAGGTGGGAGTGTAGACCTCTTGCCCTCCCTCACACAAGGACCACGCTCCTAGGGGTGCCTCCTCTCAAGACCCTCACATCTCTCTGTAAAATCGCAACCCAAAATTCTTCATTAATTGAAAAAAGAGGTTTACATCAAGCTTATATAGACTCTCTCATAACAGCAACTGTATTCCAACCGTAATAGACACCCTAGGACCAAAATACTCTTATAAGGTGTTTGGGAGCAGTTTTTTTTTTAAATCTATTTCTATCTAAAAATTTATGTCAACATAATTTTTGATCTAAAATTTAAAATTGATAAAAATAACACTTTCTATTTGACATTAGTGTCGTATATTTTAAAATTTGTATGGAGGTGTTTGGCAGGGGTCTTCCTCTCCGAGTTGCCTCCGGCAGTTGCAGAGAGAGAGAGAGAGAGAGAGAGAGAGAGAGAGCTGCCGGGGGAGGGGAGGTCGCCGCAGGGAGGGGGCCGCCGTCGGGGGAGGTGAGGGGGCGCCGTCGGGGGGAGGGGAGCCGGAGCCGGAGCCGGAGGGGGGGGAAGGGGAGGGGGTGCGCAGGGGGGGGGAGCCGGCGCCGGAGGGGGAAACCGTAGGGAGGGGGGCCTGCGCACGGGGGGGGGGGGGGGGGGGGGGGGGGGGAGCCGGCGTCGGAGGGGGGGAACCGGAGGGGGGGCCTGCGCAGGGGGGGGGAACCGACGCCGGAGGCGGGGCCTGCGCACGGGGGGGGGAGGGCGCCGGAGGGGGGAACCGGAGGGAGGGGGGCCTGCGCACGGGGGGGGGGGGAACCGGAGGGGGGGCCTGCGCAGGGGGGGGGGAACCGGCGCCGGAGGGGGGGCTGCGCATGGGGGGGAACCGGAGGGGGGGGGCTGCGCACGGGGGGACCCGGCGCCGGAGGGGGGGGCTGCGCACGGGGGGACCCGGAGGGGGAGGCCGGCGGGGCGAAACGGGAGGGGGAGGGAGAGGGAGGGGAGGGCGGACGGCGGAGTGGGTTGCCGGGGAGGGGGGCGCGGGGGGAAGGGGGGGCCGGCGGGGGAAAACGGGAGGGGGATGGAGAGGGAGGGGAGGGCGAACGGCGGAGGGGGTTGCCGGGGAGGGGAGGGGAGGGCCGCAGGGGAAGGGGGAGGCCGGCGGGGTGAAAGGCAGGGGGAGGGAGAGGGAGGGGAGGGCAGACGCGAGTGAGACGTGGTGAGTGTTTTAAAAAAAAAACTGGTCAAGTGTTGTTTTTTGTTTGAGGAAGATTTACACGGGAGTAAGTTGTCTCCCTAAAAATTAAAAGAGGTATGCCAAACAGGATTATAAGACCTCTTCCTCTTTTTTTTAAAATTGAGAGAAAAAAGAGGTAAAAAACTGTAACCAAACACCCCATTAGACCTAAGAAATTATGCAATGATCACATCTAAAAATCCCCAGAAAATAAAAACTACATTAGTTGCCATTGGACTCAAAGAAATGGTACGAAAATCACACCAAAAATTACAGAAAAATAGAAAAGACTCTAGATAAAAGTCAAAATATAATAATAAAATGAAAAAGGACTCTATTGGATCGCTGATTATCTTCCGCTGTGTCGTCCTCGTGAAATTTGTCGATAAATATGGGCGAATCTGGGCCGTCCATCAAAATCGCTCCGCATCACTTCCTTAATAGTGACTTGTAGGAATAGGTGTATATGTAGCCTCCTCCCGGACTTGATGTGAGGGAGAGAGTGTGTCGGCTGAAGAAGGTCTTGTCCGGGCTCCAACAATCTCCATGAGTTTAGTTTGACAGGTTTAGGACAGCAATGCTTCATTTTGGCTATCACAAGGTAATTCTGATCACACCCTTTTTACCAAGTGGACTGATGGGCAAGTAGTGGTCTTGCTTGTCTATGTTGATGATATGATCAGTACTGGGAATCATGTGACTGATATTCAGAAGTTAAAGGATGATCTTGCTCGTGAATTTGATATTAAAGATCTTGGGGAGGTGAAATATTTTTATGGTATTGAGGTTACTAAATCTCAACATGGATTGTACATTTGTCAAAGAAAATATGCCCTAGATTTGCTTCAAGAGACTGGGAACCTGGGCTGTAAACCGGCTTAGACTCCCATAGAGGTAAATCATGGACTCTCTGAGTCGGTGGGGGATCTCTTGTCTAAAACCAGCAAAGGCATCATCGTCTTCTCGCATAGTTGTCAAGGCGGCCGCCAAGGCGGCCGCCTAGGCGTCGCCCATGCGTCGCCCAGGCGCCTTTGAAATGGCCAGGCGGTCCAGCGCCTTGTTGACAGTGGAAAAGGCGAGCTAGACAGTCGCCTAGGCGGGATAGGCGCCAAGACGGGTGCCTAGGCGCCAAGGGGGGCCGACCGTGACCCGTCCGAACTGGATCCGAACGGGTTATGTATGTTTAACTCTTTATTTTTTGTAATTTTTTTGATGTTATTATGTTCTTTTGTGATTTTCTGAATTTTTTATATTTACTTCTGAATCTTTTACATTTACTTCTGAAATTTTTGTAATTTTTTGATACAATTTAATTTTCTATAATTGTCATATAATTTAATTACGGTAAATTTTTCGTGTAATTTAATTTTTTGTAATTTTTTATATTTTATGCTTGATTTATATATTGAAGATATATATTTTAGATTTTTTTATTAGTGGCCGAAGTGTCGCCTAGGCGACGCCTAAGTGGGCACCTTGTCGTCTAAGCACTTAGGGACCCCATGAACGCCTTGGGTCGTCTTGTCGCCTTGACAACTATGCCTTCTCGACAGGTTGTTATATTTGTCCCTCACTCATTCAGACATTGCCTATGCTGTCAACATTGTCAGTTAGTTCATGTATGCCCCTCAAATCCCTCATATGTGAGCTATGGAGCGAATTTTGTGCTACATCAAGTCCTGTCCTAGCAAGGGCTTGTTGTACACTAAGACTGCCTATCTCAATGTTGAAGGTTTAACTGATGCAGATTAGGCTAGATCTCGTGATGATCGGCGGTCAAAAAGTGGGTATTATACTTTCCTTGGTGACAATCTTGTGGCTTGGTGAAGTAAGAAACAAATGGTGTGCTCATTCTAGTGCTGAAGCTGAACATTGGGCCATGGCCCAAGGTGTTACAAAGATGTTGTGGGTGAAGCTCTTCTTGCAGGATCTTGGTGTTCAACTCCATTTTCCAATGCAACAAGGCAACAATCAACATTGCTAATAATCTACTTCACCTAAAGGGCTCTTTGAGGATCACTTTGTCTCTATTCTGTCCAAGCTGTGCATGAACATCTATGCTCAGTATGAGGGGGAGTGTAGTCCGGGGTAGTTTTGTCCTTACGTTGTTGGGGTACTTTTGTAATTATTAGGTAGTTTTAGTGAGCCTATGATAGGGTTTCTCATGGACCAATGGAACAGGGGCATTTCTGTCCTACGTAATTTGTTGTATATTTTTCTAATACATGAATATAAATATATAGATATATTGAGGGGGATCGGCCTGGATGTTAGGTTGCGACCCCGTTCTGCCCCAGCCAGTGGTGTCTTCTTCCTCCTTCCCTCTCTCATCTCTTTCTTCTTCAACCCATATTAACTTTCTTGACACTAGCAAACCCATAACCTGCTCACTTGAGGCTTGCTAATGTTAGTACCTGCCTTGATGATGTCTATATCTACATAGGACCATCCATGGATAGCACCATACACCCATTTCTAGTTTTTTTGACATCTTGATCATGCCAGTGCACTCGATTTGTTGATTCAAGCACCTGTTTGAGTTATCAGTGTCTGTTTTGCTGTATGGGCCTCATTTTTCCTGCATAGGCCTGTCTATCTTCTTGGGACCTTGCTATTTGCATATGCTTATAGCAAAGCATGATGTTCCCAAGAAAGATGGTAAGCTGATTGGTACCAGCAACTATGTTATCTAGGTGAACCCGACAGCTGCAGGTCTTTGGGGTATGTGGATGACCCTGTTCCTCCTCCAGGTGTCCTTTTACACCAACCAACTCTGCCACTTTGCTCTTTCAGCCACCATAAAGTTTCAGGAACAAGAACAATTGGTCTGAAAATGATAAGTAAATTAAAATTTAATCTAAGAATGAATGATCTAATTTAAAAGGGAAAGTTACCCCTATGCCCCTGAAATCTTTTGAAATTAACCTTATACTCTCACCTTTATCGTATTTACCGTAATACAACTAAAATCTCTTAACCATGATTGCGATGCCCCTGGGGTTAAATCTCTTGCAAAGAAGTCACTCATGTGAGTTTATCATTTTGCCCTCATTTTTATTGGAAGGATAGAGAGAGAGAGAGAGCGAGAATGGCAGTCGCTGCCCTCTCCGTTGCCGGCGAGGGGGGCCGCCAGAGGGGGGTCTCCCCCTCCGACGCCGGCATCCCCTGCATCTGCACACACACACACACATACACACGCGCGCGCGCAGAGAGAGAGAGTCGCTGATGTCATAGTCTCTGGCACCGACTGGAGGAACCCGACGAGCTCCCTCACCATCTCCGGCATCACCTCCTCGTGCACCTCGCTGGCCGTTCTCAAGTCCCTACCTGTGGGCATCACTGACCTAGCACGCTCGGATCTAGCGTACTCAAGGATTCGTCCAGTAGAACATAGAAGGTACGTACAAGAAGAAACGTGTTTCGATCAGATGCAAACCCCTCTTAAATCTCCCTCCTGATCGATTCATCTTCTCATGGACCATCCTTAATTGTCATTGAGAGA
The DNA here is from genome assembly GCA_022559845.1 of Amorphophallus konjac. Taxonomy (NCBI): domain Eukaryota; kingdom Viridiplantae; phylum Streptophyta; class Magnoliopsida; order Alismatales; family Araceae; genus Amorphophallus; species Amorphophallus konjac. Next base: position 9,077,723 of record CM040127.1, on the reverse strand, counting down.
GATAATTTTTTTCTCCTTTCATTTGCAGAGTTCTTGGTAAAGACGTGCGACGTCACAACACAGAAGGCCTATAACCGCCGGTCGGAGCTCTTCAAATCCCACGGCAGCTCCATCGTCGGACTTCGAGTATGTCTTTACTTGTAACAACAGCAAATTATATGATCACCATATTAAGGAGATTAGAACCCAAACTTTTGTGGCAAAAATCAGATTATTTTTTTGTTATTGCACTGCCTCAGGCGATGTGCTAACAAATCTATTGTAGAGGGGTTTTTCCCTTCACCAACTACAGCCCAAAAAGCCTGAGACCGGCCCATTTAGCCTGTCCTGCTCACTAAGAACATAAGAGAGGCCAACTATAAGCTTTAAGACCACGATACGCGCGACACATCAATCGGCCCCTCTACCAGGTGTACCAAAAGGAAACCCCTTCGGTTAAACAACAGAAGGCCTAGATTATCGAGGTCTTTAATCGATCTCAAGTTCATCGAGCCATGGCTCGATTATCGAGTCTGTTTAACTCGAAGGGGATATCAGTCAATCATGCAGAAAAGCCCGCACTTTAATAAATATCACAAAGGCAGCATTGTCTGCCTCGTGTCCTACCCCCTACGGAAGTTAGCCGTCGTTCATCATGCCATCATCAGGGAAAGGCGAAACAATGGCCTTACACATCAGCAAAAAGGGTGCGGATTACCGAGGCCATTTTATCATCATTACAAACCTACACAAGTTACCAAGAGCATAGGGACCTTAGCCCCCCCCCCCCCCGTGTGGCGTAAGATATTCTCCCCAAGAATACCAGTAAAACAAAAACAAAGGCACGTACTTACTACGTGTCAAAACATGTCAGTCTTCTCTAATGATGGCGTAAACTCGCCTATTACCAAAGTAATAAAGTCAACAAAACCCCCTGCATCGCATCTCTTTATCCAACAATCACACCAACAAAGTAGATTAACATACATTTACCTTCTACGCGCCAGATCCCACAGATTTTCTGATATGCGACAATCGGGATCACCGACCACTCCTCGTCCATAAAAGGCACCCCTTCCCCTTAAACCAAGTATGCAATAAAAAAACACAGTAAAATTACACTCCAAGTCTATCTTAGTAAAACTCCATCCTGACTCAGGCATCAGAGGGTTTTTCCCAAGAAAAACTCTCGGGTCCCCCTGATCCCTCTCTTCCCTCTGGTGATAGGTCCTTTAGCTGAGGCGAACTGTGTTCCCTATGATAAAATCTCCTGACCATCCGACGGCCAAGAGAAGCTGCGAGATCCAGACCTCCACATGTATAAATCTATGTTCACAAGAGAATTTTCATATGATTCTCACAAATATAAAACTCTTTCTTCTTTGGAGTGATCATTACGGTATTGATCTGTTTTAGGGATGCAAGTCTTCACAAATTCTGACCGCGAGCACGCCCGGGAGGTCCTGGCGCGCTTGGGCCTCCATGCAACTGCTTCGACGGTGTCATCTGCTTCGAGACCATCAACCCGACGTCTCCGCCTCCCCGATCGTGCTCAAGCGCCCTCGCGCTTGGCCTAGAAGCCGCCATCCACATCACCAGCATAGACCCCCACGGCCGGGAGAGGCAGGGTGGTCGGAGGGGAGGGGAGGGAGGCCCGACGGTAGGGAGGTGTAGCTGCAGAGATGGAGGGGCCACAGGGTGATGGGATCCCTCGATCAGCGGCCAGCAACTGTCCCTGCCCCTCTCCCTCCTGATACACCCTCTCCCCTTCCCAGGGCCGACGAAACTCTCCCCCCCTCCTCTCCGGCGCCCTGCCATCCTCCCTCTACAACCTCCTCCACCTCTAGAACCGGTGCTTCCACCCCCATCAGCAACCAGCGACCTCCTCCCCCTCCCCCTCCGGTGCCACTAATCCCCAAAGCCGGTGACCCGCCCTCCCCCTCGCATTCCTAGCCCCCCCCCCTTAAGAGAGAGAGAGAGAAAGAAGAGAAGAGAAAGAAAGTGTTTTAACCAAGGGTAGATTGAGAGAAAGAGAGTTAACGAGGGATAAGTTAGTCATTTCACCCCTATTAACTCCTTTGAGATTAAACACCCTGAGATGTCCGGGACGGCGGGGCATAGTGTGCGTCTTGAAGATTTGAGGGGTATTATGGTAAATACGATAAAGGTGAGGATATAGAGGTAATTCGAAAGATTTCAGGGGCATACAGATAATTTTCCCAATTTAAAACATAAGCCCCAAAAATTGGCTGGCCTAAGCATGCAACAGTTGTGAACTTTAAGCATGTTTCGACTGGGTATTTCTTGAGTTGTGGTTCTCAAGAAGAGGCAAAGAATCTCGAGAGGTTCCAAACCATGCTATCAACTGAAGAAATTTCTAAGCATCTAAAATTTCCAGTCTGGCACATTCAAGGCAATTTCAAAGCATTCTCTAACAGCACTCATGCTCTTGCCTGCTGCCAAATCAAACTGGAACAGATGTAGTAAAGATTAGCACAAAGACTTATTGGGGATCAAGCTTCCTTATATCCCCTTGTATTGTCTCAGGCCTGTACTTTCACAGAGAAGAACCAAAGTAGGTACAAAACTAGGAGGATCATTCAAGATAAAAAAGTTCTTTTTGCTTAAAAAGTATACATCCATATCAACAGTAAAATTACAACTTCCTTCTCAGATAGGTCACCCAATTATGTAAATCAACTTAATATCTCCTTTGCTTACATCTTTTCATGGTTAGGTATTGCCATTTTTTGACTTGGTGCACAGCTGGCCGCATCAGCAATCTAGTTGATGCCTATTAATCTACATACTGTATTTTGCTTAGATTTTAATTTTGATATATGTTCAGACACTACTAGCAATAAGTTGATTTACACTTGCACAAAGCATCAAGCGTACCAGAAATGTACAAGAAACGTTGAAACATAATGTAACCTCCTGGATTTATATCCCCAAATCCACTAGAAACGGAAAAGTATATTTACATAGGCAGCAATCGGAAAGTGAAAGGATCATCATTTCCACTTTGAGCAGCTAGACCTATAAGAAAGGGCGTCTGTTTCTTGGAAATAGCAGACGATGTTTCTCTTGAACCAAACGGTTATTTCTCGTCAAGTAATAATAGTCCAACAGATATTAGGAAAAAAAATAAAGAACACAGGACGGCGTTCCCATAGAAGAAAGAGAATAATTGACGAAGACAATAACAACAGAGCAAACGACCACCAAGAACAAAAGAAACGAACTGCGTAGCCAAAAATCAGAAGACTTCCTACCTGAAATGGTAGTGCCCGTGGCCGTGCTTCACCCCCCATTTGAATTCCCCGACGTACCTGCTCCCATCCTCGCAGGTGTGAACACCGCATCCATGGCTCTTCCCGTTCGACCACTCTCCCGCATACATGTCCCCTGTGTAGAACCTGTACATGCCGAACCCGTGCCGGAGGCCCTGCCGATATTGTCCCCGGTACCTGCTTCCCCGCGCCCAGGTCTCCACGCCGTAGCCATCGTATTTGTCGTCGATCCAGTCCCCTTCGTACCGCCCGCTCATGTAGTAGTAGTACACCCCGCTCCCCGAGCACCTGCCCCCGTGGAATTCACCCTCGTAGACGTCGCCGTTGCTGTAAACCTGAACCCACGATCCCGAGGCCGGGCGCTTCTCCGTCTTGGTCTTCGCGTCGGAGCCGATGGACCAGAGAACGGGGGGCGGCGACCGGCGGCGGGGGTACCGAGGATGGTAGCGGGGGAGGAGGAAGGAGGAGGAGCGTGAGAGGAGAAGGCGGAGGGACGGTAGCGGGAGGAGACTGAAGGAGAGGAAGAGCAAGAGGATGAGCACAGAGGAGAAGGCAATGGCGGAGAGGAAGTCGAACAGCAGCGAGCGGTCGCCGCCCCCGCTGCTGCCGAGGATGAGGTAGAGGGAGGGGAAGAAGAGGAGGAGGAGGCGGAGGCGGAGTCGGCGGAGGAGGTGGCGAAGGGCAGCCTTGGTGGTGGCGGCGGCCGCATGGGGGAGGAACCGGAGATGGTACCGGTGGTGCGCGGCCGCCGCCGGCGTCGCCCGAGGGGAAGCGGGCTGATAGCCGTGGAAGGAGTGGAGCGTCTGGGAGTGGGAGAGGGTGGAGTTGATGGCGAGGCGCTTGTGCGGGGTCGAGAGGGGCTGCGGGGTGACGGACACGGGGGAAAGGGGCCCGTGGTCGGGGTTAGGGTTGGAGTTGGGGCTCTGGACCTGGATTTGGAGGAAGTTGGTGGGTTGGGCGACGGCGGAGGAAGGAGGGGTCTTGGGGGGAGGGTGGTGGTGGAGCGCCGCCGGGGGTTGCTGGGGGCGGTGGGGGTCGTGGTGGTGGATTTGGAAGAGGGGGTTGAAGTCGGCGGAGAAGCCGACGCTGGCCAGGCCGATCTGCGCCTCGGACCTCTTCTGATGCATCATCCAATAATACTAACTACAACATCGATGCCCGCACGCACGCACGCTCGCCCACCGACGACGAGGAGGAGGAGGGCACCGCGAAGACGAGCGGGGCGCTCCACGGGCACCAACTGCGGCTGCAACAAAGTGCAAACAACACCGCCGCTGCAGCAGAACAAAACCAGCTCCCCTGTGGCTTCTTGCCGTGCCCTTCCTCTGTTCGACGATTTGCCCTCTCTAAGAAATGGGAAATGGGGGCTCGTCTATGGTTCTCGCTTCTGCTCTGCGCTTCTTCCTGTTAGGTTATTGTGGACCTTGTGGCTTGGTACTTTGGTGTATCTCTTCTCCCTCCGGCAGCGAGGGGGCGGTGGTGGGAAGGACGATCGCAGTGCCTGTTGCGGCCCTTGGTGTCCGGATGCAATGATAGGACGGACGGAATTCTCTCTCTCTCTCTCTCTCTGACATCAGGTGTGGAGAAAGGGGACGCACACAACGTTTCAAACTATATACGATCATGCCATTCCCAGGATCGTCGCACCTAATATCGCTCTTCTAAAAATAGCCCTCCGGCTTTAGTTTGAACGTCGACCCTTCCCAGACCACGCCTCGGAAACCCGCAACCGGTAAGAGAGGAATCGTTTTGATTGAAGTGAACACCGAAGATATTATGAAATATTATTTTTTCGTAATATTTATATTATATTCAATAGGAGAGAATTTATGATGTCAAAAAAAATTGATATATCCTTTAAAACGTCATATTTTAAGTCCGCATTTTAAAATCAGACTAGGATAAAATAGATTTTTGGTAGGCTCATCACCCATTCCGTGACTGTTAAAGGTGGGATTTTTTTTTCAAAATTTCAATTGTATTTTCCCGACAATTTCTCTAATCATGGAATCATAAAGTGGACTATCGTGGGTGTTCAACTCAATGACCGTTTCCCCGTTCTTCTCTTGGCCCCGTTTGATGTTTTGGGTTATCAGACCCCAAGTAAACGCTTTTGTGCAAGGAGAGTAGATGAGGCTCACATTTCTCTCTCATCGTATTGATATCTTATATTCGTATTTCTATATGGCCGCTTTGATTTATTGAATAGGATAAGTGACCGTGTGAATAACTCAATTCGACCCAGATTGGTCGAATGAGATATTCGATTAAAACATATCATCTCTTCATATAACATCCTCCTTAACCTGCACTTATCAAACTCGGGTATAAAATGCACCAGCGAATAAACATGATAATCGGGAGGGCACCAACGAACAGACTGCCCTACTCGTTTATCAAACTGGGCCTAAAATAACAGGGCCTTTATGAACATTAACTATGAATAAACACTATTTCCTCTCCTCACAACTTTTAAATGCTCGTTACACTCTCTCTCTCTCTCTCTCTCTCTCTCTCTCTCTCTCTCTCTCTCTCTCTCTCTCTCTCTCTATATATATATATATATATATATATATATATATATATATATATAATAGTTGTAGCAACAACGATAGTGACAACGACGGGGCGGTCGCGAGTGGAGGTGGAAGAGGCCCAACAACATCTATAATGGAGTGGGACTATTGACAAGAAGTAATCATAGGGAAATGAAGAATGTAGAGGAGGGAAAGTGATCTCTCAGACCTCGTATCATACTTTTAAAATTTGTTTAGTCGGAAAAGACATTTAGCCACATGTGAAAACCTGTCAACACTAAAAAAGTGACGTCGGAAGGATCCCTAGGCGTTATCTCATAAGATAATCCTCCGATACTTAAGTCAATATCAAGTCGAGGAGAAGAACAACAGGAGACACACACACACACACACAGAGAGAGGAAGCGTGAGAGTAGAGCAAACAAGTCTAGAGGCATGAGTTGGATTCCTGAAGGTGCTTGCCGCGTCCGATGAGTGCTCGGAGAGTGCTCGTTGGGCGCGAGACATGTTCAGAGGCTTGCTTCTTCTTCTATCTCTCCTTTTCCTCTACGTGTCTGGTTAGATCCCTACGCATGGGTGTCTTCGTTTGTCTCCATGTGTATGCATATACGTCTGTCCCCCCTCCCCTCTCTTCGTGTGTCCGAGAGCCTATTTATGGGTTGCCCTGGCGATGGGGATCTATTTCCTAACGGTAAAAGGTTTAAGTCGTGGGTTAATGCCTCTTTGATCGTGAGTGGAACTTTCCGTTATGTTCTTTCTTAATCAGGAAGTGTAACTTCGAGGTGAGAATCTTGACGTAGTTGGTGTGATCTCGTCCTAACTGGAGAAGTGGCCTGTAACGGTGGGAGCAACGTTCGTCTGCTGGAGAGTTGTCCGACGTCTGGGATGCCGGCATTGATTCCCCTTATGGGCTGACGAATCCTCGATATGTCCTTATTGGGCCGTCAATTGGCCTGCATTGACCCCAACCAAATTGGGCTGAAGCGAGTCCAATGCCGGTGGGTCACAATGGGCCCGACGGATTTTATCCTCCTCAGATAATAAAACTAAAAATTAGTCATTTGAAATCCGTCAACCGTCACGGATGCGACCGAGCACCATTTTCTCTTGCTTCTAGACAAATTTGCGGTCATGTTACCTTCTCTCGTCACCCAGAATCATTATTGCACGTAAGCAGGGCGGGACAAGATAGGTTGAAACAACTCAAATTCTATCGAAAGATTCTAACGATTGAAATATACCGGATAAACGATATCAAATGCGGTCTTAGATCAGATGATTAAAATAAGGTCGTCCCAATCTCCCTCTCAACGAGTGAAGGTAAATCCAACCTTTCATGCCATCTATTTGTTACATCAAACAGTGGATAAGGGTTTCAATGAGCTGGGCTGCCAAGCTCGACGTTGTGTCGTCCTTCGGTACGGTGGGTGAGGAAGAACGATAGGGAGGGAGGAGTGGGGAAGGTAAGAAAATGGAAGGGATGGTGCGTGGGAGGGGAATCAATGGGAAAGAACAGTGGGAACAGCAACCTTAGGTGCTGCTTTGCCTCTCGCTTCAAAGTAAAAAAAAAACGGTGCTGCTCTGTTGTTATGATGAAGTAGGGGCTCAGAGTAAGGCCGTCTAGCCCAAAAAAGTTCATTGCAAGACTAAATATAATTGTAAAATCTAATCTACAATAAATATTACTCTTTGAGTAATACTTGCCGCAGCGCTCGGAGTGCACTATTTTTTTTTCAAAAAAATATATATCATATATAAATGACTCTTAATTAATGATGTATCCAGACGGCGTCCCCGACTCCCCGTGCTAATGTAGTAATGTTAATGGAGTATTTGGTTATATTTTTTAAATATATTTTCTCTCATTTTTTTTGGAAAAAAAAACTGAGTCATCTTTGATACACCTCTCCTAATTTTTTTAGATATATTTAATCTTTCAGTAAATTTTTTAAATAAAAATAACTCTTTACTTTTTTTAAATAGTCAATCTCTCTCTCTCTCCTATAATCACCTCTCTCTCACACACGTTATCATCTCTCTATCTCTCTCTCTCTCTCACTCACTCTCACACACCGTTACCTTCTCTCTCTCTCAAATGTGTATCTTTCTTCATCCTTTAAATATTAATTAGATTTTACCAAACATGTCAAAAGTTAAGTTTTATAAATTTAAATATTATAAAAAATCACAAATGAAATATTTTCTTAAAAGATAAATATTTTTTAAAAAACAATTGTTCCCAAACAGCATAAGAGGACACGTTTGAATTTGTTCTAGACAGAGTGGTGGAACGATGAAACCGGGGGGCGTCCCCCGTTACGAATTCACAGAGACAGACTCTGCTGTTCGATCTTGGCAATTGGTAGGTAATGTTTTATATCATGTTAACCGTATGCCACCGCAAGAGTTCGAGATGCTGCAATCGAACTTCACAGCAACTTTTGTCGATGTTGTCCCTCGCGGGGACGTTGCTATATGTAACGTTGGTGATCTTCACGCCGTCGATAAATCAGATGAAGAACTACACACACCGTTACATAATTAGTGGATCTATAAGTGATGGATGAAATCATGAATGAAACTTTGGCTCCATTCATATGTAACTTATAAAAACACACGGATGGAGTTATCATAGACGCATTTGTTCGTGGTTGGTTATTTTGCATAAAGTAAATTGAATTTACGATAAATGCTATAGATTAAAAATAGACAGATAGCCAGCTAAATAGATAGATAAAAAAAGGAGGGTCTTGTAGAAAAATGTCTCCTAGATCAATCTATTGCAGGGTTTGTCCTACCGCCGAATTGGTCCCCAGCGTTATTTGTTGGCCCGATATATAAACAACCCAAGATAAGGTGGTGAATCGGGGTATTAAAAAAATTGATATTTTAAAATAATATTACATAACTAGATAATAAATTAATTAGATAATCTAGTCGAATCTTCGTCTCGTGGAGAATTACGAGATCTTCAATTTATATCTTGACTCCCTCGTTATTTAGAGAAATATAAGATCATGAGCTTTTCAAATCCAGAGTGATCCGATAAAAAAAGTAACTAAAAAATATGCAAAACTAACTTCTAGATCGATAACATTAATGTACAATGTATCTTCTATTTTTGGTCCTTCTATGAAGAGTATGCAAGTAGCAGTTGCATAGTTGGCATTGTCTTATTTTAGGTTATTATTATTATTATATATATATATATATGATACCGACACCATCTGATGCCGCCGCCCTCTCCCTCTCTCAACGCCACCTCCTCTCCGTGTTATTCATGGGGGAGTTTATTCATGGGAGGAGGAGGGTGACAAATATATATATATATATATATATAGGATACCGACACCATCTGATGCCGCCGCCCTCTCCCTCTCTCAACGCCACCTCCTCCCCGTGTTATTTATGGGGGAGTTTATTCATGGGAGGAGGAGGGTGACAAATATATATATATATCTATATATATAGGATACCGACACCATCTGATGCCGCCGCCCTCTCCCTCTCTCAACGCCACCTCCTCCCCATGTTATTCATGGGGGAGTTTATTCATGGGAGGAGGAGGGTATATATATATATATATATATATATATATATATATATATATATATATATATATATATATATATATACTCATCTCACGTCTCTCCCCATCTGGATAGCTCTTCCTCGTATCATCTCTGACTCACTGTGTCCGGCCGCTCCTCCTCTAAGGTCCTCTTTGACAAATGGATAAAAAAAATCTCAAGTCAATTAATACTCAGGCAATATATCCCTACTTTTTTTAAATTTTTTATTTGAAAAACCATTAGAACTATCCTACTCAAGACTGGATAATTGATTATAACATTTTACTCTAATCAGTTACTCTTCCTTGACATCAGGATACCCTATCTACCTTACCAATGTATTTTTTTTGCGTATCTAACAAGATAATTCACCCTACCCGTGCCTTAACCATTTGTCACAGAGGTCCTTAAAGGATAAAGTATAACGGTAAAAGATTTTGGAGTTTGTCAGGTTTCTAATTTATGGGGATGTTAAATAAGGATAAATTAAAGCTTTTCTCTCTTTCAATCCTCTAATGTTAATCTAAATAAATGATTGATGACGACGAGGATGCCAATTAACGAATAAATATGATTCATTTTAGAGATGTATATGGTAACGTAAAGATTATGGAGGCCAAAATATAGTAGATTTTGCACGTGTGTACGTAATTATTGTAAACAGACGATAAAAAAATAAAAAATAAATTATTTTCAACCTCTATTTTTTTAAAAAAAGACTCCTTAATCCATCAATTTAATCACAGACCCTTAAAATCTTCGAACCTTTAGTAAAAAATCTATCTGATTATCAACCGTCAAAAAAATAAAATATTTTCTTAGAATATTCCTTTCCTTATCTCATTTAATTTTCATATTTTCTATTTTATCCTCTCTCTCTCTCTGTGGGGTGGGTGGGGAATTGTGAGTGCCTCTCTCTCTCTCTCTCTCTCTCTCTCTCTCTCCCTATCTGTGTGGGGTGGGGGGTTGCCAGTTCCCCCTCTGGCTCCCCCTGTAGTGACCTAGTCGCAAACCGTACATGAGGAGAGGGTTATCCGGACCAAGAGGTCTTGAGTGGAGCCACCACGAAGTGGAGCTATCAATGTGTAATGGGGGATAGGGCATAAATGAACTGAATTAATCCCATATTGAAAATAAAAATTTTACAAGGCTATATATGTAAGGTTTGGAACCATATCTTATGAGATATCTTTTGGGGATAAAATCGTGCGGGTAAGGGTATTGTCGTGCAAGAGTAGAGAGATGTTATTGGGCCATATACATAGGATTTGAAATTGTATCTTGTGAGACGTCTTTTGGAACAAAACATTCGGTGCATACTATGCCCAAAGAAGACAATATCTCATAAGGGTTGGGTTGACACCCTCCCTCTCCCTCTCTCTCTCTCTCGCAGGAGATGGGGGGTTGACAGCGTCGTAAGGGAGCAATTCTCCCTCCGACACCCTCTCTCTCTCTCTCTCTCTGTCTCTATCTCTGTCTGTCTGTGTGAAGTGGGGGATCGTCGATGTCAAGAGAGGGAGGTTCCCCCTTTGGCACCATCCCTTTCTTTTCTCTCTCTCTCTCTCCTTGTCACTTTGTGGGGTGGGGGGTTGATGACAGCGGGAGGGAGGGTTCCCCTCCTGCTCCCTCCCTCTCTGCTCTCTCTCTCTCTTTCTTTATCTATGTGGGGTAGGGGGATTGCTAGCACCAGGAGGCAGGGGTTCTCTCTCTCTCTCTCTTGGTGGGGGAGTTGTTGGTGCTAGGAGGGAGGGGTTCCCCATCCGACTTCCTCTCTCTCTCTCTCTCTCTTTATGGGGTGGGGGGTTGCTAGCTAGCATCGTGAGGGAGGGGTTTCCCCGCCGGCACCCTCCCTCTTAATTTGCTCTCTCTCTATTTGTCTGTGTGGGGAGGGGGGTTCCCGCCGTTGGGAGGGAGGGGTTCCCCTTCTGGCTCCCTCGCTCTCTACTCTCTACTCTCTGCTCTCTCTCTCTCTCTCTCTTTGTGGGGTGGGGGGTTGCTAGGACGGAGAGGGAGGGGTTCCCCCTCAAGCACCATCCCTCTCTACTCTCTCTCTCTCTCTCTCCCTTTATCTCTTTGTGGGGTGGGGAATTGCTGACACCAGGAGGGAAAGTTCCCCCTTCGTCATCTCTCTATGTGTGTAGGGTGGGGGGGTTGGTGGCACTAGACGGGAGGGGTTCCCCCTCCAGCTCCCTCCCTCTCTACTCTCTCTCTCTTTATCTCTCAATGGGGTGGGGGGTTGCCGGCGCTGAGAGGGAGGGGTTCCCCCGACCCTTAGACTTCCTCCCTTTCTGTTCTCTCTCTCTCTCTCTTTCTCTCTGTAGGGTGAGGCGGTTGTCGACACTATGAGGGAAGGGGTCCCCCTCAAGCTCCCTCCCTCTCTGCTCTCTCTCTATCTCGCTCGCTTGACCTCTCTCTCTGCATCTCTGCGACCTCAACCCAGTGAGTGGGGGTGTCGACGTCAGAGGGGGAGACCCTCTCCGACGTCCTCCCCCCCCCCCCTCTATTGGGGTTAGATAAAGACATTGTGGTAATTTTATCTTCCCTAGTTAGGTTAGACGTTGGTTAAGTTAATCTAACCAAACCTTACCTTATGGTGAGAGACGATAGCGACTTTTTCATGCCATGAAGAAGATTTTGGAGACTCTTGACTTAATAGGTGGATTGTGGACTTTTTTATAATTTTGAAAGAATTTAGGGGCTTAAAATCTAAAATCCTAAATTAATGTTTGGAATCAAATTTTTTTTTTCAGAAAAACTATTTCTATCTAAAAAATTAGACTATGCCACTTTTAACCTAAATTTCTAAATTGATGAAAAAAGATAACTACCTTTATCAATGTTCGATAAAAGTGTCATGTATTTTAAACTTTATGTAGACATGTTTGGTAGACCTATGGTAATGGTTCTCGGCAGTGGGCTCCCAACGGGGATGGCAGACACCGGAGCACAGAGGGAAGATCTCACAGTCGATGCTGGCTATGTGGGTTGACACCAATGTTGCGACTTTGGTAGAAGTATCAGACGACCTTATATGCGTCAATAGAGAGGCATAACCCGAGAGTTGATGCGATCCACAATATTGGAGTTCCTTGGCCTGTCGTTGGGGCTACCTGGCGGCAACGTCATGGATTCACCGGTGTTGGGATTGCATATGTGAACGACAGCCTCGATGGCGTGTACATGAACATGCTATCATAGTGTTGTATCACCCGCAAGCAGGAGCCACAATTCTTCTCGAGAAAAACCTTCTCAAAGAAGTGATCGGCGGCGGGAGAGCCAAGAGTGTAGTAATAGAGGTTGAGCGGCTGGCGTAGCCCGTGTCGCGTGAATACGTCAGGCTATATGAGAAGTCGAGGTCCTTAAGCCTACATCTCATTCTCCTTCTTCGTAATGTCCAAATGGTGGTTGACGGATCTGTGACTACAGATGAGCTCCCACCGTGGTTTGTAGACACCCTTGACAGAGGAGGGATTTCACAGGGAGCCTAAAGATTATCTCGGGGATGACATCAGTAGGCGGGGAGGTGGCGAGCTCTGTGAGTGGTCAGGTAGATCCTCTATGTCTACACTTGCAAACGCTTGCTAAAAGTATCGAAGTATAGAAAAGGTGGAGAGCCAACATTGACGGTGGAGAGGAAGTAGCCCAGGTGGCAATGGTGGGGGTCGTCATCAAGTATGGCGTTGTCACCAAGCAGATGCCAAAGTGCCGTCCACTTCGCCTTACTTGGTGACGATGCCCCCCCCCCAACTTGGGGTCGTACAAAAAAACGTTCTCAAAGAAGCTCCCGTCCAACCACGGGGGTGCTCCCCTTGTGAGTCATAGCTTCTCTCTTTCACAAAGTTAAGACTTATTTTTATTTTAAGGCATGTTACAACTGGATGACATTGTATATTAAAAATTTGGGGAGGTGTTACCCAATGTCTTTACGTGAGTTTTTTATTCCTAATTTTTATTTTACAAGAAAAGAGAGATAAAAAATCCACCGGAGTGGACACTTTCTCCCTGAGCGAGGGAGAGGTTCAGGTTCAATATGGGGTTCCCTCTCCGTAAATATATATATATATATATATACACACACCGAAAAAAAGAAAAGAGAGGTAAAACTGCAACAAACACCCTATTAGACTATTTGTTACTCTGCAGTCTTACTCCTTGGCTCTTGCCTACATCGTCAGTCGTCAGGGCACTTGGGGATGCTCGGGCACTAGGGCTTGTTGATGGTGATAGGGTTGCGAACACAGCGCGCGTGGCCGTGATATCCTTGGTGTCCCGACGAAGGGAGGGAGGGCGCAGCCGCTCAAGAAATGGAGGCGCTTAGGTCCTCTTACGGGTCCGATTCTGAGTCCGACGACGCCTCGCCCAACGCCGCCGCCACCATCACCAGGGCGGGCAGCGGCGGGCCACCTTCCGGGGACCTGTCATTGACGCCCCCGCAGGAACCCGCCCGCTTGCCCCCGCCCCCTCTCGACCTTTTAGAGGACCTCCCTCACTCTCTTGGTACGTGTATGCATATGTTTACATGTAGGATCTCCTGCGTCTGCGATGGTTCCTCGCCCTTTTCTTATAAAAAAAAACTCTGTCTTTGTTCCATTTTCAAACGTGGGATGCGTAAGAACAGAAAACTGACCTCATTGACATAGCCAATCCTCCACGATACATATAAGAGAACAATTAAACGGAAAACCAATCCCCTGCTCCTCGTCCATGATGATGGTATAAGGGGAAGTTAAATAGAAGCTGAACTCTTCTACACGTTCATTCGTAGGATCTTATGACGCTCTGCATACTTGCCACACATCACAACATTAGGATTCAACTTCCCGATCGATAGCCTTCTACTTCATATAGACTGGGATGGAAAATGTACAAAAAGAGATTGCAACATGATACAATTTATAAACACTACACTATTTTTGGTGCTTGCTATTTATCTCGTTTATTTGCTAATGGATATACATCACTTTTCAATTCAGGTTACTCTTCACCTGTGCAAGTCAATCGAATTAGGAGCTTCCCACATGTTGAAGGAAACTATGCACTGCATGTTTTCGTTCCAGGTTGCAGTGACTTCCTATTTCCCTTGTTTCTTCAGTTTTCTTTTACGTCATGCATGAATTATTTCAGATGGATCCCTCCAGCAACTATAACTTGTTTCATTATAATTTACATCACCTCTGACCTTTTTCCTACTTCGATGTATTTTTTTAATAATGCTCGAGAATAACAACATGAAAGCTTTTGGGCATTCTAGATTTCATACAGCTGTATGGCTTATTGTTTCTGTTTGCTTTCCTGTTATTTATTCTCAACTGTCACTCATTGCTGAAATTTGTAATCTCAAAGAAGTTTGATATGGACTACTTCTGTTTAATGCAAAAAAGCTCGTGTTGCCTTTCTGAAAAAGAAACTGGACAAGGATGCACGTAAAAGATGTACTACACTCTGAAGATAAGAAGAGAACAAGAATATATGTATTTTTCAATCCAAAATTCACTTGTTGGACATTAGCAATTTGTGGAAGAATATTTCTCAGAAAGTATCAGTCATGACTATGGAATCCCTTAGTAGACCCTAATCTTGGAATTTATTCTTTACAGCCCATTATATACATTTTAAAAACATTTCAAAAAAAAATCATATCATGATGGTCTTGTGTATCATTTGCCTGATCAAGACTGTTACAGATCGAGACCCGCTTCATGTTCCTTTATTATGTAAAATATAAGCACAATTCGATGTAAACTCATATAGCGTATGTCAGTATGTTGAGATGATGCAGACCCCTAAATTTTATATCACTTTTTAGGGTTTGTACTTCTTAAATATCTCTCAGACTATATATTTAACGAGAGATGTGGAAGTCATAAGAAAATAAACAAAGAGAGTATATGCATACAATGGTAGAGATTTTTGAAAACGATCTTCTTAAAGGGGGGCACAGTTTATTTTCTCTTGTTTGTGAGAAAGTGACTTTTTGGGCAAGACATTGTTGTAAAGTGGAGGCTTACAACTCCTCGCTTTTTTTGCTCTGGGGTGTTAGTTGACTACACCATTCGGTGTGGGTTTTTTTGTAAAGGGGTTTTGTGAGCTGACAGAATACACATGTACATCCCTCTTTTTTTTTCTCAATATATTCCGTGGTACCATCCACGTTTCAAAAAGGGGGGGCAGTCAAGCTGGGAGGCCCCAACTTTGGGAATCTCTATGGACTGTCAATCCCATTGGCCCACCCCCACCAAGGCCTGCCAGTCAGGGTGGTCTTTTTAAAGCCGTTATTGACACCACTTACGTTGCTAAGTGCATCAATAAACTGCTTACCTTGATCTGATCTGCCATCCTGATTTGTGCTCATGACGGGGATCAACACATTGTCAGAATAGATTTGCATGAGTTTTCATTCTACCTAGGTCCTTTATTTTCCTCCCAGATACCACCGTACAGCCTCAACTCATTAAAGAGGTTGTCCAGGAAACTGCATGTAATGTTGCCATGCCAGACAATGGTGCTTTCATCCCACCTCTGTCTATTGACCTTCCTCCATTGTGGCATTCCCATCTGTGGACACAAGTGCCAACTGTTGACGGGTGTGAGATACAAGTAACAACTGTTGACAGGTGTGAGATACCATTTCTATCCATGGGACAAATGGGTCACTAATATTGATAATGTGCCATAAACAGAACTTTGTTTACCTTTGGAGGCTACATCCACACCCTCAGTTAGTTCACTAGGCTATTGGGGTTCTGGCAGCTCACTTATGGGGTCTGCTTGTTCCTTCCAAGATTTGGTATCCTCTGATGTGCTAAAATTGTAAATTGACATGAGTCAATGTACATGTCCAATGCTCTGTTGGAGGCTCAGACCTCCAGTTTCATTGAACCCCTAATTAGGGATTCTTGGAGAGGGGGGCTTCTGTAGCCCATCTAAGAGCAACCGAACTAGGTCCATCAGGACCAAACGAGGCCCAGCTCATCTAAGTGATAGCCCGCAGGACCCACTTAGACTAATAAGCCCAATAAGATCACTCGGGATCAAGCCCTTCCTCGGCGGCCCTTAGGCTCGGAAGACCCGAACGTCGGTCCGGTCGGAGGAAGACCCAAGCCTGACCTATCCCCCTCGCCGGGATAAAGGCTAGCGCCCCGCGCCCACTCCGACCGAGCCTCGTCCGAGCTATGCTTATCGTCCGGATAGGGCTAGCACTCTACATGCTTGGGACGACCGACGATTACTTATCCCCGCTACCGTTGAGAGTCCTTTATGAGCAGGAGTTCGCAAGGATAAAGGACTCATGAATCCTCAAGGTTATAAAGAGCCCACGATGAGGATGTAAAGAGCCCACGTCAGAGACGTAACTCCCGCCTGAAACTCCTCAGCTTACGGGACTCATGAGGCTAGCGCACTATTTAAACCTGGGACCCCCTCCCACGAAAGGTAAGGTGAATACACGCCTAAAACTCCCCGAGCAGGAACCACTTCACCACCTTGGTGTAGAGGGATCTCGTGCATCTCATTCCTCCTCCTTTCATAGCTTCCACCATTTCTCTACTGACTTAGGCATCGGAGGGTTTATCCCAGGGAACCTTCCCTGGGCCCCCTGATCCGTTTCCCTTCCTTGTAGTTCACTATTCGGTGATCATCTCCCCAGCTCAGGACTAGCGCGAGATCTCGTCTCTTCATCTGGCGCCGTCTGTGGGAAACGACAAAAGAGCCAATATTGTAACGACCCGAGAATCCGATTACCGGGAAGGCCCGATAACCCGAGACTCGTACCGCCACCCACGAGTCCGAAGACTCGGAAGGGTTAAAAGGATGGTGTGGAAACTACACAAGTATCACAAATAATTGCAGAAATTAAACAGTTATAATATTAAGCAGGAAATAAATTAACATTTTACATGGTCCACAATAAAATAACAACAATAGCAACAGTAGTCCACGACTAGTACAGTGACAAGAACGAAAAGTACAGCTACACGGGGCATCCCCCGGCTCTGACCTCTGGCACTACCTCTGGGCACCCGCACCACGCTGTGCTCCTGACGCGCTCCCCGAAGGTGGCGCCTCACCTGAAACACGGTGAAAACACGCAGGGAATGAGTCTCAGAATAAGACTCAGTAGGGATCACTCGAACCCTATCTCGAAAAACGAGAAACCACTACTCTAGCGGTAGGAAAGTACCTCGGAAAGGAAAGCCCTGTACTCTACAGAACTAGACCTTACGGCACGCAAACCGACACACGTGCCACGGTACGAGAAGACCGAAACTCAACGGTCGAACCGTCAAAACCCGAAGGTCGGAAACACACGACTGACAGTCTGACACTCCGTACTCGACAGGAGTACCACCCACTAGAAGCACAGTCGGTAGCGTCCCCTGACGTCTTACACCGCACCGCAGGTGAACCGCCTGACGTGGTAGGTCCTACCCGAGGCGCGAACACCGTACAAGTAACCACAAACAAGTGACTAGCTGGGGTCACGCCCGTCGACGTGGGTCCAACCGCTCCCAACCACGTGTGCACACACAGACCACGCGTCCCAGGTCTGGCCCTCTGACCGGTTTTCCCCTCAGCCGGACTCTGGCTGCAAGACGTGGGGCCCAACGGTAACCGGTCCACAAACCGTCTCGAAAGGTCGGCCCGTACACCACTCCCTGGTGCGACTAGCACCCGCGTACTAGTAGGCTACGACTAATGGAGGGTCACTGAAGGAGTAGACTCTCGAGTCAACGGAAAACGACGTCCGAATCCGACAACGTGTGGGAATCACCCCACGCACCAGCCCCGTCGCACGGTGACCACAGTCGGAAAAGAAACAGACGCATTGCCCACGGTCAAACGCCTAACCGAGGCAAACGGGACTTCCGGACCCCAAAGGTACGGTCACGGAACTCCACGGGGTGCCCGGGGCGCACACACGGCCCAAGAGAAACACCCAACAACAGGCAAGATCGCGCTAGGGACACCCAACAACGACCTGATCGCGCTAGGGATACCCAGCGCGACAGGGACCATCGCGCTAGGGAACCCTAGCGCGACAAGGACCATCGCGCTATGACCCCATAGCGCGACAGGAACCGCCTCCTGTTCATCTTCTCCGATGAACGCGCTCGGTCGGGGCGGCGCGACCTCCAAGAACGCGCTACTGGAGTATAGCGCGTTCTCAGTCCGCGGCCGAAAACGGTAAGAACGCCCAAAAATTCTAACCACGCCCCCATACCTCCATAGGAGAGGGGGAAAATAAAGGGGAAGACCCCTGGGGACCCCTAGCATGATTCTAGGCCCTCAAAACACGAATCCATGCATTGAATCCATAGATCGGGCGAGCTCTCCCCAAATCATGGAAAAACCCAAAAACGCTCAAATGATCCCCTCTCGGCCTCCCCGCGGCCTATAAATCACGGAAAAGAACGGCATGAGACTAAGGAACGTCACCCTACCTCGATGGAGCGAATGCTCCGCCGGATCGATCACGAATCACGAAGAATGCTCGAAGCTTCACGAACTCCCCACGCTTCCCACGCTCGCCGCACGCCCACGAGATCGCCTCACCGTCGCCCACGCGTCCGCGCCGTCGCCCCGCCGCCGTCTGTAGCCGGAGAGGGGTTCGCCGCGTCCGAATGGGAGAGAGGGAGAGAGAGGGGGGCTCACGGTGGGAAGAAACGGAGGAAGAGGAAGAAGAAGAAAGAGAAAGGAGAAAAGAAAAAGAAAAAGAATTAGGGCTTTATAGAAAATCCGAATTTTCGGAAAAATACCGAAAAATAGAAAAATACATTTCTGGAATCCTCGGAACGCACCGATCGCAACGGTACCACTCGTGCCCGGGTGAACGGCCCAGTTAACCCGCAGCGAGCGTCCGAAGGAAAAGCCGAAACACACGCCGGGAATCGAAAACACACGCGGAAAAGCCGCGGAACGCCTCCGGGCCTCCGAAACGACTCCGGATCGCGCCGATCCGAACACGAAAGATGTCCGAAACGAAATTTCGGACACAACGGAGCCGGACACTCCGAAAACCAGATCCGGGACCCACGAAGAAGGATCCGAAAGGTCCGGGATATTACAGCCCTCCCCCTTAAGGAATTTCGTCCTCGAAATTGAGAACAACCAACGGGGAAAGAAGAGGAAGACTCACTCAAACAGATACGGGAACTGCTGACGCATCTCGTCCTCACGTTCCCACGAAGCCTCACCACCAGAGTGTCGCTGCCACACGACCTTTACCAAGGGAATGACCTTGTTCCGCAGGCGCTGCTCTCGCCTATCCTCCACGCGGATCGGAAACTCTGGGAGAGAAAGATCTGGAGTCACCTCAGGCCAAACGGAAAACTCGAGCACATGAGAGTCATCGGGCATATACTTCCGCAACATCGAGACGTGGAACACGTCATGTACCGACGCCAACTCAGGAGGTAACTGCAACCGGTAAGCAACCTCACCGATGCGCTCCACAATCGCGAAAGGACCAATATAGCGGGGACTCAGCTTCCACGCCGTCCAAAACGCATCACCCCCTTCATCGGAGAAACTCTCAAGAACACACGATCGCCCACGGCGAACTCAAGGGGCTGCCTCCTACGGTCAGCATAGCTCTTCTGCCGACTCTGGGCCGCCAACATGTTCTGACGAACCAGGTGCACAACCTCCACACATTGCTGCACCAATTCCGGTCCCGTCAAAACACGCTCACCCACCTCAAACCAATCAAGTGGAGTCCGACAAGGACGCCCATACAGAGCCTCATAGGGAGCCATGCCGATGCTCGAATGATAGCTGTTGTTATAGGCAAACTCCACCAACGGTAGGTGATGAATCCAACTCCCCTGCCACTCCAGGCAGCAGGATCTCAGCATGTCCTCCAAAGTCTGAATGGTCCTCTCAGACTGACCATCTGACTGTGGATGATACGCCGAGCTAAATGCCAACTCCGTGCCAAGAGCTCGCTGGAAACCCCTCCAGAATCCAGAAGTGAAGCGCGGATCTCGATCCGACACGATCGAAATGGGAACCCCATGCAACGGCACGATCCGCTCCACATACAGACGAGCCAACCTGGACACGCTCCAGCTGACCTTGACCGGTAACAATCGAGTCACCTTCGTCAGCCGATCCACCAGCAACCAAATACTGTCCTGCCCACTCGGGGTCCTCGGCAACCCCACCACAAAATCCGTGGTCACATGGTCCCACTTCCAAGCAGGAACATCCAAAGGCTGGAGAGTACCTCCTGGTCGCTGATGCTCCGCCTTCACCTGCTGACAGATCAGGCACCTGGCCACAAATTCGGCAACATCTCTCTTCATGCCAGGCCACCAGAACTGCCTCCGCAAGTTCCGATACATCTTCGTCGCACCCGGGTGTACAGTGTACCTGCTCCCATGAGCCTCGCGTAACACCGCACGACGAACCTGCTCCTCGGCCGGGACGTACAGCCTGCCACGAAACCTCGCAGCACCGTCCTCGCCGAGCTCTACGTCAGCCATAGCCAGAATCCGGGGCAACTCAGGGTCCGCATGCTGAGCCTCTGTCACCTGACGACGGATAGCAGGAGTGACAGTCAGACTCGCAAGCACTGCCAACCCTGGCTCCTGGGGAATCTTGAGCCTGAAAGATACCTCGGGCACTTGTTCCCAGAGCCTCCACTTCCTCAACATCAAGGTACTGACCGCAACCTTCCTACTCAAGGCATCGGCGACGACATTCATCCTGCCCGGCTGATAAGACAGGGTGAAGTCATAGTCCTTCATGAACTCCATCCAACGCCTCTGTCTGAGGTTCAGATCTCTCTGCGAGAACACATACCTCAAACTCTGATGGTCAGTGAACACCTCGAACTTCTCACCGTACAGATAATGCCTCCAGATCTTCAGCGCGAAGATCACTGCTGCCAACTCAAGATCATGGGTAGGGTAGTTCTCCTCATGGGGCTTTAGCTGCCGAGATGCATAAGCCACCACTCTACCATGCTGCATCAGAACAGCACCCAATCCAACGCCGGAAGCATCTGTACACACCACAAAACCTCCCGATCCAGAAGGCAAAACCAACACCGGAGCCGAGGTGAGCAACCTCTTCAGTTCACTGAAGCTCTGCTCACACTCCTCGGACCAAACGAAAGGCACATCCTTCCGCGTGAGCCTAGTCATCGGGGTCGCAATGCGAGAAAAATCCTGGATAAACCGACGATAATACCCCGCAAGCCCCAAGAAACTCCGGATCTCCGTCACCGACCTCGGCCTCGGCCATTGCATCACAGCCTCGACCTTGGCGGGATCCACGGAAATGCCATCACCAGAAATCACGTGCCCCAGAAAGTGCACCTCGCTGAGCCAAAACTCGCACTTGCTGAGCTTCGCATACAACTGGTGATCTCGCAACGTCTGCAGCACCACACCCAAATGGTACGCATGCTCCTCAGCAGACCGCGAATAAACAAGGATGTCATCCACGAAGATGACCACGAACTGGTCCAAATACGGATGAAACACCCTCTGCATCAAGTCCATGAAGGCTGCTGGGGCATTGGTGAGCCCAAACGGCATCACCA
The DNA here is from genome assembly GCA_022559845.1 of Amorphophallus konjac. Lineage (NCBI taxonomy): Eukaryota > Viridiplantae > Streptophyta > Magnoliopsida > Alismatales > Araceae > Amorphophallus > Amorphophallus konjac. Next base: position 9,055,795 of record CM040127.1, on the reverse strand, counting down.
AGAACTCATAATGCCCGTACCTCGTACTGAACGCAGTCTTCTCCACATCGGACTCGCGAATTCTCAGCTGATAGTAACCGGACCGCAAATCAATCCGCGAGAACACTCGCGCAGACTGAAGTTGGTCGAACAAATCATCAATCCGCGGCAACGGATACTTGTTCTTAATGGTCACGTCATTCAGCTGCCGATAGTCAATGCACAACCGCAGACTACCGTCCTTCTTCTTCACAAACAACACGGGCGCACCCCAAGGGGAAAAGCTCGGACGAATATACCCCTTGGCCAACAGTTCCTGCAACTGCGCCCTCAGCTCCCTCAACTCAGCGGGGGCCATACGGTAGGGAGCCTTCGCCAAAGGTCCCGTACCAGGTACAACCTCGATCACGAAATCGATCTCCCGCTGGGAGGTAATCCAGGCAACTCCTCAGGAAAAACATCGGGAAACTCGCGCACCACCGCAATGTCCTCGACATTCGGCTCCATCCGGTCAGACACAACCACGGACGCGAGAAAACCCTGACAACCGGAATCAAGCAACCGACGGGCTCGAATAGCAGAGATAAGAAATCGAGAAGAGGCGGAACGGATACCTTGGAAATAGAAGGTCCGCTTGCTCGGATGCTGGAAGTAGACCCTCTTCATCCCACAATCCACCACCGCTCCATGAGTCTCGAGCCAATCCATGCCTAGAATCACGTCGTAATCCCGAAGCTGCAACGCATACAACCTGCCTGGCATACTCCGCCCATCGATCCACACCGGAACCTGGTCGAAGCAATACGGAGTGACCATAAAATCACCCGAAGGCAACTCCACTGCCAAATCACAGGACAACTGGGTCACCGGCTCCTCGACGCTCGACGCGAAATCCTCCGAAATAAACGAATGAGACGCGCCAGAATCAAATAAAACCCGAGCCGCACAACCCAAAATCTGAACGGTACCTTCCACGAGCTGCGACGCCACTGCCTCTGCCCTGGTCAAGTGCGTGATCTGGCCACGAGCCCTCTGCCTGCCTCCCACGCTAGCTGACCTGGGTAGTGGCGGATACTGTCCCTGCTGCTGCTGCTGCTGCTGGGGAACCTGCTGCTGCGGCGGCCTCTGAGGACAGTCACGCGCCATGTGCCCTGGCTGGTCACACCGAAAACAGATAATCGGCGCCGTGCACTGCCTGCCTGGGTGGGTCCCACCACACCGTGGACAAGATCCTCGCGATCCACCCACTGATCCCTGACGCTGCAAAGGAATCGGCTGCTGTACACTGCCCGATGAAGCCTGCCCCTGATCTCTGGACTTCTTCTTGCCGAACCCCTTCTTGAAGAACTTCTTGACCTTCGAGCCGAAGGACGCAGATCCTGTCACCGAAGCTGCATGTGCCGGCACTCCTGAACCACTCATCGCATGTTGGAAGGAACCCTGCTGCTGGGTAGCCGACTGCTGGCTGCGACCTGACACAGACTGCCCCTGGCTGATCGGTCCTCGAGTCCTCTGCATATCCATCTCCAAGGAAATCGCAACACGAGACGCCGTCTCTAGATCAGTGGTTCCATTCGCGATCAAATGGTGCCTCAGCTCCAACCTCAAGCCCTGCACAAACTGCGTGGTCCTCACCCTCTCATGCTCCATGATATGAGGTGCATACCGACCCAGCTCGACAAATCGGGCCCTATACTGCAACACGGACATGTCACCCTGCACCAGCTCCAGAAACTCCCGCATCCGCTGCGTAGCAACAACATCTGGACAGTACGTACGCTCGAAAGCACTGACAAAGTCATCCCACTCGACCTGCTCAAGTGGACGAAGCTGAAAGGACGTCTTCCACTCGGAAGACCACCACCTCCGAGCCGTACCCTGCAACTGGTTGTAGGCCAACACCACTCTGTCCTCGGCAGTACTCTTCGCAGAACTGAACACCCGCTCCATCTCATCGAGCCAATCACGAGCCGCATCAGGGTCTGCCTGGCCGCTAAAGTAAGGTGGATGGAACTGCATGAAGTCCCTCACTGCTCGGCCTGGCCCACCCCTAGCAAACGAGCCCTCAACAGCCTCTCCGCCAAACTGCTGAGACATGAGATGGTACATGCCACGGAAGAAATCCTCGGCCCCCGGAGCCCTCGCAGCATCCGCGGCCTCGGTAGCTCCCGGAACTCTGCTATGCTCCTCCTGGTCCCTCTGGACCCCCTGCTGGATCTCCTGACCTCCAGCCGACTGCCCCTGCTGAGAGCGAGAACTTCTCCTCGGCGCCATACTCGCTCCTGAAGCACAAGACAGAAAAACACGGAAACGGCAATGTCAAAATAAACACACGGTGCCCAATGCCAGCGTCATCTGTACATCATCGCTGTGGACTAGTGGACCACTACAATTACCTATGATTCTCATGTAATTCCACAACCGCGCTCTGATACCAGCTGTAACGACCCGAGAATCCGATTACCGGGAAGGCCCGATAACCCGAGACTCGTACCGCCACCCACGAGTCCGAAGACTCGGAAGGGTTAAAAGGATGGTGTGGAAACTACACAAGTATCACAAATAATTGCAGAAATTAAACAGTTATAATATTAAGCAGGAAATAAATTAACATTTTACATGGTCCACAATAAAATAACAACAACAGCAACAGTAGTCCACGACTAGTACAGTGACAAGAACGAAAAGTACAGCTACACGGGGCATCCCCCGGCTCTGACCTCTGGCACTACCTCTGGGCACCCGCACCACGCTGCGCTCCTGACGCGCTCCCCGAAGGTGGCGCCTCACCTGAAACACGGTGAAAACACGCAGGGAATGAGTCTCAGAACAAGACTCAGTAGGGATCACTCGAACCCTACCTCGAAAAACGAGAAACCACTACTCTAGCGGTAGGAAAGTACCTCGGAAAGGAAAGCCCTGTACTCTACAGAACTAGACCCTACGGCACGCAAACCGACACACGTGCCACGGTACGAGAAGACCGAAACTCAACGGTCGAACCGTCAAAACCCGAAGGTCGGAAACACACGACTGACAGTCTGACACTCCGTACTCGACAGGAGTACCACCCACTAGAAGCACAGCCGGTAGCGTCCCCTGACGTCTTACACCGCACCGCAGGTGAACCGCCTGACGTGGTAGGTCCTACCCGAGGCGCGAACACCGTACAAGTAACCACAAACAAGTGACTAGCTGGGGTCACGCCCGTCGACGTGGGTCCAACCGCCCCCAACCACGTGTGCACACACAGACCACGCGTCCCAGGTCTGGCCCTCTGACCGGTTTTCCCCTCAGCCGGACTCTGGCTGCAAGACGTGGGGCCCAACGGTAACCGGTCCACAAACCGTCTCGAAAGGTCGGCCCGTACACCACTCCCTGGTGCGACTAGCACCCGCGTACTAGTAGGCTACGACTAGTGGAGGGTCACTGAAGGAGTAGACTCTCGAGTCAACGGAAAACGACGTCCGAATCCGACAACGTGTGGGAATCACCCCACGCACCAGCCCCGTCGCACGGTGACCACGGTCGGAAAAGAAACAGACGCATTGCCCACGGTCAAACGCCTAACCGAGGCAAACGGGACTTCCGGACCCCAAAGACACGGTCACGGAACTCCACGGGGTGCCCGGGGCGCACACACGGCCCAAGAGAAACACCCAACAACAGGCAAGATCGCGCTAGGGACACCCAACAACGACCTGATCGCGCTAGGGATACCCAGCGCGACAGGGACCATCGCGCTAGGGAACCCTAGCGCGACAAGGACCATCGCGCTATGACCCCATAGCGCGACAGGAACCGCCTCCTGTTCATCTTCTCCGATGAACGCGCTCGGTCGGGGCGGCGCGACCTCCAAGAACGCGCTACTGGAGTATAGCGCGTTCTCAGTCCGCGGCCGAAAACGGTAAGAACGCCCAAAAATTCTAACCACGCCCCCATACCTCCATAGGAGAGGGGGAAAATAAAGGGGAAGACCCCTGGGGACCCCTAGCATGATTCTAGGCCCTCAAAACACGAATCCATGCATTGAATCCATAGATCGGGCGAGCTCTCCCCAAATTATGGAAAAACCCAAAAACGCTCAAATGATCCCCTCTCGGCCTCCCCGCGGCCTATAAATCACGGAAAAGAACGGCATGAGACTAAGAAACGTCACCCTACCTCGATGGAGCGAATGCTCCGCCGGATCGATCACGAATCACGAAGAATGCTCGAAGCTTCACGAACTCCCCACGCTTCCCACGCTCGCCGCACGCCCACGAGATCGCCTCACCGTCGCCCACGCGTCCGCGCCGTCGCCCCGCCGCCGTCCGTAGCCGGAGAGGGGTTCGCCGCGTCCGAATGGGAGAGAGGGAGAGAGAGGGGGGCTCACGGTGGGAAGAAACGGAGGAAGAAGAAGAAAGAGAAAGGAGAAAAGAAAAAGAAAAAGAATTAGGGCTTTATAGAAAATCCGAATTTTCGGAAAAATACCGAAAAATAGAAAAATACATTTCTGGAATCCTCGGAACGCACCGATCGCAACGGTACCACTCGTGCCCGGGTGAACGGCCCAGTTAACCCGCAGCGAGCGTCCGAAGGAAAAGCCGAAACACACGCCGGGAATCGGAAAACACACGCGGAAAAGTCGCGGAACGCCTCCGGGCCTCCGAAACGACTCCGGATCGCGCCGATCCGAACACGAAAGATGTCCGAAACGAAATTTCGGACACAACGGAGCCGGACACTCCGAAAACCAGATCCGGGACCCACGAAGAAGGATCCGAAAGGTCCGGGATATTACAAATATGGTGCGAAGAAGTTCAGGGAGGAGGTCCGCCGGCGACAGGGGAAAGGCCATGGTGGTGGCGGGAGAAGGCTCCTTTCAGGCCTCACAAAACCCCCCCTCCAACGCCAACACCCTTGCCGACGGACCACCCCCTCCTCCCGCGGTGATGGAGCTACCACCCAACGAGGGCGCTGACGCTTTCCAAGCCCTCAACGCAAAACTGGACATCCTCGTGGAACTCATGAGGACCCAGGCGGCCAAGGAAGGAAGGTCACGCGCCCCTCCGGAGAGCCCCTCCCGCGAAAACGCGTCCCAGCACACTGCCGGAGGCCGCTTCACCCTCCGAGACAGGCGGCTTATCCGTAACAAGTCAGGAGGACCTTCACAAGCCCCCCCTCCGGAACAAGAGGCCTCCTCCACTTCGGAAAGGGGAAAGCTTGGGGCACGCCGTCCGAACCCAGAGACCGAAGCCCCTGGGGAACGCCAAGACAGCCCCCCCAGGCCCACGACGCAGCGACAACCGGAATTATCCCTCCGACTGCGAGAGTTCGAGAGGCGCTTCACAGAGCAGGAGCGCGCCCTACGCGCCTTGCAGAAGGTCTCTCCGGCGGAAGACGAGGAGAAATCCCAGTTCTCCGATTACATCTTGAAGGCAGAGGTATCTCCCAGAGCCTCCATCCCGACCTTCAAGTCCTACGACGGCCAAGGCGACCCGGCCGACCACTTCGACAGCTTCGACGCTCTGATGACCCTTCACGGAGCGTCCGACGCCATCAAGTGCCGAGCCTTTGTGACCACCCTGGTCCAAGGTGCCCAAGCATGGTTTCGGGCCCTCGCCCCCGGATCCATCCGGGACTTCAAGCAATTCGGGCGAGTATTCAAGGAGAGTTTCGCCGGTAGCGGCCCCCCGAGGTCGGTAGCGGGGCTATTGGCTCTCAAACAGGCGCAAGGGGAGAAACTCCGGGCTTACATCAACCGATTCAAGTTGGAAGTCCTGAGAATCCCCCGCCTGGATGTAGCCTCGGCCATAACCGCGCTGACCGGGGGCACCCGGGACGAGAACCTCCGCCGCGAACTTGTCCTCCACCCTCCCTCGACCCTTGCCGAGCTAGTGACTCTAGCTTTGCGCCACGCCGAGTGCGAAGAAGTACTCAGCGCATGCCGAGGCGCAACCGGCTCGGGTCGGGAGGGGGACAAGAAGCGGGCACTCTAGCCAAGTTCGGGTCCAGGAAAAAGGTGGAACCGAGACGGAGAGGACAAGGAACCGTCCCGGAAGTACGAGCGGTACACTCCCTTAACCGCTCCGGTGTACGAGATATATGAAGACATCAAAGGCACGGGCCTCCTCCGCCAACCCGAGCCAATGAGGTCGAAGAGTCGCAATCCCAGCAAGCATTGCCTGTTTCACAGTGACCACGGGCATCACACCGGCGATTGCTACCAGCTCCAGGATGAGATCGAGCGCCTCGTCCGTCAGGGACACCTATCCCGGTTCGTGGCCGGGCATAAGGAAGACCGAGCCGCCCCAAAGGAAATCGACAACGCCCCTCGCGGGGTCCATATCAACGTCATCGCTGGAGGAGCTGCATCAGGGGGAGACAGTGGCCGAGGAAGGAAGCGTCATGCTGAGCGGGCGAGCCGAGCCATCGAGCCCCCCAAGGTCCCGCCGAGTGAGCCCCAGGTCATAGTCTTCTCCGACCAAGACCTGGAAGGGCTGACCACCCCCCATGACGACGCCCTAGTCATATCGGCCACGATAAACCATTGTAACGTAGACATGATTCTAGTTGACAATGGAAGTGCCCATGATGTATTATCTTACGAATGTTTCCTTAAGATGGGGGAGAATCCGTCTAAACTCCACCCGATCTGAACCCCCTTTGCGGGTTCAATGACCAGGCCACTTATCCCGAGGGAGTCCTAAGCCTGTCGGTTACTCTCGGCACCCCGCGCAAAACCGTTACGGTCATGGCGGACTTCATAGTGATCAAGGGTATGATAGCATACAACGCAATCTTCGGCCGAGGAATCCTTAGCCGAACGAAAGCGGTGCCCTCTACCTATAACCAAAAGATGAAGTTCCCCACCAAAAACGGGTTGGGCGAAGTCCGAGGTAACCAGGCGACGGCCAGAAGGTGCTATAATATCTCGGTTGAAGCCACAAGGCCGGATGGGAAGAACAAGGGCCCCCGGGAAGTCGAGGAAAAACCCGCAACCTCCGAGCCCAGAGGTGAGTTGCTAACGGTTTTCCTAAACGACGACTCGACCCTAGGAGTAAAGATTGGAGCCGACCTGCCGTCTGAGGTTCAACAGCAATACAAAGAGTTTCTTTCCGTGTACATCCGAGTCTTTGCATGGTCTGATGATCAACTCCCCGGGATACTGGAGGAGACGGTGACGCATAAGCTCAACCTCGACCCGACCATGAAGCCCGTACAACAACGCAGAAGGAAGCACGCGCCAGAGAAGCAGGCGATCATCAAGGAGTAAGTCACCGAGGGGAAAAAGACTGGTCTTTTTAGATCGGTCCTGTACCCGACGTGACTGGTTAACGTCGTCCTGGTGCCAAAAGCTTCGGGAAAGTGGCGAATGTGCGTGGACTTCACCGACTTGAACAAGGCTACACCAAAGGACTGCTATCCATTACCGAGCATCGATCAACTGGTTGATTCAACCTCGGGCAACGAGATACTCAGCTTCCTGGACGCCTATTCAGGTTTCCATCAGATCAGAATGGATCCAGAAGACATCGAGAAGACCGCCTTTATCACCGACTTCGGGGTATACTGCTACACCCGAATGCTTTTCGGGTTGAAGAACGCTGGAGCCACGTACCAGAGGTTGGTCAATCATATGTTCGAAGGACAGCTCGGCCGGAACGTCGAGGCCTATATTGACGACATGCTCGTCAAGACCCCCAAGGCCGAGGACCACTTCGCCGACCTAGCTGAGACCTTCAAAACCCTCCTGAGGTACAATATGAAGCTCAATCCTACCAAGTGCGCCTTCGGAGTAAGATCCGGGAAATTCTTGGGTTTCTTAGTCACCCAGCGTGGGATCGAAGCCAACCTCGACAAGGTCCAGGCCATCCTGGACATGCGCCCATCCACCTACATCAAAGATGTTCAACGCCTTACTGGGCGCATTGCCGCGCTCAGCAGATTCCTGTCCCGTGCGGCCGAACGATGTCTACCCTTCTTCAAACTGTTGAGGGGGCCCAAAATGGCATCTGCTACGTTCGCATGGGACGAGGAATGCCAAGAGCGTTCGCCGAGCTTAAGGAGTTCCTGGCTTCGCCCCCAGTGCTTTCCAAGCCTGTCCCAAGTGAAGCCTTGCATCTCTATCTCTCGGCAACTCCATCTGCAGTTAGCTCGGTCCTGGTCAGAAATGACTCGGGAGTCGAGAGACCGGTCTACTACACCAGCAAGGTGCTTAACGAGGCTGAAAGAAGGTACCCCGCAACCGAGAAGCTCGTGCTAGCGTTGGTTATCTCGGCCAAGCGCCTCCGACCCTATTTCCAATGGCACTCCATCACCGTGCTGACCGGCGAACCATTGAAGAGGATCCTCGCTCACCCTGAAGCTCGGAGGTAGAAGGCTCGGACGGTCTGCCCCCGGCACCCTCGGCGACGGCCTACCCTGGCACTGACCCCACCGTCGTGGGAACTGCCTCGGTTGCGCGCCCTCCCGAGGCATCCGGAGTTGGCGACCCCTCGGACGAAGAGCCCCCTTGATCTTCTTCCTCCGACGCTGAATCAGAGGAACCGGAGGATGACAAGTCCGAGTCATAGTATTGCCCGGACGGGAAATCGATTGCCTCGGACGCCTACTCCTCGGCGTAAGAGACGGCCCGGTCGTAGCCTTGCTCGGACCCCTTACGGATGCCTCGGCGAAGTGCTAACTCGTAATAGGGGAGGGCAGCCTCCTTAAGGTCGACCCGGTAGACCTCCGAGCACTTGTACTGCTCAAGCGCCTTCGCCCCGGCCGATCCCACTCTACCAACGAGCTCGGCCTTCTCTCGTTCCGCCTCGGCTAACCTCCGCTCGGCCTCAGCCGTATGCTTCTCGGCCTCCGCCGCCTGCTTCTCCGCCTCGGCCCGATCAGCCTCGGCCTCCCGCCGAAGGCGCTCGGCTTCCTCCGCTCGGTCCATTAGCTCGGCACGCTCGGCCTCCCACCGACCATCTAGCTCGACGCGAACAATGCGCTCCTCTTCAAGAAGCATGCTCTTCCTCTCGAGCGATTCGCGGGCCTTAGCTAGCTGCTCGGTTAGTGCCCGGGCCTCCACCTGGCTCGCCCGCACCAGCTCCCTCACTGAGGAAAGCTCCCGCCGAAGCCCATCACGCTCCTCAGCGAGCCGAGCCAACTTCCTGTCAGACCCACCAAGGGTCCAGGCCAGGTTCGCCCGCTCTGACTCCGACTGGGCGTATGCTTCTGCCAGAGTGGCCCCCATCTGGGCCAGGACCAAGCCGCCCTTCATAACCGCCTCGAGGGCCACGGACGGGGAATGCTGCCTTCCTCCCCCCTTCACCTTCGCGGCTATACCACGACATACCTGATACAGAGGGCCCTGGATGCCGAGCCTCTCCAAGGCCGCCGGAATTGAGACCCCCTCTGCTGTCGGCGTCCCGTCGGGCGGCCCAGATCGAGCCGCGGTTTCGTTCTCCCCTCGTGCCTCGGTCGGTTGGGGCTGCGTCACTTTTTATTGCGACCCCCCAGCCTGGATCGGTTCGGCACCTGCACCGCCACCTGGAGCGTCGCCCGCCTCAATCAACGCCTCAATCTCGGTCGTAGTCCCAGCGTCACCTGCCTCGTCCACGGCCCCCTCGGCAGAAGCCGAGGGGAGAGCCGGGCCAGCGCCGCTGCCAATGGCAGGAGCAGCCTCGGCCCCCTCGGCTCCAGCCGAGGGGGGAGCCGAGCCAGCATCATCGCCGACCGCAGGAGCAGCCCCAACCTCCTCGGCCCCCTCTCGCTCGACAGATGGGAGAGCCGGCCTAACAAGGTCGGCCTTATCTCGCTCGGGAGAGGGGAGAGCCGCCGAGCTAGAGCCACCTTCGACGACGGGGACAGATCCGGCCTTCTTGGCCCGCTTCTTGGCCTTTACGGCGTCCCGTATCATACCCTCCACGGGATCCTTGTGTTTGCCCCCCCGCGACCTGGAAGACCCCTCCTGGGCCATTCTCTACGTCTGTCGAGTCATTGCCGAGATCGATCACCTCTGCGGCCTCTTCCAAAGCCGGCCGCCTGGTGTCTGCACAGAAGAAAGATATGGTCAAAAAAACTGGTCTCAACATCCGAAGAAGAATATGATTCGTGGCACCTGAACCTGATGGATGCAGCCGCGTAAGAAGACACTGCTCGATGTTCTCCGGAGTAACCAGCTCCTCTGTGGACTGGCGATGCTTCAGCAAAATAGTCGCATACTTTTCCACGTTCGGAGGAAACTCGTCCTGCCTCGGAGGAATATTCGGATGAAAATTGGGGATTACGGGACACCTCCAGGTCTCCTCCACCGAGCAGATCCCCACCCAGAAGAACTGAGTTTTCCTCCCCTTGTGCGAAGAATCCTTCGCTGCGAAGGAAATACAGCTCCTATTCCGCCTCGCCTGGATGAAATAGAAACCCTTCCCGGTCGAAGGATGCGCCTTCTACTCGAAAAAATAGTGAAAGAGGTCCAAGGAAGGAGGAACCCCGCATTGGCGGCAGAGGATGCGAAAAGGGGAAAGAAGAAGGTAAGAGTTGGCTACCAACTGTATGGGCGCCAACCGAAAGAAATTGAGAAGCTTAAGAGCAAAGGGCTCGAAGGGAAGGCGGAACCTGCCCTTCTACGACAGAAGGAAGGTGCAGATATGGCCTGTACGAGAGTCCAAGCTCGTCTCGTGCGGAGCAGCCGCGGTAAAGCAAAACTTGTGGGGCAGACGAAATTGGTGCTCCAGCCTTTTCACCTCCGCCTCCCCCAGTTCACTGCTGTTTCGAACCGTTGCCTTCACCGCAGGCTCGCCCTCCCACTCTTCGACATCCGGACGTTGATCCGCCATAGAATCCAGAGAGGAACTTGAAGAAAGACGCTCCCGGGACCCCGAAGACTCCGGAGGAAGAGGAAGCTGTCGGACTGCCTCTGCAGTTATCTCCGCCAACTCCGCGAACGCCGCTGCAAGCCTCTGCTCTTTCGTCGTGTCCTCACGATGCATCAAAGAGCCACAAAAGCAAACACGAAGGAGAGCCAAACCCTGAAAACGGAGGGAGTTTGGAGCAGCGACAAGCGCACAACGCCTATATTCTCACGCGGAAGGCGGCGCGTCGTTCCGACCTCCGAGAAAAGGGGGCCCCTTCAGTTCAAATCCGCCAGGATCATCATTATTACGGGCCCATGTGACCACGGCACGTGGCTTCTTAACACCGCCAGATCTCCACCCACCTGAGTCATGCTGGTCCAAAACCCTAAACAGCTACTCTTCCGAGCTTACCAAAGCTCGGGAGTAGGAGGGGGACAAGTGGAGAGGGGGATTTCTGTAGCCCATCTAAGAGCAGTCGAACTAGGTCCATCAGGACCAAACGAGGCCCAGCTCATCTAAGTGACAGCCCGCAGGGCCCACTTAGACTAATAAGCCCAATAAGATCACTCGGGATCAAGCCCTTCCTCGGCGGCCCTTAGGCTTGGAAGACCCGAACGTCGGTCCGGTCGGAGGAAGACCCAAGCCTGACCTATCCCCCTCGCCGGGATAAAGGCTAGCGCCCCGCGCCCACTCCGACCGAGCCTCGTCCGAGCTTATGCTTATCACCCGGATAGGGCTAGCACTCTTCATACTTGGGACGACCGACGATTACTTATCCCCGCTACTGTTGAGAGCCCTTTATGAGCAGGAGTTCGCAAGGATAAAGGACCCATGAATCCTCAAGGTTATAAAGAGCCCACGACGAGGATGTAAAGAGCCCACGTCAGAGACGTAACTCCCGCCTGAAACTCCTCAGCTTACGGGACTCATGAGGCTAGCGCACTATTTAAACCTGGGACCCCCTCCCACGAAAGGTAAGGCCAACACATGCCTAAAACTCCCTGAGCAGGAACTTCCTCACCACCTTTGGTGTAGAGGGATCTCGTGCATCTCATTCCTCCTCCCTTCATAGCTTCCACCATTGCTCTACTGACTTAGGCATCGAAGGGTTTATCCCAGGGAACCTTCCCTAGGCCCCCTGATCCGTTTCCCTTCCTTGCAGTTCACTATTCGGTGATCATCTCCCCAGCTCAGGACTAGCGCGAGATCGCCCCTCTTCAATTCTAATTCCTGCAAAATGGTCAAGTTATTTCAACTCATGTAGGCAATTTTGGCATGTATGAAAACCTTCACCATCGGACTAAAACCTATTAGCAGAGGTCCTTGTGCTCTCATAGCTGCAACCACCACCTGGCTGCCTATTGCCAAGTTTTATGAACCACTGTCCACATTGCTCTTGAGAACTCTCAGGTCATTGTCAGGAGATGGATCCCTCACGTACTTAGACTCCAAACACACCTTAGCCATCCCTTTTAATTTTGGGTTTTTTGCATAGAAACCATTGTTATATGTGAAATTGTAAAAAAATCACTCTTAGAAACGTATTGTCATACATATCACTATATAAATTCTAATTGTGCAAAACTATCATCCGAGTTAACTTCTGTTGATGGATAGTCGAATATTCGACGGAGATTCTAATATTCTCGTTAAAGCGGAGTAAAATGACCCAAATGTCCCTCATTCAAATTGGCTGCCATCGTTTAGGGTTCATGAGAGGGGGGTTTCCTCTCATCCCCTCCCCCACAGAGGCAGTTGGCAGGTGAAGCTCGCCCGTGATAAACGTGGAAGCGGCCAGTGGGTTCTTCATCACCGGCCAGCAGGATCTTCATCTCCGATGGGCAAGGTCGTTGGATCTGCCGTCGTCTAAACGTTCCGTAGAAGGAGGTTTCCTCTCTTCCCCTCCCCACAGCCAGGTCGCTCTGGTTGGTAGGTGAAGCTCGGGCGATAAAGGAGGAAGCGGCCAGTAGGTTCTTCATCGTTCAACTCCGGCGGGGATGGTTTCTTTTTCCTTGTACCAGATTCGCAACTCCGTCACCCTCTAATCTTCTCTTTACCCACTCTAGTTTTGTCTGCTCTAAACGCGAACATGAGTCAGAGTTCATCTATTGGCACTTCTTTCCGACCACCTCATGTACAAGTTGAACCTCCCATGTGTTTCTGCCACCGGCCATGTCGGACCTTCAACTCTACCCGGGAAAGAAGTAAAGGGCGGCGATTTTATGGATGCTCTAGATGGGGGGTAACATAAACACTAATTTTCATATTTATTTTCTTAATTTTAGGGTGCTATTTTGATACATTTTTTATAACTGATCACTAAATTTCTGATTTTTGGATAGGCTGCAAATGCTTGCGATTATTTCAACTGGGTTGATGATTTTCACCATTCCACTGTGGATGTGAAGTATCAAGTTCAAGCTCTGCAAGAACTTATTGAAAAGCAAAATGAAGCTTTAGAGAAGAAGAGAGAATCTATAAGAGATTTACTGAAGAGATATATCATTGTAGTAGTCTTCATATTTTTGATGTATCTTTTCATGAGGGTTTAAATGTTTTGTACTGAGGCATTGATCCTCTTGGTTAATGACATGTATTTGTCTCTTCCAAATGTATTGCCTATTGGTTAATGATAGATCTTTTTCAGTGACTTTTACCTAATTATTGGATACCCAAATGCAATGAATTGAGTACAGGCTAATTGGGTTACTAACCAAATCTGGATAGAAGAAACAAGAAGAAGAAGAAGATACGAAGAATTGATAAAAATCAATAGGAAGTTCTGAGGGGGCAATTGCACATGCACATTATATTTACCCATTTAAACTACATGAAGACAAGTGCTGCAACTTCTTCCTAAGGAAGAGTTTAATTCTGCTCTTCCCCATTTGCAACTTGAACTCCCTAAGGTCAAAGGAGAATCAGACTCAAAGAGTGTTTGCATCAATGACATGAATATAGGAATGAGCTTGTTACATGTAGAAAGGGATGATATTGATGGGAAGTCTCATGTCCTTCAGAAAGAATACAATGATCTGAAGTCAAATTTCGTGCACACATGGCAGCCTCTAACCCCCCTTGTTTCAAACTGAGATTCCTGTACAGTGACATCTTGCACTTACATACTTTCTCCTCCTCAAGCATTTGATGCTCTAAAAAAAAGCATTGCTTGTTCTACTGAAGTAGCACAAGGGTCGACCCTAAGGGTCGACCCCTCCTGGCAGGACTGTTGTTTGGGTTGACCCCCCCATCACTCTGCACAGGGGTCAACCCCTGTGTATAAGGGGGTCGACCCCCCCTGAGAACAGGCTAATTGGGTTACTAACCAAATCTGGACAATGTGTCTTCTTGCCATGCTGTACACAATATCATTACATCATAAGAACTCATAACATTAACTTTAAAAGTCATTACATCGTAAGAGCTCATTCCGGATAGCATGTACATTCCTTTGAGCTCATTTCGGATAGAATTCATTACATCAAAATACACATTGTGCTTAGAATTCATTACATCATAAAACACATTGTCTTTGAAGGTCATTACATCAACAACATCTTCAAAACCCTGGACTAGGTAGATTGGCATTGCTCGCAGAAGTGTTTCATTCAAACTGGCAGAAGACGGTTGGGATCCCACAACAGAGAAAGTAGTGACAGAAGATGACACAGTAGGCAACCTGGCCACAGAAGAGGAACCTTAGGTAAAAACACTCATGCTTGGCAAATCCAATCTTCTATTTGGAATAGTTGTTGACCTGTGACAATGCAATGAAAAAAGTTAGATTATAACTGCTCCTGACTGTGCTATTGGTAGTACAAGTTGATAGTAAAAATTCAGAATGAACCTTGTTGAAGGTCGTCTAGTTTGAGCCACTCCGCTACCGGCAGTAGAGGAAGAGCCACCATCTTTCCTTGGTCTTCCCAGTGGCCTATGATGAATGGCACTAGGAGGTTGATTGGATTGAGGAGCGGTATTTGAAGAGCTACCATCTTCCTTGGTCGGCCGGGGAGTCTATGGTCAATGACAATATGAAGGGAAGAAGCATCATGAAATGGCTAAATGATTCAAATTGAGTAGGCTGTTTAAGGCAAACATAAATTAATTTTGAAGCAAACAAACTAAATAGGCATTAGCTGAGTAGGCATGTGCTAAGCATTATAATTACCTGGGCCTGGTCACCGGTGCTTGAGTACTTTGAGGGCTAGTGTTTGAGGAAGTAACATCATTTGTTGGCATGTCCATTTTCAATTTAGTATAACATTAGGTGGGCCAAAAATGTCTCAATGGAGTATATCATTTACCTGGCACTAGGAGGTTGACTGGATTGAGGAGCAGTATTTGAGGAGCTACCATCCTTCCTTGGACGGCCGGGGGGCCTATGGTCAATGACAATATGAAGGGCAATATAGTTTATCATTCAGGAATTAATGAATAGCAAGTTTAAATGAAGTAGGAATATATCAAATACCTAGCAGGTAGTGGTTTCATAGTTTGAGGAGGGGTTACATTGAATGGGTTCTTACATTTTTTGGCATAGTGACCAAACTGGTCACACCTCTTGCATTTGTGGTGTCTTTGTGTCCTTTTCACTTAAGCTTCGTCTACATCTCTGATTCTTTTTTTTCTTAGTCTTCCAGGTGGTCGTTTTACTTTCGGAGGCAATATAGTATGTTCTAGTCTGAGTCTTGGCCACATGCTTCTATCCGGAATGGGAGCAATATGAAGGGAATAAGCTGCTCTATACTTGTCAGTCCTATAGCATGTATCTGCATATTCATCCCAATCCACTCCCATGCACGTGATAAGGAAAGAGGCCACATGCACACATGGTAGACCAGTCAGTTGCCACCTCCGACAAGAACAAATTTTGTCTTTAATGTTCACTACTGTCCTTTCATTTGGACTGCTCACCTCCCCAAAGAAAGGTGTGGACTTCTGGACTGCAAACCCCCCTAAACCTCTGCTTATTTCCACAATATGAGTTCTGGCTTTTGGCACTAGGACATCCTTCCATTTTTTTGATTTCCTCCTCCTAGCCTCCATTGTCTTCATTATTTGTTGCCGGATAGAGTCAATGCAATCCAAAATCACCTTATATCTAGCCTGCCCAATGAATGCATTAAAAGACTCAGAAAGATTGTTAGTGAGATAATGACACTTACCCTGTCTTCCAAACATACATCTGCTCCATTTCTCCCCCTTAGTAGTAGCTGAGTTTAGGTAGTTATATGCATCAACACTTGCTTCCTTTATAGAACTCATGTACTCCTCAAAGCCTTACTGTGTAAAGTATCTAGCTGCATTCCAGACTAACCCTTCTAGAAACTTCCCTGGAAATTTCTTTTTGAAATTTTTGTATAAATGTCTTACACAAGTTTGTGCTCACAATTTGGATAATGCAACTTGATAATCTCTTCAAGACCTTTCTGTCTGTCTGAAATTAGAACAAGGCCCTGCATATCATCTCCAAGGGATTCCCTTAAGTTATTCAGAAACCAGTTGCAACTAGGCTCACTCTCAGACTCTATAATAGCAAAAGCAATTGGGAAGAGACCATCATTCCCATCAAAGCAGTTGCATTCAAAATAGCTCCAAGAAATCTGTTCTTAATATGGCACCCATCTAACCCAATTAATGGTCTACAACTATTGACAAATCCAAATGTGCAAGCCTTGAAGACAACAAAAAGCCTGAGAAATCTATGTTCATCATCAGTGACAAACTGAACTCTACTTTCGGGGTTCTTAGTAAGAAGCTCTCTGCTAAGTGCTAAATCTTGGACCCGGCCATACAGTTCTTCCCATGAACCATGAATCTGTCTCAATGCCAGCTCTTTTCCTCTCCAAAGCCTGTGGTATGGCAGGTTAATATAGTACTTGTCCTTCAGTCTTCTGTGCAGCTCTCTAGGGGTAATGTCCCTTTCAACCCTTAACCATGCCTTCACCTTGGCTGTCACCCATTTTTGTGTGGCCATCTTGTTCCCGGCCATGTTATTCCCGGGACATGTATGCTCCCCCCATTATTGTTTTGATTTCAAAAGTTACCTCATCGGGCTACCTAGATGCATGCAATCTCTATTGACACTTGCTATGGCCACATTCTAGTATAAGCCTTGTTTGATCACTCCTGTAAGTCCTCAAATAGCATTCAGTCTTCACACAATATTGCTGAATTGCTAACTTAAGTGTTTCTCTATTATGAAATCTGACACCCACCTCTATGTTAGGGTACTCATCATTAGTTTCATGTACATAGAAAGAATCATCATCTTCATCACTTGATGGGAGACTATGGTAGCTATTCTCAGATTCTACTTCAAAATTAGAGTCAGAATCATCATCCTCATCATCTTCCCGTCTGTTGCTTTCATCTTGGCTCTCAGCCTCTTCCTGCCTGCATGTTTGTTGATTGGGGACACTAGTTCTCTGTCCCACATCACCCATGTCACTCTGTTCTGTAGGCTTTTCAACAGTTACAGACTGTGCAACTTGTGTGTTTAATTCATCCCCAACTGACAGGTATACTCTGATATCATAGGTAGAATCAGCAGCATCTAAGTCTACAAAGTCAGCGCCTTTTTCAACCTCAGGTTGCTTCTCCTTTGTTTTTCTTCTAGCAAGTAGCTTCCTTGCATTCTTTCCAGGGTCACCTTGTGACTGTGTATGAATGGACAGAGACTCTATTGTGATGACAATCTCTATAGTCCCTTTCGGCTCACAATGATCAAACATCATAAGAACATCTGCATCAGTCACAATGTTCTTGTACTTCTTAGGTCTACATTTGGGGACCCTTCACATGATATTCACTATATCATCTTTCTCCCACTTTATCAATGTGCATACAAGTTCTAACAAATCATTAAGATTAGCATAATCCCTATATATCGTAAAGGTTTTTTGCTTCATCAGACGGTGACATAGTCTAGAAGGATCATCCTTATCAGTCTTCCAATATCCCCCATACTTGACGAGCAAAGTGTAGAGGTCTGCCTCTTCATCCATCTTAATATCACAGAAGAGAAATATAATACGACAAAAAGCACACATGCACAGACAAATTTTCCTAATTAACAAGGACACATTTAAAAGCAGATGTGTCCAAGATTATGCAAACATATACAAGAAGACAAATTACTAGTGAGCTCCACTACCCTGCACATTTGAAAATATGCATCTGACAATGCCCCCACCTTCATCTCACATTTATTTTCATCACCCCATACTGTGCCCCACGTGTAGAATCATGAGCTGTATAAATTAGACATTAAAAAACTAACCTGGCCCACAATATTCAACTTTACCCTGAAAAGGGTCCTCTGGATTTCACCCTCCCACTCAAACCGGATGGTCTTGGATGCCTTTTAAATGCACAACTTTTCCTCCAGACCTAAACCCACAAAAACCTTGTTTAGTGCTCTACGGCATTATAAAAACTCCTCCTTTCGCCTCCGTCGCATGCTGTAGATAATTTATCAGGAAGTTTTACCTGGCAGATAGGAGAGGTGCCCACGCATGATGCTTCTTTTCTACTCCGGCTTCGCGTCTATGCACGATTCTTTTCTCCTCTTCCTTCGCGTCCGTGCACGATCCTTCTTCTTCGCTAAGTCGCACGATCCTTCTTCTTCCCCGAGCCGGACGACACTCCAAGGCCAACGGCAATGTCCTTCTCTTTTACCTAGGGTTTTCAGGTGGATTGGGATTGGGGACGGGAGCGGGTTGAAGGTCGGAGGGAGGGACAAAGATTCGCGAACCGCAATGTCCTTCTCTTTTACCTAGGGTTTTCAGGTGGATTGGGGTTGGGGACGGGAGCGGGTTGAAGGTGGGAGGGAGGGAGAAAGAACTGCGAACGAGTGCCACGGTTCGGTCTTTAACCAGGGCTAGTATGGACATTTCCTAAGCCTAGTCAAAGTTAACCGTAGTTAAACCCACGGCTAGTCACGTGCGGTTACTCGGATGATAGTTCTGCACAATTAGAATTTATATAGTGATATGTATGATAATACATTTCTGAGAGTGGTTTTTTTGCAATTTCACATATAACAATAGTTTCTATGCAAAAAACCCTTTAATTTTTGGGTACCAGAAAATGCGTGAATAGCTCTGTGAAATCAATTGCTTTCCACGTCAGGTGATCAAAACTCAAAAGGCGGCTAAACAGAGCTTGAGGCTGCCTTGTTAGTTCTCACGCATGGCCTTGTGTGGGTTTCATCACATCAAATACCACATGATGCACCAGTGGTGCTGGGCTCTGACCAGTCCAACTACAGGACTCCTTTTACACAACCGATGAGGCCCTTGTTCATCATGCCTAGCCTCTGTTTTGAAGGCTAGTTTGGACCTGAGTCACGAGGCTCTAACTGGCTTCCTCATCTTTCCTCTGCAACATTTGCCTCCCTTGTTTCCATAGCTGACCAAAGCTTTGTGCTTTCAACAGCAATTAAGGCTGTAAATGGAGTGAACTAATGTACTCTCCAGTGTGCTGCAAAACATTTGATGGAAGTTATCAATATCATTGTTTTCAAGCTGCCACCTAGGCGACGAGGTGCTCCATGGTGCCCAAGGTGACCAGACGCCTAGGGAAGCAGCCCATTAAGGCACTCACTTGGCTGCCTTGGTGCACATAGGCCACCTTAGGCCTGCCTAGCACAAGTTTTGCAGTACTGATATTGGTTTCGGTACCGGTCAGGGGTGGTACTGATATCGGTATTGGTACGTATTGCCCGGTATTGGTACTGTACCGGTCACCATTCCGCTTGCCTCCCGGTTCCCCATTCCCCAACTCACTGGAGAACCCTAAAGTTGGCTAATGTTGGTCGGTCCACCGCTCTCACTTGTCGGAAGGGTGTGTTGGTGGCCGGCAGCCCTATTGGTGGCCGCCGGAGGGCTACAGGGTTTGGGGGGGGGGTTCTTTCCTCACTTTCTCTGTGCCAGCGGCTCCAGCGCTACAAGGGGGGAACCGGGCGGGGAAGATGAATAGTATCAGGCCGAAAGGACCCGATAGGAATTTTTTTATGGATCCAGTTTAAAATACGGCTTCGGGCGGTTCCTCGGCCACTGGGCGGGTCAGGTAGGGTTCCGGTTTGGATCTTGGGTTTTAAGGGTTGCCTTTGCCCCCGAACCCCCACCCCCACCGTTCGAATCCCTAGCTCCCTTCCTCTTGACCTGCTCTCAGAGTCGCAGGTCACCCCCTGCGAGCGTGCGCGACTCCTTGGCCAGTTGTGATCAGCGACGACGGCGATCTCTATAGTTTGTACGCCCTCTTTCTCTCTCCCTCTCTCCCCTCCCGACCTCCAAAATCGCCACCGTTGTACTGGCTCTCTCTCCCCCTCCTCCAGACCTCCATAATCGTTGTCGCCCCCTCTCTTGACCTCCACAATTGTCGCCGCTGTACCGGCCGATGTAGGTACCAAAATGGCAGAACTGGACTGGTCAGGCCCGGTACCGAGACGTACCGCCCGGTACCGGTACATACCGAGCGGTATTGCGAACCATGGCCTAGCATGCCTTGGCAGGTATCCACTCCTTGTTTTGAGGTCTAGTTTAGTATTTGGGCAAAAGTTCAAGGGCATTATGGTGTGCATGGGAAATTGTTAGGGGCCATTATTGCATGCATGGGAAATTGCCGGAGCCATTATGCCGTCGAGCTTGCGAGAGCAGGTGCTTTTCTGTGAAAGGTGTGCAGGGATGTCATGAAATGATGCTTGGCCTTCTTTCCTGAAAAGGCCATAACCTGAGTTAGCAAGAGATTTTGACTTCATAAGCTTTGTAATTAATTTGTTATTGTTTGTCATTATTCTGTTTTTGCTTTTAAAATGTAGGTATTTGTTGATGATTTGTGAATATCGAAGTTTTTATTAACTAAAGATAGAACTTATATGTAGAAAATGTGTAGTAGTAGTTCTCTTGAAATGTACTTAGTTATATAAATTAGGCTTCGCCTAGGTGCCTTATCTTGTCACCTAAGCAGTAAGGCAGTGGGCCACCACCTTGGTTGCCTTGGACGCCTTGACGACCATGGTTATGATTTTATCACACCTTCTGGGCTGTGCTTAGCACTGAAATCATCATTTGCTTGGGCACATGATCCAGAATTTGATGATTGTCAACCTGTTGTTCTTTTTTTCTTCGGAGATGAGTGCTTGGCAAAAATACAAATGATGGTCTCCCCTCTGATTGCTTTCTGGTTAATTTATTGTGTACAAAAATGCAATTGGCATATATTCTATTTGATTGATACCTTCAGATTCAAATATTCTGAATACTGTTTTTTTCAGCATAGTAGGGTCTTACTGGTCATTTCTGAACTTCATTAACTTTTGCCCCTGCTATGCAGTTGTTATACCATCTGCAGCAAGGAAACAAATTGTATCGTTTGTTAACAAGGTTGCTTCTCGAGTCCCCGATCTTTTTGCTGTTGATGTTGATATTCCTCTTGGTGTACTGTGCAAAGAAGATCAAAATCTTGAACAAGTTTTTGGAAGGGAATTTCATATCAGTTTGGGGAGAACTGTACCTATTAGAGTGCATCAGATTGATTCCATTGTGAATATGTTACTTCAAAAGTTTCAGTCTCAGAGACAGTGAGATTTTTTTCCTTTGAAATTTTATTTTTTTTATTTGTTGTATTCGTTTTGATGAGCATTCTTCTCTCTTTCATAATTGATGCTAGCCCATGCTGTCTTTTATGTCTAATCTATTTTTTGTTTTGGGAAGCAGATACTGGATAGAATTCAGTAGGTGGGAAGTTTTTGTCAACGATGATCAGACACGATCTTTCCTCTCACTGGAAGTTAAAGGGGCAGGCCTGTCGGAGGTATGCAGGACTTGTTTTTACTGAGAATCTTCATTCTGTTGCCTCTGTGAATACTCATTACCTTTTTGTAATCTCAGGAGAAATCTTTCTTCGATTTTTTGGGACAATAAATTTTTTTAATATACTCTATTTATTAATGCATAGATTGCCCATAACTTTTGCAGAAGATAGGTATTTAGAGTACGGCCATATTTTGCTGACCAGACTTTGAAGTCAACAGTCATGGTGATTATGATTCAAATAAGAACTTATTGAGAAGTTCTGAGAACCTTGGGGATCTGGTTCCAATTGTATATGAGGCAAATGCAGCTGTAAAAAAGTCCAACATAATCTGAATCTAAAACAATGCTATAATGACACTGTCTTTTGAGTTTTAGAGTCCAAGCCACTGCATCAAGTGCTACCCTTGCTACTTTCATGTTGCATCCCTTTGAAGCCAAACAGACTCACTGTCTAGAGCCGCCTCATTTGTTGCTCTTGCTTCTGTCTGATGAAAAGGAACTCCCAAGCAAGGAAGGCGGAATCGGGGATCGGGATCGGATCGCCCGGTCCCAAACCGATCCGGGTCGGTGGGATCGGCCGATCCCGGACCGATCCTAGCTGACTCGGCTAGGGATACAAATGTCAAAAAAATCTAAAAAAATCTGGAAAAAATAGAAAATTATTCTAACATAGATTTATATCAAATTTAATGTGAAATAGGTGACATTTGCTCATCATTTTGTGAAATAGGTGCATGCATTGATTACGTGCATGTATCTATGTGCATCAGTCTTCTGCATTTTTTACAAGTATAGCATGGCTGTGTATACTTGTAAAAAATGCAAGGTTGTGATGCACATTGATTACGTGCATGTATCTATTTCATTTCCTGTTTATAGGTTTCTGTTGCATATTAATACTGCAAGATGTATCATTTTTCAGATTGATGCTTTTCCTGTTTGGAATGCTTGGGGTCATGCATTGATTCAGATGGAACACTATGCACAAACTCGTGTGAAATTCAAGTGAGTCACATAGGGTCTGTAAAACTTTTATCCAAGGGAACATAAGTTAAAAAAATTAAAATTGAGGGCGATCAGGCCGATCCTGGGCGATCCAGCCGATTCCTGGGAGATCTGGCCGATCCCGGGGGTGGATCAGTTCAGGCCGGATCGGGATCGGGTCATTTCGCCCAAAATCCGATCGGATCGGGCGATCCGATCCGATCCCGTCCGATTCTGCCTTCCACGCTTCCAAGTTGCTAGACCCCTTGGACAAGTTATTTCATTTAACAGGCATGAGAACCAAACCCAAACCGATACCCAGCTGCTGCAACTTCCCATTGCAGATTCCACACAGGGGAAGGCCAGATAGCAACAAGGGCATAACATAAGGTCTGACTGGAATCCTGCTAGCCTTCGCCCAGTTTACAGTCCATACCAAACCCACCTGTTCATTGATGTCCAACTAGCAGTTGTGCACTTTAGGCCCTGCTTTTGTAAAAGTGCAGATGCCAACCGACAACCTTGAACTTGAGATCACAATGTGCATCCTAATGTCTTTCCGTGGTGCAACATACTTGGCACTTTAAATTTGCATGAGCTTGAAGTTACAGCAAATTGTCAGTTGGCACATACGTCCCTGTATCTATTAATTCCCTTGCTGTTATTATATATTAGTCTACTTACTTATATGTACCTTTCATCATAACCAGCGATTCTTGATGGCAACGCGGCCTCCATTTCTAAAGATGGCTACAAGTTGACAGCTCTAGTCGTGCCATCCTGGACAAACCAATACCCTAAGTTGATAATCTTTTTCCCTTTATAATTTATCCATATCCTTGGAGCTGTGGAACCTTAGCATCCAGACATCCCAGGCAGAAATTTTATGCCCAGGTTTGTTGCACCTCTGCCATAGAGAGATGCCTCAAGTATTTTTTGTATCTCCACAGATACTTGATTTTGCCAGTACTTGTTTTTTATTTCTGATGAAAAACAACTTTATTCTCATCTCAAGGTGAACATGTAGGTTTTTCTCTGTCTCATCTTACGGATTATATCACTTACATTGCATGGTCCAATAGACGTTATTTTTTGTAAACCTTTGTCTCAATTTAATATTACCCCCTGCTTCTCTTTAATCATTGTTTGTTCTTGTTTTCACTGGAGAGCGGTTGTCTCAAGTCTACATCCTGACTATGCTTTCTTCCAACATACTCTATCTGTCATTACATATCGTTCTTTTGGTGGAAAAAATATCTCTCAATGCAGGCTTCCTGTAATCTTCACTAATACCTGTATTGTCATTTTTCCTGCAGATAACTAAGCAGATTCAGGTTGTCAACGAGGTTTATAGGTTACATGGTCTACCAGAGTTTTATAAGGTTGGTGCTCCTTTTCTCTTCTTCCTTCAATAAATTTCTAACATGACCCACTAGTTTACTCTTCTTTTCTGTATTTTGGACGTCCATTGGCTCGGTAGAAGGGAGGGATCTTTCCATCAAAGTTAGCATTCACATGATGCCCGGCAACCATTTGAATTTAACTATGTCCAGCATAGGAAATGTGCAATGGTGCAAGGTTCATTTATTGGAACAGAAAATAAAGGTCCTAGACCCACTCTTCTTATCTCCCTTGGAGTTTCATATTATGGTGTTTTCTGGGAGATTAAGGTTTTCTTAATCGCTGCATGTAGAACGGGCTTTTTCATAACATAAACATTGGACATGGTGTCAAGTTGTCTATTCTTACAGTTGCATTCCGTGTCTTGTTTCTAGACCAACTTGCTTTCACCTCCCTCTATGCATGTGTTTTAGTACAGGGTAAACTTTCCATGAATGACTCTCTTTCCATGTCTTGCCAATGTGTAGGCCATATTTGGCAAGGACTCCAAGTGGAAGTACTTTCCATTTTTCATCATGCTTTATGTTTAGTGTCAGAGGGAACATGGCATCATATGTGAGTCCGTTGTCTCCTATTTGAGTCTTTTGCTTCCAACCAAAATCTCCAAGATCGTGTTTTGAAATGCCCCATAAATAGGTAAATTTGGAGGATCATTAGACCCAATAGCTTACAATTTACTTGGAAACCTTCAGTTTGGGATCTTGCAACTCTTCATCATAAGATAAAAGTAGCTTCCAGACTGAATGCTGCATGAATCATGCCCTAGTCTTTAATTGTAGAAGAATAAACCGGTTAAAATTTGTCTGGAAATTATAGCACTTGCCGCACCTTTTGTTTTCCTTATGATAATATTCTGATCTATCATCTATGACTGCTGACAGAATGCACGGCCACATATATCATTGGTTTGGGCGTTAGGTGATATCAGCTGTGCACTGAAGCATGCAGTTGAAGAACAAGGCAAATGCAGCAACGATTTTACATCCCCTCAGAGACGCATTTTCATGTGCAAGTGTAGTGGTATTGAATGTAAAATAGGTAAAAAATCATTCAATGTGTGTAAGTTTCCCTGTTAGAGAATGTTATATATATATATGTGTGTGTGTGTGTGTGTGTGTGAAGCATGAAAGCCTCATGTTTACCCAAAAAAGAAGGTAAGCTGTATATCCTGCTTTGATGCATTTGTTTCTTGCAAGTTTTGTTCATTTATGTGTATTCTCTATCGAAAAGAAATGCTTTTATCATTTTTCTGAAGATGTTTGATTGATGCCTTTGGGAAGATAGTCGAGGCCTTCTATTCTGGTTCCAGTAGGAGGTGGCTCAAGATAGATTTCGTCACCTTAGGAATGGTGTCTTTTTCAAGGTTCGTCGATTCGGTGATCCGTATCAGATCGGGATCGTTATGATCCGGTACGGTATACTCGAGTTACACCGACTCGGTGATCCGTATCGGATCGAGATTGCTCTAATTCGGTACGGTATGCTCGAGTCGCATGCGACTCGGGTTGACTCGGTCGTCTGTCATCCCACCCGGTAGACTTTTCTTCTCTCATCTTGGCCCGACAGCGGTTTTTTCTCCCACACCGGCACCCCCGCTCCATCCCCGGCAGTCCCCCACCACGGTTGGCAACATCCCTTTTGGCCGGATCATTGTCATCATCTCCGGATTCTTCCTGTCACTATCAGATCCTCGTTGGAGCACACTTAAAAGGTTATAGAGAAGGGTAGAGAGGGAGGGAGGAGCGACTCGGTCCGAGTCATCGGATCATGCCTTGGATTTCTGTGGATCCGAGTAGATCCACTCGAGTCACGTCGATCTCGACTCGGATCAAGTCGGCAAACTATGATCTTTTTAATGTGCCTTTCGATGGATAACTCTGAATGATAAGGTGCGGAATATTAAGTTACTAATGAAAAACTCTTGGGAAATGAACCCTAATCTCCTTTTTGAAATTGGAGTAGGGTAGCGTATCGAGGGGGGGGGGCACGAATACGTTACCCACCTCCGGTTAGGCCTGCTCCTTTGTTTCTAATGCATAATGAGACCTATTTTTCTCTCTCATCGGTTAGAGGTATTCGCCCTTAGCCTATTCAGGAATCAAAGGGTAAGTAAAAGGAGACCTTAGGTAAGTTGCATGGAGACGAACGCATGATGTGAAGATGAATGAAATGAGGTATTTTAAAGTTTTTAAACGGAGACAATAATGATGAATTGAGACATCATTTGATATGTTAATATCATATTTGATCGTATTGGTTGGTATGTTTACCATGTCCGGTGAATTCCTTGGTTCGCAACACGATTGTAAACAAATTTTAATATGAAGTCACTGATGTGTGCTTCGTACAAGACTAAGGATGGACAGGCATGACACCTTCACCATTTGTACAACTCTGATCAATCACCTTGCTCCCATTGCCTCCTCAAAGATCTATCACCCACAAACATCCCCTCATCACCTCACCTTGCTCCCTTCTTCCCAACAACCACCACACTCCCCTCACCCCACAAAAAAAAGGGGTAAAAACCTCATTTTGGCTCCCTCTCAGATCTGTTTTCACTGTATCACACCTCCATTGTGAAATTCCCAAATAAAAGTACTGTCAGACGCGTCGTTAAAATTGTGGACAAGCTTCAACATAAGCATGAGTAGATTAAAGAAATGTCATATGCAGAGTGCATACAACTATAAGCACGTGCGAGGAGGGATACATATGCAATTATATTTCTGAAGTGTGTTCCATAATTAAGAACCAGAAAAGACTACTATGTAATCAAGCTGTTTAATTAATTGAAGATTAAAAACGTTTGAATCGTCCCCCTTTGATGAGGGCTTACAATCTCAAAAAAAAAAATTCTAGACTAAAAGAACAGTGAAAATAAGATGAACCATCAAATGCCCTATGTATCTTTCTATCGACTGTATGCAAAAAGGAACAAATTTCTTATGCCTCCCAACCCCTCAGGAGAGTGGCACGTGCCACACGATTCACTCCCAAGGTGAATGCACCCATCCGAAGGTTGCAGCCATGAGTTTTGCACATCTCCTTGATGTTCTTGAAAGCATTCTTCATGTACCTTTGGAGCTCTGCGTTCACCTTATCTTCATCCCACATGAAACCTTGGATATTCTGCAGAAACATCAACAAAGCATATTGTTAATACCCTCATACAGGCAAACAAAAAAATGGCCGACCATCAAGATGGAGTTCTATATACCTGAACCCACTCGAAGTAACTTACTGTTACACCCCCAGCATTTGCATAAATGTCGGGCAACACAACGATACCTTTCTTGGAGAAAATCTGTGGAGGGAATTCTGTCCATGGTAAGATGTTTGGAGGATAGAAATTACTACTAGTTGGGGAAGTTGTCAAATGAAGGGCCCACCTCATCTGCTTCAGGATCGGTAGGATGATTTGCAGCTTCTATAATGAACTTGGCCCTCACATCAGCAGCATTTTCCCTTCGGTGCATGAAAACAAATTAGTAACTTGATTGAGAAGCTATATCCAAATCAGTTCTACAAATTTTGGGTGGATTGGATTCAGAGGGACTGATGTATTTTCAATTGTACTACATGAGATTACCTGAAATCGTTAGTTGGCAGTTTTTCTCAGAGACAGAAAACAGAATTGTTGCATTTTAGTGGAAAACGTGCAGTTATATATAGTGTGAAAGGATATCAGTGGACTACAGAGGATCAGATGCACCAAGATGATTAAAGAATAAATAACATAAAAATGATTTAGAGATGTTTATGAAATTTCTAATTGATGTCATCAAACTATCCAGATGGATTTTAAAAAGGCAACATCTCTTTTAGGGTTTGAAAGTTGATCATTCTGAAAATTGAAAACATATGGCAGCCCTCTGTTTCTTGGAAATACGTCATTAATAGAAGCGGATAAAAAAAAGTCCATTTTAAGAACTCAATCAGATCATAGCTATACATTAATTTAACGTCACAAAATGATCAATGACAACTCAATATGAAACATCAACGAAAATGAAATGATGTAAAACCTGTTGAGGACTCCACCCAAGGCGCAAGGAATAAGAACATCACATTCATGAACCAGCAATTCTTTGGGATCCATGGAAGATGCTCCTTGGAAATCCTTGAGAAGGCCTCCCTGAGACCTATGCTTGAGCAATGCAGGAATATCGATGCCGCTTGGGTTTCTGATTGCACCACTTATATCACTCAGTGCAATGACCCTTCCTCCTCTCTCATGTATAAGCTGTGCAGCCCATGAACCGACATTACCAAAACCCTGGAAAGAAAACAAGCCCAAGGGATAAGGACGTCATCATCCAGATGGAACAAACAAAGGAGAAAGAGTTGGACTTACCTGGATGACAAAGGTCAATCCTGAAATGGACTTGCCATAGTCCGCTAACAGAGCATCTGTTGCAAAAACAACACCTCTTCCTGTAGCAGCTTCCCTACCCAGTGATCCACCAAGATCCTAAAATACCAGTTGCAATAGAGAGGAACTCAGTTTGTGTGGAATTAAGGGAATCAGATCTAGACTTTCAAGACAAGGCCACTTCGAAATTCTTACAATTGGCTTTCCAGTAACAACGGCTGGTGAGTGACCATGGAATTTGGAATATTCATCTAGAATCCATGCCATTGTCTGTTCCAAGTGAAATACCGAAAATTAAGGAATTAGTAAAGATGTTAAGAACTAGTTCGTACTTGACAGTGTCCCAAAATGATGAGCACCTGTGAATTGGTTCCCATATCAGGGGCAGGAACATCAGTATGAATTCCAATCAGGTCATGGATCTTCTGTGTAAAGACACGTGTGAGTCTTTCCAACTCACTCATGCTCAATTCACCAGGTGAACATCCGATTCCACCCTTTGCACCACCATATGGTATGTCTGCCACAGCGGTCTTCCATGTCATAAGTTGAGCAAGAGCATTGACCTCGTCAGGATCAACCTTAAAGAAAGGAAAACAGATAAAATTTTAGTACAGGGTGCCAGCATCTTGATCCGACAACAGGTGCAACTTCATATGTACAGAGGAATAAGAAACAAGAGACGAAACTGGATCCAGGAGAGATCTATGAGATGGGATCGATGAGAGATCATGACAACTGCATCATCTATGTATTTTTTGTTCATACGTATTCCAAACCCATCCGCATGCATATAGAACATGCAATGAAGCATGCATTACATACATGCATACAGACATACACATCATGTATAAATGACATAAATACAGTTATGTCTTATTTTCCTATCATTATACTTTGAAATGCATTTCAGGCGTAGGCCACTAAATATTTTGTTGCCTAGAAGATTCGAGATATTGTATTACAATTATGACATACCTTCACCTGATTTAATACGGAGATGAGATTCAGATGGAAAAGATCCAAACAAGAAACAACATTTCAAGAAGTTTAAGCTAAATGAATGGAATGTCCAGTGACTATCAAGTCATCAATGTCCTACCTGCTGTGGCCTCTGATGCCCAAGCTTGTTACAAGGATATTTCTCTTGGGATGTTCTTTTTTCTTCTAAATCTATTAAATCAATGCTGAATATGACTACCATGAAATAAGCATTTAGTAGACGCAGCATTGGCATCTAGGGGAAAGAGGAAGGAAAATTGCATTGGCTGGTGGTATATATGATTCTGGTCCCAACTCTCCTCCGTTTCCTAAGATGTTCATCATATTTGAAACAACAGAGAACCCCTAATTTCAAATTAATGAGATGCAAGAAATAGCAGGAAACATTAATCTTTGGGTGAGCAATATTATGGTCAGATAAAGCTCAGGAGCCCAAAAAAACTGCACGCAATGCTCAATGGGCAAGATACCAAGAAGAGAGTATGTAAAGATTTTAGTGTTTCAAGGTTGAACTCATTCTGGAGATGGCAGTCATGCGGTAATGTACTACCTCGGCAGTGCAAGCAAATGTTAAATGACGTAAAATGATTATGCAGAATTAAATCGGAGATCATGGATATGCACGATTATGTCCAACTGTCCATTGGTTGGAAGAAAAAGGTGAATTGAAAGACATAATGGTGTGTAAGCTGCGGGACAAGAGATAGATTCCATCAACTTAAGATGTCTACTGTCTAGGAACTAGAAAAAGGAAGGCTCTGGCTCACAGGAGCACCCTAGGGGCACAGATCATCCATATTGATAAATAATTTGGTATACACGTGAAGTAATAGGAGGCTTGGTAACCATTACGATATGCCATCATTAGCTTTCATCTTCCAACAGATGCAAATTAAGCCATCAACCCCCCCCCCCCCACCCCCCCCCAAAAAAAAAAAGAAGAAGAGATCAATGCAAACATGAAACGCCATAACTTCATTGAAAATTGCAAGATAATGATATAGCAGCAACATCTTTTCTTGGAACAAAATCTTCTAAATTGAGTTACCAGGAATATCCCATCCCCTAGATGATCTGGTAACCCACTCACCATTACAGATTCGAACAACCACAGACTAAGCATACGAACATGCAATTCAACAAGATATCTTGCGGGGGGGGGGGGATGATGTTGTGTGTCTAATTATTAATAGGGGATGGTAAAAGGATGACATCCGAGAAGAAAGGGAAGTAAAGAGAATAAGGGGGAAAGAGTAGATGTCACATTTAATTGTCCCGTAAAAATGTCAACAGAAAAACTTTCAGCTGAATATAGAATGGTGTAATAAGAATTGTGCAAGAGAATCAAATCGTCAGATATCAGCAGATGTACTCGGAACTCATGCCGTCAAGAAGAGCAATATAAACCCCATCGATCGCCGGATGGAGTCAGTTGGGAGGACTCCTCATCCGAAAGAAACCGAAAAATTCCCGCTTTGGATCATCAAGAGAAGCCCAGTCGCCCGATGGAACAGAATGCAGCAAGAATGCGCACCCCCACCCCCCAGTCCAGAAAAACAAAAGAGTAAAAAAAATCTAAAAGGTCAGAAAACGGTGGGGAGTTGGGAATCTCACCTCGGGATGATACCGGATGCCGCCTTTCATCGGGCCCCGGGCGTTGTCGTGTTGTACCCTGAACCCT
This sequence comes from Amorphophallus konjac, assembly GCA_022559845.1. Taxonomy (NCBI): domain Eukaryota; kingdom Viridiplantae; phylum Streptophyta; class Magnoliopsida; order Alismatales; family Araceae; genus Amorphophallus; species Amorphophallus konjac. Next base: position 9,024,733 of record CM040127.1, on the reverse strand, counting down.
ACATAGGACACCAGCGTGCCGTCGTCCTTGGGGATGGTGCACTCCACCTACCACACAAACCCAACCGGATCAAAAAAAACCACCTTTCCCCAATTAATCTCAGCGGAAATCGATCGAGGGTGAATCCCTCCTTCCCTCCCTCTTGTACGTACCTTGATCTCCCGGAAGGGGATGAAGAGGCTCCTCTCCAGCTTGGCGTCGAGGCCCAGGAGGCGGGCGGCGTTGCGGAAGTTGCGGCTCGTTGCCACCAGTGAGTTCATGGCTGCTGCTGGACGGGCACTTTGGGAGAGAGTATGGCAAAGCGAGGATGCGAGGGGGAAGCAGCCGGCGAAGAAGAAGAGTGGGCAGGGAGAGGAAGCAGAGATCGCAGGCTGTTTCCAGATGGCTGAGGCGATGGAGGAGGAGGAGGCGGAATTAATACGAGCGGGGTAGAAGGATAAGATCGCGGGCCTCGATCCGTCGTCGTCGTCGTCGTCATCACAATCGACTGATTCCTCCTTTCCTTACGCTTTCTTGGCTGCCTCGTGCGTTGACTGTGCTTCCCAAGAAAGAAGAACCAGCGCTTTTGGAGGACATGCAGTGCAGGGGGAGGCGTGCCTGTCGAGTTGGGGAAACGCAGATCCACTGTTTGCGTGATGATCTCCGCCATATAGAGGCGCACGCAACCCCGATAAAAGGTGGGCCGGGCCCGGCCCGGCCGGGCCTGGGGGAGCGGGTGCGGTTTCCAAAAATATTGATATTTTTGCAGGTTAATGTTTAGGCGTATAATCGTGAATTTTATTTTGCATATTATTTATTTCTAATGATCTCATGACATCATCACAATACCTGTGGACATGTCTTTGTCGTCACTATCTTTTATTATTCGGTTAAATTCTTTTATGTAATCTTAGTGAGCTTGTTTAGCTATAGTTTGAAGATGATTAAAATAACTTTAATCTCTTATGAACCCCTCTTTCCTCTTTAACCATCTCATTTTTATTGTTATTTCTCTCTCTTTGGTGTGATATGTCTTTCAAAAAGTTCCTTTTTCCCATATAGGGGGTCTCTTCGTCTGTAAACTCAACTGAATGGAAAACCTCTATTAGTAGCGGGCAACCATAAGAAACATTTTGGAAGGTTTTTAATATAAAAATATAGAATTTAAAATATAAAGTAAAATTAAAATAATTATTTAGAGTTCCTTGAGAGAGTCGGAAATTTGCTTTTTTCCCCTTGTTATAATGTCTCTTACCTTGCCCTCCCCCCCCCCCTTGATTTTTCTCCTCTTTACTTATAACCCTTGACCGTTAACTCCCGTTACCATCTACTTAGAATTTTGCATAACAACGAAGTGTTAATATATATATATATTAACATTTTTAAAAATGTTTTAATAAATGTTGTACGTTTTGATATTATTTTAACATTTTACCACCTTAAAATATACATGTCATTTTTTATTAGTTGCAGTAGATTATAGTTCGCCGACTTAGTCCGACGCGAGATGACTCAGACGAATCTACTTAGATTTACGAAAATCTGAGACATGATTTAGTTTGACTCAGACTGAGTCGTTCTTCCCTCACTCTCTGCCCTTTTATGTGACTTTGTAGACGTGCTCCGGTGAGGATCCGACGGTAGTGACGAGGATCTGACAATGGTAGACGAGATCCGATGGTGACGATGATGATCCGACCAAAATAGACGTTGCTAGTCACGACGGGGGGGGGGGGGATTGTTGAGGGTGAGGTGAGGGTGCCAAGGTGGACTATCTGGGTGAGAGAAGAAATTATTGTCATGGTGAGAAGATGGAAGAAGAAAGATTTGTCGACGAGGTGAGAGATGATTGAGTCAACCTGAGTCAGGTGTGACTGGTGATCTCCATCTGATGTGAATCACTAGAAGTTGTCAAATCTGGTGGGAGGCTACGTAAGTAAAGCATAGAAAAAGTACAAGGAGATGTTTCCGACGGGGAGAGATAAAACAAGTCCGACCTCTGTCATGGACCCTAATTAAATATATTTAAATAATTTTATAAATAAAACTTATCAAAAACGAAATAGAATTCCTAAACATGGCATGGCATGCCCGCCTGGGCGGCGCACGTTTTTGAGATTGCGTCACGGCGCAGGGATCTATTTTTGTCCAGGACCTTGTGAGTTGCTGAGCTGTTTGCCGGAAAACCCGACCTAGTCGCCGCGTAGGCACTGACTGCGGATCAGCACCCTCGAGCCGCCGCGTCTGAACTGACGTCAGACTCCCAAAGTGGTCGTCGACTCCAGCGTCCGATTGGCCACTTTCGCACGCGTCGCAGGCGGTCGGCGGCCCCCGGGCGATCGTCCGGTTTAGGTAAATGGTGGCCGTCCAATATCTCCTGGGCGCGACCGTGACCTCCGATGTCCCATGGACAAATCTCCCCCGGCTTAAATTGGAAAAAAAAGAGGGTACTCTGCTATACTTTAAATGGCAAATTTATGTTTATATACATTTATACACCAAATTCTTTCAATACACGTTAAATAAGAATAGAAAACCACGGCTCCATCTTTTGGGCTCTCCAAGATGAGTAGTATTTTTTTTATAATAAGAAATTTAACACAAGTTTAGGATTTAGTATGGACATCTGACCTCTTCAGTTCGATATTTAATAAGATCATTGATTAACGTATTATCTATTTATAATTAATGTAACAGTTAATCAAAAGTGTATAATGAAAAATTAAGAATTACTCGTCGAATAATTTTTCACTCATCTCATGTCTGAATAGTAGGACTGTCAATGGGTCGGGTCGGCCCGACATACCCGCGGGCCTGGCCCGATTTCGAGCCGGGCCGCAAGATCTTTTTCGGCCACGAATTTTTAGTCGGACCTAAAAGTCCGGCCCGACTAGACCCGCGGGCCGGGCTCGGGCTTTGAGTTTAGCCCGCGGGCCAGCCCGTTCTCTTTTTTTATTTAATATCAAAATTTTAAAAATTATTTACTTAAAATTAGATTATTTTATCTAAGTAGAAAGTTTAAAACTCTCTTTGCACACAAATTATGTAATTAATATCAAAATTTTATTTAATTTAATGAGATTATAAGATTTATATTATTAAATATATTAATTTTTTTTATTTTATTTAAATTGTCGGGCCGGGCCGGGACTTAATCGGGCTTTGTATTTTTTATATAATGTCGAGCCCGACCCGGCCCGGCCGGACATAGGTCGGGCCCGGGCCGGACTCGGGCCTTAATCTTGATAAGTCGGGCCCGGGCCGGGCCGATCTAAACCCGGCTCGGGCCCGGCCCATTGACATCCCTACCGAATAGGCCACCTCACATGTCAGATCCATAGATGATAGATTCGACTTCGATGTCAATTTCGGTCGGTCCAAAATCGAAACGATTTTATTTTCGACCCAAAATTAAATAAATTATTATTTTTTGACCAATTACAAGGTTTCGATTTTAACCCGATTTCGACCAAAACGTTTCAGCCATCCTTGATCCCGTCATCTAACGGTATTAAAAAAATAAAAAATAAAAAAAATCAGGTTGTGTAAATTTGAAAAAAATGAAAAATGTTTGTTCTTTTCTTTTTAGGTCATTGGATGCCCATTCTCACATTACAAGTTGTATGTTTGGATAAAGGAATAACAGTCAATCGATCTGCAAGGTCATAAATAATATATATATATATATATATATATATAAAATTAAAATGTAATTTATTATAAGAGTATGGATCGGAGACGACATCCGCATTCCTCAGATATAAGATGCCGTCTCCGATCGCTCATAGAAAGCCCAATCCACAAGAAACACGGGTGACCCCTCTTGACCCAAACAGTATTCCAATTACAAATCGGATTGGATCTTATGAATCCTAGACCCATTCGGTTGCAGACCAATTTGCAATCTTATGACTGCTCACAGCGTTTTTTTTTAACCTTCTGTGAGCACAAGTTAAATTGAGGCTTAGGCCCCACGATAAAATAGCATGTTAAAAAGATTAAAAAAAATAAAATTCTAGATTGCACCTTTTGCAGTGGAGCAATTGTTACTCCGAAACTATTGATGAGGTGAGGTTTAGGAGTTGGTATATCGATTGTTTGCGAGTATAGTGTAAGTAGCTTGTAAAATATTTTGAGCAAGAGGAATGTGACCCAATGCATACAATTTTCCCAAACACTGTATATTCGTTCGTTGAGAAACACTTAGGGCCACTTTGATAATGGGTTGGGTTAAGGGGGGGTGGTCTACTCGGGTTGGCCCACCCATCCCTTAACCTAACCCGGGTGGAGTAACTCATTCCACCTATTTAAGTGGAATGAGTTAATCCACTTTAACCCTATCCGACCCGGGTTAAGGGAAAAGGTATCAAACAGGGAGTAAGTCAACCGACCCCAGTTAACCCATCCTAACCCACCTTAACCCATTATCAAAGAGGCCCTTAATACCTGTCCCGTGACGGCCGTGTGGCCAATCCCGTCCCGGACGGATAATCGCCCGAGACAGACACCAAGCATCACTCTTCATCTCATCTGGACTTTTTGCTGGAATCGATTGTTGTAACCAGTTGATCTCCCATTGATGGGATAAAGCTTTATCATGATTCTATAAGTTATATGAAGTGAGATGCAGGTATGTTATGTAAAATGGGGCTCCACCGAGAACAGTAGAAATAAGAAGAATTAGCTCATCCAGTGTCAGTGGCACAGTGGACACCTCTCCTCCTTGAAAAGAGGAGTGAGTAGATTTAGATGCCACTCATCCACACTATCTGTTGGGCGGGCACGGGCACCTCACATAGATGTTGGAAGGTCATTTGGGTGACCCCTATAATAGATTCCCCCCTCCCCTCCTATTTTTTCGCTCCTCTAGGGCGCGTTTGACACTCCAGTGGAGTGGATTACGAAAGTAACTTCCAATCGTTGGAAGGCTCTTTGTGAGAGATAAACATATTAATACTCAAAAAGTTAATCTCCCATTTTAAAAGTGAATTTTTAAAGTTAGAGAGAGATATGAATAATAAGATGTCTTTTTCTCTCAAATTTAAAAGCTCTTTTTGATGAAATTTTAAAAAGAGAAAGTAAATTCTAATCATTGAAATAGAGTCCATATATTTCATAATCTCCCATGTCAAAATTCACCTCTTCTCACGTATATTCCCAAACGCACCCTTAATCTCGTTCCCGATAGGGAAAAAAAAACATTTGCTCCAACACCCCATCGGAACCTTTCACTGCACATTTTTTTTAAATATATATGACTATCAAAAGTAATTTTTTTGTAAAAATCTATCTTACATTTGTATTTACATGTACATCCTCTTAACGAAAATTAAATGTCACGTATGTCCTTATCGCCACTTTTTTGTTATAATACCATTAAAATCTACTAAAAGAGTGATCACGAAAGCATCTAAGTATTCTACAGATATTATGAGGGAAATTCACAGAAAGGACATGCAGGATATTAAAATCACATAAGGTGGATATACGTGCAAATACAAATTCAGGAATTTTTTTCACATAAATTCACTTTTAAATTAACAGGGGTATACCGTATACATGCACAAAGCCCAATTTTACAAAAAAATCACAGTAGCTCCTATTATGCCATAATACACCGCACCACAGACCACTTAAACAACAAAATAAGAGAAATGCTTCGTGCAACACCCCGCCCCGAAGTTACACTATTTTTTTTATTTTTAATTTTTTTTTGAGACGTAGACCTCGTGTCAACCATCTCTCTCTCTAAAAAATGAAAAAAATATGAACAATATAAATACGAGATTTACAATGTCCATCAGAGATTATTATTATTTTTTACTTGACCCCCATGCCACATTAGATGATGACGAGACCGTCACACCGAGATAATTTGATGCCAAGACCGCATCAAAAAAAAATTCAGAAAAACAAACAGGTGCAACACCCCCTCCTATCCGACTGTAATTACCCGCGATATTACACTAAACATTTCTCAATAAGTAAACATAAGGAGATGTGTGTTCTAAACGCTGACATGTCGACCAGCACTTCACTCAAACTATCTGTCAAAGGATTCCATAGGATGAGAAAAACAATAACGAAGGCAGAAACCTGTTGCTCATAGTCCGAATCATGATGATCGTAGTGAAGAGCTTTTCCTTAGAAAATTCGACCGACACATCATTTATTCACCCTCCTTGAGGTGAAAGGGGCCACCAAATGACTGGCACGACTTGATGACTCGAGAACTAAATTCTATCACAATACAGTTTCACCATAGCCATCGGAGTGAAGGTAGAGTTGAGCTCAACTCAACAAGACGACGAGCTAAATCCCAGTTGCGCATACTCCGGTTCATGATCGAACATTTTCACTAAAAAAGTGTCCTTCAAGATGATTGCATGAGACATGCAGCGTTTATAAATGAAACACGACCGGGTTACATCGAGGACAGTCTAGTGTTTGCTGCCACAGGACTTTGATTCAGAAAAATAACGGTAACAAAGAGAACGAGATTTCATACAACATAATTTCAAGTGGGATGAGCCAGATGGATGACTCAAATAACTTGGACAACTGCTGCAGTGATGTGCATACGCATGCAACTTTCATCGACTCTGGCGATCATCAACATCATCAACATCCATATATTTCTCTTGGATAGCAGCTGTCGTAGATCAATGCATTAAGGAAAACTACCTGAACTTTTTATATGGCTCGGAGCCATTACTTTGATCAAACAAGTGGCATATGCATGAAGCATCCGGAATCATACTATCCTCATCCTTCAAATACTTTTATTGCATTAATACTATGGGACAGGTAGTCTTAAGCAAAAACATCTAACCTTCAAATAAGTTTTGGTTACGAAGTTAATAACCTATTGAAAACAATGTATGGCCATGCCAGAGATCAGTTGGACTAGAGACTACATCAGAACAATTAGGAGATTTTACGTAAAAGTATGAAAGAATTTTCCTTTTTTTTTGGGGGGGGGGGGAGTGGATGGAGGATAAAAGAACAATTGAACGATATGCATTCCACTTGAAAAACCAAACAAACTTACTGTAAGTCTTTTTGATCTTCAAAAACTATTCACACCTATATCTTGGAGAATGTTAGTGAGTGAAGAAAACAAACAAACTGAAGCCAAATAAAAGGGAATTTTGAGGAAATTTATGCACTAAAGATCCCTAAAGACAAGCAAGAAAAAAACTGGTCCTAATCATGCATTCACGAGTAAAATAAACTAATGGAAAAGGATATCTATAATAGTCCCAGTCAAGTGGGGCAGCAGCAATTTTGCTGAACTCAACGACGCTCCCTTCAATGCCAGCAAAAATGTACCCATTGCTTTTATCTATCAATTTCACAAGATTTCCCACACTTTCTTTATCCTGAAGACAACATGGAAATTCAGTTTAGTGCACATACCACTGAACATGGTCATAAATGCAGAAAGAAACATGCCTGAATGTCTAAGGTTGTAAAATTTACTAAGCCAAAATCTTCAATCACATCACAGAGTTCCTTCGTGAGTTTCCTGAAGTAAAGAAAGAGAAAGTTACAGGCTCAATATTATAATATTCAGCTCAGCTAAATGATTAAAATCTGCAATTTTTAACGAGAAATTTTAGAGGTGGGTAATAAAACTCATCTCTGTAAATGGCAGTGACTTGGCAGCTTATCTTATGTAACTATCAACCAATCTTCTTATGTAATTTGCAATTATATCAACATGACCATGGACTAATTTTCTAGTTGCTTCAAGTTGCTTTCTTTATTTTGTACTTTTGTAGAAGCTAGAAACTATAAGGCCTCTACTTCATACTTTCTACAGCCTGTAAACCATGATGCTTACACATTTCAATCAAATAGATAAAAAGAGAGATCTCAAGATGAGGGGGGTTCCCAATGGTAAGGTAGCAATGATGATACTGCCACAAATGGCAGACCACAGTAGCACAATAGCGACCCATGGCGAGATTGCTACTGCCTGCCACTGGTTGCAACATTAGTGCCACTGCAATTGCATACAACAATAAATGCCAACATGGGACCATCACTGGCTGTATGACATGCAAGGACCAACTGTGTTCACAATCTGGTAGCAGCCAGCTACCAGACAATAAATTGAGGAGAGAGAGTGGCTGCTTGTAGATAGAGACAAGATAGAGAGAGGAAAGAGTGGGGATATGGACAAAGATGGGGAACTGATACCACAACCTTACTGACAGATGTCACAACCTTAACCATTGCAGGTTGCAAACAAAGGGCAAGAAAGGAGGAGCCAGATTGAGGGAGCAGCCATTCCAGCTGCCACTGTTTACCAGGTGACGGAAGGAAAGATAATGAGAGTGGTAGAGACAGAAGGGACAAGGGATAAAAGAAGAGGAAGGGGCAAGCTCAGGAAGCAGTCTTCCTAACTCTCATTGTTTACCAAATAACAGAACGAAAGAGTGGTGGAGACGGAAGGACAAGGGAGTGTAAAAGAAGAGAAAGGGGCAAGTTGTTGCAGCCATATTTGCACAGGTGCAGAGAAGGGGGGAGATGGTGGGGGAGGAGAGATGATACAACAGCTAATTTGATACAGCACTTTCTAGTGTAGGTGGCATGTGGTACAGAAACATTTCTAATTTATTCCAAACACATACATGATCCTGTTGCGGTAACATGCAAATCCTGACAATATTCATAGAAGGAAAACTCAGTAACTGAATGAGATCGGTAGGCAAGGAGTAGAGCCAGCAATGAGCTGAGCCAGTCATGAGCTTGTTTAGCCAAATGGGCCAAGCTGATTCTAGACTCATTTGACTTGAGCCTTCTTGGTGAAACTTGGCACATTGGCTCAGAAGGCAACTCCATTAGATTGTATATATTATTATTATTATTATATTTTACTTGCTTGTACAGTAATTTTTTTGGGATCTTATTGGGCTAGTTTCAGCTTGATATGAGATGCATTGACTTGACTGAGCATCAGCTTGCACTCTACTCAGCTTGAAGTTGAGCTAGGATAGGCTACAATTAAGAATTTGGGGTCTAATGATGGGGATTGAACTGAGCTCAAGCTCTATGTTTTTTGTCAAGCCAAGCTTGAGCCTGCAGAAGCTAAATTGACTCACTTGTTTCCACACCTAACAAGGGAGAACAGTTAAGAAAAAGGAAAAAAGATTTAAAAAAGGCAATAGATGCAACAAACAAGGCAACATCTTGAAAGTCATATCACAAACAAAATTAAGAATTTGAAGCAATGGGTCAATAGCAATCCATGCAAACAATGCACATAAATCATACCTATACTTTGCTGATCTAGGATCTTGATCGAGATGGTGTTGCAAGTATGACAAATCTTGAACATCAGTATAATACTCAAGATTGTATGCTGCAAACAACAAAAAATTTGCAGTACATGAATGTGATCAGATAGACCTCGACTAACTATTAGCGTAACAATTTTGTTTAAAAAAATCACACAAATTACCTAATTTCCCATAGCTCTCAATGAGATCAATCTTAGATAGAACATTGATGTGAGGAAGTTCCAGATGTAACGTAGTCGTTAGAGAGAGAAGCAATGCACTCACGTATTTTCCAGGATCACTGCATAGATGTGAATCAACTAAATGCACAGCAGTCAACTGCAGAACATAGAAATACCACTAAGAATTACATTGTTTTTAGTCGCGACAAGGAAAATGTATTTCATTAGGCTACAAAATTGTGATTAAACTTGTGACAGTTAGAAAAGAGGTAAATTGATCATACCCTGAGGTCCATTTTCCTTATGAGTTTAGAAATAACATTCTTAGCATTTGAGTGGAGGAAGAAAAGTTCAACTTGGCCAGGAAAATCAAACAGAAGATAGTGATCTACAAAAGAAAAGATCACAAGTCAGAAACAAAACATAAACAAAAGCGACATGAAAAGATAGAGCACGGTACTATAACTAGACTATTTTCTATTCCCAAGGTAAATGAGTCGCATGAACCAAAATACATTGACAAGGCAGATAGTCAAAAGAATTGGCGAATCAATCAAGCTGATAATCAAGAAATACTCTGCACATGTGAAGATATCAAATAGCAGTTTATGAGTAGAGAAGAGAAAATGTAGTTTATCACTCCTTCATGACAAACTGTGGCAGGAAGGAAGAGCAAGTATAGGGTCACCTTTGATAAGAGGTTGCAGTTTGGACTGTAACCAGTCTACATTCTTCTCTAGGTAATCCATGCAATAAACAAGACCTGCATTTAGTCTTACGCAATCAGATTAATAAGTCACAGAGAACTGCAGTAGGATATCAGTCTTCCACTGAGTAACTAGAATACAAATTTGTAAATAGAAAGAATTTGACAAATAATTGTTTAGTAATAACCTAACCTCCATTGGGGCCAAGATTATGTTCAATCATCACATCACTAAGCTTTATGAGATCCTCAATGTTCACAGCACATTCGTATCTGTGTACCATGTGGTGGGAGGGGGGGCGGGTGGAATCAACTAGCGTTCATTAACTCTTAAAAATGATGTAAAATCTTGCAAACAACGTCAATGATTTCAGATGCAAAATAAAAATCTCAGGTGAGGGAGTGATTATTACGGTAGCTCGTCGTTTGCAGGATCCAAGTTGATGACGGCCACTTTCCTGCAATACAACAATGATAAACACACACTGTGAGCAATCCGGCTGTTTTGAGTTACGATGACCACTCTGTCCCACACACCCATTTTTTGCCCTAACTCTGCCATGCGACTCTTTGTTCGATTATTATTGCAGCTTCGAACTCTTGATTTCGGTACCACAATTAAGTTATCCCCGTATATCGGAATCCTATCAACTACTAGACTAGACTTAAAAAGTTGAGTGCACAACAATAAACACAATGGGGAAAAACTGAGAAGGGCTTCGAATAGGAGCAAACAGAAGAGGGGAGGTGGGAGAGGAAAGAGAGGGATCTCCTCGACACCATGAAAGCTAGAGACTGACAAACAATCTACAGAGGAGGTGTCGCAAGAGCACAAAGGAACAAGGGTACCGTTCCCCTACGGGCGTACCTGCCGATGATCCTGAGGAACTGCGACATGCCATTGCAGTAGGTCGTCTTCCCCGACCCCGGCGGGCCGATTACGATTTGCCCGAACACCATCCCCCTGTTTGTTGCCCAGTATGAGAAAGGAGCAGCTTTTCCCTATCTCCCGTGGCAGCGGAGGAACAAGGAGGGAGACAAGATGTGGGAAAGCAAGCAGCGAAAATGGAAGTCTTATAGCAGCAGCACCCCCAGGCTACTAGACCTCGTCACCGCCTTGATGTGGAACGAGCGTGCGATATCGTCGTGGGAGGGAACCCGACTCCACCGGCCTGGGTCGTGAGGGGTTGACTGGCAGCGCGGTCGCTGCTGCAGGGGCTGAGGCGGCGGGGCGGGTGCTGTTGGCCGGGAGGTAGGGATGCGGCGGATCGCGGCCGGCAACAGACTCGGAGGCAGCAGAGGCCGGCGACCGTACGGTGGCAGAAGGTGGCCCTGCTGAGAGTGGGTTGAGAGCGGCGGTGCAGTCGCTGGCTAGTCTCTCTCTCTCTCTCTCTCTCTCTCGGGGAAGGCAGCTCGCCGGAGGGGGAGAGGGGGGCTGGGTGGAACGGGGGTGGGGGGCCAGAGCAGTAGGGAGAGGGGTGCTTCTCCGGAGGTGGGAGGGCGTGGCGGGGCGGAGCAGCAGGGAGGGTTGGGGGCTTACGCCGGAGGTGGGAGGGGGTGCGGGTGCGGAGCAGTAGGGAGAGGGGGGGCCTTCCCCAGAGGTGGTGGGGGGGAGGGGCGGAGCAGCAGGGAGAAGGGGGGTTCGTCGGAGGTGGTAGGGGGGGTGGAAGGGCGGACCAGCAGGGAGGGGGCGGGGGCGCCTTTGTCGAAGGTCGCGGCGGGGGTAGAAGGGCGGAGCACCCAGGGAGGGAGTCCTTCGCCGTTGGTGGGAGGGCTGGAGTTTTGGATATTTCAATTACTCTCACCGTTTTAACGACCTATTTCACTTAATATCAGGGCTGTCAATAGATCACAGATTTTTTAGTCGGGTTTAAAAATATGATCTGATTAAATTTACCAGCAGGTTATCAGGTCAGACTCGACTAGACTTATGGGTCCAGAATATTAATTTTTATTATTTTTATTATTTATTTAAGTTATCGGATGGGGTCTTAATCAGACTTTATATTTTTAAAATAATGTCGGGTCCAACTCAGCCCGACCCAACATAGGTCAAGCCCGGACGAGCCTCGTGCTTTAATATTGATAAGTCGGACCCAGACCCGACTAAAAATTCACGGGTCGATAATATTAATTTTTATTATTTTTATTATTTATTTAAGTTGTCGGGTCGAGTCATACCTTAGTCGAATTTTGTATTTTTAAAATAATGTCGGGCTCGGCCCGGCCCGACCCGACATAGGTCGAGCTCGGACCTAGGCCTGACTCGGACTTTAATATTGATAAGTCGGACTCGAACCAGGCCGACCTAAACCCGACCCGAACTCGACCCAATGACAGTCCTACTTAATATTCTCCTCTAGTTGACAGTCGCTCGTCCACGTCCAAAAAATGCAAGGTATAATTTGTTGGATAAAAATATTTTCTCATACGTTAATTATTTTAGATTATAATAAAATAAGTATTATTTTGATGCTAAAATTTAAATTTCACACTTACTAAATATTTCACATGTTTAACTTTCAGTACTCCAAAGACTTAGTCAAAATTAAGTGAAATAAAAGAGGAAATCTTAAAAGTCATCGTCTTAAAACTAAAACGAGGATGATCTTATAACTCATCCTCCTAGAAGTATGATCCTAAAAATCATCATCTTAAAATTAAAAAGAATACGATCCTAAAGTCATCGTCCTAAAATAATAAATAAGACATCCTAAAGGTTTCGTTCTAAAATAAAAATAAGACGATGATACCACTCCGTTTTCATTTGAGAAACGAAGTTGATTTAAGATTAAAACAAGACGATGACATCACTACGTCTTTGTTTGAGAAACAAAGGTGATCCTAGATTAAATCAAGAAGATTATGGATTAAAATCAAGATGATAATATCATGTTAACACCACTTCATCTTCATTTTAAAAATAAAGACGAACCACGCTAAAAAAAGACGTTCACATCGCGCACTTACCTGAATTTGTCTCCTTTCTTATAACTTAAACGATACATGGTCCAAGATGTGAAACTCAACCGTACACACGAGTCAAATGAAAGATGGACAATACAACGTCCTCTCTCACAACGTCGACGATGCTAGAATTTGTTCAGTTAAATGACAAAGAAATTTGAAATAACTAAATCCACACGTATGTAAATAGACCCATGTAAAATGGAAAGAAATCCTAACTTTTCGTGACACTCTCTGGATGATAAATCTTTCGGGATAAATGTTTATCTAAATAAAGTATAATTCATTTTAAGAAAAAAAATATAACTGTTAGACTATTCTTTTTTCTTGAACTCATCTTTAAGTACTAATCATACCGTAAATCCCTTTGTCGATGAAATTACTTTTTCTATTGAGTCAAAAATTCTCTCCGCACATCAAATTTAAAATACTACTACTTTATTCTCTACTAACTATACATGTACACCAACCGTCTTGTATATAACAGATACAAGGAAGCTCAGGGTATTTATAAATACCTCAGAAATTCAAAGAATAACAACGAGCTGACCGATCATTGAGAGCACTCAACGATCTTTCTCATGCTTACAAGCGATCTTCAAGATTCCTGGATACCTGTGCTTAAGAGAGACTTCACTAAACTTCATGCATCATCCTTGAAGTCTCTCACTCTCTCTCACTCTCGGAAGCCATTAAGAAGAAGGAGAAGGTCTTGTGTCCGCAACGATCATTACATTCTCCTTCTTCTTAATTCGTATTTCATATTCTTTATTATCTGTATTGACCGCATTGCTCGTTAAGGAGTATTTTGTGATAGTTCTGTAAAACTTTTTACAGATTAATTATCAGAGCATTTGTTGTTTGGGAAAATCATCGCTAGGAGTGCTAGGATGATCTACTAATACCTTATAAATCAATTGGGTATTGGTTCCTAGAAAATTAGTGGGACAGATTTGCTGAGACCTTAAACTAAGTTGGGGAGCTGGCCATAGAAAACAATGGATGTAACCTGGGTTAGTAAAGTTAGTAAAACCCAAGCGAGTTGTAAGGGACTAGACGTAGGGAAACTTAGGAGAGTTGAGCAAGTATAAAAATCTGATGTTCTTATGGTGTGCTCGTGATTCTAATTTTTATTTTTCGCCATATTAATTAGTCTAATTTTAACATGTTATTATTTTCAAAGACACACCTATTCACCCCCTCTTTAGGGTGTGACCGGCTATTAGCATAATCACATCATTTCAAATTATTTCAAAGATATTCTGAAAAATATATCTAAACGAGTGATTTACTTGACATATATATATTTATAGGATATTTATGCTTTTTACCATGTCCACAACAGTAGAGAGGGATCCCGCTCAGAGGAATTTTACTTTGCACAGGGCCGTAAGGCCTCTGTAGGCGATGGGGATGTGCCCCTCCAAGATATCTACTGCACGGTCGACCGAGGGTGTCGGCGTGGTAGGGAGCACATGAAGCCAAACGGAGGGTTTTTGCAGGTGACAAGAAGAACTCGAGCACGGTGGAGAGGACACGGGAGATGGAGGAGCCTGAGATTTCTAACCTCTGTAGATAACCATACGATTTGATTAATATGCGGATTTTTTAGATCTCGGATAATCCTATCTGATCTGCGTTCTTGTGTCCAAGACGTTATTGTTGTAATAATGTTAAATAAGCTCACAATAGCACTTGGATTTGTGTTATGGAGAGCCAATGCCGACTGTAATCCAAGTTTATTTTCTAGGACTGAAATAATATCTCATTGTCAAAATTTGGGATTCATATATGGGTTTTTTTCGTATGAAAAACACTTCATACATTTAGTGCACTAATTACACTTACGGGTGTAATTAGTGTGACACTTATTTTTTTTACTTTGCGTATCAAATTTATTTGACTCTCACGTTACGTCACCTAGTGATATGAGGTGGAGGTCAAGTAAGTTTGAGGTGAGGGCCACTCATGTGACACGAGGGATAAGTAAATTTGGAGTGGGGGTCACTAAAAAATTAAAAAAATTAAGTGTTACACTAATTACACAATTGAGTGTAATTAGTGCACTAGGTGCACTTAGTATTTTTATTTTCGTATTTACTCCCCCATAATATTTTAAAATCAGGGGAAAAACTTCATATTCCATCAATTCAACTAAAAGTCCCCTCCAATGCGGTGCCTGCACAGAGGGAGAGTGCTCGAGAGAGTAAGGAGGTTGCCTCTGACGAGAGAGAGAGAGAGAGAGAGAGAGAGAGAGAGAGAGAGAGAGAGAGAGAGAGAGAGAGAGAGAGAGAGAGAGAGAGAGAGAGAGAGAGAGAGAGAGAGAGAGAGAGAGAGAGAGAGAGAGAGAGAGAGAGAGAGAGAGAGAGAGAGAGAGAGAGTAACAAAGTCTAAAAAAATATATTAATTTTTTATGATAAGGGCTCAAATAACAATTGGATTATCTTAAGCAAAGTCTCGTGGGTCAATTCACTTCGTTAATTTGAGTCTATTAAATCTTACTGATTAATTTAAACGACTAATTCACTTATTAATAACGTAATTTTATGTAAAAATATCACAATAGGGTCAATATAAGACATGTCGAAAAGCTAATTTATTTATCTATGAATTTTATATTAAATATTTTTACAAAATATGACATATAATACATCAAGAATATAAAACAACGATTAAAATTATTATGAAAAATCGCTACAATGTCATTCATAAATACATCGAGAAGAAATTGATTTTTGTTTTCAGAAGATGGGTTTACGACGTTATGGTGGCTTCCAAGGGTCTACCGTGGAAATGGGTTGGCCGATGGGTTGCATGGGATTTGGTTTGCGATTGAAAAAGTATGAGGGGTTTTGTAAAAATATGCCCTCCAAATAAATCCTCTTGGTAATCGGATTATCCGTCGGATACTTTATTCGGATAACGATCGGATAAATTTGAATTCGAATTCGGTTCGAATTTTAAACGGATAATTATTAGGCCTACTTAGAGGTGAGTTGTGTTAGCCGTGTGAGAGCATCATATATTGTTTTCTAAAAAAAATAAAGAAAGAGTGAAATTTTTTTTTATTTTGAGAGATGTTATCAAAAGATTAGACTTTGTCCTAAAAAATAGGAGATAACTTATCAAGTGGGTGTAAGTGAATTTCTTATTTTTAAATTATATTTTGAGATCAAAAAAGATAAAAAATAATAATCAAATAATATATTAAGATTTAAGTTAATTATATATAGAATATGTATATCATTAGATTTTTATGGGTTCATATTCGGTCGGATAATATCGGACACGGATATCTCAATATTTGAATTCATATCTGATTAATAATCGGATATCCGATATCCGATTAAATTATCCGTCGGATATTTTATTTAGATAATTATCCGATTAAACGAATACGAATACGAATTCAGTTCAAATTTTAAACGGATAATTGCCAGACCTACTCTTGGTCATTTCCGGTTGATGAATTCTATCGAGGGGCTTACACGTGGGGGTTTGGCTTGGCGGTTCAGGAGACTCTCTCTCTCTCTCTCGTCCTTCTCCTACCCCCTCCCCTTCTGTGTGCTGCGAGAGGTTGAAGTAGAGAATAATAGAACCAAAAGAAGACAAGATTAAGAAGCATAAGAAGAGGACGCTCAGGATAGAAGAAGAAAGTCTGAATTTTGAAGAAGAATGAGAACGGTAAATTACGAGTTATTTAAATCTTATTATTTGAGAATGTTTTAATAATAATATATATATATATATATATTACTATGTTTAAGATAGAGATGAAATCACTACATATGCAATAACCGTCTAAGAATTGAGCGGGAGTTGTTATAAGTTAATTATAACGACAGATCAGCATATGATCTGAGTAGTATGACATGGATTATTTTGAGGATGAATCAATCGAAAGCTTGTGGGCTTGCAATGTGCCGGTTGAGAGCTGTGCAAAAGAAAATGGCTATTCAGACTAGGAGTTCCGGAGTGAAGTCATCCATCCCGAGAAAGAGTTGTCACTGCATATGAGGGTTGGGACAAAAATGAACTGGATTATCTCCGTATCAGAAAGTAGAAAATATTACTGGTTTGTACATGAAATATTTGGAATCATAATTTGCGAAGCATCTTTAAAGCCTAAAAGTTGTATTAATGGTGTATCTTTAAAGTCTAAAATATGCGTATTAAGTTAGTATATACGATCTCATTATTTATGATTGATCTCTGATTTGTCAATAATCGCAGTTGATTTAAGATCGATCGTCTCCCAATGCGTAGGTCATTCGTCAATATGCCTATCAGATGGCACTCCAGTACTAACTGATCTTTTATGTCGTGGTTTGCATGCACGTATGGCTACTGTAATAATGTTACAAATAATTAAGATCGACTGCACTGCAACTAGTATTAATGAATAAAGTCACGTATGAATATGACTGTGAGGCTAATTGTAAGACTTACGTATACGACTGATACAACACTAGACTATTTTGCAAGTCGACTGCAACATTGAATTATTGAGAACATTTGCTGATATGATATCTTCTTAGTTTCATTAATTACATTCATTGAATTTATTTATATGATTAGAATATGTGAAAAATGTGATAAGTGCATAATTATGTGTTTTGTAAAAGTTATTATGTAGTTTTAATGCCATTAGTCTTAAGACTCACATGTATTAACTATTTTTTTGGTAGATCAATAATTATATAGTTTTGACTCCGATAAGGAATAGGTCTTAGAGTGATCTCAGAGATATTTTAGATTATGTTGCATATAGAACATGGTAGGATAAACTCCCTTTGTTGGATGAATGTAAATTTTGACTTTTAAATTGAGAGATGTACAATACTATATGTGATATAAATTATATATTTATTTTTATAAAAATATTATGATTATATTTTATTAGAATTATAGATGATTTGACTTTTAGTGTCTCGTGAATTTCTCAATTCACAACGTATGTATATGATGTGATATCTTTGGACCAGATACGTGACAACAAGGAAGGAGGTGCCATAGTCGGAGGGGATGTACACATGCGCACGCGCACGCACGGGGATTTACACTTGCGCCCGCGCCCACGCACGTGCACGTGCACGCGTGCCCACACACACACACGATGGGAAAATAAAAAGTTAGAAGTATCTTAAGGGAAGGAATATTCTTCAAAATGAATGACATATTCTATTTTTTAACGTCCATTAACTTGATAGACTTTTTCCCTAAAAGTTTGAAAATTTGAGGGGCTTTTAGTTAAATAGATAGTGTAGAGGTTGAAAAGTGATTCTTTGAACCTCATGTTACACCTCCGAGATTTGTCTGTCAAGGAAGAGGAGGAGCTTTCCGAGAGGAACACCTACGAGCAAAGGGAAGGACGTCAGAATGAACCTCAGGTGTGATCTCAAGGGATAATCCTCCGATGTCTAAGTCAAACAAGTGTTCGTATAAGGTGAGGAGTGCTCAGACATAGACGTGAGTGCTCGGAAGAAGAAAATGAGTAAAGAGTATTATGAATTTAGTAAGCGTAAAATACTTACCTCCTTGCCGTCTGCCCTGGGCACTTCTTATAGGGTCACCCTACTCGAACATGTTTCTATCATTCACGTCTTTTGACTTACCGGGGGAACGATTGTCCAAGATCATGGGACGCTCGACCTTTCACCCTGCAGAAAGCGAGGGGACATGGGTTGTACTTTGATGTCCATTACTTCGCTATTATTTCAATAATATTTCCTAGATCATGCGCAACATGAATCGTGGAGCAATTACATGCCCAAGACACGGACCTTGGACTAGTCAATGTTGGGGCTTGATAGCTTTTAGGTGGACTCTTCCCTCCTCTGATTGAATAGGGAGACCTTTTCTTAATTTCATAAGATTATGGAAACACTAAAAGACCCTTGATATTTATACTGATGGGCATTTGGGTAACCTCTTCAATGAAACGGTCCAATTAAGGCTTGCTTTATGTTAATGATGTACACTTTTATCAATGAAACGGCCGACTCGCAGGTTTAAGTCTACACCATGGGCCAACCTTTAATGTTCGCGGGCTAGAAACAAATCTAACAATTGGATCACTACACATATGTAAGGCTGTTAACGGGCCAAGATGACCCGCATACTTTAGGCAGAGTTAGTCACGGGGTGGGTCACAAGCTCACACTTTGAGACCATCAATCAAAAGCAAGACAAAAATTAGACCCACTCTCAACCCATTGGCTCCAAAAAACAGCCCATGACCCACCCTCAACTGACCCGGCCCAAAAAGTCCGTGGACCACCCGAACAATTGACAACCCTACACTTGGTTATGAAGATTATCTACGTAAGTTTCAGGAAACTGCAGGTGAAGTAAATCGGAATCAATCGGAGCTCCGAATAAATTATTCGATCCGAAAATAAATCTCCGTATCCCTTGATAGGCTCGCATCTCCCACGCAACGATGATGTTATGGAAGTTTGCGGTACTTGTGTTTATCTAAAATTTGACTCCACATGGAAATGAAAAGATGCCCATTGTAGAAATGAAAAGGTCGATTCATTTTCCCCATGAATCCAACATCGTTCATAACCGAAGATGATTTTTATAGCATACCCACCACAGACATTCTCTAATACTGAACCACCATTTCACAGCCCTCCATAAAACATTGGCCAAGCAACTATGCCTCAAGAACAATGAAAATTCCCAAAAGGCAGGAACAAGTACACAAACAAACCATTGCCGGGGCCATCTCTTGCTTGCAAAAGACAGATTTTAACCAGACTACAAATCTCCAAAATTAATAACTCTGTTACAAAAAACACTCAACAACAACATTGCAATCCCAAATATGTGGACGAGAATCAAACACCATCAAGCACTCTAACAAATGCAGCTAAAGTACAAGTTTAATGGGAGGCATATTTTGAGAGCTAGTTGAAAACACCCCTCCACTTGGACTTTGAATGACCAGGAACGAGAAGCATTCTAGTTACAAAGGGAAATCGCATCTGCCACCTTCACTCCATCATAAAAGATGAAGATCGTACCACTTTTTAGGGGAGAAAGGGGAGCTGCGCAGCAAACAGTAACCAAAAAACCGGAACCGACAGATCTAAAACCTGAATCTACCATATCCACCAACTCCAGACGCCCCATATCCACTGTAGGATTGAGACCTTGACAAAGAATTAGGATAAGTAGCACTCGGCAGCTGGGAGTATGTTGACCGCAAACCTGTGTCGACACCATAACCACTGCTGTAACTGCTAGCAACCGGTTGTGTGTGTCCAGATATGAGTTCCTGCAAGGAAAGGGAGGGGATGAAAAATAAGCAAAGAAACACCTCTATAACCGCTGTTGCAACTGTTGGTGCTTGGTAGGAAGACAACGCACACAATCCCCCACTGAGTTTTCGTATGATCAGTTATGTTGTTGAAGAACAACACCCTTCCCACTCCCCTCCCAAACCCCCCCTCCCACGGCCACACACGCTGACACACATCAAAAAAAAGGAACAACACCCCAACATGCACAAGCCCACAACAAAATGGATTTAGAAGATATTTTTGACGTGTAAAGGATGCGGGGTATAATATTCTTACATGAATGAGCTCTTGGGCAGTCTGAACCTGGTCTGTAGTGCCCTTAATCTCCACTGTCAACTCATTAGGCAAATCACTGGTCTCTTGAAGTGTGATAACCGCTCCACTGGTACGACGTACATATGCAATGTTTTTCCCATCAATACCAATAATATCCTCTGCATGTGAGAGTGGAATTTGCATTGTCTGTGTAATCTGAAAGGCAACAGTTAAAAAAATGATGTAGAGTCAGGGTCAGAATATATCCGAAATGGAATGAACAACATGAACCTTACAAAAGCAGATGATATTTACCAAGCGAACTAACTAGATATACAGGTGCGCACAAGCAATGGTATTTTACCTTTCTTGGCAAAACTATTCTACTCATGAAAACTGAATAAAAAGAGAGATAATTGGAAACCAAAAATGTGATCATCCCTGCAGCTAGTCAGCCAAACATGCAACATTAACAACAAACTTTAGCAAACAGCAATTCCTTCTTTCCTTCAAAAAGAATTATTATTTTCTCATGATGTCACAAAGGAACATCTTTTGGTTTATCTTGAAGATACCAGCATCAAAAAGTTGACTAGAAAATGTGCACAGTGGATCTATTATGCATGCAAACCACTTCCTGTAAAAGGATGCCACATTGGAGAGCGCTCAAGGAAATCCAGTTTACACCAAGAAAATATTCATGCAAAAGCATGAAATCACCTTCAAAATCATGTTAAGATAATTTAACTTCTATTTTCCATTTATCTTGTGTCAACTTTTCTATTAGTTTTGCTAAATTCAAGTAATGTACACAAGGGAAAATGCCACTCTATGTGCTTGTCCAACGATCTACGAGATTACATGGTGAATTTTGGTTCCATCGCTGATGCAATTTGCCCAGAAAGCAGAACAAATGCCCAACCAGTGTGGAGAGAATTGCACAAATGATTCTGAACAATAATCATGCATCTACTGTAGAGCTGGGGACTTCCCCAAAAATCCCTGCAAAACAAATAAAGTATCTTTCTTTGAAGTTGTAAATCAAGGATCCTTGATGATTAGGTAAATATAGCTACTTTTCATAATTTCGTAGAGCCCATTACTTCTTTCAGACCTTGTTTCTCTCCTAAATCCGATTAGCCAACTTAAGCTTTAGAGGGTTTTCCCCCCGGGACATCAGCTAAGCCCTCCCAACTGCCTCTTGCCTCTGCAGATCCAGTCTTCATCTGTGTCATCACTTCAAGTGTAGAATGTTTGAAGACTCTACGTATGAACAATGTCCACCCTCTACAATGACTATGTACAAACATTAAATGAAATAGAAAACATCACTGACACTCAATGTTATCAATAAGCAATAAACCTGAGGAAGAAATGGCTTAGGCACATAAAGACATCACTCACAAAGAGAATTTTATTTATAAGTGATTAAACAATCATAGACAGAGAAGATAAAGCTGCCTACGCACCTGACGCTACTGACCAACAGGATCAAATATAAAGGGCAAGCAAAACAGTAAAAAAGGGGGGGTTTGCATGAAAACCATTGTTAAATGAGAATTTACAAAAAAGCCATTCCAGCAAATGTATTAGCAGGCATATCACTGTGTAAATCTGAATTGTGTGAAAACGTCATATTTATTTGCTGGCATATCATTTCTTTTTGCCAAAACTTGCAAAAAAAATCACGCTTAAATGACATTTATGCACTATTTGAATTAACCCAGTGATATGTCTAGTAATGTATTTTTAGGAATAATTTTTTTGCAAATTCGCCACTAACAATGGTTTTCATGCAAAAATCTCAACAAAAAAAAGTGACGACAGACAGAACTCGTCAAAACAAAATCGGACAAAGATGGCATTTGATAAGACTTTACTTAAAGATTACCATCAATCAGACCAAAGTAAACGCCTTTGGGAGAATTACATTGTGTATTCTATAGAAAAACATCAAGAGTAAACTGCATCAAAAGGTAGAAGCAAGAAGAATGCAACAGACAACACAAGCAATTGACTGTAAATTAATAAAGAAGAACAGAATGAGAGATGGACCTGAGTAATTAAAGCACCCATTGGACGCCTAAGTTCCAATGATCGGGACCCAGCAATAGCAGGATCTTGTCCATATAATGACAACCCCGAGTGATGAATTTGGGAATCAACTCGTGGTTCACGATCCAGAAACAAGGAATCCCGCTTCAGTTGAAGTGGATAATCACCACTAATTCTGGTTTGAGATGTTTGCATAAAAGATGGTGTCTTTTCAGCCCAAGCATTAGCAGCACGATCTTGAGGAACAGAACTGACTGATGAACTATACTGAATCAAAAGATGCAGCAGGTATTATTACACAACATTCGACAAAAATGAAGCAACAACAGCAACAAATTAAATCTGACTTACAGCCTTTTCAAATAAAGGAAGAACACTATGATCAACCAAAAATTTGCGTAGATGTCCCACTACTCCCTCTAAAGCTTTAATAACTTTTAGAGGATCACCCTGTATTTCAATAATCCTTTCATCTGATGTTGCATAAAAGGGCATCTCCTCTGACAAAACAATAAAAGTGTCGTATCAGTTTCGGATAGAATGGGCTCCTACCGTAATCTAAGAACAAGAAGTCCAGAAACAGGCATCACGCTTATAGCAGTCCAAGTGAGCAAATCAAGTTGCTCCGGAATTTAAGAATACCAAGAAGTCTTGAAGGATTGACCAATCCCGTTACAGTTTGATTCTAAGCTCATCACTCTTGGCCTATTCAGCTGATCCCGATGAATTTCTTGATTCCTGCTAGGATCAGCTGATCCAAGGGAGCTTTATTTATTTATTTATTTTTGAGAATTGGGTAGTATCACTGTGTGTATTAAATGAAAAGGAAGGTGTACAAGTGTAAACAAAAGCTCCCAAAAAGAGACCTTGTACAAAAAGCCACACCAAGGCGCAGCGGGGCCGTTCACCCTCTCACCAATACAAAAAGAGACAAGTTCAAGACATTCACATTACAAAGCACCTCCGCCCATTCCCTCTCTCTAGTACAAATGAAAGAAATAAGAGAGTCCACTCTAGCCTCCCTTCTGAAGATCATGTTGTTCCTTTCACACCACATGGACCACATAGTAGCATGCAGAATAAGTCATCAAACCACACGATCACCTCTAAGGGCCCAACTCCTGCCCCAAGACAAGATGAAGAACTACACATCCGACTGTTGGCCGAGGGCATACTGGGCTCTCGTGGTCAACCCCTCCCACACAACCTGTGAATACTGACAGCCTGTAGAGGTGGTTCATAGACTTGTCCTCCAGGCCACACAAATAACAGATCGACCAGATCCCCTGTAGGAAGTTGCTGAGCTCATTATTTTCTCGAATTAATCGAGGTAAATAAAGTTAAGGTGACTCGGCGACGATCGGAATACGGCACAAAGCTAACAACAGCACCCCCCAAAAGTCATCTTCAAACCCTGGTCGAGTAACCCGTCAAATTCTCGAGATAATCAAGATAATTAGAAAAAAGTCAACTCAACAACAACCAATAAAGGGCACAAAACCTAGCGTCATTGTGATCTCGAACAATTTCCGAATCCCGGGGATTCCTGTTAGATGTCCGGAGTTAAAGAAAAAATCTCGCAGCAAAGAAGCAACCACACAAGGATATTCTACACACCTGCGGAATGTCCGACACGAGTATACGAGACAACACAGGAGGATGCATGCTTCTCCTCTCGACGAACGACGCGGAGAAAACAAAACAAAACTCAAAGGAGGAGACCTTTACTCCTCTCCATATGGCCAAGTAGCAAAAAACTCAAAGGAAAAAATAAAAAAGGAGGGGCTTTTATAGAGGCTGCCCCGTCTCCCTCAAATTCTCGGTCACCCGGACCCGGGTAGGTCTAGGTCCCTTGGAGGACCTACCCGAGGTCAACTAGGCACCGCTCGGGGTCAATCGACCTCGGATAGGTCCGGCGATCGCCCCTCTAGGTAGGCCAGTCAACCCCGGATAGGCCCCTTGGGCTTATTCGGGGTTGATTGCCCCCGCCCCCCAACCCACGCCTAGAATCAATCGACCCCAGATAGGTTCCTTGGACCTATTCGGGGTCGATTACATCCCTTCTTGGGGTCAATCGACCCCGGATAAGTCCCTCTGGGACCTATCCGGGGCCAATTGCCCCACCTACCAGGTCACTTGATCTCGGATAGGTTCCCTCGAGGACCTATCCAATCCTGGGTGACACCCCAAGTTCTATAAATACCTCCCATGCGCCCCATCATCAGAAGAGGATCGAGAAGAGATCGAAGAGACTCACCGAAGGTGCACTCGAGAGTTCGTGTGCTTTGTGTTTTGTAAAAGCTCACTCAAGGGTATGAGTTATAAATATCCCAAGTCTTGCACTAATGCCCTATGGGTCATATTATGTAATTTTCTGTGTATTTTGACGGTAGAAGTATTGTAATTTTCAGAATTAATCAGAAATTACGAAAATATCCTCAAAATTACAAGAAACTCCCCCAATGTCATGTAATTGCAGAAACACCTTGCAAATTTATGAAATTGTGACTATGTCTCGCATTTTTGCAGAGAAGTCCAGTAAAATCTACAATTTGTTGACGAAACCTTGTATTTACAAAATTTTGAATTTATGCAAATATCCTTTATTTATTTCAAAGAATTACATAAATACTCTGACTTCCAATTAAATCATGAATATTGTCCCTTGAGGAGGAATGTTTGTGCATATGTTCCCCCTAAGTTTCAACTCGTCTTCACACTCACGGCCAATACTGAATTGCATGAATACCCAAGTGTTATCTAAAAATTATCAAAATATCCCTGTAATATTTCAGAAATTATCAAAGTACCCACAGAACCTATAAGTTATCAAAATACCCCTAGAATTTAAAGTGTCCCTAAACTCTCCAGGAATTGTAAACATACCCCTAGCACTATTGGATTTTATGTAATCCTCAAGAGGTGTTAAATTGTGGCATAGTCCTCAATCCACGCCCAAACTGAAATGTCAATCCCCTACCTACTCCTGTCATCCTAGGCTCGTAGGCTCGTTATGTCTCTAATCAAATCACACCTCTATCTCCTTACCTTTCTTTTAAGGAAGCCAATGACATTCGGTGCAACTCTGCCCTAAGCATCCTACCCACATTGTAAATGATTATAATTTTTCTTTGACAGTTAAACAAAAGTGTTCAGACTTTATGCCGATGTAAATTAACACCGATTAAGGGTCAATGGGAAAAAATCCAGCACTCAAACCTAAATCGTCTGATGAACTAAACACACGGAATTAAAAATGCACATGCTACTTAAATAGCTTATAAATGTGCATTGACGCCCAACAAATGAACGTTCATTTAATCTTCTCCCAAGAAAAAAGATTATTAATTTCTGTGTTCAACAAAAGCGCAGGAGCATATCTCTGGTGGCCTCCCATGGGAAATCCTCTAAATCAGAAGCTTCACCTTCAACAAACTCCTCGTTCTCCAAATGAAGGGAGCAGAGTCGTGCCGCACCCCACCATCCGAAATGATGATATAAGCAGACCTAACAGAGAAGGTCCCCTTCCTTCTCCACCTCCAAGTCCACGCATTCTCCCTGAGGGGCCGCAAGGAGAAACCGAGAAGGAAGAGAAGAAGGTCCTGGAACTGCTCTAACTCAGCACTCGTGAGGTCCCTCGTGAAAGTCAGTGCCCAGGTGCCCCCAGACAGGTAGAGGTCAACCGTCTAGTCAACCGTCCCTAGAGGATCCTTCAAGATCGCGAACAGACTCGGAAAAGAGACCTCTAACGTGAAATCACCACACTATCCATCCTTCCAGAAAAGGCAATGGTCACCTTTCCCTAGACGTCCCTGAACTCCGAAGGAAATGACGTCCCTGCAAGAGAAGATGCCGCACCAAATAGAAGCTGTTTGGGTTGGAGCTAGAAAATCCATGTCCCAAACTCTCCTCCTGCCGAAGTATCTCTGTCTGATGAGCTGTGCTGAAAGACCTTCATCCCCTGCTCCCAGCCTCCAAACCCACTTATTGAGAAGAGTCAAATTGGCGTCACCCACGTTCTTGATGCCAATGCCCCCTTGATCCTTAAAAATAGTCACCCTTCCCCACCTAATGTCATGCCAACCCCTACATCTCCCCCTACTGTCATGCCAAAAGAACCTTCCTTGCATAACTTCAATTTTCTTCATCATCGTCTTCGGGATGCGGAACACCGAGAGATAGTAGATAGGTAAACTGTCTAGCACTAGACCTGTAAACGGTCGGATACGGAGCGGATAGTGTGATATTCGAATTCGTATCCGATTAATAATCGAATTATCCGATTAGTAATCAAATTATCCGTCGGATACTTTATTCGGATAACAATCGGATAAATACGAATTCGAATTCGATTCGAATTTTAAACGGATAATTACTAGGCCTACTTAGGGGTGAGTTGTGTTAGCCGTGTGAGAGCATCATATATTGTTTTCTCAAAAAAATAAAGAAAGAGTGAATGTTTTTTTTATTTTGAGAGAAGTTATCAAAAGATTAGACTTCATCTTAAAAAATAAGAGATAACTTACGAAGTGGGTGTAAGTGAATTTCTTATTTTTAAATTATATTTTGAGACTAAAAAAGATAAAAAAGAATAATCAAAAAATATATTAAGATTTATGCTAATTATATATAGAATATGTATATCATTAGATTTTTATCTAAGGGTTCATATTCGGTCGGATAAAATCCGACATGGATATCTCAATATTTGAATTCGTATCCAATTAATAATCGGATATCCGATATCCGATTAAATTATCCGTCGGATATTTTATTCGGATAATTATCCGATTAAACGAATACGAATTCGAATTCGGTTCGAATTTTAAACGGATAATTGCCAGGCCTATCTAGCACCGATCTGCAAAGGACTAATTTACCCCCATAGGACAGAAGTCTTGCCTTCCACCCCACCACTCTCACCTCATATCTCTGATTAATAGGAAGCCAATCGGCACACCGAAGGGCTCCTAGGGTGAGGGGAAGCCCCGAATAAGAAATGGGGAAAGTCCTTGTCTGACAACCCAGAATCCGAGCAACCCGGTGAACTGCTTGTCGTCCATGTTAACCACAACAACCAAACTCTTGCTGAAATTTACCTTCAAGCCAGTAGTTACCACCAACAACTCCAGTAAAATCCTCGCCACATACATCTGTCTCTCATCCTCTGCCAAGAAAAGGATGGTATCATCGGCATACTACAAGTGGGTGACCGAAAACTCACCTCTCCCAACGTGGAAACCCCTGATCAAACCTGCAACATCTGCTCTCTGCCATACCTTGCCAAGGACACTAGCTACCATCACAAAGAGAAAAGGAGACACAAGATCTCCGTGTCTGAGAAGGAAGTCGGCTTTCCATTAATAAGAACTGCAAAGGAATCAGAAGAAATGTAAGCCATGATCCAACGGATCCAAAGGTCCCCAAAACCCATAATCTCCAGCACTTCAAAGAGACAAGACCAGTTGACCTATCATAGGCCTTTTCAAAATCCTGCTTCAAGACCACCCCTTTTCTTTCTTAAGTCTTCATGGCATATAAACAATCACGAGCCACCAAAAAAATATCTTGAAAATGACGTCCCTTGATAAAAGTTTCTCGAAAGTAGCTAACCATCTTGTCCATAACTCTTTCCAATCTCCCTGTCATCAATTTGGTGATGATCTTGTAAGTTCCATTCAACAAGTTGATGGGCCTGAAATCACCAAATTCCTGTGCCTCTTGCTTCTTGGGGATGAGAACAATGAGGATTTTATTTATTCACCTCAAGTGGACTCTCCCCTCCTGAAATTCCTTAACTGCTACCAGAAGATCAGATTTGATAACATCCAACAATGCTGAAAAAAGGCCAATGAGAAACCATCTCGCCATGGAGCTCTATCCCCAACAAGAGAAAAAACTACCTGCCTGACCTCCTCAGTGAAGGTATGCCGTATGCGAGATGTCAATCCTTTCCTCTTGAGAAAGCCTTGGAACAAACCCATCTGCAATTCTCGGTCTGAAATGGTCCTCCTCGGAAAACAGCTTGGAATAGAAGTTCCTCGCTAGATCCCTGATCTGCTCATCTGAAGAGATGAAAAATTCACCCACCCGAATACAAGTAATGATGTTGACCCTCCTTCCAGATGCTATGCGCTGAAAGTAGGTTGTATTTTTTGTCTCCCTCTTTGATCCATTTGTCCCTCGGTCTCTGCCTCCAATAGATCTCCTCTCTGAAAAAGATCTCATTGAACTGGCATCTCAGAGTGTCTCTCAGCCTCCTATCCTCTGTATCCATAAGATCTACCTCCTTTAAGCTATCCAGACTCTCAATCTACTATAGAATTTTGTCCTTGGTCGCTCTCCCTGGGAGGGTTTTGCTCGCCCCTCGGCTCTTAAAAATATCAGTGGTGTGCTCAATCTGGAAACAAGAGTAGCCATGGCAGAGCTGTCGGTAACCTATGCAGACCAAGCCTCCCTGGCCGTATCCATGAAATCCTCCTCCCAGAACCAGTACCTTTCGATCCTGAAAATAGACCTCCTATCCTGAAAATGACTGGTCTTCAAGAAGATTGGCTTATGATTTGACACCGATCTAGCCGAAGGGAGTACCTACACCTGAGGATAATGATCCTCCCAATCCACAGATATAAGGAATTTATCCAATCTCGAACAAGCAACCTTCGCTCTCATATTGGACCAAGAAAAACAACCATGCACCATGCAAATATCCACCGGGGCTGCCGCCGCCTCAATGAAGGCAGTGAAGTCATCTGTGTCCCCTATGTGAACAGGATCACCCGACCTCTCCCACGGAGCCGCCACTACATTGAAATCGCCTCCCACACACCAAGGCCTACCCGAAGAGAGGTGTAGGCTGATTGACTCCTCTCAAAGAAGACGCTTCTCCTCTCTCCCCTGCGGCCCATACACCATGGTGAAGTCCCATGAGAAGCTGTCCTTCACCGAAGCGAAATGAAGAGAAATGACCCACCTGCTAATGTGCCTATCGACCACCATCTCATCAACCTCATAAGGGTTCCAAAGGATCATGATACCCCCTAACGGGCCTGACCTCCACTTTGTCGGAGAAACAACACCTCTGGAGAGTCTAACACCCCCTAACTCCCTCATAAGACACTCCCCCTCCCCTTCACTCTTGGTTTCTTGAATGCAAAGAATATCAATCTTGCATTTCGTCATCAACTCCTTGACCGCCCTCTTCTTCTCTGCCCCCCTTAAACCTCACATTCCATTAGACAATCCTCATAGAGACACGGAGCAATCCCTCTGAGGGTGACAGTTTCAGTTTCGGACCCGATTTCGGCCCGAAACATAATAAAATACTATTTTTTACAGAAGAGTTGGCGATCGATTTCGCCCGATTTCGGGTGTATGGTTTCGGATCGTTCAGGTCCGAAACTGCCATCCATGAATCCCTCACCTCCCCTTCCCCTACCTCCTCCCTCACCCCCCCTCTGCTGAGCCATTTCCTCCTGCAGGATCGCCGCACACCGCCTCTTACAGATATTGGTGCATGTCCCTCTCACATCTTTCTCAGCTGTTGCTTCAAAGGAGATACCCACTTGATTGGCCATCTCCCTCACCTACTCCTCTAGCATTTTATGAGCAGCCGCCATCATCTCCCGCACCTCCTCCCTCATCATATGGTATCTCCTCTTCTACTCCCCGCCATCGGTGATGAGAGCCACCGGCCCCTCTGGTAAGGCCGGTTCCTCGATAGAAAGAACCCCATCTTCACATAACTATGCCTCCACCGTGGATACAGGGTCTTCAAAAACGATCCTGCTGACCAGCTCCTGCTGCCCTGAATCACATGGACCACCAGCCTCTGGCGCCACGGCCGGCAAAGCCTCCATGGCAGCTGCAGATGACCGGCGACCTGCAGAAGGTCGGCAGGCCAGAGTGACTCGCTGAAGATTGCCAGAATGGGGGCCGGTTGCGGAGAAAGGAGGGTCTGAGTTTTATTGACTAACCCCGTGCCTCAAAACCATTTTTTTCCTTTTCAAAGACAGAAAAATGTAATGCAAGCCCATAAAAAGTTAAAATAAATGGCAAAGCCTTCTCAGGAAGCTGCATATTCATGTCAGCAGCAGATAACCCATTGACATGGCAGGCTGATCGCAACAGATGTACAGATTACAGAACAACTAAATCACCTGTATGCCCAACACCAGTAGCTCATATCAAGGATTGGGAGTACTTAAAAAAAAGTGCAAATGAATTTCTGTTGCATATGAAGTTCAAACATCATCTAAACTCTAAAGTGAGTAAAATGTAACAGTATCCATCTGCTGCTTAGTCAAATATAAACGGTGTGAGCCCATAACAAAAATACGTAAACAAATAAATAAAGGTTTAAAACTTTCAGGCAAAAAGCATATGCAGAAACACCAGAACTATCAATAATCTTGAAAAGATAAAATTCGATGAAATTACTCGCGTTATACCTGCCGACAGAACCCGTATAATAGCACCACTACCCTCCTGTATTGCCTTAATCAACGTGCCCCCCTTCCCAATCAAATTAATAGCTTGTGAATATGCCGCCACTAACCGGACTGAACAAACAGTGGAACCAGGAGGTACTGCAACAGTACCATCTTCACTCTCAGATATACCATTGATACGTTTGAACACTCTTAAAACAGCGCTCATCGCAGGGGATACTGCTGCGTCTGGCTCTTCTCGTCCCGATATCAGGACCTGGAAAGTAGGAGAAAGATCATCAAGTATTTACTAAGTGGGATAGCGAAGAAGAGTGGATAAAAAGCAACGTTAAAAACATCGCGGATGAATCTGCAACAATGGAAAAAATGGCCATAGGGAGTGAGACGACACGATATACACCAAAAAAAACATCGCTTTTTTTGCTTCAATTTAGTCTTAAACGAGCATAACAATCGGAATAATCTAAACAAAGCTTTAATCTCATATATAGAGTTCATCAAAGCACAGTACCATCTTGAGCCCGTAGAATGTAACTCGATTCAGAAATCAACGGTGACAAGTGTTTTTACAGTGTCACTTCCATGCACACTGATGTTGCGCGACAAAGTTTTCATGGAGCGCCCTAATGCCTCAACAAATTTAGCGCTTTGTATGCTTACAGACAGGGACTACATAGAGAAGGGAGAAAACCCATAGAAAAAGAGAAGCGAAGGAAAATAACAGAAGAATAACGAAACCCTAAACTAGGAAGATGAGGAGGGAGAGTGGGCAGAGGAACTCACGATGCGGTCAGAGGTGCCGATTGCGCCCTCGAGTATGCGGACGCGGGCGCGGGTCTCCTCGCAGAGCTTCTTGATAAGCTCCCCCTTGCGCCCGATGATGCTGCCGACCTTGACCACCGGCACGATCACCCGGAACACGTTGTCCCCGGGCCAGCCCGGCCACCTCTTCGCCTCCTCCGTCCCGGCCGTCTCTCCCTTCTCTTCTCGGCGAGCGGGCGAGGTCTCGTAAAGATCGGCAGCGGCAGCTGCTCTGGCTTCGGCTTCGGCGCCGGGAGAGGCAGAGGAGACCTCCAACGCCAGCATATCGGGCCCGCCGTTGCCGTCCATGCTGCAGCAGAGAAGGATAGGTTTTAAAGGAGGCTTCAGTAATAATAAGAGGGAAGGAGAAGGCCAAAAAGATTCTCACGAGTTCTCTGTATTTTTACCCCTTTTAAACGGTGAGATTTGTTTGCTCACTGGTTTGCCTTGATTGCAGAATACAGTGGAATAGGGTAGGGTAGGCCGTCTTGTCCGCTTTGATTGCTCGGGCTACGCATTCGAGTTATTAGAGCGTATTCGGGCTTATCCGGCGGATAAGTCAATCGGGAGAACTGGTCGAATACGGTGGGTTAGGGTTTTATGAGTCCCAAGGAGGGGGATTCATCCTCCGTCCAAACCTTATTTCGTTTGCATACCTAGTGGACGAGAGAAGTCCGATTGCTCTTGCCCTTCTTCCTCGGCCTCGGCCTCAACGAGCTGCTCTAACTTGTTTCTTCTCTGCCATTCGCGATTTACTTCTCCAAGCGAGATCGAGGCACTGATGGATGTAGGGATATAAATAGATCAAATTTGACTCCGTAGATCAATATCATATCTTATCTGTAAAAATTTTATAAATATTATACTCAGATAGTATCTTATTATTTTCGCGGATATGAATACCGAGATATCCATCACGAGTATGGATATATCTAC
Organism: Amorphophallus konjac; assembly: GCA_022559845.1. NCBI lineage: Eukaryota > Viridiplantae > Streptophyta > Magnoliopsida > Alismatales > Araceae > Amorphophallus > Amorphophallus konjac. The sequence goes on along the minus strand of CM040127.1, from coordinate 8,991,805 downwards.
GGATATTCATATCTATCCATAAAATATGAGTATTTAAGAAAATGTTAGATTTATGAATATTAAAAAAATAAAAATTCAATCAGTTTTTTCCTTTCTAAAATAATTTTTATATTTTATAAAAACATCCTTACAATTTTAACAAAAAATATAAACTCACGCACTCAACAAGACGAGCAACATGTTAAGTTCATGTCAAAATCATAGACCCAACATGCACAATAAATTATTAAGAGCGGTTCGGATCGGGTATAGATTCGGGTACACTAAATCCATACCCTATCCGAGTACGAAACATGTATTTTAAACATATCCGAACCCGAATCTATATCCGTTTATTTGGATATTACCCGACCCAGCACGGGTCGGGTGATGCGGGTAATCAAATTTATAGATATTTTTGACATCCCTAGGTGCGTGGGACACTACATTGTCATCGTCGTCGTCTTCAATGGAATTGGTCAAAGTCTTATGCTTATCTACGTCGTCTCTCTACAAATTTGAACGAAGATGGCACCTTTGTTGTCTCTTGAGACTATCCTTAAGGATCAGTTATAGGGTCGTCTCTTCCCTGAACTTACGTCGCTGATGGCCATGAAACCCCTTCAACGTATCCCTTCCCTTATGGCGCCTTCCTTTTCTTTTTTTTAACGTTTTTGTGGTCCCTTTGCTTTGTATACCTTTGAAATCTTAGGGAGATTTTGCTAACTGAGCTCGGTTAGTGCAAGCGACCCTCGAGGGTCGCTTGCGTTAACCGAGTCCGATTAAGATGATTGTGTGTGAACTCTCTCATTTGGAAAATTTGTCCGCCGGGTTTTATCAATTTGTGAATTTTGGCTTAGCCAGTTAAAAAAATGAAATTGACTGATATCATGACGATACTAGATAGTATAGATATTATTATGGGAGAAGTTGATCGTTGAAATGATAATTGATATAACAGAAGTACAAACTATCAATTCTTTTTCTAGATCGTCGTGTTAGCCTAACCCGTTCTCAAACACGCCACTAGAGTTTGTTCTTCGTACAGTGGATATATATGCACATATTTAATTAATTAGCATGTTCATAATTGATATATATATATATATATCAATTGATTGGATAAATATGCACATATTTAATTAATTAGCATGTTCATAATTCTTCATGCGAGTTTAAGTTATAAGATGATTTAAGATTCGTGTATTGAATTTTTCCTTATCAATCGTGATCGGTGTTAATTTATATCAGTATAAGTACAAACATGTTTAATTAAATGTCAAAAATACTCTTAACCTCGGCGATAATATGTTATGATATTGAGAGTAAATCTAGAAAGAAACTCCGTGTCTCGAGGTGAGAGTATATTTACAATATTTCTTAAGTGAGAGTTTATTTGTAATTTTCTCTCTCTCAAATGAGAGCAAGATTTATCAGTATTGATATTTTATTGATACGATACGACATCTTATCATATCAAATCACCGTGTGCTAATAAAAAAATTACTTCATAAATATCTATTATAATAAAATATGCTAAAAAATTTATGTGTATCTCAATTCGATAGAAAATATCTATTGTAATAAAGTTGAAACGCATAACTGTTATGATTTTTTTACTTCAAGTTTTAAAAAATAGAAAAAAATAACAATAAATATGCTCATTATGCGTTTCGAACTCTCAACTTCACATTTAAAAAAATATTTTAACTAACTCACCTATAAAGATAATTTAATATAAAATAAAATATATAATATTTAAAGAGATATGAGTAACGTATCAATTGTGTATCATATATTAGTGATATCGATCTCTAGTTAGTACGGTTCAATATATGCGCAATGTATTAGACTAATGCGTCGAAACCTTGGATGAGAGTTTATTAATATTTTTATCTAAGATGAAGATAAAATCATAATTTCACCACAATCACGACGTTCTTGTGCAACCATTTGAGTTTTTAAAAATTTCTTGAATCTCCCTGAGCACTTATGTAATTTTACAAAGTTCAAGATAATTCTATAATTTTATTTTTTTGAACAAAATAAGAATATTTCTCTAATTCTTAAAATTATTGATGCAAACTTGAATATTTTCTTGAATGACTAATTTTTAAAAAAAAATCAAATTTTTTCCCATAACTTCACATTAAATCACCGGAGCTTTGATATCTATGGGCCTTACGTGATATCATTCACAAATCACGACAAATTTCACGAAATACAACAGATTCCCTGCAAGTGCACGTCGAGTGTTTTTGTGAGCATGCCCTTATGTGAGGGCTTTTGCATAATTTTAAATTTTAAAATTAAAGTTTTACGGTCTGATCTTATCAGATATATTAATACTTTATTAATATAGTACGATACAATATCATATTATATTATATCATAACGTGTCAATAATATAATAAATATTTAATATAATAAATTATATAATGTGTTAATAATATAATAAATATTCAGTATAATAAATTATGTGTTATAATCATTTGTGACTTAATTGATTAGAGAGTCACGTGTATAACCGTCGGATTCAAGGTTCGAATCTCACGAATGGCATTCATTTGTACTGCAGGTATCAGACCGGTTTGATAAACTCTGCTCAAAGGGATGCCCCAAATCTCGGTCACGACTCCTGGGAGCCTTCCAACGGCTTCGAGCTTCCAAGTCTTGCCCTGGGAGATCTGTCTTTCTCCATTGGTGCTCTTTGTCAAAACAACCTCGAGTTGCGCTTGTGACCGGAGGAGGTCCCTCCGGTGCGTGTGCGACCGGAGGGGACTCCTCCGGTGGCGATCTCCGGCGGGGTTCCCCCCTGTTCCTCAGAGAGAGAGAGAGAGAGAGAGCGCCCATTTAAAAAACTATAAACACCCCCGTCCTTGCAACAAGTTTTCCTGTCTTCGCTATTTTGGAGTTCAACAATGCAGCACAAGGAGTCAACATTGTTTGGCTGCATTTCCTTTCTCACCCCAAACCAGATTTGTGGCAGCGGACGGATTGACAAAAGTGTGTTTGTCATCTTAATTACTTGGCCTAGTCGTAGTCCCTTCTTCATGTTTAATTTTATTCTCATTATGATCCTTTTCGTGGATCCAATATGAAGATATTTGACAGCTGCATTGTTCCCACGTATCGGTGATGCTTCCTATCATTTTTAAATGTTACTGCATATCTGATGGAACGAGAAAAGAGTGTTACGAACACGTATCGAAGGCGAGTGAAGTTGAAATTTCCTAGAAAGAGACATCCAGCCGGCAAAGTGTTTCCCGCTGGCCAGAGTGTTACTTTAGATTTGAATGGATGGGTTCAACTATATATGCAGATTCTTTTGAAATGTAGATTCTGACAGGCTAGTTGTGGCATGGCTGGCGTTAGGAGTTAAATTCTAGGACGTAAGAGTTTTTATAAGAATTAGGTCTGTCAATGGATCCAAATATTATTTAGATTTATTTTGAATGAGAGTCCGTATTAATAGATAATATTCTAATTTATATTTATTTTTTTATAATATAGATAATATTTGAATTTGAATAAGAGTGGATATAGATATCGTACTATTCGCTTCTTAAAATATTCGTCCGTAATATCATATATTATAGTACGTATATTTTTAATAATATATTATAAAGACTAAAATTTGGTAGGAAATATAGACTTTTATTTAATATTATTTTTTTCATTATTATTTGTCATCTAAATAAGGTTAAGAATAATCTCAATATTCAGAATATGTTAAATTTGTGAAGTATTTTAAACAATGTTATCAGAACCGAACCGATGTCTGAACCGGACAATGAGCTGATTCGGTTCGAACCGGTTGAGCCGTTCAATCGAACCAGTTTAAATCGCGATGTTATTATAATATTGATATATGGTCCGATCCGATTTTATAACCTACGATAATAAGAAATAAAATATAATGATCAAAATAAATAAACATATATGTATAATTATTAGTCATGATTATGTAACTACTAATTATACAAATAAAAAAATAACAATAACACAATTAAATAAATTGACCTTTAAAAATTTGTAATACTTTATTGGTGTTCACTCTTCACAATTGGCATTTATATTCCTTTAAACATCTGTACTTCAAATATATCTAAAATAAAATGATAAATAACAACAAATCAATAATAATAAGATACTTTTGTTCACACATAAATATCATTTTGAATATTTAAATATTTTTATATTTTTTTTGAAGGGTGAATTGGGTCGAACCGGTTCGGACAGGTTCACCGGTCGAACTGCGACTCATCCGATTCTTTAACATTAGACCGGATCCGCCCAATCGGACCGGTTCCTGGATTGGTTCATGGTCAAATCGGTTCGATCGGTCGGTCCGATCCGATTCGATAACACTGATTTTAAAATTAGAGCAAATAAGTTGAATAAATTGAAAATTTCGTTTGAATCGAATATGGATAAATAATATAATGATATGTTAGATAATGGATCAAAATTAGATAATTTAAATTTTAAAATGAAATGAATACAGATAATTAAATATTCTTTTTATATCCGCTGCCATGATAGATCTAATAATAACTCATGTTTTTAGATAACATGATATATATATATATATATATATCTTGGGAAAAAAACAACAGTACCTCCCCCTGATGTCAGGACGATGACACCCCTATTGACATGAGGCCATGCTTTCTTCGACAACAGTGTTTGGATGTGGTTAAAAAGGAATGAGTCCTAGAAAAACGACCATTGTGCTTCTAATAGAGTGCGTTTAATCAAATGGCAAAAATGTCCTTATTCACGTGGTTAGTTTTTAATCACATCTGGCTTGCCTAATTAATGAAACAGAGGGTAATGATTATGACAAATAGGAATCTTTAACTTTGTAAAGATGATACATATGATATTTGACGCGTAAAGATAGTGTTTATGAGATGTTTTAGGAATGATGGTCAATGTGAAATTATGATCCCTTTCTATTTGTATTTTTATTAACTTAAATTTGTAATTTGATTAAATGGATGCGGAAGCACTTCCCGTCCATTTCACAGCCCTCGCTGGAATCCACAAGTATTATCGAAGCGCACAGTAAAATCTTTTCACGTACCATCTATAAAAAGTTGCGGGAGAGCCTACGGTGAAATTAAGTACGGTGTTATTAAGAGTAGTTTGACTTGCTACACATTCACGTGGCTGCACACTCTGGGGGTTTACAGTATTTTTAATTTTTTAGTTTTTTTAAAAAATTTAAATAATTTTTAAGATATTTTAATTTGAGATTTAAATCATATCATCTTTCAATTATTTAAAAAATAAATAAAATAAGTTAAATTTTAAAAAGACGAGTCTAACTCTATTTATTTGATCTGATATTTTTTTAATAATTTAATATTGACGTGACTTACAACATATGTTAGGGTATCTTAGAAATCATTTCAAAAAAATAAATAATTAAAAAATAAACACTTTGTATATTCATGATGTGCAACACACCTTGGGTGTGCAGTGAATCTTACTCTCTTATAAGTAGTTTGGGCCGGGTGCCCTAGCCTTGGCCCATATCAGCAATTGTTGGGCAGCCCAAACCCACCAATACATTACCCTTGTTTGGACGAACTCTAACCCGACTTGAAATTTCTTTTATTATGAATAATAATTGTTGCACATGATAGTGTATAATTTATATTTAGTTATTTTATGAATAAACTCAGTCATAGGTGGTCCAAAAATATTGATCGTCTCATATGTTTTTACACAATGTGCACAACACATTAATCTATTAGCTTGTACCTTAATTTATTGCAATATTCATATTTATAAATCTGGAAACCAACTTCACCTCTCACTAAAGAACGAAGGGATCAAAATTTGCAAGTTACTAATGAGTATTAAAGCAAAAATTCAGAAGAAATATTTTCGTTGGAGAGAGAAAATTAACTTTTATAATTTTATTGTATTTTTTATAAATTCATTTTGATTAATATTTTTATTAAAAAATTAATCAGCTGTACATTACTTGATGTGACGGTTAACCCAACACGATGTGTGATATATAACAGAAGGATACGGGGGCCTTGCGCCTTCTTCCATAAATGCACCTTCGAGATGTTGTGGACCCACGTCTTTTTTAATTAACGATGCCAGACTCACATCTTTCTCTTGTAATTTATAAATGACATAGATTAATGTAACGAGAGTTTACATGATGATGCGATAAAATTATAATTTATAAATCACAACAGATAATATTATTTTAAGAAGTGACGCCAGTCTGTCTTTGAAGTTGCATATATGCTGACTCTAACAATTAAAAAAAATGGGGTGTGGGGCCTGGACAATTGAAAAGGTCCATTTAATACTTAGAAAGTTTAAACGACGGAATGTTGATTGTTGGCACCATCATTAGACCACGCCACATGACACCGATGCTATAATCTCACATGCCTCTTTAAATAATACCACGGCTACAGGCACGCCGTGGCCACGACGCATGCTGATTGGTTTTTATATGTCTCTGTTCCCGAAAGTGGACGGTATCATTAATATATAAAATCAAAAGGTGACGTACAAATGTAGTCATAAAATTCTCAAAAAAAATCACACTGTTTCTATCTATCATGTCGTCATTTTACAAGCCACCGAGACTGCCTCGCCTCGCCTCCATCTTTCTGTAATATCTAGGGTTCGACGGGTCCATAAATTTGATCTAATTTCGGGTCAGGTATTTCTTGACCCGTGAAATTTTAATTGAACTTAAAAATTTGACATGACTAGACTTACGGGTCAAACTCAAGTTTTAACTTCGACCAATAAGTTGATCCGTTCCGTTCTCTCTTTTTTATTTTAACTTTAAATTTAAAAAATATTTAATTAAAATTATGTTAATTTACTTAATTAAAAATTATCTTTTCATATAAACTATGTAATTAATATCAAATTTTAATTAATTTAGTGAGATTATATATTTTATATTATTAAATAAAATTATTTTTATTATTTTTTATTTATGTCGTCGAGTTAGATCATACCTTAGTCGTACTTTATATTTTGTAAATAATGTTGAGTTCGACCTGACCCAATCTAACTCGACATAAATTGGATGCGAGTCGAATTCAAATTTTAATATTGATAAGTTAGATTTGTGACAAATTGACCTAAATTTAACTCGGACCTAACTCGTTGACACTTGACGGACCCAACGAATACCTAGTCGAGTTTTTCGCTAATAATCCCGTAAACTTGATTATGAGCATGTGTAAGATTAGAATAGTATAAGTTAATGGTTAGGTGCATGAAGTAAAAGTAAAGGGGATTATTTAAAAATAGGGTTTAGTTAAGCTTGTACTCCTAAAATATTTTTAAATAGGTCAACATTCGTATGTTTATCTACTCTATCCCAATGTACTCAGACTCTGTCAACCATACGAATAGATTTAAGGGACGACATTCGAGAGGTATTGTTAGTGGATCGTATGTGTTTGGCTAAGATCCGTATTTCTCCCGAGAGGGTACGTACACTGAAAGTCAGATTAATGAGAAGTTTTGAGATATTAAATTTACACTTTACAGAGGTAAAGATTTGATTGTCTTTTTATTTAAACATCCTTCTGGTAATAAATTTAATTCGATAAATGTGATAGTGCACGATATCGAATCGTACCAACTAAAGATCGATACGATCGATACGTGATACGTAATCGAAAGATATTCGTATTTTTTAAATATTATATATTTTATTTTATAATTAATATATCTTAATAAATAAATTAATTTTAAAAATATTTTGAAAAATATTTAAAACTGAGTTCAAAATATGTGAGCAGCATTATTTTTAATTTTTTATTATTTTTAAAAAATAAATTAAAATTTATGATAATTATGAGATTCAAATCTCAAATCTCGTTATCAAATAACACATTTATTAATCGATAGAGTTATATATAATTTTTTATTATATTTTATTATAATATATATTTATTAAATAATTTTTTATTTTTAACCTATGACGATATGATATCATGTCGTATCGTAACGATAAAATATCGATACAATTAATACAACTGAATCGACAAACCATGTATTCGTCTATTATTGAATTGCTTTCGTGGACAAAACTCTCACCTACCTTACTAACTCAATAATTAAATCCTCACATAAAACTTGACAAACGCTCCTCATAAATTAGAATAAGATTCATATAATGTATTCATATTTCATATCTCACTGAAAGACAATTTTTAACACATATTTGAAATATAATTTTATAAATTAAATTCAATTAGAGTATCTCACTGGATGATCCGTGATGTGAAGCATACACGGGCGTTAGGTAAGGATAAGAGATTCCCGATAGAGTTTTAACTACAGATTTTCATTATTCAAGTTTTTTTTTCACAAAGTCGCATCGTTTGGGCGGTTAGATGCAAAAGTTCCTATGGCCCACGCAGCCAATGTGAACCGTTCCATCCATAATAAATAACGACGACTGTTAGCCTTACAAGTTACCAGGCGCCCGCGGTCGTCGCCCCGATCAGCACCCCCAATCCTCACGCAGGGACCGCTGACGGAATGGTGCCGAGTTCCGCAGCAGCAGCTGCAGCGTCGCCGCCGCCGGCCGGCGACTTCACCACCCCGTTCCTGCTCGTGTCCCTGAACCCCGACGGCACCACGCTGTCGAGGCCCCCGGACGTGCTCCTCCCACCGTCCTCCACCGGCCCCGTCGTCTCCAAGGACGTCCCCCTCGACCCGCCCTCCGGCACCTCGCTCCGCATCTACCGGCCGCGCCAGAACCAGCAGGAGCCGGGGGAAGGGCGGCCCTCCCTGCCCCTGATCGTCTTCCACCATGGCGGCGGCTTCATCCTGTTCAGTGCCGCCAGCGCGGTCTACCACGCCTTCTGCGAGAACCTGGCCGCGGCGCTGCCGGCGGTCGTCGTCTCCGTCGACTATCGCCTCGCCCCCGAGAACCGCCTCCCCGCCGCCTACGACGACGCCGTCAGCGCGCTCCGCTGGCTGAGCGGCCAGGTCGCCGCCGCCACCGCGGAGCGGGGAGGAGGAGGAGAGGAGGAGCTCCTCCGCGGGGTCGACTACTCCCGCTGCTTCCTCATGGGCAGCAGCTCCGGCGCCAACATCGTCTACCACGCCGGGCTGCGGGCGGCGGGGGACGCGGAGGCCCTCCGCCCGCTGCGGGTGGCCGGGCACGTGTACATCCAGCCGTACTTCGGCGGGGTGGAGCGGACGGCGTCGGAGCTGGCCATGGAGAACGACGCCATGCTTCCCCTGCGCGCCGCCGACGCCATGTGGGAGATGGCGCTGCCCGAGGGGGCGGGCAGGGGCCACGAGTTCTGCGACGCGGCGGGCAAGGCGAAGGGGGCGGCGGCGGGGATGCTGCCGAGGAGCCTGGTGAGGGGGAATGCCGGCGACCCGTTGATCGACCGGCAGAGGGAGTTCGCGGGGTTGCTGCAGGCGGCGGGGGTGGACGTGGTGGAGCGGCTGGACAACGACGGCCACCACGCCGTCGAGCTGTTCGACCCCGTGGAGGCCCAGCGCCTCTTCGACGACGTCAGGGCCTTCGTCTGTTCTACGCCCACCGCCACAGATGACGTCAATTTATCGATATAATATAATAATCATCGCCTTCTTATTCTCAATAAACCAAAAAATAGTGTTGGTTGTTTCCCGCAAAGTCCCGTTGTCGTTCGTCATTAAGTCGTCACTTATTGTAGTTTCTGCTTCTCAATTTTTGTTTTGAAATGATTCTGCTTCTCAATTGAGCCCTCAATTGCCAAAAAGGGCCACCTTCCTTTTATAAGTGCCGCCGTGAATGCCTGCTTTATGTAAGGGAGGGGACTTATTTGTATTCTAAAAATTACATGAAAATCTATTTTATATTTATATTTAAATGTATATCTTTCTCATGTGAATTAAATATCAATTATATCTTTATTGTCACTTTTATGTTAAAATGCCGTTAAAATTCCGTAAGAATCGATGAAAAAGGTGTGTAAATATTTCATGGATATTTTGACAAAAAATTACTAAAAGGCATGGGTGACGTTATTTCAAGGAAGGAGAGTGAACATGTAAATATAAATAGAAGATGAATTTTCACGCAAATTTACTTGTAGGATCAAGATGGGCCCAATGGCCCAACAAACCCCATCTCAGGACAATACCAAGTGCAAATTGTTCGTCGAACTTGGATGGAGAGACGAACGACTGATCGAGATATTTAGTGGTTGATTCCCTTCGAAATTTCTCTCGAGATAGTTAGAGCACTGAATTATATCATATAAAGTCAATGATTAGAGGCATCAAGAGCACAACGTCCTCTACCTATTCTCAAACTTTAAGGGCCGCTTTGAGAGCGACTTGGTCGGATGACGGTCGGCGGATAAATCGCCCGCGATTACGGTGGACCCCGCCTCCCCCTCACACAAATATACCTAGTCGACTCCGGGTGAGTTAATCGACCCTTCGGGGTCGATTAATCTACCCGCACCCCGTTTATCAAAAAGGGCCTAAACAAGTAGGACAGTTACGGTTGCTCCGTTGAACAGCACCAACATCTCAAGGGATCACTCGGGATGAAGCACTACGTCTCCTTTCAAGAGCTCATCATCAGGGTATATAAATATATCAATCGGAAGTCGGTGCCTATGTCTTACACCCCAACCCATCAGAGTTGACAAAGTGAAAAAAAAAAAAAGACACTTCAAGCAAGACGCTACTCCAAAGCGTCTGAGAAGGGAAGACAAAGATCGGCGTCATCCCATCTTCGAAGTCTCTCTCACTGCCCATTCACCCAAGCCAAATCCTCATGAAAACCAAGAGAAAATCCTTCTACGAACGGCCACAAAAACTCAAGTCTAACCACTGCAAGTGGGACATGATGAGGTTATGTGATTGCCACTAGCTTTTAAGCCACATGATGGACGAGTGCAGACAACTTAAGTAAGAAATACTCAAGCTTATTAAGAGGAGAGTCCTCCCCCAATATCACCTTATTCGGCCCAAGGGGAGAAAGAAATTGGGGGGAGATGAGCACCAAAAATTGATTGCAAGGTTGGTCATGATATTTTTTGAGGGACTTATCGCGGGTGCAGGTAGCTCCTCTTGGCATCGAGCCTACGTTAAGTAGCTAACAAAGCCGGACCTGTCAAAGAAGTCGAGTATCAAAAAGTCAATCAACTTTTATGACAACGACATTGACGGTGAATTCTTAGAAACTAGGAACAAATTTTGAATTTTAAAAAAAAAATCTAAAAGAAGGTTTTGTTAAATTAACACATGGGAGGATTGAAATAAATTTTGCGACCAAGAGTTGGTTCCTAACCACCACGAATTGTAGGGATTGATATGTAAAAAAGGTCAGCTTTAAATATCCATTTGTTTGGAAATAAAAAAATAAGTGATTGAGTGGAGGTGGGTGTGTGGACGATGACACATGTATTTTTTATATGGCATTTTGTAATTAAACACTATTTTAACTGACAATGTGAAAGGCATAGACTAATGCAGATATCATTGTTTATAGGTAATTGTTTTAAGAATTAATAACAGTGCCATGGGGGCATCAATAAAAGGGGATTATTTGAAAAAATATTATTATTTTATTAGATAATTATCAAATTATATTTAATTTAAAACATTTTTAAATTTATATATCTTGTATTGTAAATTGTATATTATATATCATGCATTCAATCATAACTTGACACTCCACTCTAAAAGTATCGACTGCACTTCCAAAATATGTATTTGCTATAAAACTATATATTCTAAAATAGTATAATGCATATATATACTATAACTGTATCACAAATTAAAATATATCAGGTTGCAAAATGTACATTCTAGATCAAATCTATATTTTCGGCGAGAAGTGTATTTGAGGAGGATAAAACACACTAAGTCCATTGTGGCCCACCGGCATCTGGCGCGCTTCGGCCCGGTCTGGTTGGACCAACGCAGGCCAATTGACGGCTCAAAATCTGATGGCCCGATAAGGGCATATCGATGATTTGCCAGTCCACAAGAGGCATCAATGCGAGCGTCCCAGATGCCGGACGACTCTCCAGCAACCGAACATTGCCCCCACCATTACAGGCCACTTCTTTGGCGGCGACGATGCCACACCCACTACGCGAGGATCCTCTCCTCGAGGCCACACTTCCCAGTTAAGTAGGAGCACAACGGGAAACTCCACCCATGATCAAGGAGACGTTACCTCACGACTTACGTCTTTCCCCGTTAGGGAATGGACCCTCATCGTCAGGACGACTTATAAATAGGCCTCCGGACACACGAAGAAAGGGCACACACAGAGATATATATACCCACACACAGAGACAGATGGAGACCCAGACATTGGGATCTAACTAGAGGCACAGAGGAAAAAGAGGGATAGAAGAAGAAGCAAGCTTCTGAGCACGTCCCGCGCCCAGCGAGCACTCGTAGTGGACGGCTCATCCTGTATCACTAGTAGTGGGGCGGGCCTGGTCCTCTTATCGCTAGAAGGAGCGGAATTACAATATGCCCCACGGTCTATGTGTGGGCATATATATCTTTGTGTGTGTCCTTTCTTCATATGTCCGGAGGCCTATTTATAGGTCGTCTTGGCGATGGGGGTCCATTCTCTAACGGGGAAAGACGTAAGTCGTGGGATAACGCCTCCTTGATTATGGGTGGAGTTTCCCGTTGTGCTCCTACTTAACCGGGAAGTGTGGCCTCGAGAAGGGGATCCTGGCATAGTGGGTGTGTGTTGGAACGCACTGAAATTCGAGTGGTGAAAATATCGAGTGTTCTTTTATCATTTTATCGGTTTATAATTTTATGAGTTTTTTACATGAAAACCATTGTTAAAAGTGAATTTGTAAAAAAATCATTCCTAAAAATGTATTAGCAGGTATATCACTGAATTAATTAAAATAGTGCATAAATGCCATTTAAGCGTGATTTTCTTGTAAGTTGTTGGTAAAAAGAAGTGATATGCATGCAAATAAATATGGCTTTTTGCACAATTCAGATTACACAGTGATATACCTGCTAATGCATTTTTAGGAATGGTTTTTTTGTAAATTCACTTTTAACAATGGTTTCCATGCAAAAAATCCTAATTTTATTTAGTGCGAAGGCGTGCCAGTCACCTAGGTGACAATATGTTCGGGCTTCAAGACTGGAGTGGTTCGAAGTCCAGGGTGCGCTCCGTCTGACTAGTCAGACGATTGTGGGTATAGGGTCGGGACTGAAGATCCGCCGTGCCATAAAGGTCACGACGTTAATTACATCCCCTCGGAGAGGGGAAAACCTCTGATTAATCGCCAAGATTTGGGGCCTCGCGGCCTAAATACAGTTTTTAATGAAAGAAATAGATATCATGCTAAGAAGCAATAAAATCTCCCATAGAGGGGTGCAGAAGGACATTTGGAGTCATTTTGGTCATGAATCGACCATTTAATATTCGGACGAATGTCCGGTCTAAGAACATCACAATCATCAAGGTGAAACTGGAGCATATGTATGATGGGACACAGTAAATTTATTGTTCAAGAAAAGAAAATATTCGGTTAAATCCCGGTCAAGGCGATTCAAAATCAGCGGGATATCGGCCGAGGTGCAAAGTGGGGCTATGGCCATGAAGGGGGAACCCCCGAGGGTCAAGCATGTCTTTGCAGGGGCACATTCATTATTCCCCCTCATGCGGGGTCAAAGGGAAGAGAGCCCGGACGAATGCCGTTGGTATTTTTTTTGTTCATGTTTCATTTGTGTATTTATTGTGTTCTCCCCCTTTTTTTTTAGGTGAATGATCTTATTTAAATGAGTTCGGGTCTGCCGTCCCAGACGAGGGTGACTGGAAGGGTCTAATAACCCCTTTGTGGTGTCTTCCCTTTATTTATTTTATTTCTTATGGCCCCACCATAGCAGATGTCAACGAATCATGGGCATGTTCATTATGAATGATTCCAAGGTATGGCATTGGGATGCGTATAAGCAATTTCAGAACATTACAGGTCTGAAAACTGCCATGCCTGTAGAAAACATCATGCATATGCAATGATTTCATCCTATAATTATGAAGGGTATTTGGGCACAGATGTTCCACAAATGGGCCATGTTAATCTCTCCTTTTTTGTGCTTTTTCTTCCCCCGTTTTTTTAAGGGTCAGCCTGCTGCAAGTCCGCAGGGAGTCGACTCTCTGAGTCGACTCCTGTGCCGCCTGCAGTCCGGGCAGAAGGGGACTGGGAGGGAGTCGACTCCCTGAGTCGACTCTTTCCCAACGGCAGGTGAAATCCATTTTTTGTTTGATCTTTTTTGGTCCATTTTGGGGTTTTGTTCCTTTTTCATTTTTATCTTTTCATCAACTTCTATTCTCTGCATGTGAACGGAAGGATGCCAAATGTGTATGTGTTTGTGAATCTAGGCCTGCGAATGGGTATCCTTGATTCGAGTGTGCGAATGCATTGCGCATGCGAATACGTACATAAACATATGGACGACAAAATAGTTTCATGTGCATGAACGTGTGACCATATGGGAGCAACAATCTTGCTCATGGGTCAATGAGGTCCTTTGATCATGTTAATGCAAGTGCACATTTTGCACACACATTCTTTGGGGCAGACATAACCGGCTCTATGCTGGGGACATAGAGTCCTTTCTTTTGTTTTCGAAATTTAATCATAAAAGCAGACCACATGCCAATGCATGTAGGACTGGGTTTATTTCTGAATTTCAGCAATGAAGACTGATCACAGGCCCATACATGCAGAGTTTTATTTATTACTGAAATTCAGTCATGCCAACCATATATATATACAAATGCATATGGAACCTTGCTTTTCTTCTGAAATTCAGTGATGAAAGACTGTAAAAATGCACATGAAGCTTTGCTCACTTTTGAAGTTCAGTTGTGAGGATGATTATGCACATGCAGATGCACATGAAACTCTGCTGGTTCTCATTCACTTCTTTTTTTGGTTTACTTCATCATCCCTTTTTAGATGGCAAATCAAGGACGTGGGAGCCATCACATACTGCTCCAATATAGATATACATATGAGGCATTGATGGAGAATGATGTGCAACTTCAAAAGAAGGGAATTGAATACATATGTGATGTATCTGAAATTTACCCATGAGGCCATATGTGCTACGCAAGCTTCAAGAGGAGGAGAATGCAGGGAGTTTAGCCCCCATTCAAAGGGATCCAACAGAATATGCATGAGTTGCTGGACTTGCTCAGGAATGATTCCTTGAACTCGTCAATAGATGGGGGTTTCATAACATCACCTATGCATATGACCCTTTGAGACTGACCTACGCACATGGGACCTTTGAATGCACTCATGTGTATAAATTTTATGGGTGGGTGCATTCAGAAAGAGCTTGTGTATGCAGCTTGCTGTGGGCATGAATGGACAAGCAGGGGGGTCCCGACTTCAATTGGATTCATCTTTTGGGTTCTTCCTGCACATGAGCAAAGTATGTACAAATTATGCAATATGCAAATGCAGCACGCACTAGATGTACAGTATGCAAGGTTCAGGTTCAGATTTTTTGTGTATTATTCATTCTGTTTTATGTGGTCTTCCCTATCACTCCTGGGTGTGGGAGGAAGTGTAGATTCAGTTTTGCCTTCACTTGGGGTTTCGTCATTTTTGTTTGTCCCTTCTTGTTTTGCTCCCTGCACATGGACTGAAATGTATAAAACGCATGTGGGTTGATGCATTTATGCATGAGAATGCCTTTCTTAATCCGGGTGTGCAAATGCATTGCTGAATGTGATATGTATGCAGATATGTGAATGAACATATGTGAAACAAGTCTAAGTTTCCTTCCCTGCCTATGCATGATAATGCATAATTTGTACATGTATGCAGGGATGCTAATGCTTTTGGGGCAGGGATCTAAATTTTACATTGGGGGTTCAGTGATCATGCAGAGATGCATGGTTGCTTTCATGAGAGAGCCATATGTACCCTATTGGAGCGTCAATGCGAACCCAATTACCATGCTGGCCCAGAAACTAAAAGAAAATTCCTGAGGGGAACTGCATCTTAATTCTCAGAATCAGAGTCATTCTGATACATACCGTCATTACTATTATCATTAATATAACCATTGTTTCTTGAGGAATTTTTAATGGTCTGCAATTGTCTTTCCTACCATGATTTCAGCCATTCACTAAGAAACCTCATAGATTCAGTGTTTCCACAGACCTCTACAACTTTGTCAGGCTGGTATTTGTTTTTTTTTTAGCTACATTCAGTCCAACAGTCACGGTGCAGCTGGTACATTGTTAAACTCTCCTGAGATAGTCTGCATTGCTGTTCATTCTCTAAGTTGTGCAAAGAAGCAATACATCTAGAAGACAAAATATTTCCCTTTGGACCTCGGAACATCTTTAGGTATGAGACATGCTGATTATGTGTTTCTTGCATATCAGTCAAAAAAAGCCAAATTGTCTTTTGACCCTGCGAATTGGTCTATTGCTCCAGGGATTTAAAGTAGATGCATTTCTTTAGGGTCTTCAGCGCTCAAGGGACAGAAACACATGCAAATGGAAATGCACCTGTGCAGAAATTTCGGTCTTAATCTGGGGCTTCAATCTAATGCTCATTATTAATTTTACTTTGCCCATTTTAATTCCAAAAGTATTCAGAGTTGTATTCTTTGAATTTCAATTCACAACATATTCTTCAATTCGGTCACATATTCATTTGCTCTTCTACATTTAGTCACTGGTCATCATCCTTTAGTTCAGTCCACCCGTTCATCATTTTTTTTTGAGATTCTGCTTATCCTGCCTTCAACAATTTCAGAAATATGCTCAGCCACAACAGGCCCTTCATTTCAGTCCACATGCCTACTCAAATCTTTTATTCAGATCGATGGGTTTTGTTCTTTAATTCAGTCAGTTAGTCTTTTAAATTTCCTGGCAAAATTTTGACAGCATCTCCCTTAGATCCGAAGGGTCCGAGGGAAAAATAGGGGTGCGCCAAACGGAGAAACTTTGGGGTCGGCCCCAAACATCACAGTGCGCATATAAGCAACGACACTGCAAATATTACCCCATTTGGGGCCGGAGATCCCGAGGGCTAGCCTACAAGGGAGACCGGTGACTCATGGGTTGTTGCGATCATGTAGACTTCTCCGATATGGGGCCGGAGATCCCGAGGGCCAGCCTACAAGGGATTCCGGTAACCTGAGGGTTGTCGCGATCGCGAATGAGAACCACATAAGAATTGGCGGCGTGGCTAGCAGAAGATCTTAAGGAAAGTAGGGAGGCTTCTCTCAAACAATGATGAAAGGGCAGCGAATAAAGGATCCCACAGATGCAAAAGAACGAACAGGGAGGGGGAGAAATCAGAGACACTATGGACTCAGTATCAAGAAAACTTATAGCACGAGGATCTCCCGAAAGGGAACTTTCTTTCTTTCCACAGCAGAGCAAAACTCAAACTACATTCAAAGGGAATACAAAGATAGGAGGGGCGGAGCTCTCTTCCCCTCACCTTTCTCTTTCTTTTTTTTTGGACGAACAGCTTCTCACGCCCTTTTTTTTTTAACCCATCAAGGAGCTTTCTCTTCACGGGGGTGCCTCTTTTATAGAGGTTTGGAAACCCCTATCCGAAGGGGAGCAGTCCCGTGAGCTACTGCTGCTCCTTTGCTTTGCTGTCGTTCCCGGCGTCGACGGGACCGCTGCTTCGTTGTCGAGGCTTCATTTGTTGCTGCTGTTTCCGCCATGACAGGGTATGGTGGAGTGAGCGGCCGGTGGAGCAGGGAGAGGGGCTGCACGGCTGGCCGGTGGGGTGGTCGAACGGCAGGGACCTGCGCGGCATGGGTGGGCGCGGCTGATGGTGGTGCTGGCGCTCTCCGCGTTGCCCACGCGAGGAAGTTCACTCGAGCATTCAATGCTCGCCAGAGAAGGAGGAAACACGGAAGGGAGGTCAACATGCACGATTTTCTGCATATTTTTTATTTTTTTTAAAGACCTCCTCTTTCTCCTTTGACCTCCACTCTTCTCTATTTTGCGCAAATATCCCCCCTGCGCCGTTCCTCCTTCTTTCTGTTAGGCTCGGCCATTCGTCCATTTTAGGCCCACTTCATATATATATATATATATATATATTTATTTATTTATTTATTTATTTGGGACTCTCCATGTTTGGACCCTCTCATCATTCTTTTTTTTTAATGCCAACAGTGTGGCATGTCGCCGCCGGAGAAGTGGCCTCTAACGGTGAGGGCAACATTCAATTGCTGGAGAGTCATCTGACATCCGGGACGCCCGCATTGATGCCTCCTGTGGGCTAGCGAATCCTTGATATGTCCTTATTGGGTCGTCATATTTTGGGTTGTCAATTGACCTGCGTTGGTCGAACCATATCGGGCCGAAGCGGGCCCAATGTCGGTGGGCCGTAATGGGCCTAGCGGATTTTACTCTCTTCAGTATAAAATCTATAATCTCTCTATATATATATATATATATATATATATATATATATATATATACATACGTTTATAGGCAGAGAAAGAGAGAGAGAGAGGGGAATAAATTTGATATTCTTCATGATACTTAATAATTTGTTTTGCCCCGTTAAACTTGGTCAAATTATTAGTATCCCTCGAAAGTATGAATCCTTTGATGTGCTTTGAGACTCTAGCAATATCCAAGTTTTAATTATCACATATCTATTAAATTACGATGAATATACATTTGAGTCAACCGACTTAAATGATACTTTATATGAGAAATACTAATAAGACAAGCGTGATTGGAGACTGCTTAAAACATGTTTGAAATTTTTAGCTTTAATTTTAGTAGGTGAGACAAATATAACACTAAAAGTAAATGAAGAAGAGAAAACCAACCTCTTAGAATCCTACTCAAAAGTATCCAAGTATCTTTAGCTAATAACACTCACTACACCACTGGACAGTGTCGATGTAGTATTTATTTTTGAAAAAAATTCTTACGTGGCCTCCATGCCATTCTTTAATGTGAGGCCCACGTCTCCAACGTCATCCCAAAAAATTAGAATAAAAAATTAGATCCTATGAATAGTACAAAATTAAGAAAAATAAAATTTACACTATTCATAAAGTTTCAATTTTTTTCTTCCCTTGCAAGGTAAATTTTTGGCTCAGTAAGTTCGACTCCAAAATAGAGTGGAGTGAGTCTCACTCTAACAAAAAAATAAAATAAAATTACTATGTCGATGGGAGGTGTACTTAATAACTATATGCCAATAATGTAGTATTTTTTATCTTTTATGATTTTTTAACTTATCCTCCACGTCAAGAAATTTTGACGTAGGGTCCACGTCCCCAACCTCCCTTCCGAAGAAACAAAAAAAAAAAGAAAATAAGACTCACTGAATAGTATACTTTTTTTAAAATTTTATATTATTCATGTGGTCCCATTTTTATTTCTTACCTTATAAGATAAGTTTTTGATGAAATAGAGCCAACTCCAAAGTAGAGTGGCCTAAGCTCCACTCCAACAAAATAAGAAAATAAACAACTCAATGCATAGCTATACGTTGTAGTAGGGTTTTACAAACCGGTCCGATACAGGGCGAACCGTCCGTACCGGACCGTACCAGCCACAGATCGGTACGATCAGTCTGTGATATGCAACTGATACGTTTTATATATTTAGTATTTTTTAATATAGAATGTTTCATTAGATAAGTTGGTTGAGTGATTTTGTCAGTTTGATGGTAGTTCTGAGTTTGAACCTCACGAACGACTCATTCTTAATTCCCCTCCCCCCCCCATTATTCTAAAGACCTTAACCAATGTGGAACCCTGGGTTCGAACCCCACAAACCCTTTATTCTTCTTCTAAATTGATGTCAAAAACTTTTATTCTTCTTCTAGATTGATGTCACAAAAAACACGTGAGATTCAAACTATTGACCTTCGCCTCAACTAAGAAAGATCTTAACCAACGTGGTTCTGAGTTTGAACCCCATGAACCCTTTATTCTTCTTCTAAATTGATGCAAAAAAATAATAAAACACTTATGATTTGAACTATTGACCTCCACCTCAACTAAAAAAGACCTTAACCAACTGAGTTACAAATAAATGTTTACTATTTTTTACTATAATAATATTTATGAAATAATATAGTCTTATTGGCACATAACGGTACATTACGGTACGCTACTGTACCGTACCGTACTGATAAAAAATTGGTACGACCAGTACGAGCGCCTCTGCAAACCTTGCGTCGTAATAATTTTTTAAATTTTTACGTGACCCCCATCTCTAGGAACGTTGACGTGGGACTCGCGTCTTAACCCCCTCCCTCGTAAATCCCCAAAAAGAGACCGTGTGAATAGTATAAAATTCAAAAAAATATACTATTCATAAAGTCCCAATTTTGCCTTTCCTTACCATACAAGCTTTTAAAAGAGTGACTCACTTTAAATTATAGTGATGTAGGCCCCACTCCAAAAAAATTAAAAAAGTTTACCTCACTCTAATTTTTTAAAAATTACTATATCACTTGACATTCTAGTCAATAACTACACCATACAATAGTGTAATTTTTTTGATTTTTTTATGTCTTTAACGTAAAATATACGTCTCCAACAACTTCTCAAAGAACAAAAAAAAGAGTCTATAAAAATTTAACTTTATTTAAATTATGCACTATTCTTAAAGTCTTAGTTTTATTTTCTTATCTTTCAAGTAAATATTTTGATGGAGTAGGGCTCACTCCAAGATAGAATGCCTTGGACTCTACTCAAAAAAATTTAAAAAAATACTCCACCGCTGGGCCACCTCTATTATTCTCCTCTTTCTTGTTTATTCTCGATGACTGAAGCGATCTAATGGCCATCCGAACTTGGAACAACTCTTGTAACGCAATTGATCTATACCTTTGCTAAGAGTACCACTTATTACACCGTCTAGAGATGTAGTATAATTTTTATTTTTATTTTTTATTTACGTTACTTCTACGTCAAAGAATATTGACATTCTTTAACATTGAGTTAAGTCCCAATCACCGACCTCAAAAATAAAAAAAGGGACGTAATGATTTGAAATGTGCACTATTCATATGATTCATTTATTTCTTGTATTTGAGACAAATGTTTGGTGGAGTGGGACCCACTGCAAGGTAGACTGGCATGGGTCTCACTTCAAAAATGATAAAAAATTAGTACACCGCTCGGCGATATAGTTATTACACCGCTTAGCAATATAGTAACACTTACTACAACAAGTAGTTTTTTAAATTTTTTTAAAATTTTCTACTTGGCTTCCACGCCCTTAACTCTCTCTCCAAGAAATAAGAAAACATGATATTGTAAAAATAAAAGTTTAAAATTTTACACTACTTATAAAGTCTCATTTTTTTTCTTATCTTTCAAGAGAAGTTTTTGATAGAGTGGGACCCACTTTAATATATAGTGGATGTACTTCACTCTAAAAAAATTAAAAAATTAAAAAACTAATACGTCGTTGGATAGTGTTATTTTTTTTTTATCTTTTTTACATGGCTTCCATTCAAAAATAATTAAAATTTAAATTATTTACATGATTTCAGGATTTTGATTCTTCAACTTCGATGGTAAATTTTTTGTGACGTGAGATCTACTCTAAGATAGAGTGATGTAAGTCATACTCTAAAAAAATAAAAATAAAATAAAAAATACTATGCCATTGTAAGAAT
Source organism: Amorphophallus konjac (assembly GCA_022559845.1). Taxonomy (NCBI): domain Eukaryota; kingdom Viridiplantae; phylum Streptophyta; class Magnoliopsida; order Alismatales; family Araceae; genus Amorphophallus; species Amorphophallus konjac. Next base: position 8,970,155 of record CM040127.1, on the reverse strand, counting down.
AACACTTTCTACCAGGTTTGCCATCCCGGCCGGTTGTCCTGGTCCCGACCTGAGACGGGACGGTACGGGTTGATACCGTTACGTACCGAGATACAAAAAATATATTATATATATTTGTTATAATATAATATAACTCAAATGCTCTCCTCCCTCGGTTGGTTAAGTGATATGCGCTTTAAATTATTGTCCACGGTTCGAATCCTGCCCCTACCATCTAAACATTTTTTTAAATAACTATATAAAAAAATGAATAAAACCGATGTTTATAGCATTGAGGATCCCTCGACCAACCGACCTACAAAATGAATTTGATATGAAAAAAAATAAAATAATATATATAGTGTCCCGGTTGCGTCTCCCAGACCGATCGTCTCGGTCTGTGGCTAGGACGGGGCGGGACAGGCGGCTCTCCCCGTTCCGTCTCGATTTGTCAAACCTTACTTTCTACACAACTATGTCACATAGTTATTAACTATACCACCTTGTAATTTAATATTTGTTGATTTTTTTACCCTAAATCCTCGATCCTTCCCAAAAATCATCCACATCTCCCAAAAAAGAGGACCTTGTGAATAACATAAAATTAAAAAATAGATTTTGTATTAGTCACATATTTCAATTTTGTTTCTTGCCTTTTGGTAAGTTGTTTTTGGAGGAGTGAGACTCACTCAAGATAAATTAGCGTGGTCCTCATTTTTAAAAATTTAAAAAATAAAAAAGTACTACACTTCCGAACGGTGTAATAACTATATCGTTGGATGGATAATAATTTTTTTATTTTACGTTTCTCTCAAGTCAAGAAACCTTAACGTGGGGGCCACATTCTCAACTCTCTCCCCAAAAAACTAAACAACAATAAAAAAAGAACGAGACCATGTAAAATAAAAAATCTATACTATTCACGTGGTCTCAATTTTTTTATTATTTTTTTAAAGTAAATTTTTAGCGAGTGAGTCCTACTCCAATGTAGTGTGACGTGAGCCCCACTCTTTTTTTTTACGCACTTCCCCAACTCACTCTCCACGAAATTAACAAAAATGTGAAATTTAAAAAAATAGTTTAACAATATTCACGGGATCTAAGTTTTTTTTCCTACCTTTCAAGACAAGTTTTTGGTGGAGTGAGACCCTTTCCAAGATAGAGTGATATAGACTCCACTCTAAAAAAATAAAAAATATTTAAAAACTACTACACTACTTGATGATATATTAAGTGTTAAATTTTGCTAATTCTCCCGTCAACTTACTTCAATATTTCTTTACTATCATTGTATCTTGAGAAAATTTGAACATTAGATCGTCATATAAACTCATGACGGGTTATCTTGTTGAAGAAAGAGGAAAAAAATCATAAAATACTTGTGTAACTATTACATCTCATATTATACAATAACAGTGAGGAATCAGTGTGTCCAACTCTACTAGTATGACAAATCAAGTCATGCATACAATATCTTTGGTGCACTCACTGTTTTGAAACCTGACTCGGACCGGTCGGTCCGACTTGTTGACTCGTGGCCCAATCTCAAAATCAAGTTGAAATCCTATCTAGATCGGTCAAAGCCTAAAACCCGACTAAATCTGGTAAACCCAGATCAACCCAACTAACTCGGCCCAAATCTATAAAACTAATGTGACCCAGCCGGGACTCTTCATATTTTTTAAGTTTGTATCGTTAGTTTAGATTTTAATTTAATATCGAAATAAATATGAAAGATGATAAGTCACCTTTGAACTTATATCCCTTATGACCTTAATATTTAATAATATTAACATAAGGTTTAGAATTTGAAATGATCTAGATTCTAAATATTCTTTCTCTACGTGTATAAAGAAACAAAGAAAACTTAAGAGTGTATGACTAAATTTCATGAGCTTTCAATTTGGCATTATCTCATAGGACAACTTATAGGTCACAAAAGAAAAATGAAATTCATGTGAGTAGTTCTAGTCTTCGGGAGTCAACCCGAACGATCAAATCATTGACTCGTGACCCATTAATCTATATAGGTTAAGGTCCATGTCAGATTTTAAAACATTAGGTATACTACAAAAAAGAATTTCTAAAAGAAAATTTTTAATTCCTTTAAAATTTTATATTTATATATGTACCTCTCCAATTAAGATGTTTAGTTATAACTCCTTAAAATCTTATGAGATTTAATAAAATGCCCATATCTTAATGAATAAGTCCCTTAAGTCTTTAAAAAACTCTTTAAAAAGTATTTATCAAACAAAAGTGTAATTATAAGGATTTTTTTAATAAATATGATGGGAGAGATTAATATGTAAATATAAAATAATATGGAAGTTAAAAATTATAAATTTCTCACTTATTTGTAAGAACACAATATAGAGATAATTAATTAATGCCCTTGAAAGTGTTTGAGTTTTATTTTATTCCATTATCATAATTCACTTCTCTTTCCTCGTTACTTTTTACTTGTCCTTATGTTGTGTTTGTGAATTATATTGACTTTGACTTCTTTGAACTTGAAAATTTCACACCAAAAGTCAAAACAAATACACCAAAGTCACGTCAAACTTTTCAAAATCTACTTTTTAAGTTCTAGAGAGAAATAATAAAAAAACTCTCCAATGTTCAAAAGCTCTAAAGTGTAACACCCCATTTCATGAGGTTGCGTTTAGAAAACAAATGAGCTTTGGTTTTTTTCAAAAGTCTCTTGATAGAGAAAATCTCCTCTAAAGGAGATTCATAGACTTTTAAAATGTTGACTTCTTCTTCTTATCTCTCTCCACAAGTGAAAAGTTAACTTTTAAAATATTTGATGTTACCAATGCTAACTTGTTTTGACTTTTAGGGATGAGACTTTCGAGGTCAAAAGTCACCCCATAAGTCTCAATAAAGAAGGCATGAGACCTAATAATTTTATTAGAATTTTCCCTCGATAAGAGCCATGTAAGTCGGCCCCATTTAGCAGCTTTGAGTATATTAGGTATAATCTGTAACTCCAATAGATTATTCAGTTATTTGTAATATATTTCTGTGTAAGAATATCTAAATGAGATGAAATCAGGTTAAGGATAGTTCGATTATCTATAATTTTTGTGTTGAGCACTTTTTGAGATTCTATCATTTAATAAGTCAAAAATATCAAATATCAAATAATATTTTTTAGACTTTGAAAAGGTAGACAAAACATCGCCTAAGTGGGAGAGAGATAGACGGTGTTCCATCTAAGTGGGAAACAGTTAGATGATGACGTAGCCAGAAGAGTTAGAGATGATGTAAAGATGGATGAAGTATCATCTATTCTAGAAGCCGGTAGATGATATATTGAAGATAAATATAATATGAGGGATAATTAATAAAAGATAGATGATAATTAATTATCAGAATGTGATTAAATGTTTATATAAACTATACAATTACCCATATTATGGTCAACTACATGTAGAAATGTCAGAATAGGTCGATATTAGACTCATTAGAAATATAATCTAATTATTTTTAAATATGGTGTTAAGTATTGTTGCTAATTATGTCATATGTTAGGTTAAAAATGATAAAAAAATAAAATTAGGTAGCGAGCAAAATTATGATTTTGTCACTCAATAGTATAATGAGTTATCTTGCATTGGTTAACATGTGTTGATTTTAGAGCTCCAGGTGGCTAACGTGGAAGATGTGACTTAAGCCTAAGAATTTAAAAATCTGAAAATAAATTCAAGTCCATTATGATGAAGATCAGAGTTCTTGGACATGGATCAGAGATGAATGGCAAGAGTTAATAATGTGAGACTAGTGTGTATGATAGGTGTTAGCTATAAATAAAGATGTTATATGTAGCAACCCTGATAAAATAATTAATAAATAAAGATTTTAAATAATAGAATCAAATAAATAGATAAATAAAATAAAAATGAAATAACGCCTCAGATCAAGGCGCTAATTAACTTAAAAACGCCCTTAAGCAAGGCGTGATTCAAGAAAGGACGCCCTCTACACAAGGCGTCAACTTCCAAACACCAAAATAAGAAAGTAAAAGAAACGCCCCATACTTAGGCGTGTTTTAACTAAGTCACGACGTGCCTCACGGCGTTAAGTGTAACGGGACGGAATAGGCCAAGAAAGCGCCCTCAAGTTGGGCGTGTTTTAACCAAGAAGCGCCTCTACAGTGGGCGTGTTTTTAAGAAACGCCCTATGACAAGGCGTCAATTTCAGTTCATCTTCCGAACTTATCCAGAGTAAGTGATAACTATGAGAAAGAGTTCTAGTGAGGTAATAACTCAATCTTGGAAATATTACTTCCAATCAAACGCTAACTATTGTTAGGATTCCCTAAATCCCTATAAATAATCTACTGCTCGAACCCTTCAACGCTATTTGGCGTTAGGAATCTACAGAGGTACGTGAAGAACATCTGTTCTTCTTAGTATGTTTTCTGCTTCGGTTACATGAAGAACTAATGGTTCTTCATCCTTCTTTTCCTCTAAAACAGGTTAAGGGAGTTCTGCATACGAGAAAGAACAAGGTATTGTTCTTTTCCTTCCCCTCTGGTCAGATACAGAAATTAATATTGGTTTCTTCTGTAGATTTGCACCTTTGATTTGTTGAAGAACGAAGGTTTTCCAACTTCCTGAAGAAACAAGGGTTCTTCTTCTGCGTCCTCTTCATCAAAGCCCTTCCTTGCTGCTGCGGATATTTGTTGCTATTAAAGCAACAGAGCTCCTCTTCCAAAAACGTTCACGGTTCAATCATCAAATTATCATAAGGTAGGTTTTCTCAAGCAACGTAGCCCAAATCAATAGTTAATAAATATACCAACATGACATGCATGTTAGATAAGTTTTCTTGTGGTTCTAAAATGATTTTTCTGTAAATTTTGAAAGAAACGCCATGCACTAGGGCGCTACTTTAACAAGAAACGACCATGTCAGTGGTCGTCAATTTCATAATTGACGCCCTGTACACAGGCGTTAATTCCGTGAAATATAATGAAAACCCACGTTAATAAAGTTATATATATGCACATCCTGATTCTGTAATAATGCATGTCCTGTCCATGAAATTTCATCTCTGAAAATTGCTTGACACATATATTTTCGTTAATGTCCATGACCCTTGAAGAATTAACGACCTGAGTTAGGTCGTGACTTGTGAACTAACGCCCTGAACTAGGGCGTGAGTATATAAATAACGCCCCTTGACAGGGCGCGTTTTTGAAAAATACAGAAAATAGGTTTCCTGCAAAAATGGAATTAAAGGAATGGACGACCATAGTGTATGTCGTCAAATTTAAATAAAACGCCCCTGAACGAGGCGTGTTTTACATAAAATACTGAAATATGGAATTTCTGGAAATAGAAAATACCTATATAACGCCCTTCTGTAAGGCGTTATTTACTTAAGAAAAGACTTAGCTTAAGTCGTTATTTTCTGAAAAACTGATTTTTCATGTTACTGTTTACCGATGGTTTCATAATTATATACTACATATATCGGCACTATATCTCCACTCCGTGAGTATAGTCCCATGTTTTACGATGTTTCATCGATCACACTCAATTCTCATTGACATACAAGCTCTCCATTGGACATTCCGTTCCTTTGGACTAGCGAGTTAGTCATAGAGACCTCCGTAAGACTCCTCGAACCTTGGATTCCCTCAAGGTCGACTGAGCTGGTTGTACCCTAAAACCCATTACCCTATTGATTACTATGTCACTCTAAAGATACATGGTATACCGGCCCTTATGATTATACAATGTGTATATCATAAGAATTCTCTAAATGGCATGATGATATCATACCATTGATCTATTGTTCATGTAAACCTCAATTCTATGATAAGAATGAGGGTATCTTACTTTGATATACTGTTCATGTGGACCTCAATTCTATGAAAAGAGTGATAGTCCATACTTGTCATGGTACCCACATTAAGGGAACCTAATTCCACCTAGTTTTATCGATATCGTGATTATACCGTTATTATCGCCTATCTTTGTCAAGAATCATATTATTGCCTCTCTCTTCTCTCTAAAGTTGTCATACTTGTCTACAAGCTTAATTATTGAAATTCCATATTGGCTATATATATACAAGAGTGGATGTCAAAATACATGATAAATGCCTGCGCATATAGGGCCCGATCTGGTCCTGGGAGGAGCACCCGAAAGTACTTGTGCCCATGGGAGTTTTAATGATAAGGTATTTGGCATTATACCGAGTGCATGACTAGCTTGATTGGACATTCCACACAAATCTTGTACTTGACTCGTACTTGACTTGACATGACTTGCGTGACCCGAAAAAGGGTAATTACTTGTTGTTTGAAACATGATAGCCAATTCTTGACATGACGTGTTAAACGTACTTGCTTGAATATCTTGTTATTTTGTTATCTTGTTCATGACTAGTTCATCTTGTTCTCTTGATATTACATTCTCTCTATCTTGTCGTTTTATACGAGCATGCATAGCTTTAGTACATTCATGAAAGATGTAATTACTTAAACCCCTTTCTAGTGCTTGAGATATAGTTTCCTACTGAGCGTTCGCTCACTCCGTGTGTCCCTTTTTACGTTTCAGGTAAGTCCGATGATGACGGGACTCAGTCTGAAGGGGAGAGCCAAGAGTGATCAAGATAGAGCTTTCCAAGAGTTGTCTAGTCTTTTTCCTATTTTTCTTGAGTCAACTATGTACTTTTCCTTTTTAAATTGAATAGAGTATTGGATTTGTAATAGTCTATCTATTATGAAATAAATGATTGGGTTATCTTTACTTTTGCGCATCTCTGTCTTTGTGTCGAATACACGACCACTCTGATTGACATGATTGATATAAACTCGTCGCGCATATCCGAGTATCTTCCGCGCTCGAGGCGTGACAGTTTTTGTGGTATCAGAGCCTAGGGTATTCAATTCCTAGGTAAAAACCTAAGTCCAAGGATAGGTTAAACCATTCACCGTGAGATTGGGTAGAACCCAAGGGTTAAGCTAAGGGTTTAAAACGTTTCGCGTAAGTACGTACTAATATAGTTATTGTAATTGTAGGTTAATGGCTGCCGAACGTGCTCAATAGCGCAACATGCAGCGCACACTCCAAGGTATGACTCAAGTGCTACAACAGGTAGCACAAGGAGGTAGTCCACGTGCAGGAAGTCTCCATCAAACCTTCAAGAACATGAACCCTCCCAAGTTCATGGGTTCTATTGATCCGGACGATGCTGAACACTGGATCAGGGAGACGGAGCGTATATTCCGTGTTATGCAATGCACGGATCAAGATAAAGTCTTGTTAGCTACTTTCCAACTGGAAAGGGACGCCCGATGCTGGTGGGAGTCAATAGAAGCTACCATAGATCCGAATCAAGTCACATGGGAGGAATTTGTTGAATATTTCAACGCTAAATATTTTTCGGATAGAGTCCAAGAGAAGAAGGCTGCAGAATTCGCTGCACTAAAGCAACGATCTTTATCAATAGCAGAATATGAAGCTCAATTTTCTAGATTGTCTAGATATGCTAAGCATTTGATTAGCACGGAGAAGATGAAGGCCCGTAGATTTCTTAATGGACTTAGGCCCCACTATATTACTCAGCTGGCGCCAATGGATATCCAAGTTTATTCTGAAATAGTGCGCCGAGCCCAGCTACTTGAAGATGCCACGGAACTATCTGATAGGATCCGTGGGAAAGACAAGAAAGAGCAAGTCACGGGTTCGGGATCCTTTAAGCCCAATTTTAAGAAGAGGCCTAGCAGTGGAGGTTCATCCTCCCAAGATTTCAAGTCCAAGAAGACTAAACCCTTCTCTATCACAACTACCCCTCCAAAGGCGGTATGCAAGCATTGTGACAAGGCTGGTCACAAGACAGAAGAATGCTGGAGGAAATTAGGAGCATGTCTCCGTTGCGGGAGCCGCGAACATCGGATTCCCGATTGTCCGTTACTTAATGACCAATCCGGCGATGGCAAGCGCCCGGTGACCAAAAATGCGCGTCTTCATGCAATAAAGGAGACCGAACAAGAAGAAGAAGGCGGACTGGTAGAAGGTACATTGAAAATCTGTTCCAAAAATGCACATGTCTTAATTGATACTGGTGCATCGCACTCTATTGTTTCTAAGAAGTTTGCCGACCCACTACCTTTAGAACCGGAATGGATAAAACTAGTTTTGTCAACCCCTCTTGGTAGTGAAAATGATATTACTCACTATTATCAAAACTGTGAAGTGATAATTCAAGGCAGAAATTTCCCTATTGACCTCATATGCCTAGATCTGACGGAGTATGATGTTATATTGGGAGCAGATTGGTTATCCAAATACCAGGCAACGGTCGATTGCCGTAATAGCAAGGTTACTTTCAAAGAGTTCCCCGAACTAGTCTTCACTAGCCCCAAGAGTCGGAGCAAATCACCTTTCATTTCAGCTCTTCGAGCTAGCAAGTTGATAAGGAAAGGATGTGTCTCTTTCCTTGCGTTTGTCACGGTTAAGGAAGCTAAGGAAACTAAGCTAGAAGACATACAAGTGGTGCAAGAATTTCCGGACGTGTTTCCGGAAGATTTGCCAGGATTACCCCCACAAAGAGAAGTGGCCTTCACCATCGACTTAGTCCCTGGTGCTGGTCCGGTTTCAAAGGCACCCTATAGAATGTCACCTGCTGAACTCAAGGAGTTAAAAGAGCAATTAATGGAACTAATTCGAAAAGGGTTTATTAGACCAAGTACTTCCCCGTGGGGAGCACCTGTGTTATTTGTGAAGAAGAAGGATGGATCCATGAGGTTATGCATCGACTATCGACAGTTGAATCACCTTATTATCAAGAACAAGTATCCACTGCCGAGAATCGATGAATTATTTGATCAAATTTCAGGATCCAAATATTTTTCGAAGATTGATCTTAGATCGGGATACCATCAGTTAAGGATCAAGGATGAAGATATTCATAAGACTGCGTTCAGAAGCAGGTATGGCCATTATGAATTTGTAGTTATGCCTTTTGGACTAACAAATGCCCCTGCTGCCTTTATGCAGTTAATGAATAGTATATACAGGCCTTATCTAGATCAATTTGTGGTGGTTTTCATTGATGACATATTGATATATTCCAAGACTAAGGAAGAGCATGAGGAGCATTTAAGGATCGCATTGCAAGTATTGAGGGAAAATCAATTATATGCAAAGCTCAGCAAGTGTGAGTTCTGGCTTGAAGAAGTAACTTTCCTCGGACATGTGATATCCAAGGATGGTTTATCTGTTGATCCATCAAAGGTTGAAGCAGTTAGAAACTGGGGAAGGCCAACCAATGCTAGCGAGATCAGAAGTTTCTTAGGTCTTGCAGGCTATTACAGGCGATTCATCAAGGACTTCTCAAAAATCGCCGTGCCACTCACAAGGTTGACTCGTAAAGAGATCCGTTATGAATGGAGTGAGGAATGTGAAAGAAGCTTCCAAACTCTCAAAGATCATCTAACTACAGCTCCAGTCTTAGCTTTGCCAATAGAGGGAGAAAAATATGAGGTTTACACTGATGCTTCTGGCATTGGCCTCGGATGTGTCCTAATGCAACAAGAAAAGGTCATAGCATACTCTTCTCGTCAATTGAAGAAGCATGAAGAGAACTACCCCGTCCATGACTTAGAATTGGCCGCGGTGGTATTTGCATTGAAGATATGGAGGCATTATTTATATGGAGTACAGTTCACTGTATACTCCGATCACAAGAGTCTCAAATATCTCTTTTCACAGAAGGAGCTAAACATGAGGCAAAGACGCTGGCTAGAATATCTCAAGGACTTCGACTTTAATATACAATATCATCCTGGAAAGGGTAATTATGTAGCTGATGCCCTTAGTCGGAAACCAAGAGTACTACTAGCCAATCTTATGATTCAAGAATGGAAGTTACTAGAGGAATTCTCGGAGCTTGATATAAGCATGGACACAGATTCCAAATATGTCACCCTATCTCAGGTAAGCATACAGTCGGATTTATTATTGGAAATACAAGCACTTCAGGACAATGATCTATATTAGTAGAAATCAAGGGCAGATTAGAAGGACAATCTGATTTCCAATTAACATCTGAAGGAAGATTAGTATTCAGAAATAGAACTTGTGTACCGAATTGTCCAGAATTGAAGAAAATGATCTTAGATGAAGCTCATAGATCAAGGTACACTATTCATCCAGGATCAACCAAAATGTACCAAGATGTGAAGAGAAACTTTTGGTGGCCAAATATGAAAAGAGAAATAGCAGATTATGTATCACGCTGTCTCACATGCCAACAGGTCAAGGCAGAACACCAAAAGCCTGCTGGAAAGCTACATCCTCTAGATATTCCAAAGTGGAAGTGGGAGGATATTGGTATGGATTTCATCATGGGTTTATCCAAATCAAAAGGAGGACATGATGGAATATGGGTTATTATTGACCGTTTAACTAAATCGGCGCATTTCTTGCCAATAAAGAGCCGATGGTCAGTGGATGTATTGGCTGCACTATACATCAAGGAAGTAGTCAGGTTACATGGAATTCCTGTCTCGATCGTGTCTGACAGAGATCCCCGTTTCACTTCTCATTTTTGGAAGGGATTACAACATTCGTTGGGAATAAGGCTTAACTTTAGTACTGCTTTTCACCCTCAAACGGATGGTCAGACCGAAAGAACAAACCAAGTAGTTGAAGATATGCTAAGAGCTTGCATCATTGATTTTGGTGGAAGCTGGCATGATCATTTGCCTCTGGTAGAATTTGCATACAACAATAGCTACCAGGCTAGTATCCAGATGGCACCTTTCGAAGCCTTATACGGAAGGAGTTGTCGATCACCCTTATGCTGGAATGAAGTTGGAGAGAAACAACTACTAGGTCCAGACATGGTAAGGGATACCACCGAGAAGATACGAGTAATCAGAGAAAGGTTACAAATAGCTCAGACAAGGCAAAAGGCTTATGCTGATACAAGAAGGAGAGATCTTGAATTCCAAGTTGGAGATCATGTATTTCTCAAGATATCACCTGGACGTGGAATACGGAGATTTGGTGTTAAGGGCAAGCTTACACCAAGATACATCGGACCTTTTGAAATTCTAGAAAGAGTTGGCGAGGTTGCTTATCGCATCGCATTGCCTCCTCAATTGTCCGAGGTACATAATGTGTTCCACATATCAATGTTGAAGAAGTATGTGCATGACCCCTCACACATCATTGAACATGGAGACCTGATAATCCAGAGGATCTCACGTATGAACAGAAGCCTATAAGGATCTTAGCTCGTGAGATACGTGCTTTAAGGAATAAAGTTATTCCCATGCTTAAGGTGCAATGGAATAAGAATACTGAACACGAAGCAACATGGGAGACTGAGGAATCTATGAGGAAGCGGTTTCCCGAGTTATTCTAAAAAGGTATATACTCTACACTCTCCACATAAATAATTATTCATTTATGCAATTGAATTTGGGGACCAAATTCTTTTAAGTGGGGGAGGGTGTAGCAACCCTGATAAAATAATTAATAAATAAAGATTTTAAATAATAGAATCAAATAAATAGATAAATAAAATAAAAATGAAATAACGCCTCAGATCAAGGCGCTAATTAACTTAAAAACGCCCTTAAGCAAGGCGTGATTCAAGAAAGGACGCCCTCTACACAAGGCGTCAACTTCCAAACACCAAAATAAGAAAGTAAAAGAAACGCCCCATACTTAGGCGTGTTTTAACTAAGTCACGACGTGCCTCACGGCGTTAAGTGTAACGGGACGGAATAGGCCAAGAAAGCGCCCTCAAGTTGGGCGTGTTTTAACCAAGAAGCGCCTCTACAGTGGGCGTGTTTTTAAGAAACGCCCTATGACAAGGCGTCAATTTCAGTTCATCTTCCGAACTTATCCAGAGTAAGTGATAACTATGAGAAAGAGTTCTAGTGAGGTAATAACTCAATCTTGGAAATATTACTTCCAATCAAACGCTAACTATTGTTAGGATTCCCTAAATCCCTATAAATAATCTACTGCTCGAACCCTTCAACGCTATTTGGCGTTAGGAATCTACAGAGGTACGTGAAGAACATCTGTTCTTCTTAGTATGTTTTCTGCTTCGGTTACATGAAGAACTAATGGTTCTTCATCCTTCTTTTCCTCTAAAACAGGTTAAGGGAGTTCTGCATACGAGAAAGAACAAGGTATTGTTCTTTTCCTTCCCCTCTGGTCAGATACAGAAATTAATATTGGTTTCTTCTGTAGATTTGCACCTTTGATTTGTTGAAGAACGAAGGTTTTCCAACTTCCTGAAGAAACAAGGGTTCTTCTTCTGCGTCCTCTTCATCAAAGCCCTTCCTTGCTGCTGCGGATATTTGTTGCTATTAAAGCAACAGAGCTCCTCTTCCAAAAACGTTCACGGTTCAATCATCAAATTATCATAAGGTAGGTTTTCTCAAGCAACGTAGCCCAAATCAATAGTTAATAAATATACCAACATGGCATGCATGATAGTATAGTTTTCTGAAGGTTTCAAATATTTTCTGTAAATTTTGAAAGAAACGCCCTTGTCCAGGGCGCTACTATAACAAGAAATGACCACACCTGTGGTCGTCAATTTAAAATTGACGCCCTGTACGCATGCGTTAATTCCGTGAAATATAATGAAAACCCACGTTAATAAAGTTATATATATATGCAAATCCTGATTCTATAATAATGCATGTCCTATCCATGAAATTAAATAGTTTTCCTGTTCCTGTCCATGAAATTTCATCTCTGTTCATGACCCTTGAAGAATTAACGACCTGAGTTAGGTCGGGACTTGTGAACTAACGCCCTGAACTAGGGCGTGAGTATATAAATAACGCCCCTTGACAGGGCGCGTTTTTGAAAAATACAGAAAATAGGTTTCTGCAAAAAAAATGGAATTAAAAGAATGGACGACCATAGTGTATGTCGTCAAATTTAAATAAAACGCCCATGAACGAGGCGTGTTTTACATAAAATACTGAAATATAGAATTTCTGGAAATAGAAAATACCTATATAACGCCCTTCTGTAAGGCGTTATTTACTTAAGAAAAGACTTAGCTTAAGTCGTTATTTTCTGAAAAATTGATTTTTCATGTTACTGTTTACCGATGGTTTCATAATTATATACTACATATATCGGCGCTATATCTCCACTCCGTGAGTATAGTCCCATGTTTTACGATGTTTCATCGATCACACTCAATTCTCATTGACATACAAGCTCTCCATTGGACATTCCGTTCCTTTGGACTAGCGAGTTAGTCATAGAGACCTCCGTAAGACTCATCGAACCTTGGATTCCCTCAAGGTCGACTGAGCTGGTTGTACCCTAAAACCCATTACCCTATTGATTACTATGTCACTCTAAAGATACATGGTATACCGGCCCTTATGATTATACAATGTGTATATCATAAGAATTCTCTAAATGGCATGATGATATCATACCATTGATCTATTGTTCATGTAAACCTCAATTCTATGATAAGAATGAGGGTATCTTACTTTGATATACTGTTCATGTGGACCTCAATTCTATGAAAAGAGTGATAGTCCATACTTGTCATGGTACCCATATTAAGGGAACCTAATTCCACCTAGTTTTATCGATATCGTGGTTATACCGTTATTATCGCCTATCTTTGTCAAGAATCATATTATTGCCTCTCTCTTCTCTCTAAAGTTGTCATATATACTTGTCTACAAGCTTAATTATTGAAATTCCATATTGGCTATATAATATACAAGAGTGGATGTCAAAATACATGATAAATGCCTGCGCATATAGGGCCCGATCTGGTCCTGGGAGGAGCACCCGAAAGTACTTGTGCCCATGGGAGTTTTAATGATAAGGTATTTGGCATTATACCGAGTGCATGACTAGCTTGATTGGACATTCCACACAAATCTTGTACTTGACTCGTACTTGACTTGACATGACTTGCGTGACCCGAAAAAGGGTAATTACTTGTTGTTTGAAACATGATAGCCAATTCTTGACATGACGTGTTAAACGTACTTGCTTGAATATCTTGTTATTTTGTTATCTTGTTCGTGACTAGTTCATCTTGTTCTCTTGATATTACATTCTCTCTATCTTGTCGTTTTATACGAGCATGCATAGCTTTAGTACATTCATGAAAGATGTAATTACTTAAACCCCTTGCTAGTGCTTGAGATATAGTTTCCTACTGAGCGTTCGCTCACTCCGTGTGTCCCTTTTTACGTTTCAGGTAAGTCCGATGATGACGGGACTCAGTCTGAAGGGGAGAGCCAAGAGTGATCAAGATAGAGCTTTCCAAGAGTTGTCTAGTCTTTTTCTATTTTTCTTGAGTCAACTATGTACTTTTCCTTTTTAAATTGAATAGAGTATTGGATTTGTAATAGTCTATCTATTATGAAATAAAGGATTGGGTTATCTTTACTTTTGCGCATCTCTGTCTTTGTGTCGAATACACGACCACTCTGATTGACATGATTGATATAAACTCGTCGCGCATATCCGAGTATCTTCCACGCTCGGGGCGTGACATTATAACTGATGGAGAGTAATTATGTATGGTGTTAAGAATAATTAAGACAGGTGAAAGACGTATTGCTAACAGGTGGAGAGCTCTTGAGGGATTAATGGGAAGATATTGTAAATAGAAGGACTTTTAAATAAGATAATTCTTCACTAACTAGTCTTGGGGACATCTTATTTAAGCCTTTGTTATCTCTCATGTTACTCCTTTATCTAGCCCGAGTATCCAATGTAAGAATAGAGAGGATGAACCGTAGGAACGACATAAAGGAAGAAGAGTAAGAAGGTGAATTTTAAGTTGTTGAACATGTTATCTAGGGGTAAAGTCTAATTAGATAGTGTTGCTTTGTGATTTCAAGAGTAGATAATCGTCCCTAACACGAGGAGAACAACTAGGGATAGTTATGAGACGACCAGTGAGGTTGAAAAGAGAAACCCACAGTGACTGAGGATCTCATAATGTAGGTAGGCATGTGACAGACCGAGAACATATAATTTCTTACTTCTTTTATTTAACTGTATTTTGATATTCAAAAGCTTAAACATTGCATGGCAAACTGTAACCATTATTTGGGGGATGTTCTGATCAGGGATGTATTAAGACAACATTATGAATATGGCCTAATTTCATATAATCTCCCAAAATGACCAAACATGGTTCGAACCCACATCTCGCACATTAATAATATATAGTATATATGACTTGATTACTGTTATGTAGTCATGATCAGCCACGAACCTTAGCTATTGTGCCATCATCTGTGCATGCAGCAGATAAGAGATACATATGTAGAAATAATGGAAGAGATAAAATTAAAATGAACATATGGACAATGCCACCTTAAGAGAAGTTATTGTTTTGACACTCGTAGTAAGCATATATTGCATAATTATGTCCAATATTCGTAGACGAACGAATAGTTATTGGAAATCCAGAAACCAGAACTGAACGATAATCTGGTGGATGGTAAAGTTTTGACTCCTGATCTTGCGCAATTGATCAAAGACACTTATGTCCTCATATACAGGTCATTCGTCTAAAGCCTACATCTGGACACCGCGGTATATGATACTATCTGATACTTGTTGTTGCTCTGATGCATGTCCGATTGCTAAATGAATTTGTGTTTAATAACGACTCCAAATGCTTATGTCAACTGCACCAATTATGCGACAGTATAGAGGACATAAACTGTTGTTATTAGGCCTATAATTGATCTGACATATCCTGTTAAATGATATAGATTGGTGATGTGGTGCAGACCACCGTACAGTTAAAATATGAAATTGCATGTAAAATGTCATACTATTCTGCACGTTTCTTCCTTAAATTATGTTATATGTAAAAACATGACAGAATGCATGATCATTATGTAGTTATTATATAATAATCTTTCAGATGAGTGTTATATGGTAGGCATGCTAACATTGATCCTTGATATCTATCGAGTCTGAGGACTCACCCACTCTTTAACTCTTTTTCTGGAGATCAGTAGAGTATCTCATATCTGGCGAGGGTCCAGCCAGTGTCAAGAGATCCTAGAGTGTTTTGAAAGGTGGCATAGCTTAGTAGTTTAAGGTTTAGTTTTCTCTTTTTGTGATGTAATATTTTGGAGTCCCAATGTACGAGGCGTAAATAATACTTGATCATAGAGTAATGTAGTACTTAATGTGTTGAGGAGTGATGCAAAATCCGTTACATTTTGTGGAAATAGTATGCGTGTTGCATTTGTGTTTGCATGATGGTTGGCCTTGAGTGTCCACGGATCTTCCATACTCACAACATGTGGACTGAAGTAAAGTGGGCGTCTTTGGACTTGGTCTCAGGATCTAGAGAATTAAGAGGGCATCACAAAACGTTCTCTTAAAGAGATTTTCTCTCTTCTAATGACTTTTAAGAAAAAGTCAAAACCCAATATAATTCCCAAACCTGTGCCACCCATCGTGCTATCTAGTATAAGGCAATTATACTTTGTATGAAAAAGATAAATATTAAACTATTATAAACACTTAACACTAACATGCTATAATTTTAAAATAATATCTATATAATTTAAGACTCGTATATGTAATAAATAACGTTCCATCATCATGAGGAGATGCTAACCTTAAAATGTTAGTTTGCATTTCTCCGGAAGACAGAATAGAACTGTACAATAGCGAACATTATGTATTGTAAGGATTAACAAAAAGTAAAGAATGGAAAGTAAAGTGAATTTTAATGGAAGAGTGTAACCACACCGGTGGAGTCAAATATCGTTTTGTTTAAGTTTACTTCATCTATCATCCAGTTAAGCTTGTATCAAACTCCATTTTTTTAAATAGTGTCCACTTTATTAAAACTAGACTTATTTAATGATTTATTTATTCTACTAATGAATAAAAAAATATATTTGACTCTTATATGTTAACTACATTATTCAACAGCATGTATTTGATGTATAAGTGAGCTACTAAATGAACATACCATATTATTAAAGAATTATAGTCAAGTTTTAATCAAGTCTATCGGAATCACACACAAGCCAAATATTTCTATGTCTAAGTTTAATTTTTTTATTAATTGAGCCTCTAATTTTATTGAAACTTAATTTATAAAAGAAATGCTAGGTTCAATCGTTTAGAGTCATAAGACTCCTATTTTGGTATTTTTTATCCCTAACTCTCTCTCTCTCTCCCCCCTCTCCCTGCCAACTTTCTAGTTTCACATTTTTAATATCAATATTAATATTATAAACTTATATTTTATAGTATAAAAATTAATATTGTAAACAAATAGGGCATAATTAAAATAGTAGGAAGAAACTCCGAGATATGTTTAAGAATTAGGTTTTACCAGAATTATTTAAAATGATAATTATAAAATAGCACTCTTACGTATATAATCGTTGAAATCTCTCTCTCTCTCTCTCTCTCTCTCTCTCTCTATATATATATATATATATATATATATATTCTCAGTAGGCCAACTTATATGAAAAAGTGCCTAGTGTTAGGTTGCATAACTTTCCATCAAATAAATGTATCTAATTTACTTAGAATGTAGGTCTACTTATGTGTCATCATATTTTATTAAGCGCTAAGATATTTTTAAATTTACATTTACATAATAAATTGTGTTAATTAACTTAGAATGTAGGTCTACTTATGTGTCATCATATTTTATTAAGCGCTAAGATATTTTCAAATTTACATTTACGTATTAAATTATGTTAATTAATATGTACATAAAAATGATATTCCAGCAATCAGATAGTGTAGCGGCAGGAAAATGATTCTTAGGCCACGTACCACCTTCTCTACATATTTGTTGGGGAAATCGTCTCGCACCCGTGGATGCCTGTACACACCAAGGAACCATAAGGGCGTCAGAAGGAGCCCCGGGCGTTAGCTAGGGGACAACCCTCCGATGCTTAAGTCAGCAATGGATTAATGAGCAATAGAGAGGAGCAAAGTAAGAGAGATGTAGAGGCCGTAGTCGTCGATCGAGGAGACGTGTAGATCCTCTGTACGCGTGCTCGCCGCTCCCAGTGGGCTCTCGGAGAGTGCTCGCTGGGTGGTAAGGTCGCACAGGTGGAAGAAGCTATCTGGATGTAGCGGACGTCCCTCTCGTTGTGGTTGCTAGTCGAGTTGCTCTCCTCCCAGTAGGAAGCTTTGGTGGCAGAAGTATCCTCTTGCGTAGTCGTGTGGGATTTTTTTAGTAGAAGAATCTACCGTCCTTCTCTCTATCGTCGATGTCCCTTTTATATGGGGTTGTCCTAGTGCGAGGGCCTCATCCCTTGATAGGGAAGGGTCCGTTTAGTTGGAGTAACGTTCCCCGCTATGTCGGCGGGAGTTTCCCGTTGGAGGGCGATAGCCCCGGCGTCGGCCATTCCCCGGGCGAGTCTTGCGACACTCATGGCGCGTGCTCGCCCATTGCGGGGTCAAGGCCGGCGTCGTGGGGGCAACGGTCGGTCGTCGGAGTGTCCTCCGGCGAGAACTGTGCTTGGGCTGGCCTCACCGGTGTCGCGGAATCCGATGTCTCGTTGGGCCGGTCATCTTCTTATCGGGCCGAACAAGTGTGTCCATTCCTTGATTGGGCTTAGCGCATCCAAACCTTAATGGGCTGCTCACGTATAGACCGTTCCTGTGTCAAATCAAGTTTACCCTCCTCAGATAGCATAACATGTTTTTTTTGTTTTTATTTTTACAATTCTCAACATCGCTTATTATGGGTTCATTTGGTTGTTTGAAGATGAGTAAAATTCACTTACGTCGTCGGTTCACCTTACTTCCATTGGTTTAGTTATTTAAAATTTTAAAAAGTCTGAACTCACCTTTTAAAAGCTCAAAAGGAACAAAAAAAATAAACATTTTCACGTAACACAACTTCCTCTACTAAATGTAAAGCACTCTTTTTTGTCTTAATATCTTTGTCTAATTAAAAATTTAATAATAATTTAATAATTTTTTTATATACTCAAATAATAAACTTTGTTTCTTAAAGTTGAGTTGTAAGTAGTTAAACTAATGAGTTAAGACCAAGGTTTATCGACTCGGTGATCTATATCTGATCGGATCTTTCTAATCTGGTACGATACACCCGAGTCGTAACCGACTCGGTCTTACTCGGTGTGTATTATCTCTTCTTTCTCTCTCTCTCTCACTGTGACTCGACCTGACTCGGCCTGACTTGGGGTGATCTACACCGTATCTGATTTGTCTAATCCGATACAGTACGACACGCCCGAGTCGACAAACCATAGGTAAGACTGAGTTTAGAACCGACGGTTGATGTGAATTTTTTTCAAAATCTTTAAGAGAAAGAAAATTACTTTTAGATAATTTTTAGAGATTTTAAACTCCCTTTTTCCGTACTAATCATTTTTACGATGAAAATCACCCCAATATTTCGGAACGCAACCTTACAGACAACTCACCTTCACGAATTCACCTCACCACTGTTAACTGTTAAGTGAAGGTGCTTACACACAACTGAAGGCACCCAAGAAGAAACTCCGAGGGGAGAGACAGGAACAGGCCGCGACATGGAGTCCCCGCCCCACCGTCCCCTCGTCCTCCCCCTCGGGCGGCCGAATCCTGCCTTGGAGGAGGCCCTCTCCAGGAGATTCCTGCTCCTCAAGCCCTGGGAGGCTGAGGACGGCGTGGACGCGGCGTCCGGCGTGCCCAGCGACGCCTTCCTCGTCCGCCACGCCGATTCCGTGAGGGTGGCCGTCTGTATCTCCTTCTCCCGCGTGGACACCCGGCTCCTCGCCCTCCTCCCGCGGCTCGAGTGCGTGGTGACCCCCAGCATGGGCGTCAGCCACATCGACGTGGCCGAGTGCAGGCGGAGGGGAGTCGCCGTCGCGAACGCCGGCACCACCTTCCTCGCCGACACCGCTGAATACGCCGTCGGTCTGCTAATCGACGTTCTCCGCCGCGTCTCCGCGGCCGACCGCTACGTCCGCTCTGGCCGGTGGCCCCAACACGGCGATTTCTCCCTTGGCTCCAAGGTAACATTGACTCTCTCTCTCTCTCTCTCCCCCCGCCGCCTCCACCCCGGCCGGCTTCCCTAGGGTTCCCACAATAGTGGAGATAATGTTTGATTCTTCCTATCTTTTCGGCAAAACAATTTCTTCTTAGCCCATGTGAGAGAAATCATTCACGGACAAAATAGGGAGATAAAACAAACACGGGGGTAGATTCGAATAATTTTCAATAACCATACTTTACTCGTCAGGTCAAATTCCCCTCGTAATCCTTTTTTTTTCGCACTTTTTTCTCATACAATGTAGGAAGCTCTGATTTGGAGCTTCTGGCGGGAATTGAAAGATAACAGAGGTAGCCTCCATGGCGTGCTGTATTTTTCTAGATCATAGAGTATGTGATGTCATATATGTATAATACTCTAGATTTACTAAGTTTTCATTTTTGCCAATAAACAATTAGCTGTAAAAGGATTTTTTTTATTGAACATGTTACAGCAGATTTCTCCATTTTTTTGAACATTAAAATTCGAGTAATGCTCTTTGCACCCCCTCCCCTTAATTACACCCCCATGGGGTGCAATGGGTTTTTTTCTTTTGAAAAGTTTGGAAGGTGGGAACCATCGCCTTCTAACTTGCCGTGTAAGCCAATCTTGACATCAGACGGCTCAAAGAACTCAAAATAAAATGGGCAAGTTAGAGGTGGGTGGACTCCACCTCCCAAAATTTTCAAGTGTAATTGGGGGTGGGGTGCAACAAGCATTACTCTTAAAATTAAATTCGCCCATCATATTTCAAATTTCAGGAGTGTTTTGGGTGTCTTGACCCACGAGTAAGCGGAGTTGGAGTTGGACTTTTATTTGAATATGTCTGGGACTCTGGATAGGCATTAGGATGCAATCCTAATGGGATTAGGAGACTGTTTAGAGTCTTCTATAAATAAGACTATAATCCTAGGGGTGGAGAGATGAAAGGTATCGGGTGCTTTGTGGCCACCAAGGAGGAAGGTGTAATTCTTTTCATAGTGAAAATGACAGTTCCCCCAAATATCTCTCTTATTTTTTCTCGTGGTGTGTGCTTGTGTATGTGATCGTTGTCTCATCAGTGTCTTGATCCTAATAAAATGGTATCAGAGTTGGGCGATGGTTAGCGACGTTCACGGGGAGCATCGACACCAAGGAGAACTTGATGAGGACATTGGTGGTGTTCATGGTGCTGGTGAGGTTGTGGGCGTGACAGCGCAATGCTGGTGGGCGCTGGTGGTTGTAGGCCGGAGGTGGCGTTTGGAGGCTGCGACGGAGATGAACACTCGGACAAGGCCGTGGCTGTGCAGGGTCGTTGACGCGGCGGCGACGTGGGAATGGATCGACGGCACTCCGGGACGCGAACAGGACGGGATCGGATAACTGCTATCTCACACAGCTCGGCCTCACGCCGGGCGGTCTCACACCGGGCGACACACTCAAATCTCACAAAATAGAGAGAAGAGGGAAGGAAATGAAAGAGGGGAAACTCTCTCATGCATAAACTAAACCTTTCATTCTATTCATCAAATCATATCTCGTAACAAGCATTGGCCTTCCTTTATATAGGAGGAGGCTATAGCAATCACACCTTTCAAACTTTACAAATAGCACATATGTCCTTAGCTTAATAAAACAAGCTTACTTACCTAACTTTTGACTTGGGGGTTTTAACCAAATAAAATACACAAAACACACATGTTTTTTTGACTTAGACTAGCCTAATAAGACGAAAAGAAAAATACATGTAGGGATACATGTATACATACACACAAATACAGATACTCGATACACAATATACCACCGTAGCCGTAGGCCGAGTCTTCAGGAAGGATCTCCGAGCTATAAGCTCGGTGTCGGGGCAGTGCAGCGTCGGCTCCGAGTAGTGGGCCCAGTAGTGGACCCGGTGTCCCCACCAGTCGTGGGAGGCGACAAGCGGTGGCACATGGCGGCAGTCACACGAAGAGGCGGCGGCGGCTACCCTGTTGAGGAGACTACGGCCACGATGTTCGCAGGCGGGCGGCATGCAGCAGCAACGATCGTGCACCAGGCAGCGGGTGGCCACAGGTGGAGGCGACGGTGGTCGGTTCATAGGGGCTTGGTTGTGGGAGGTAGGTGGGAGCCAGCCGCGTGCCTGCGGGTGGCTGGTAGGGCGGTGGCTGCCCAAGGTTGTGACTGGCAGGGCGTGAGTGATCAGCGGTGAAGGTGGTTGTGGGATAAGGCCGGCGATGGGAAGTGGCACCCACTGCAAGTAGCAGGTGGCAAGGTGGCCACGGGTCCATCCGGATGCGGAGGCTCGAGGGCTGTCTGGCGACGCACGTGGGAGAGAAGGGCCGGCGGCGACAGCGGTGGTGGCGGCCGGAGACGCCTAGTGGAGTTGTGGTGTGGCAACTAGGGTTTACCTTGTTTACATCGTGTGGAAGAAGAAGAGAGGGTGAGAAGAGAGAAACCCAATTAAAATAGGACTCTTAGCCCCACTTTTTTTGGGACTTATCTTGGGAATGTCCGATTTTAATTGAAAGATAACTCTTTTTACTTTGTCATGCCGGATTAAGCAAATTGGGTTAAGTTTGGAATAGACTAGCGTTATTCCGGGCTAACCTGTCCCACCTCCAGAGGTGGGACAAGTTAGTGTGCCTTAACCCTTTCCCATTTTTCCATTTACGACCCTTGTGAACGCTTGTGAAACCCTCTCCCTCGTACGACCCACCTACTTGTTCCATTCAAAACCTTCTCTCCCCCCTGCTCCTCCCCTTCACGGAGCTTACAATGTCGCCCGCACGACCCAGAGCATGTCCCGTCCTTGCCCAATGACGCCCCAGCACACCGGCAGCAGGATCATCGTACCCCCACCTGCTGCCAGTGACGCGCTCCTCTCCCCTGCCTTGCACAACGATGCCCCACCCTACACATCGCCAATGACGTCCATCCCTGTCTTAGCGCTTGGCGACGCTCCCCACCCGCCCTCGCCGGTGATCTCTCTCTCTCTCTCAGTGCGATGTAGGCATCGTCCCCACACCTCTATCGACACTCCCCATCTCTCTCCTCCCCCCCCCCCCCCCCCATACGAACCCCCCGCCCCTCCACCCCCCCCCCCCGCTCCCAACGCACACACCCCTCCATTGGCATCCCCCCTCCGTCGGGACCTCTCCCATCCATTTGTCTCTCTCTCTCCCTCACTCTCTCTCACTCTCAGGAAACTCCTCTATCTCACGCAAAGTGCGGAACAGTGCCTCAACAGTTTACTATAGCAGGGGCATTTATGAAAAATCACCGGTTTTATTCTAGAGTTACTCCTACTTAGTACCAAATCATAAGAGTTAAAAATAGATTAACCCACCTCATTAATACTGGGTTAACTCACTTGTTAACAAAGCAAATTGAGATAAAGGTGGGCTAAGTTACACCACTTAAGTTAACTCGGGCTAGGTTAATCTGCTACTAAAGAGGGGCTTAAGTTAATTGGATCCAGGGATAATTCGGTCCAATTTAGGTCCAGGTTTGAATCCAGTTAACGTAGGGCCCCTTTGATAACCTGGTAGGACAACCTACCCGAGTTTACAGTGGGGTAAGATGTTCAGCCGGAAACTTGGTTTTGCTTTGATAACCGGTCGGTTGAATACGTTGAAAACCCGGACGCTATTTCGGTTGCTTTGTTAACAACCCGGGGGTTAGCTGTCATTGGGGTGATTAAATGACCGATTATGCCCCTTAGAAAAGCGCTGCATGCCAAGCCCACTCCCTCCCTTTTAACTATAAAAATGATATTGTATAAGTCCCACTTTAGAATGTAAATTATATATATCAAAATGAGACCTTATTTAAAATTACCTTTGAGATTCATTATGAAATAAATATACCCTAATGATAAATAGACATATTTTTATACATATAAACATTTCTAGAAACTATTCATACACGTATGGCCATGTTAAAATAAACCTGAGATGGCTTTGCGGAATTGAGATGTGGGTCATAATTTGGGTAATAACATTGCATATGAACTAGCAAGATCTATACATTGCATATGAACTTAGGCCTGACCCATTACAATATTTGTACAAATTGTACAGATGCCACAATCCACAATACAATTCTTCATTGATAAATTTTTAGAATGAATTCAGAAATTTGGCATTGTAACTAAACAATATGGCCGAGATGTCTACATACATCCTTGAGGATTACAAAATATTACAAATCCTCGGTTACATTTGAACATTACAAAACACTGATTACATAAAAAAAAAAAAATACATCTGAACATTACAGCAATGATGCCTGAAGTTGACTACATGCTTTTCGTCGTACTGAACATATTCTTCATTGAAATGGACTCATTTGTAGATGTATTTTCGTCGAACAGATGCTATATCCCTTGCGCTGCTATGAATTGTCACCGCACTGCTCTCAGAGCAATCACTGCTGCTCTAAGAGCAACCACAGTTGGTCTCAAAGCAATCTATTGAGCTTGGTGAACTGCAAAAAGTCTGACCATCTGGATGTCATATTATGAGTGCCTTCTTCCTGAACTAAACATAACTGACTTTGAGAAACTCAGAACTTCTGGCTAATTGCTTCAGCTTCACATGTATTGGTCACTGAATGCCATTTTCGTTGTGAACCTGTTCTGCAATAAAAACTTCACATGTATATATATGTGTACAACATTAAAACTAGAAATCATCAAGACCATGCAATGACTCATAATATTCCATAAACATGATTGGTAATGAGAGAACTTATAACCTTTTCACATGCAAATGACTACTTCAAAGACTACGCATACATATTCATGGCAATCCAGCCCAGAAAAATACAGAAGCATAAATAAAGCCCGGGGACCAGCAGAAGGCAGCAAGGGGCACAAGATTGACTGAAGGCATTTAAGAAACACATGTGAAGGCATAGTTTCTTCATAAGGAGGCCTGCAATTAAAAAAATAAGTCACTACATACATATGAGAAAGGATAGCAACTGATAAATTGGTTGTATGGCATACTCCTCATGAAGAAACTATCTTGGCACACCAAATGCAAGCTATACAGAACATACCTTCACATGGCCGGATCCACTGTCAATCTAACCCCAACAATTGTATGATAAGTGTTAAGGCGGGCTCAGATACAAAATTTTTTTATCCTTCACAGTGGGAGGGGTTGCCTTATGTTCAAGGTCATCCAACCATCCCTCAGAAAATCACTAGTTCATCATTGCCCTCATACTTACCTGGCCAACACACATTTCCGGGTTGACAGGAGGCCTGCAATTCAAGAAATAAGTCAGTCCATACTGGTCGGTCCATAGCAATTGATAAATTGGATCTAAATCTAACTCCTTATGAACAAACTATCTTGGCACACCAAATCCAAGCTGTACTGAAAATACCAACAATTGTATCATGAGTGTTAAGGCGGGCTCAGATACAAAAAATCATAATTCTTCACGTCCGGAGGGGTTGCCTTTTGTTGTCAGCCTGTTCTGCAATAACTTCACATGTATATATAGGTGTATAGCATTAAAACTAGAAATCATCAAGACCATGCAATGACTCATAATATTCCATAAACATGATTGATAATGAGAGAACTTATAACCTTTTCACATGCAAATGACTACTTCAAAGACTACACATACATATTCATGGCAATCTAGCCCAGAAAAATACAGAAGCATAAATAAAGCTCGGGGACCATCAGAAGGCAGCAAGGGGCACAAGAGTGCTTCTACCGCATTGGATAATAACATGAGGGAATATAGCATTGTTCAAATACAAATAAAGTGGATGATGAGAAATTTCATTACATAAACAAGAAACCATCAACCTAACCGGACCCAATAGACCTAACAGTTTCATCCCATCAACGTAGGGCCCAAATATCATCAGCAATATGGTTCCTCAACACTTCCCCCGCTGCCACGTCCAAGTTGTTGACATGAATGTTGTTGGGAATGTCATCGTCTCCAACATCGCCAACCCCCATGCCATCTGAACCAACCCTATTAAAATACCAATCAAAACCCTGCTGACGTCGAATAAAGTTTTGGACCACACAGCATGCAAGGACTATCTTCTTTTGTGCAGGCCATGGATAATTACTTCCCTCTCGTAGGGTTTGGAACCTCATCTTCAAAACGTCAAATGATCGTTCGACCACATTGCGTAGCTGAGCATGACGATGATTGAATTTCTCCTTCTTGTTGGCATATGGCATATGTGATCGACCCCGAAAGGTTACAAGATGGTATCGTTGCCCTCGATATGGTGCGAGGAAGGAGCTTGTGTTTGCATATCCAGCATCCACTAGGTAGTATTTGCCATTTGGTACAGTGAAGCCTCCGTCCTCCAATGCCCATTTTAGCACCCTCATGTCCGCAGCCGAACCTTCCCAGCCTACACAAACATATTGAAATAGCATGTTGAACCCTACAACAGCCATTACATTCTGGGTTATACATTGCTTTCGATTGCGAAAGCGTCCTTGGTCTTCTATAGGTACAGTTGCGGGGACATGGGTTCCATCAATTGCTCCAAGTGCATCCTACATATAACATAGCCATTCCACACTTATGTTAGAGAAATTGGTTATAATAGTGAAAGGGTGAAATAGAGGATTGTAGGGTGCAATTACCTTGAAGAAAGGGTAGAATCTTTCTTTACCACGAATGAAGGGGTGACATTCACTGACTTGTGTGGGTAGTTGTATGAATTCTGACTTTAGGGAAGCCAATGCGTCAATAACACGATTCACATAAGAACTAATTGTCTGGGAAGAGTGTTGAAAATGTTCGCAGAGACTTCCTGTCACGACCCCATTCCCATTGGCATAGAAGAACATCGCTAGTTGTTCATTTGCGGAGACATATCGTGAGTCCTTCAGTAGACCCTTGTTTACCAGCATATCCTTCAGTTGTGTGAAAATTGTGGGATGAACACGGAATACATTGTAGCACCTTTGTTCATGGCCACTCAAAATGTCATGAATCCATATATGGCCAGCATCAAGAGATGAGTGCATACGGCGCCTAGGAACCACATGGGCTTCTTCTGCTACTATTTGCTGGAATATCGCCTCTTCGATGTCATTATACATCTCCTCTTCTTCCTCAATGAAGTCCAAGAGTGTTTGGGTAAAAGCTACATCACATTTCACATATCCAGATAACTATTAATATAGATATAGATATAGATAGAATAACACATGCATTGTCCAACTACTCTTAAATCATGTCAACCCAAATAAAGGTTATACATTTTGTACGTAAACTATCTTTAAAGTAAGGGATGGATCCTAATAATGAAGTACAAGCATGAAAAAAAGTCCTACTAAAATTAGAAATAGTAGAAAAACACATAGCATCAGTAGAACAATGATGAGGCATGGCATCGACATCATTTCCGTAGGTAACTTCTTATTTAGCATTGGAGGAGTGACATATATTGACGTCGAGGGTTGTAGTGCACTAGGAGCACTCATCGTGGTAGAAATTTCATCGCGAGTCGTGAGGACACCGTAGAAAGCCTCTTGTGCCTCCTCCATGGAGAAGAATCCCTTATAGCGGGCTCCTGGATTTCCATTTACTTGAGCGTAACATTCTGGCCATGTGGAATATATGCCAGGTGATCGACCAACCCACACTACATAACACTTATATTTTCCCATTGAAGAAGTTTTCAAAACCTTGCATATAAAATTTGTATATTGTAAAGCATCATCAACTAAAGACCATAATATGTAAAGCAAGGACATAATTCTCATTCCACTACAATAAGAAGGGAATAAAACGATATTTCTCAACATTATGCTAAAAGGATGGATAAATACTAAGTCCCTCATAATACACAGGACACAGCAAACATGTAACCTACAAATGGATCATCCAACATAAGCGATCGATGAACACTATGTCCATCTGAATACATAGTAAACTGAAAACATACAAATGGAAAATAGCATAAGATAAACCACCATCACATCTGACAGACCTAACCTAGGATGACAAATGAGGGACATAACATACATAACCAACTTAACTAGACTTTGGTGTGAGCCCGAATCCAATCAATCCTGTCATCCCCGCACAGGATCATCAAAAGTGATCTATTAACTGGCTCTTTGATTAGATCAAGCGCTGCGATGAAAAGCTCTCTTGATAAGTTATCCATAGCTTTCAAGCCTTCTCCGACAGCTCACAGTCAACATCAATGCACTCCATGTTGGCAACAGTTGATGCAGATGCATGACGGTCCCGACGAAGACATTTAACAAGATCCATCCTCTCTCTACTAGCAGCCACAAATTGATTTAGAGACTCCTCCCCAATCTTCTTTTGCCGTCCTTTCGACGATGAAGTAATGGAACGCTTGCCTTTTACCGGAGACCTTGAAGAGTCATCCTTAATATGCACAATTTCGTTGGCAGTTGCATTTTCTCCTTGATTTGCATTAGGGATGCCAATGGATAATTCCATGCTTTCGGGACCTAAACCAGTGCCCAAGGCACTTAAGAATTCAACAACATGTAGGCTAGAGGATTGAGTTTGCATGTTCGGGATGGTCCCTACAGCCTCATCCCCTCTTGCAATGTTGTTTTCACAAAGATGTTCCATTTGCCTTAGGTACATGAAAGATTTCCCCTTTATGATCTGATATTCTGGGAATTTCTGGAGAAGTTTTTAAGAACGTCAATTGTTATAGCAACAAGAGGATAGTCTATTTTGCAAAGATGATGTAACATATGTAGATCAGTTTTCACATTATACCTCTAGTACATCATCCCATGCACCTGCATAACCTGGGACCGACATGTGGGTCATTTCATCCCACCCCAACCACTCTTACGCAACAACTGCGCATACAGCAAATATAACTTCTTCAAGGTCTTCCAGCGATTATATAATTGTTTTCTTTCGTAGTTCAGGTTGCAAGTCTTGTTAAATTCTGCTACCATGTAATTCCACGCTTGCGACTTGAAAGTACCGCTGGTGCACATATTCTTATCGAACTACTCTATTAATAGTGAAACGAGCACCCCATCTTGCTTATTAGACCAATTGGGTGCGCGACCCTTCCCCCCCCCCTCGAGGACCCACCTTTCTTGACATTATTTTCTAAAAGCAAACAAAACATTGCCATTTCAGGGGAATAGATATATAGCTAGGAACACATAACTAAATATTACATTACCAATGCAGAAAAATAACCTCTTCGATGCAAACTATTGTTTATCAAGTTTTTTTGTAAAAATTAAATTTAATTGTTATGATTTTATTGTAAAAAACTAGGTTGGATATTAATGCCCCCACTGTCAACATATCATATCTTACAATTTTCAATCTCTTATGTTCAACCATTACAAATCCCAATTCATAAACTTTCTATCTTATTTTTACTACACATGACCCTTCAATGACAACATCTGTATTGAGTTTATAGATCAAATTATATGCCTTACTTAATTACTGAACTATGGACGAGTATAAACCCAATCGCTAATAACAAAAAAATAATAAAATTGAAACCCAAAGTTTACAGTAGTGTAAGGCACAAATAGCAAAATTTACTTTTCTTCTTACCGACTGAAGACATGATACGCCTCCTCGTCCTCCTCAACCTCCTCACACTTCGTATATGTAAATGGGATCAGAGGAACAAAATGTAAGTAGCGGATTAGCAATGAAAGAAAATGTAAAGAGATGCAATTGTAACCCCATTGTTAAAAAACCCAATCAAGTCATCCTACAAAATTAGTAATGTAGTAAACTCACAAAATCAAGGATTGCGTTCTGTAAACAAGAGTTTCAGAAATTAATGATAAAGAAAACCCAAGAAAATAGATCATGGAGCATGAAAACAGGGTGAAAAATGAACCTGCACACAAAATCAGGAGGTGATTGTGTAAAGTACAAGTTATCATGCATAAATGAGAAAGGATACCCCAGGTAAGATCATAAGACAAGAGAAAATGCTTAAAAAGTCATTCTGCAAGAAAATTCAGGGCTTCCTAGATTTAACCAACACAATCATAAATAAGTTTGAAGGGAAACCCCTGCAAATACATCATCCAGCATAAAATGAAGGGTGGAAAATGAATCGCCACCTAATTAAATGTATTCATTACCTTATGTAAAAAACAGATATGAGAAATAAATGTTTGCAAGAACTTAGGCAAAAAAATCAACCCGTATGAAATATTGAGTGAGAAAAAAATCTCCACACATCCAGTGATTGGCTGCCTGATGTAAACAATGGTAATTTTGTCTTCCTCTCCCCTCCCATCCCCCCATTAGAAAGAAGTCATGATACATTACGCATAACGGTAAAATAAACAAGAGCATAGTCGGACGTATACATGTGAAAGCGAAACTGAACATTACAAAAGTGTATGGTATCTTTCTATGCCGGTCACGGATCAACTACGTGGGATCAGAGGTAGGAGTAGAATGCACAAAATCATCCGGTATGCAATATAGAGTCATGGATTCATGAATATAAATGACAGACATAATAAATGCAAAAGAAAACCCTAGAAAATAGAACATGCAGAATGAAAAAAGGGACTGTAACATAGTGAAAGGGGAAAAGGGTTTATGTTCGTGGCGGTCACGGATCAACCACTTGTAGAATGAGGTAGGTGCAGAATGCACAAAACCATCCGTTATGCAATATACCATCCATGGATTCCCGAATAAAGTAGACAGACCCAAGAAATGTGAAAGA
This sequence comes from Amorphophallus konjac, assembly GCA_022559845.1. Taxonomy (NCBI): domain Eukaryota; kingdom Viridiplantae; phylum Streptophyta; class Magnoliopsida; order Alismatales; family Araceae; genus Amorphophallus; species Amorphophallus konjac. Next base: position 8,939,443 of record CM040127.1, on the reverse strand, counting down.
AAATCCTAGAAAATAGAACATGCATAATGGAAAAGGGGTGATAAACAAACTGCACAAACTGACTGTAACATAGTGAAAGGGGAAAAGGGTTTATCTGAATGGCGGTTACGGATCAACAATGAGGTAGAAGTAAAATGCCCAATACCAGTGAAAATGGGGCTTGTTTGAGGCCACCGACGACTCAATAGATGCCGTCGAACCCACCGGTGAAGGAGATTGCACAGAGGAAGGAAGGCAGGCAACCTCGTCGCCACGGCTGGAAGCAACCATCGATTGCCTTCAAATAGACGAACCCTGCTGGAGGTGGGATTCCTTCTGCTTACCGGCAACCATCATCCGGCCTCGTCTCGTCGAAGGACGCCTTGAAAGCTCATCGTCGCGTCTCGTCGGGACCCTGCGCACGATGTCGTAGCTGTGCAGGGAGGTCGGCGTGCAGCAGTGGAGGTCGAGTCCTTTCACCTGCAACCCTAGCCGATGGGAGGCAGCTGTGAGAGAGAGCAGCCGATGAGCGCCACTCGTGAACCCTAGCCGCAGGGCAGACAGAGGACGATGCGAAGGGGGGAGAGAGATTCGAAGGGGAGGAAATGACTGCATCTGCCCCTCTTCCCCTCCCCCAATCCGACCCCGATCCCCGTATTCGACCTCCCAGCGAGAATAGCTTGCTCGGGTGAAAACGGCGGCCATCCCGATTTTCTCTGGCGTATCCTAACCCCGTTGTCAAAGTAAACACGGGATGCGCCGCCGGGGTAAGAGGGCCTATTCGCCCCCTAACCGGTTATCAAAGGGGCCCTTAGTGAGTTCGGTACACTTGTTAGGTCTTGGTCCAGGTGGATTTGGGGTCTGGAAACGGGTGTGTCTGATCTATCTCACTGGCTTGATAGGTGGGCGACTTGATGGCCATGATTATTTGCTCAGATCGGAAGCAATCAGAGGCGGAATTGGGTGATTTAGGATTCCATCTCTAGGTTTTTAGGCACTCCGGACGTGTTGGAAGGTGTGGATTAGGCAAATTATGCTATGATTGGGAGGTTTATATAAGAGGGTGTGGAGATCGGCGGAGATCAGGGTGATCAGACAAATCACGGCTGATTAGGGAGTGTCGATGGAGGACATTGGGAGCACAAATCAGAATGTAACAGGGAAGGTTACAAGCTTCTCCGTGGAACCTTTCAACAGTTGCAATGAATTTTCGCTATGGCAACAACATGTAAAGAACATCCTTACACAGGAAAGATTGGTGAAAGTTCTCAACGACAAGGCTGAGAAACAAGAGAAACTATTAGCTGAGGCATGGCAGGAGATGCGGGACTTGACGATTAACACAATACGGCTATTCTTGGCGGATAACACACATCGGGAGGTGATCGACTTGGATGATGCAACGACAGTTTGGAAAAAGTTGGAGAGTAGGTACAAGTCCAAGTCATTGACAAATTGATTATTTCTCAAAAAGAAACTATATGGCTTGAAGATGGAGGAGGGAACACGATTGGAGACTCATCTGGACGAGTACAACAAAGTTTTGATGGAAGTGCTTGCCCTGAACTTGAAGATTGATGAAGAGGACCAGACACTTTTTTTGTTAGCATTATTGCCTACATCGTATAATCATATTGTGACTACACTTCTATTTGGAAACGATACTCTCAAGTTAGATGATGCATCCGTTTTGTTGCTCATGAACGAGTCGCGGCGGAAGAGCGGTGGCGATCAGACATCAGGTGAGTCATCTTTTAGTTGTAGGTGAAGGTCGAGGGAGATCGGATGAGCGACAGAGGTCCAGAAAGAGCAGGGGTTGTTCCAAGTTACGAGTTCCTCGGATGTGTAACTATTGTGACCAAGAAGGCCATATAAAGATGGATTGTCTAGTGCGAAAGGAGGATGCGAAGCTGCGGAAGGAGAAGGTAGAGACATCATCTATTGGGACAGTTGTAGAAGACATCGAGGGAGATATGATTTTCTGCATGACATTTGCATGTGAGGGAGATTCAAGTTGGATTTTTAGATTTTGGTTGCTCGTTTCATGTGTGTTCGGACAGGGAGCAGTTTAGCACATAGGCATGTGATGGTGGCTCGGTCCAGTTGGCAAACGACATGGAGTGCATAGTTGTCAGAGTGGGATCGGTGCTCTTATGAAGAACTTGACCTCACTAGGAGTCTTGGTGACACGGCGGCGACGTGAAAATGGATCGACGGCAGCTCCGGAAATGCGAACGGGACGGGATAACGTGCTACCTCACGCAGCTCGGCCTCACGCTGGACGGTCTCACACCGGGCGACACTCGGATCTCACAAAAAATGAGAAGAGAGAGAAGGAGAGGGGTGAACAAAGGGGCAAGGCTCCTTTAACACAATTCATTCATTATATCATTCATATCTCGTATCACACCCTTAGCCTCCTATTTATAGGAGAGGCCATAACATAAATACCATCTAACTTCCACTAATTGTGTTTATACCCTAGCCTAACAAAACAAAACTCACCCACCTAACTTTGACTAGTGGGTTTAAAATACAATACTTTGACTTAATAAAATTAAAATACATTGGTAGTTAAAACACATACCACCATGATAAAATACATACACATATACGTACGGATACGTATTCAGGACGTCGAGTTTTCGAGCGAGTCTCCGAGCCATAAGCTCGGTGCAGTCGGGGCGGTGCGGCGTCGGCTCCGAGTGTGGGACCCGGTGTCCCTGGTGTCCCCACCACTTGGATTCAAGAGGTTATTGATGCACTCTTGAAGGTGGAGCTCTCAGAGTATGCACAGGAGCATGGTTATACTGCGAGGACAGATAATGGACGGCGTGTACAACCTCGTAGGCATAGTTGTCAAGGCGACAAGGCGACCAAGGGGTCCTCGAGTACCTAAGCGCTTAGGCGTCAATTTTTTATATATAAATTAATCATGATTATTACAAATATGGGAAACAACACTAGTATGAACATAGAAATAAAAATTAATAGAAATGACATTGCAATAAAATATCAAAATTTATTTTGAGATAAAATTAACAATAAAAATTAGACTTTCAGAATAAATAAAATACTAACTTGATGTTTGCCAATTTCTTCCAAAAATATGCAAATCATACTCGAAACAACGTACATATAATATAAAGTAGATACGAAAAGAAAAAGATATCTCCCATTATCACATACAATCAATAATAAAGTAAACAAACACATAACTAGGGAAGTATCATAGATGATCACTGTAAAAAAAAAGACATATAAAATTTAAATTAAAATTTAAAATAATTTATTAACAAATTAACCCCATTATTAATTGAAAAAGGGAGAAGGCAGGATAGAGAGAGAGGGACTGAGAGAGATAGTTGTGAACTGTGTGTGTGTGAGAGAGATAGAGAGAGGAGGAAGGGTGGGGGAAAGAGAGAGAAGGGGGCAAGGGGAGAGGAGATAAACAGACAGAGAGAGGGGGTAAGAGAGAGAGAGAGGGTGGGTCTCACTGTGAGTGTGAGAGAGAAATAGAGAGAGTGTTAGAGTGTGGAGCTCGAACGCGCCATCGTGTGCCCTCGCACGCAGATCGACCTGCGCGGTCAGGTCGCGGGATTCGACCTGCGCGGTCAGGTCAAGGGGGCAGCGCCCCTCGCGGGTTTCTCGGGGCGGAGCCCCCGGAAGAAAATTTCTATTTATAACAGGGGAGAAGAGGGAGACGAAGCTAGCAGGGGGCCGCCTAGGCGCCGCTTTGGGTACTTAGGCCGCCCAAGCGGCGCCTAGGCGGCGCCTTTTTCAAGCCCAACAAGACGTGGGGGCGCCTAGGCTTCGCGAAACTCGTAGGGAGGGTCGACACAGTGTGGCTCGAGCGAGTGTGTCTCAGGCGAGTAGTACGGATCAGCGGAGGACTTGGTCTGTTGATGGTGGAGCGTGGAGGAAGCGGGTCACTTTTGCTTTGGACATCGATGGTGGTCGTGGTCTCTCATGTCGACTGAGAGAGGTGGTGTCACATGGAGGAGTGCAGCGGTACTGAGCTGTGCGAGGCACCCAGCTGGGTATAGGATGCGGGCCTGATGGACAAGTTATGAATCCGACACCGGGTTGATCTTTAGATGGCTTGTAGCTTCAAGCCATGGTGGAGATTTGTTAGGGGTGTCTTGATCCATAAGTAAGCGGAGTCGGAGTTGGACTCTTATTAGAGTCTGTATGGGTCTCTAGGTAGACATTAGGAGGCAGTCCTAATAGGATTAGGAGACTATTGGGAGTCTTCCATAAATACGGCTGTAGTCCCAGGGGTGGAGAGATGGAAGGCGTCAGGTGTTCCCTGGCCACCAGGAAGGAATGTGTAGTTCTTTTCATAGTGAAAAAAGGCAGTTCCCACAAATATTTCTCTTGTTCTTTCTCGTGGTTTGTGCTTGTGTGTGTGATCGTTGTCTCATGGGTGTCCCAATCCTAGCAAGGAGAATAGATAATATTCGTTTGTCTAAAATCCCTCGTCAAAAAATTGTGTAGATATCCAACGAGACTATGACTGGTGGGGACAGGGTTGACATGTTCACGGGGAAACCCCAAAAACAGAGGAAAAAATGTAAAACAGGTGCACAGATCTGGGATCAAACCGACACACAGCCTGTGGGTGGGTATGATGGATATGCAGTAGACCAACTTGTATCAGCTGCCATCTGGGGCCGACTAAAGAAAAGCAAAAGTTGTTTATAATCACATTCAATCTGACACAATGATTTTTCATCTGGAAAGTCATGTTGCAGTGGGTATTCTACCGAGAAATTAGGCAAGCAATTCAAGGCCTGTGGAGGGTGCCTGCATTTCTCCATCTTTGGAGAGGTCTTGAGTTCAAAACTCACCTTCTGTGATTGTACAAGAGGTGAGATTCAATCTACGGATTTGTGAGGGCCTGTGTTCAAGTGCTCCCTGCAGGTGTCAGGACTTGTAGAGAATTTGTTTCCCACGGTGAGACCTCTTGATCTGAGTTAGTCACTTAATTCGGTGGAATTGTCATCTGTATAGGCAAAATTATTGCAACTGTGTGAGAAACTGAAAATATCCCATACTTTGGGGAATACTTCAATAGTTTCTCGGATCTGTCAATACTCCGGACACAAAGAGAGTACTATTGGATTGTGTTATTCAACGTCTTTTACTTTAAGGGCAAACAGTAGTTCCAAATTTGTAGTTTCCCTGTTGAAATAATTTGAAAAATGATTTCTTGTCATGTACACACTTATCCGCCTAGGGCTATTGGATAGATTTGCTGATTGAAACTGCATCGTATTGTATGACATGCATTGGAATAGTACTTGTCTAAACTGTATCTTTATGTTCATAGAATAAAGAGTTGGAGTTGCTGCACCCCTAAGGGTGCAATGGGGGACGGACACTGCCCTCTTCAGTCAGGATCGATCGAATGGCTGGCTTGGCCCCCACATCGATCCTGATTGGACCAATAGGAGGGCATTGCGCACCTCCCGCTGCACCCCTAGGGGGACAACAAGTGCCCTCATGGTTAGCAGGCTCATGCAATGCTTGATTTATCTAGTTTTTAAGAATAATGGTAATCAAGCTGACATGCAGCATGAAAATTAGATCAGAGGCATGATTACTAAGGGAGAAGTTGATGTATTGACATCTGATTCGTCTGCTACCGTATTCTTTTTCCCTTATTTTGATTTCTTTGTTTCTTTCTTTTTTTAATATGCAATGTCGTTATACATGTCCACCTGTTGTAGTTTCAGTGTTTGAAGTGTCGCTTGTGATCAAACGTAATAGCAGGCCGTGTCGCCATTTTGCTGTAGGAATTTTCTTATGATTGATGAATGTTACCCTTTTATCTCATGACAAACCGCAGTTGGGCGGCAAAAGAGTCGGCATTGTTGGTCTGGGGAAAATTGGCCATGAAATTGCCAAGAGACTGGAAGCTTTCGGTTGTGTCATCTTATATCATTCAAGAGCAAGGAAAGCATCAGTCTCATACACATACTATTCAAGTGCCCTTGATCTAGCAACAGAGAGTGATGTCCTCATTGTTGCTTGTGAACTGACGGACGAAACACACCATATCATCAACAGGGATGTCCTTTCGGCTCTTGGCAAGCAAGGGGTTGTTATTAATATAGGACGTGGAGCCCTGATTGATGAAAAGGAATTGGTAAGCTGTTTGATGCGAGGAGACATCGGAGGTGCTGGCCTTGATGTGTTTGAGAACGAACCTCGTGTGCCCCCCCAACTCTTTTTGATGGACAATGTGGTGTTGTCGCCTCATACAGCTTACCTCACACCAGAATCCTTAGCCGGCGTGATTCAACTAACTGTTGAAAACCTGGAGGCTTTCTTCTCCAACCGGCCACTGCTATCTCAAGTTTTCTGACATAAGTGGAGTAACAATCCCTTTATCGCAGTTTGCAACCTGGGGTGTCCATTAGCAGAGTCTTCAGCATTGTATTGTAGGATCGAAATGATGAAGAAGTGGGTCAGCTTGTGGGGAAGTGTTCATGTGTGTCTCAAGATTGTGGATTCCAATATTGGCAATATTGTGGATACGATCCTAAATTCATTCCTTATTTTCTTAAAAATTCTGGAAACAACCATTTTCAGGAGAATTTTAAGATGGGGATTTTTGGATAGCACCCCTCTCGGTTTCACAATATTGAGGGATTAACTCTTTCAATATCCACTTGTTTATATAATCTCTCATGATCTCACGTTGCCTGATTGGTTCTTAGAAGCTGGGAATAAATTCTTGGAGCTTTTTTTCTTTTAAAAGAGATCTTTTTAAAGAAGGTTTATCAAACAAATGTGCAATTGTGAGAAGATTAAATAAATTTAATACCATGAGAGTTGATTCCTACCTACGTCAAATTGGGAGGGGTGATATCTTTTAAAAGTTCTTTTGAGGCAAAAAAAAAAAGGTGGTGGATATGTGGATCTTGTCGAAGGTTATTTATTTATTGCACCGGGCTCTTATTGGGCTTTTTCTGGGCTCATCCTTCACTTGCAACGACTACACCAGGGCCGGGCCTGTTCAAGACCCTCCTAAACCGCATACTCATCTGGACTAAAAATAGACTTCTACTGGCTCAATTATAGGAGGTGCAAATAAATTCCTTTTTAGGTCAATCTCGAACTTTCTTACGTGTTCTACCATCCGATATTGAATTGATTATTAAGGTCCTGTTTGATAACCGGTTAGGGTGGGGGAGTTGAAGAGAGAGCGGTGTGGGTTCTACTACTCTCCTTACACACATCGTCGTTAATCAAGATTGGTTAGCGCACTCGACCCTCTGAGGTTGGTTGCACTAACCGCACCAGGTTAGCAAAGCGCCCCTAAAAGATTAAATACAAGATTGCACACATGTTTGCCCAAACATCTTTTGGGGCATGTAGGCAGAGTTGGAGCTGAATTTCCCATCCCCCACCTCTTTTTTGCTGCACCACCCTCGGTGCGGAGGCAAAGTTCTTAAAAATATCCATTCTAAGGGGCAGGCTGTAACGACCCAGAGCTCCGGATACCGATATACTGATATATCGATAAAATCGATACACCGATACCAAGAACTGGGGACGCCACCCAAGAGGCTGATGAGGCCCCGTAAGGTTAGTGAGGTTTGTCGAGGGATTGCATAACGAATTGGAATTACAACACGTAGAAATTAATTATAGCCATAATATTAATATAGTGCGGAAGTAATTTAAAATATCAGAGTGGTAAAATATATATACTAGTCCAGATATACAAATAAGTAAAAGTCTAATGTACAACTACACGGGACATACCCCGGTCAAAAGTACATAAAAAGACGAATCGACCACTGCTGGCACGCTAGACTCGATCTCCAAAAGTGCGGGAAGAACCGGCGGGAGGCTGGGGTGGCTCACCTGAAAGAGGAAAGGGTGAGTCACAGCCAGACTCAGTAGGGGTCACGCGGATCCCTACCTCAAACTAAACACGCAACCATGCAAATAAAAAGGCAATTAGAGTATGCATTTAAACCATAAACATGCAAATGGCACAATTAAAACAAAAGCTGTAAGTCTAACTAAACAATTAAAACAGTTAACCAACTACCAAAAGTCAAACTCAAATAAAACGTTGTGCTAAAAATAAATCTAACTCACTAATTCCAAGTGAAAGGAGAAGTCTACTGCGACGTAGAACAAAAGAGTCCACTAGAAGGAAGAGACTAGATGCGTCCCAGACGACTTACTCTGCAGCCTTTGCAACTCACGTGTCTCGAGTCTACACGGAGAGGCGTAACAAAACCAGTACCGAACCGAGTAACTAGTCAGACACTCGTCAGTGCCAGTCCCTGTCTCTGACCACGTGTGCACACACTGACTCTCGCCTGAGCCAGGTCCTCCAGCTAGTTTTCCCCCTCGGTAGGACGCTACGGTCAAGCCGGGGGCCCACGGAACTAGCTTAGAAACCGTTGATTTGGATACCCTACCACCTCTCCCTGGTGGGTCGACCGCGTCGTAGGGCTACGACCAGTGGCTCTATCACAAGGAACGTGAGAAAAACAACCCTACACGGATAATCAAGCACGGATTCGCACAAATAAACCCATTTTCGAACCTGTACAGATGGGCGGTCTTGCTCCAGCCGCCTAACGATAAACGGTTCTCCATTGGCCGCCTAAGGAGATAAACGATCTTCCCATGGCCGCGCCACTGAGATAAACGGTCAGTGCTCCGACCGCACAAGAATCAACGTGAAAAGATGAACGGTTCCATCAGCACCGCTCATCTAGATGGGCGGTCCCTTGCTCACCGCCTAAGAAACATTAAACGGTCAGAAAATAGCCGCTATATCGGCGTGACGGCGAGTCGGGTTCGGCCTCGGACGAAACACCGCCCGAAGGGCTCGTAACGAACAGAAAAAAAATAAAACAACCTGCCATGCCCGTACAAAAATTCTACAGCTACACGTGCCATTAAAAATAAAAAAACAAAGTCTAAAGCATGAATTTCACAAAATTAAACTAAAATAGGCTAACGTAGAATTTTACCCAGAAATCGAGGAAAATGAAGACGCATGGACGTGCATGTGGCGTCAAAATGATCCTAGCGAGGTGAGGAGTCCATCTCCCTACCTCGGTCGCGGAGGAAAAGTCGTTCCGGGCGCGCACGAGCCGAAGGTCACCGCGGTTGCTCTCGCTTGATCCCGTCTCCTCACTCCTCGAACCGCGGGAAGAAGGGCGCCAACGCGATCCTTGCGTCACGACCTTTCCAACGGTACCTCCCTTGCCTCGATCAGCGGCCGTTTGGACCAAAACCGAGCGAGAGAGAGATTTCAAGAAATTAGGCCTAAAATATAATAAAAAGGGGTTTGCATGGAAACTGATGAAAACGACGACGGATGGCGATGCATGTGGCGTCATTGGACTCATGACGAGACGAGGAGTCCATTCTCCCACCTCGATCACGACGAAACCCGTAAATCGGTGCAGATCGGACGATGGAAGCCACGCCGTCCTCTCGCTCCCACGCGTCTCTATGCTCCGCGGATTGAGACGAGGTCAGCGTCAAAACGTCCCTCGCGTCGAGCCGGTTCCAACGGTATCTCCCATGTCTCGATCGGACCCCGTCCGGGTCAAAACCGAGAGAGGAAGGGAGAGGAGGAGAGAGGACGTGTGAGGGAGAGAGAGAGAGAACGAGAGAGAGAGAGAGAGAGAGATCGAGAGTGAGTGGGGAGAGAGAGGAGTGCGTGAGTTTTTTTTTTGAAAAATAACTCTAATTACATTTTAACCCTAAATAAAGTAAAATTGTATAAATGCCTAATTATTTTATATAAACACCTTAACTGCACCAAATAAATATCAGAAAATACCCTAAAAACTCGTAAAAGTAGCCAAAATTCGCAGAATAAATTCTAGATTTAAACTACTAAAAATCCGATAAGATACAGGTCTTACACAGGCACAGGCCCCACCTATTGACACTTTGTCTACATTAAAATATAAAGTTTAAAAGTACACTATAATATAAAACATATCAAGTTATATATATATATATATATATATTATATCGACATGGTGTATTTTGAGTCCAAAGAAGGTCAAATCGTTTGGAAATAGTGTGGCCCAAAGTATAGTTTGATAATTACTTAATAAAATTGTGTTATTAGAAAAAAATTTCAAGCATAATGTTTGTTGGGATTTTTTTACAAGTATATCCACCTTACAAGCTATTTTTTTTTGAAATTATCTCTCTTATTTTGATATTATTTTTAATAATCTCGTTACATCTCAATACTTGGAAAAATACCTTTGCCTTCGTGATCATTGACTGTTATTTTGTTAATTTTTTTTATTTGACTTTGGTTCATATTTAATCAAAATTTTGAAAAGGTCAAAAATATTCCTAGTCTATTCTAAGCTATTTCTCTCTCTTCACATATCCATCTTTTTATCTTTCCCTAGGACACAATGCGTCGATCAAAGTAGTTATTTTCTATAATAAAGATTTTTCATTCAAAATTTAGTTTCGTGGATTAAGCCGGAACATTCTTTGAATCAAGTCCACTATGACAATATTTTAATATAAAAGTTATTAAACATGATATAAAATAAGATATATAATTCTATAAATGAATTTATAGATGCAATTTTTTCCGCAAAAAAAACCATTCTGGTTAGGTAAACGATGTTGTCATCCGAATGCGGACGGCTAAATTTTGCCGCCCTCAGTGCCTGCGTGCCGGCTTTTTGACCCGAGGAGGTCGTATACGATACTTGTATCCCGAGGTCGTGCGCTTGCGCTACACTCCACGATGCGGCCGTGGCGGGTGCGGGTGCGCGCCCTCTCTCTCTCTCTCTCTCTCTCTGCTGGAGATCTTGGGCAGGCGGACCAAAAGAAACCGCGCCCCCTTAACCAGCAGTACCGCCACAGCAGCAACGGCCGCCCGGGTTCCGTGAGATCCAAATCTCGTTTGCATCATCCCCATCCCCATCTCCCCGATCTCCCGATCTCCTCCTCCCCTTCGAGGCAGGCCTCCGCCCGATCGCCGTCTCCCTCCCCCGCGCAGCGTCAGCAGCGGAATCCTGGGCGCCGGCGACGCCCAGCGGGAGATCTATCTGGACAACACTACGGGTCTCGGCTGTAGTTTGAGTGGTAGTGGCGGTTTTTCTTCCTCGGTTGTGCGCCGGATTCTTGTCATTGGAGTATTCCAGGAGAGATGGCCGGTGAGCGTCACTCGCTGCTCCCCGTGGTCGGGCCGGATGGGCTCGCCAGGGACGCCCCCGTCATCTCCTACACCGAGAAGGTGAATTGGCGCACTTTCTTCCTCTTTCTTGTGTTGTTTCCCCTCTTCTTGGCCGCTTTTTTTCCCCCTCCCGGACGTGCGATTGACGTTTTTTCTTTTTTGTTGCGCTGTATTGCTCGGATTTGCTGCCTGGAATCTGGATTGCTCGGCTAGATCATCGAGGAGGAACAGCTCCAATTGAAGAAGTGCGTGCATACGTTACACACATTTTTGTTTTTCAGTCTCCCGATTATTGTGCACATTATCTGTAAATTTGGTCTTGATGAATGTCCAAATTGCAATCCCCATGTACTTGAACGAACGAACGCAGGATATGTTTTAACAGCAGCAAAAATGTGTCGGTGAATTTTATATGAGAAGGTCCATTTAAGCATGTTTTCGTCAGACTAAGTTTCTGCATTGTGATTCTTTCTTCTCTATTCATTTATAACAACGTATCAACCTCCTTAAAGTTACATGAGTAATGAACGAAAGGCTCTCATCAGCTGATTTTGACATGATTTCCTGCACATATACTTTTACTGGATTCTGCCTCACTCTGATAATGGAATAAGGCAGGTTAGGATGAGTTATTCTCTAGTGGGTGTATTATTCAAGTTTGAGAACCGAAATACATCACTTGGGGTCGGATAAGGTTAAGGTCCTTAATCGGGGTTAACTCATTCCACCTCTCTCACAGGAATACCCTACTCGACCCCGAGTAAGATAGCTACCAAACTAAAAATATGAAAACCCATGAATAACCCACCATGGGCCCACCCGGGTTAACTTATCCTAACCCTTTTATTCATAAGATACAAGAAAGAACAAAGAAGAGATGATTGGCAGGGCTCTACTATGTTCCCGAGTAGGCTGCTCTACAACCTACCAGGCTAGGAACGAATAACGTCTGAGTGAAACTTGATTGGAAAATATGGAAGCTTCTCATAATCTAATATGTTTGATTGGTGCTAAGATTTGGCCTACTCACACCTAGGGCTTAAGTTTGGGTGGATGAACCTGAAAATTGGGCTGGCTTTGGCCGGTGCAACAGGTTGGATCAGGCTCAAGTTAGGACAGATTGAGCCCTTAAACAACCTAACTGAAGACATGTATACATCCCTGCTCCATAACAGGGGGCCTTTCGATTGGAGATTTTGTATCTTAATCTATATAGGTTCACACTATCCAGTTTGTTGGGCTTATTCAAGGGTTTTCATCTCCTCTAGGTACTTGTTCCTTTGCCTTTTCCCTTGCCAACCTATAGTATCTCAGAGACAGCGTAGGCTTTTTCTAAAAATGTGTTTTATTTACTTTGCTATTTCTCAGACTGTTTCTAATGAACTCATTACATTAGATCGGTCCTTTATGCTTCACTTATGGAGACTTCTAGTAAATGGCATGTTTCTAAGCATTTTAGACATTCACTGGTAATTGTAGTATTGTTAACTAATTTTCCTTTTTAGTTAGTCTCGATTTATAATCTGCTATCTGAGTCTGATTCTGTGATATGCTTTCACAGGTTTGGATTCCATATTCTGTAAAATGGGCTCACTTTTCTTGTAATACATAAATCACAAAATGCAGGTATATAAAAGAAAATTATTCAAAAATTCGGGAAGTAGAACGTGAGCTGGAAAACCTTACATTAGAGATGAAACTCACAGCAGGACCAAAGAAGGCAGGTTGGTCTCCTTTTATGTTGCCTTCTTTTTGTAATAAATTGCCGCATACTGTTGGATGTCAAGATTCTATAATCTAACTTATACAGGTTTACTCTTCTGCACTTTCATGCCATGTACTTTAAGCACTTGAGCATTTGCGCAAGAAGATTGAATTGTCGACTGAGAGACTACGCGCTGGAAGAATGAAGGAAGAACAAGCAAAGAAGGTCTGTTATGGACAGTCGCCATATGTGTCCTCTTATGATCATTTCATCTCTGAGAGGGTGGAAGTATTTTGATCTTAATTGTACACTTTTCTTGCCAAATTCTGAAAGTTTATATTCTTTAATCCTAGTCTGTTCTCAATGGGGAGTTTATATTAGTTGTTGACCTTCAATTCAAATGGGTAAAACACATGAATTCTATTTTCTTTTCTCTCTTTCCATGTTCCACTGTCCTTTTGGAATTTTGCAAATTTCTGTCAGTTGCTATGCAGTAAATGGCAAGTGACAAGCGAGGCAAGTAGGTGACTAAGGGCTCACCTCAGCCTCAAGAACCTAGACATTTGAGGGCAGTGTGTTTTCTCTCATACATCACCATGAAGGAAGAAAATGGCTTTAGGAGGAAAATAGAGAAAACATGCAGTAAGGCTTTGGAAAACAATAATCATGCCCCACATTCAAAGATCATTTATATAAGGCCCCCATATAACTAGTGAATGGTCATAACATCATCAAGAATAAGAAAAATGTGGTGGCATGTCAAGGAAAAGGAGCACTAGACATTGTTAAAAGAGGCATTGGCAACTATGGAATACAGAATACCACGTAAAAATAAGAAAAATAATATGACATAATTAAAGTGAAATCATTTGACATAGATAATATATGCAAGCGCCTAGGTGAGTTGGGCAAGGCGAGGCAAATTTGGGCAAGGCAAGGCATTTTTGGTTTAACTCGCCTTGCCTCATTGCCTCTGCGAGTGTGGCAATCACCTTTTATAACATAGATCAGTTGTGGTTTCCATTTTCCACATTATGTGCTGAAGTGTGCTGTTATGGCCCACTCAATAGTTCAAGTGACATACTCCCATGATCCATCTATATATAGAGGAAGCACTTCAACTATCTCCTGTTTGAGTTTAGATTTGAATAAAAGTTATTCTTTGGGATGTACATGTTAGCATAAGTTAGAAGATGGCGAGCATAGCAAATGGATCAGAAGGTGATTCAGACTAAGGAACTCTATTTTTGGAAGGTGAGGAAAGACACATTTTAAGAAGTTGTCTTCGCACATTATTGAGGAAAAAATATGTTCCCTCCTTTCCCAAATTATTACTACTGTCCTGTCAAGAAGTTAGACCAGGTTATTCATCGAGCATCTAAAATTAGTTGCATCAAGGTTAGATGATAAAGTTTCCCCAGAGTTGTCCTGGCATACTAAAGCAGCAACAATGATCAGTCCTTCGTGAGAACTGCTTTCTGTAGGATGATAGGTGAGCTATCAGATGTGTCCCACTATAAGTTTCTGACCCTCTCTCCCCATACTGACTGAAGCATAGTAGTCGAGCATATGCAAACAATTCTTCCCCCTGTTTATGGGAAACATCCTTACTCCAGCCTTTAACTCCAACCTTTAACTCCAACCTTATGGCAGATGTAGGCATCTAACTAGTATCATCGAGAATTCATTTGTATTGCATCAAAAACATGATCTACTAATTCTATCTGAAATCCAAAGACGTGATATCCATTTCTCATATCATGTGGAATATTCTTCAAGAATCAGGACCGAGTTCCTTCTCAAACCAACTTTCAAAAAATAGTTTCTTCCCAAACTCTATAGGACTTATCTAAGAAGCACCCTTTTCTCTCCCATTTCTGGCAGCTTTTGTTCTCACATCTGTTGGAGGTGGACTTGATCTAGGACCTCATGCAACTTCAGAAGTTCAGCTATTTTTTTTTTGTTTATCCGCCTCCTTCACTTGAATGTCCCAGCCATGCCCAGATCGACTATTATCAAAAACATGTGGTATTACCTCCCCTTATCAGTGGCTATAGCTATAATGAAAGTGAAACTAGATGAAAGAGAGAGACATTAGCGTCAATGATCTTCTCAAGAATGAAGAAATCTCCCATCCCAACTTGGTATTTCCTAGATTCAGCTTTGAATCGACATTCCTCTCCATACGGGCATGCTGATGGCAGTCTAAAGGAACTAGGTAAAATGAAGCTCCACTTACTATAGTTCTTCAAATCTTTTCCCTTGACAATTATAGCCCACAGACTCCCTTACTCTCACACGCCCTCCACAACCTTATTGAACAACACAGTCTTGACAAATCCACTTATCCATCTCTATTCCTGCAGACAATTCCCATTTCAGCAACTGAAGTCTGACGCCTTGGCAGCCAGCTTAACCCAGATCCATTGCCCCAGCTCTCTAGCGAAGGAGGTTGGCCTCGGTCCATTACGGACCTCCAGATTTTGATTTCATTAACATGTTAAATAGACATCTATGTTAGAAAAATTATCATGAATCGCTATGCATGGTTGAAAGGTAATTTAGAATTTATTGTTCATATTGTAAGGTTTCAAAATGTTGCTGTCTAGAATCTACAGAAAATGATCAAATGGTTAATCTCATGTGCAGTTTCATATGCATTGCTTCATTTTATCTCTCCCTAGCTTTTTGGTGAATGTGATGGTAGCTTTGTATTTCAGGCGTGGGAGGCAGCAGCGCAGGTCGTGAAGGATGAGGAGGCAGCCAAGCAGAAGCTTTGTGATGATCTCAATCAGCTGGTATATCTCTTTCCATTTGTGTGTATATCAAATTTCATGTCTTACATTAGTTACCGACTCTTATTGCATCATGCGGTGTATCTTTTATGCACCCATGGGTTTCTGATAAGATAGGTCCAAGAAAGTGCTACCTCTCAATTCTCTAGGCTGGAGGAACTGAAAAAGAGGCTTGAAGCTTTGAACCCTAGTAGGGCTTCCAGTGAGGTTCTTGTAAGTGAAATGGTGCAACTTTTCTGTTCATAATTCGTTCCATAGATATGTAATGTCAAGCATGTATGTTTCTGTGCAATTTCAGATCTAACTTCTTTTTTCTGAATAAATAAAAACTGCCAAAATATGCACAAGATGGTACCTACACATGTTTCCCTTTCCAACCGATTGACACTGTAATATGTTAAGAACATCCAAACTCAAGATCAATTGGAATTGGTAGAAACCAGAAAGGCCCAGGACATGGAATCTCATAGCTCACTCATATGCAATGTGTGATTAACCAAACTAACAACACACTCCAGTCTGATCTACAAACTGCGACAAAGCAAGACAAATACCTGATGGTCTGTCCATGGGACCAAAGATGTAGACAGGGCTGAAATAGAAGTAGAGAGATGTAGATTACATTATGTTTGGGCCGGCTCTGATATGATGCTAGAGTGTCCAACTCCAAACTCATTGGCAGAGGGTGGAGTTGTCTAAGGCCATATAAAGTCATAGATTACACATACAATGAAAATGGGATTAACCAACTAGGATAATCCCATGTTAGATGCAGAATGGAAAATCCATGCAATCATCTTTACTCATTTTTTGTCATCTCCAGCTAAATAAAGGAGCAGTCCAGTGGAACAAGACTCCCACCACAGTGGTGTCTAGCAAGGGTCAATAATGTGCAGCCTTATGCTTCCTTTTCGCATAGAGGCTGTTTCCAGTTTTGAACCTGTCAGCTCCAGGTCATAATGGAGCAACCTTACCATTGCACCAGGGCTCCCCCCTCCTCTCTAGGCTAAGGACACCTATTTTTATCATGCTGAGCAATTCATGACTGAGGACATGTTACTGCTGATCAGCAGCTTCCCATCTGATGTAGCATTTGAAAATGATTGGGCATTTAATATATTATAGTAGTCCAATTTTCGGATGGGAAGCCCAGATGGGATAATGGGCTGTGAAATAAAGGATAATGGACAGCCAACTGAGTTATTGTTTATTGGGTTCCATGGATGTGTTAAGTGTGCCTGTGGGAATTGCCAGTTGACTGGGTTTGTGAGGCCACGGGTTTTTAATTGACAGAGGACTTCATTTCGTTGGGAAAAATTGAAAGCAATTGAAAGTGGACATCAAATCACTACAATCTGTACGTTCATAATTTTTAACTTTCCAACAACTCACCATCACATTGATCATCTCATTCTCATGTTTGTTTGCATTGCTTGATGGTGCAGTGGTGAAGATAAGATTCTATATAATTTCCTCTTCATATAGTTGGGAGAACATGTTATCATCATAATAATGATTACATAGGAGCTAAATTTGATGCAAGGTAGTGTGTAACTCAACCTTTCGTCAAAAGACTATTTTGGATTGTTCAAAATTCCTAGAAATGGATGTTGAGATGCAAACAAATGAACAAAAAAAAAGAATGCTATTTTGCATATTTTATTTATATGTATATACATAATGTTTACATGCATATTAGAGATTGATCACTTGTGACAGATACATGAATGCTGATGTGATTTTGCAGGCTAATTGTGGGTGCATTCGCATATCAGGAACAGGATACATGTATTAGTTTGACTATTTTTATGGAGAGTTAGGCTAATGGTTGAGAATAGAAGGATCTTGAGGAAAGAGGCTCTTATTTCTGATAGAGTGGCTATTTTTGTGGCTGGGGAATGTGCTAGACTTCTTTGTAATGGTGACCTTTTCTGTTCTTCCTTTTTTTGGCCTTTTGGGGGGTAGAAATGGCCATGCCAGCTACGTGTGCTTGTGTACAAGGGAAATTTTGAGACCTACGCTTTTATCCTTTTATATATCTTCTATTTTCTTTCATATAAACCAGTACCATCCACTTTCACAAAATGAATGGTTGGGGGTTTGGTACTGTATGCATATTAGGTGACTGTTGAAATTGAATGCACACGCTTCTGATTAAGAAGTCACGTGTGAATATGAAAGGAATTGCACTGTCTTTCTGTTACTGATCTCTGTGGATTATGGAAAAAAGAGGGAAATTGAATGCGTTTGCATTCAGGGAAGAGGTGAACCTTGACTACTTGAAGATCTAGTAGACCCCAATTCCTCACATGATAGTTGTACACATGCTGCTCCAATCTGTGATTTGTGAGCTTCATATAAGCTTTCATGATTTAATTGCTAACTGAACCAAAGCTGCCCTAGATTTATGTGAACCATGTCAAAGATACCCCCTTCTTTATCTGCTTAGTTCAACATATTTTGTTGACTATATATTTACATTTGTAATGCTAAATGTATACGACAGACAGAAAAAGTAATGTAGCTTCACATACATTTGGTTCTGGAGATGCAGGTGTTAGAAGCAAGTTAGGCAGGTATTTGAACTTGGGCACTTTGATTCTGGAGAGGTAGGTGTAAGAGGCAAGTTAGGCATGTGTTAGAGCATAGGCACTTGACCTGAGTTTAAGACTGCTTTGTCTATTGTGAAATAGAAGTTGCAAATTTGTGGTGTAACTTGATAAATATACATCGATCATAAATAGGAGTCTTAACAATGACGCTCATTGGACGGGCGCCTGGTTGTTCATTGTTTAATGCTATAGCATTCATGGCTTCCTTGTTGATATGACTTTGGGGTCAGAGGTTTTGGATGATTTCTATCACCCCATCTGTCTCATATGTTTTGTATCTTATCTGTGTTGTGACTCTGGATTTATAGATTTTCTAGTTGGAAACTTTTCTCAGAGTACTCAAAAAAGTATCAGAATCTATTTTAATTCACATTCTAATTTTTAGAGTATAATCTTAACTAGATTTATAGTTCTTTGTATCATACGAAACTGCAGTATTTTGAGGTACTATCCAATAAGAGAACGACCAGTTGACTAAAGATACTGCTGTTTTTCTTTCGGTCAGGAGGGTAAATCGGTTCAAAGCACTCGAAGTGGCAGCGTGGCTCCAAATCCCGTTGCAAACAGTACAGCAGACTCAGCTCCTCAAACGCATGAGGCTCCCAGTCGCGCAATGGCTGGCAGCGAAGCTGCTCCGCAAAATAACAGCCCACAGCCTCCTGCCGACGTTGAAGGGAAGGGAAGGAAGAAGCCAACGAATTTGGGAAGAGGGAAGGGCAACCTAATCTTGACCAAGGGAAGAGGATCCTCTGCTCCTGGCTGGACTGGGTCGGGCTTCGACGTGGATGGCAGGGTGTGAGGCAACGACCGAAGACAATTTCGTGCCGCTGCAAGAACATTCTTCAATACCCTTGAATTGGCCAATTACAAGACATCCATTAGGAACGTTTTGTCACGACCGGCACTATTGAAAGTTCACCTTCTCCGCCGGCGGAGCTCATCGGCAAGCTGCCGTTCTTGTGACATGTAGAATGTTTTCTGTAACGTTCGTATCAACTTCGGTTGCCCACGGGCATCTAGCGTATGATGCATGGGATGACGCCATCAGGTTGTTAATGTTGTGCCCCAAAGACACGATCAGAATGTAATATGAGTGCACGATGCCGCGGAAACAAGTTAATGTCTGCTGAACTCTTCTTGGTCGGATGCGGGATGCAAAAAAAAAAAGAGGGGGGGGGGGGGGTTTCTAATGGCTGTACATGAAAGATTATAGCCGATCTTCCATCGGTGTTGTTTCTAGTACTCGTTTTTGACATGTTTATGTCTGGGTTTGGAAATTAGGCTTGTGGGGTGGGGGATTATTTCCTTCGAATCCCTACCACCCATAAGTAAAAATCAAATGGGCCAATGTCCCATCTGATTCTTAAAAAGCTGGATTATGATAAGGAGGGAGAGAGAGAGAGAAGGGTGACTTAGACGGATTTATTCGAATTTACAAAAATTTGAGACATGATCTAATCTACTCGGATGAGTCACTCCTCTCTCTCTCTCAACTCTTCTCTGCGACCTTCTAGACGTGTTCCGGCGAGGATCTTGCAGTCGTAGATGAGATCCGACGATGGCGACGAAGATCTGACCAAAGGGGACGTTGTCAGCCGTGGTGGAGGACTGTCGTGGTGGGGTGGGGGCGTCAAGGTGGGCAACCAGGGTGGAGGGGTGCCGTGGTGGGGGAAGAAACCGTTGCCGGAGTGGGAGTGCATCTAGACGAGGAAAGAAAGATATGTGTGGGGTGAGAGATGATCGAGTCGACCCGAGTCATATGTGACTAGGACGTATTGTATCAAATCAGAGCGATCCCGATTTAATACGCAAAACTTAGTCAATAGTCAAACATATACTCTCTGTTCACACCGTTGGCAGTCATAGTTTTAAACTCTCCTTTTGATTTACAAGGATAAATTCATGATGTCGATTATATACATGTAAGAGGTAATTCTTTGGCTCGCTTTGTTATTGGGGAGAAGAGAGAGTGTGTGGGCCTCACACATACTCTCTTAACTGAGGTCGTATAACGCATTCAACTCTTATCCCACCAGATTTTAAAGTGGATCTTATAAGAGATCTAGTAATATAAATACAAAACAAAGTGAAAGATGCACACTGTCCTCTGTTCCATTCCCTTTTGTGTTCGTATCACGCACAGTCCGACAATATCTCTGCACACCATATAAGTGGTGGGAGCCGGATCCCAGCCAGGCACCCGATCCCAAGCCGGGTGAAGGGGGAAGGCCCGGTGATCTCTCTCTCTCTCTATCCAGCCGGTTCTCCTGCCGTATCCAGTGGATCCCACTCGGATTCTGCTTTTTCCTCTTTGTTTGGCTCGTTCGTGGCCCATTGCCAACCCCCCACCCCACCCCCAAACCCCAACACAACCCACACCCCCGAGGCGATCCACGTCATCGACGCTGTGTTTCGTCTGGTTATGCGTCGATCAGAGTGCCTGGCTTAGCGCACGGCCAAACTCCCCGCATGTGACATTTGTTGTCGTCTTCGAAAAACCAGGTTTGAGCTCCGGGGTGCCTCCTCGTCTGGCGGTTCCGACCATCGTCATAATGGCACGGGAGACGGCGAGCCAGATGTCTTAAGTGGGGTTTGATAGGGCTCTCGATCCTCTTTGAAATCGGGGTAAGATATCTCATTCTATCTCGCAGGGTCGAACCCGGTATCTGACCCCGATTAAATCTGATATCTGTGAGAAGAGAGTGTGGGTCCCCTTGAATTCTCTTTTATCGGATACCTCCCCTTGAATTCTCTTTTATCGGATACGCAATTATTCTATCCTAACCCGATAACAAAGTCACCTTCTTTCTTTATTTAGTATTTTAAAATCATGTCTAATCTCTTATATTATGTTGTAAAAATTGCGAAATAATATCAAGAAGATGATTTTCGATAATTTCTCTCAACGAGAATCTAAATGAATAAATAAATATAATTGGACAAAGTTTTTTTTTTGTTTATACGACTGATGTTGCGGAAAGATACATATTTACGTTTTGCAAGAGGCATCGTTTTTAGAGTAGAAATATGTTTTTCGTCATTTTAAAGGATGACACTTGTATTCAGGGGTGAATACTTGCCTTATGGTACGTAATCTTCTCCGGAACAACTCTAATGCTCGGAGGCACACAAATCAGAATTGATGAGAGATCCTCCTCTACTCAGATCTTCTCCATATTATTTCAACTCTTTATCTACATTTTCCCTATTTTTTTTAGTAATTTGATTTCTACAATTAGAGGAGTAAATATCCACACAGATGAGGGGTTGAGATTTAAGTGGAATATATATAAAAAATGGAGTAGAGGATCCCGTTCCCAAAAAATTAGGGCTCTATATTAATCCTATTGAAAAGAATACCTAAATGCATATGATATGGGTCTTTCTTGAGAAGATACCATTATAAGATGAGTCCTCGCCTCCTTACTCAAGGGGTGCCTGACATTGAGTGAGATGAGATTTTATAACCGACCCATCAAGTAATTCTAGTAATTATTCTTTTAAAATTTAACTGAATTTGAATTCGAAATCGTATTCGTTTGATCCTATAATTATTCGAATAAAATATCTGACGAATAATTTAATTAGACATCAGATATTTTGATTATTAATCAGATACAAATTTAGATATTGAAGTATCTGTGTTAGATATTATCTGACCGAATATGAATTCTTACGTGAATATTTAAGATGTATATATTATATATATATATAACTCAAATCTTAATATCTTGTTTGGTTGTTCTTTTTTATTTTTTTTCATCTCAAAATATAATTTAAAAATAATAACTTCAATTACACTCATTTGATAAGTCCTATCCTATTTTTTTAGGATGAAATTCAATCGTTTGATAATCCAATCTTTGATAATTTAAAAATAATAACTTCACTTACACTCATTTGGTAATTCATGTCCTATTTTTTAAGGATGAAATCTAATCTTTTGATAATCCAATCTTTGATAATTTAAAAATAATAACTTCACTTGCACTCATCAGGTAAATCCTATCCTATTTTTTTAGGATGAAATTTAATCTTTTGATAATCTCTCTCAAAATAAAAATAATTCTCACCTTTTTCGTTTTTGAGAAAATAATCTACGATGCTCCTGCACGGCTCACGACTCATTTCTAAGTAAGTCTGACAATTATTCGTTTAAAATTCGAACCAAATTCGAATTCGTATTAATTAGATAATTATCTGAATAAAATATCTGATGAATAATTTAATCAGATATCTGATAATTCGATTATAAATCAAATACGAATTTAGATATCACATTATCCACTCCGTATCTGATCTGTTATCAAATCTTCTTATAATAACTAAATTAATTATTGAGGTTAGTTGGAGATGAAATTAATGATCATTATAAGGTTGGCTTTCATCCTCTCATCCAATAGACGCCTAAAACTAAGTGGATTATAAGAAGAAGCGACGTCAACGGCGGAATGGTTATGCCATAAATATATTGCTAATCCATCATAAGAATGATTAGCGATGGATTTGTGACTCATTAGAGATGGACGACGTACGTCAAATTATTCTTGTCGTAAATTCGTGATAGAAATTTCTTAGCAACATATTTGCGACCCATTAGAGATAGAGGACGTCCGTCGAATTATTCTTGTCGCAAACTTGTGACAAATTTATCGTCGTAAATTGTGACAAATAAATTTTCGTCTCAAATCTTCTTTAAATACGTAGCCACATTCATCGGCGACGGATTATATGTTTGTTACTAATTTATCGTAAATACGTCTCTAAAATATTTGTGATGGAAGTCATATTTGTCGTAAAATTCGTCGCAAAGTATTTAGCAATAGACTCACGCTTGTCATTATTTCGTCATAAAATTTTTGTGACGTAAAATTATCTCTCGATGTTCTGTCGTAATTATCTGCAACGTATATTTTGCTCGATGCAGATCTGCCGCAACTGCAACAGATGATGTTGTCGCAAATCCATTGCTATTTTTATTTATTTAAATATTTTATTTATATATTAAAAATACATGTTTAATTAAAATACAACATGCATCTACATCACAATTGACAAATAAAAATAATAATTAAATTTGGCTGTAAGATTATTTGCATATAATACTTTAAAAGTATCATTTTTTATAATATGATAAAAAATCAATTGAGATCTCAATGTCATCCTCCTCCTCCTCTCCTTCGTCGTCATGCACTGCACTGGATGTGTAATAAGATCTTATATTAGAAATGAAAAATAAAATAATATTAGACATGCATAAATAAAATAGAATAAATAAAATTTTAAATTAAATAAATTATTTAATTTTATAAATTTAAAATATGATGATTCGTAAATAAATTTTTTAATTTTAAACTAAATTATTTAAGAGAATGATATTTTGGACGCCGAACTCAAACTATAGATAGCTACGACAATATATATATACTATGAAATATGATTGTATAGAGATATACATGATAATATGAATAATACTAGTTATAAAGTATAATACGGTAGTTTATAGATATTTTTACTTATCCCCAAATTAAAACTAAGATTTTTTTATAGGTATTTTTAAAATTTTAGATATTAGTCAAAATATTTTATCAAACTACACTACTCAGCCAAACAAGCGTTATCAAAGGGGAACCAGTCTCCGCCGTTTGAACGCACAATCGCCATGTATCGTAGTAACGCACAAGACGATGCACGTCCGTAACATCTTCCTCCCTATATATGAGAACACCCCCACCAGTTGCTGTCGCAGCCCCATCTCTCTCTCCCTCCCCGACCTCTCCCCTCCCCGCCGCCCCCCAGCCTCCATCTCCATTAAAGCCCTTCTTGTCTCCCTGCTCCCTCCCGCTTCTCCTTGTATAGCTCACTGTTCCTGCTACAAGTGCAACCGTATCTATCTATATCGGTAAGGTCTGTTCGTTCTCTGTGAAGCGTACATGTTACGCGATGGTCATGCCTCTTAAGCCGCATCCGCCGCCAGCTGCGGCAGCCAGAGTCTCAGACATGCTTCCCGGCGGCGGCGACAGCGAGGGCCAGCCACATGCTCTCCCTGATCCGCAGCAGCCTCCTCCCCTGTCTTCGGACGGGTTCCCGAAGGTCGAGTTCGACGCTTCCATCCTGCAGAACCAGCCAGACATCCCCGCGCAGTTCGTCTGGCCCGACGACGAGAAGCCCATGCCGGATGCGGCCGAGGAACTCGTCCTCCCCATCGTCGACCTCAAGGGGTTCCTGCAGTGGAGGGCGGGAGGGGGTGGTGATCCGGCCGCCGCGTTGGAGGTGGTGAGGCAGGTGAGGGAGGCCTGCGAGAGGCACGGGTTCTTCCAGGTGGTCAACCACGGCGTGGACGAGGGGCTGGTGGCGGAGGCCCACCGCCGCATGGAGGGTTTCTTCGGGATGACCCTGCAGGAGAAGCAGCGGGCGCAGAGGATGCCCGGGGAGAGCTGCGGCTATGCCAGCAGCTTCACTGGACGCTTCTCCTCCAAGCTGCCCTGGAAGGAGACGCTCTCCTTCCGCTTCTCCTCTTCCTCCGGCTACAACGGCGCCGGCACCGACGTCCTCGGCTACTTCGTCAAGACCATGGGATCTCATTTCAGAGACTACGGGTAACCTCGAGATCCTTCCTTCGTTTCTTCCTTCTATGTGCATATTGATGGATCTAATGGCGGATGGGTCGACGTTGAATGTTGCAGAGAGGTCTACCAGAGGTACTGCGAAGCGATGGGGGAGCTGTCTCTGGGGATAATGGAGGTGCTGGGGGAGAGTCTGGGGGTGGGGACCGGCGCCTTCCGGGACTTCTTCCGGGGGCACGACTCCATCATGCGGCTCAACTACTACCCGCCCTGCCAGATGCCCCACCTGACCCTCGGCACCGGCCCGCACTGCGACCCCACCTCCCTCACCATCCTCCACCAGGACGACGTCGGCGGCCTCCAGGTCCTCACCGACGACGGCGGTTGGCGCTCTATACCCCCCAACCCACGCGCCTTCGTCGTCAACATCGGCGACACCTTTATGGTATCTCTACGCATCTCTCTCTCTCTCTCTCTCTCTCTCTCTCTCGTCTGGTTGGTGAAATGACTTTGTTCTTTCTCGTTCACGTCACCTGCAGGCACTGTGCAATGGAAGGTACAAGAGCTGCCTGCACAGGGCGGTGGTGAACTGCGCCTCCCCGAGGAAGTCGCTGGCGTTCTTCCTGTGTCCGGAGACGGACAAGGTGGTGAGCCCGCCGAGGCAGCTGGTCGACGCGGAGCACCCCAGGGCGTACCCGGACTTCACCTGGTCGGCGCTCCTCGAGTTCACCCAGAGGCACTACCGCGCTGACACCAGGACCCTCGACGCATTCACCAAGTGGCTCCTCAGGGAGCCCGCAATGGCGGCGGCAGCTGGGGAGGCGGCAGCCACCTCCTGATCCAGCGGCTGGTGCGGCAACGGCGAGCCGGTGTTTGTGTTCCAAGTCTTTTGCTTTCCTGTTTCATTTGCTCTTTCTTTCCTCCTCCCCCCTCCTCCTAACTTGGCGGCTAGCGGCTGTCGGCTAGAAAGAGATGGCATGCAGTAGAAATTAAGTAGTATAGCTGTGAAAAAAATTAATAATAAGCAGAAGGGAAAAAAAGAGAGGAAGAAGAAGAAAAACTAAGTTCTATGTAATCTCCGATAATGAAGCTGTCGGTAAAGAGAGAGAACGAAATCAAAACTAGGTGAAAGAAATAGTAAATGCTCACTGCTTCGTTTGGATTCGTCCTTCATTCTCTTTACTTATGATGGAACATGAAGATATTTCTTTTACCGATGGTTGAGTTGGTGCCGCCACCACTCACACGATCTGCTGGATTGCTTCGTGTCCAGACCAAAAGAGACTGGCTATCCCCTTAGAAACAACAACCATGACGACAAGCCAACACTAGAATGAGAATAACCGAGGGGGCATCAACTAGTGGGGAGGAGGTGGGGGGGGGGGGTGTCTGTGTGTGGTGTCTTCGAATCCTCCACCCTGGTCCCTCCAAAATCTTGAATGAGACAACGTCCATCCATATGGGTATGATGGCATGCACAGGTGTACCACATCAAAGTAAGGGTTTGCCGTATCGGTAGGTCGATCGGGTGATTCGGGTCGACTAGCTCGATTTTTTTTTTTTTAAGGGGGGCGATACGATATAATATGATATCGTACGGACGTGTTGATCCGACTTAATTAACTTTGATCACAACATTTTCTTTTTATTAGTCTCATCCTTCAATATATAGGCCGAGACCCCGTACGTATTATACTGTATCAATCCTTCGATCCGGATCTCTCTCTCTCTCTCTCTCTCTCTCTATACAAGATACGTGTTGGCTGACTCGTATCGGTACGATACTAATCCGCAAACCATACATGCATCAAAGTCCGCTTAATTAAATCTCTCTCTCTCTCTCTCTCTCGTACACAAGATAACATGATCTATCTGTAATTGTATTAGCCTTCCAGCCATGTATACCATTTGGAAGCTAGCTGTTTGGCCTCTCCTCGGGACTATGATGTTGAGAACGGGGCTCACGATTCTTCTTCCATATTCTCCATTTGGATTCTTCTAGGCAAGTGTGTTGCATAGGGCAGCAGCGCAGATAGCTCGGCCGGAGGTGTGTTTGTTTGTGCCTCTGTCCATGTGTGACAGAGGGAAAGCAGGGAGACGAGGCGGTGGGGGGGGGAGAAAGAGAGAGATGAGCAAAGGACGATAGCGACGATAGTGGCAGATTCGTCTTTACGTCTGTCCTCGTATGAAGCAACATTCTTCGGACAACATCATATGTGATCGCAACTCAGCAAGAACAAGACGAGAGGCTCGAAGGCGACAACATGCCAGACGCATAGATATATCATATATATAGAGAGAGAGAGAGGTGGAGCCCCCCGTCTGAAGGGGGAGGAGGAGGCCACTGGGGGGAACGAGCCGGCCCTCCCGCCGGCCCCGCAGCCGCCAATACTACGGACAGCGTCTGCCCCACCCCTTGGCTCGTCGTCTTCCTCCGCGCTCGCTTCCAATAAACCTCTCCGCCTTCCCACCACCACATGGAAGTGCGTGCGTGCGTGCGGAGGTGCCTGTTGCTATGTGCGGCACTATTATTTCCGGCCGTGACGCCCCCACGCTCTCCCGCGAGCGGAGACGACCGAGGGATCCGACAAGACAGTCCTCCCTTTGTCTCTCTATGTATCTCTCTTTGCCTTCGCCCCCCCACCCTCTTACGCTGTCCACACTCGTCTCCCCGCCGGCCAACCAAGCTCGCCCACAAGATGATCCGTCCACTAGCCGTTTCAGCTTGGCCAATCAAATTCCTATATATAAGAAATTCCATGAGGCATGCAGGAACGTAACTGTGAAAGATCTTTTCAATGGTACCCTGATCACTAGTGACGAAATTGAGCAAAATCCGTTCTAGATTTCTATTTACATGTATAATCTTTCTACTGAAATTAATTAAGCGACACATATATTCTTGCCTTTGATGTTATATTACCTTAATGAGAACTCCTTTCCTTGAGGTTATATTTCGTAAATCATAGCATGCTAATAATGATAAGACAAATCTTTAATTAGAAGAGAAAAACATCAAAAGACCAACCGACGGTCGTGTAATGGAATCCGAAAGAAGTATTTTTGCTCCAAATATAGGGTTCATTTGGTTGTATGTATGTAGAACATGTGTATCCCAATGGAAAATAGCTTTCCGGGGAAACAAAGTTGATAAGGAAACATGAACATTGACGTGGATGTTTCCCGTTAACATTCGAATCCTGACCTAATCACGAGAGCGAAGTCAGAACGGTGTAAGTCCGTGCATCATCCCCTGTAATTGCCCTTGGCATGCCTCGTGATCTTATCAAGGTAGGCACACCATGTGTAAGGACGTGATTAAGGGGGGTGAAGTGCAACCCCCGGAGACACAACCTCCTCAACAGTTCGATCAACATTAATAACACATGTCTTGAGAGGCTATATCAGATATACGGCGAAAGGACATCGCAAGGTACTAAGAAATCTCGCCCTTTGCTCCACTGATCGATTTCCTTCTCCCCCTGTCATTAATTTGCTGATTTAAGGTCTCGTCTGAGAACACCATCAAGGAAGGAGAAAAATTTGAAATCTCGTATCCATACAAAAATCTACAGTGACATAGATTATCCATCATGTAAAATCTTGAGAAGCACCTCTCAGGTTATTTCGACGGATTACTAAAATTGGACACTTTTGTGCCTGATTCTCTCTTCACAATAAAATTCTATTTCACAAAAATCGAGAAATTAATGTTACGTTCATTTGATAAAATTTAAACCCTGTCAAAGATTTCAAAGATTAGAATCCCCACCAAATTTATTCCAAATGAAGCCTAAGTATCGGGAGTTTCTTTTGGGGTCTCCTCATCCCTCGTTGAAAACTTATTCCTCTACGTACGTAGGAGAACGATCTGCCCTGACATTCGGCTCACTGTCCTGAAATGACCCGTTCCGCTGCCATCCTCGCCCTCTTGCTCAAAGAAGGCTCGGTTGGCCTCGCGCAGACCCTTTCTACCTCCCTGAGATCCTTTCCGCGGCCTCAACTTGCTCTCTTGTTTGGTCTCAATTCTCATTTTAAGTGTTACACAGCAAACAAGATCCACTATTTGGTACTTGTGATATATATTTTTTTCTTCTTAAAAACATTTTCAGCTGCCTGTTTCCTGAAAATGGTATCAGACATATGTTTGATCGTAGAAGAGATTTACATTTCCTAATAGGTCTGGATTTTGCTCGGATTCACTCTGGTTAGTTGGCTTTGTGTCCACAAAGGAACCAGTGAATGGATCTGACATTGAGTGGGCTTAGAATTGGGCTGCAAGAATTCGGTTTTGGAACAGGTAGCCTTTTGACAGAAGCGATACTACCTGGTTTGAATCGGGGGCCTGGGCTGGGTGGCCGCAGGCTGACGGTACGTGATGGGTTCTAGTTTAATAGCTACTACATATTGGGTTCTGGTTTGATGGATAACGGTCCATGCTTGGAAGTGCAGCTGGAAATTAATGCATATTGAAGCGGAGATGGGTAATGGGTCCGAGAACTGGATCGACAAGAAATCTGGGTCAAGTTCTCCGTGGCTTCGACCGAGGTGTTTTGAAGCTTCAGGGTTGCACGGCAACTGGCCGTTAATTAGGTGTGCTCGGATGAACCGGTGACGAGTACGACCCAGTTGAGTTAAAATAATCCGAGACGGGATCTGTCACTTTCTTATTTTAATATTGTAGATTAAAAAATTAAGATTGAATCATGTGATTTTGAAATTAGTGACATTATCGTTCTTCCGTTATTATCGGCGACAACGTATCTCTCCTCTATGTATACATTGCACAAGAATCCTCGTACATGACATCACTTCATTAAGTATATCGAGGAGGTGATGGAATGTACGAGGGAGCAATAGATTGCGCATTAGATCACATTGCTATTCACTTCTTTGTGCGTTATATCACTTCACCATTTGCTCGCAGGTGCACCTTTGACATCTATCTATCCCACCTAATTTTACTTTTAAGATGGCATCTTGTGCGGTGAAGGATCTTCTATAGAGCAAGCTCCAAATTAATCAAGTGGTCTTTGGAGTGGCTCGGTTAGTGGACGGGTGGTGAACGGCGGTGGTGGTGCCAGCGTGGTTGCATGCGGTATGGATTGCGCGGGCCAGGTGGGTGCTGGTGCATCGATGAGTGCACCGCCATCGGATGTGCAGTGAGGCGGCAAGGGGATCAAACAGGAAATATATAGATGACGGCGAGGGTACTGTTTAGTCTCTCAGTTGATTAGGAATGTTGATGAGATTTGACTTGGATGTAGCTTCGCAATTTATAAGGACTCATCCGTGAGAGATGAAGGGGATCAAACAGGAAAATCGCCAGACTTTTCAGAAGATCAGGGCCAGCAGGGGGCAGATCCCAGCAGGAAGATGGTGGACAGATGACGAGGACACGAGACAGCCGTGCAGGTGCAGGCCGCCGATCGATGGTGGTGATGGCCGACAGGAAAAATGATGGCTACAGGCACACACTTTTAATTACGTAAAAAAGAAATTAAGATCGATCAGACCTGCATGGAGATGGGGTTCCTGGCAGTTCACTGCTGCTAACCTTGGTGAAAGGCGGGGCCAATTAGGATTCCCAGATGTGTTGTTGCAGCTACTGCTGTGATGTGTCAACAGAATGGGAGGAACAAGAGGAGGGGAGAGCGTACAGCTGTGGAGACGTGTATGTATATATATATTTCCTGCAAGCAGCGACGAGAAGGCATGTGCTTGATGTACGTGTAGCTGCTTGCATGTACAGGAGATTTGGTGATGTGGGTGGTGGTGCATGCAAGATGTGGAGGCGTGTGCAACTGTGCATGCAGGCAGGGGGATGACTATATAGATGCAGAGAGGGTCAATTAGAACGAGTAGAAAAAAATGGAGGGGTGGGGGTGGTACGTACGTACGTAGCAGGTTAGATGGCAGTGCTGTATGCATGCATGCTGAATTGCTGATGTGTGGTGACTACATGCAAGCAAGCACATGGAGAGGTGGTGATGATGGGAGGGAAGAGAATAGCAAAGAGAGGTGAAGCCGTGGAGAGCAGGACATGGAAGGTGGAAAAGTGAAAGACAACCCATGGAGATCGACTCCAAAACCGCAGGGAAAGAAGAGAGGAATATAGCAGGAAAAGAAGATCTCTAATTTCCTTCTCTTTTTTTATCCTTTTTAAAGGTTAATAGATAGTTTTGAAAGTACATAAATTTCTTTTTTCTTAGAGCAATAGAGAAAGAAATATGCTTATGATAGTTGGAGGGATTAATTAAATGACTAGTGATCGTATTAGGTTGTTAATTAACGAGGCAGAATATATAGAAAGGGTACAATTAATTGGATCGTGAATATGTTATAATTAACTATGCATGACATCTCATGCACGACACCATTAATTCGCATGCAAAGAATGTAGCATGGAACTGGCCAATTCCAACCTCGCATTCAAAGAATGTAGTAGGGGTATACATAATTTCATTCATTTCTAAAAAGAATATATATATATAAAGCAAAAAATCCTTTTTTTAAAAAATATTGTTATGGAACTGGGCAATTCCAACCTTGCAAGACCTGCAAGGGAAGGGCACATGTCACCACTGATGCCCTCAAGGTGCGTAGAATCAAATCTGATTGGACAAGATCGGGGTACCCATTCGACCCTAACTAACTTCCAATCGGGTGGCTTAACGCCCTGTTAAACTCCAATTTTAATTACCTACGTACTTTAACCCACTCCGACTAATAAGTCACTAATTCGCAATGGAACTCATAAACCAAACCGTAAAACTGACTTAACCATTGATAACCCCCCTACTTATTAACTGCAATCAAAGCAGCCACTAGTCGTTAATTCGTTTTATGGATAACCGAAAACGACACCACTGCATCGGCAGTTTTCTTTTTTAATGAAACAATCCGCGGGTCGTATAGCAATTTCTTTACAACCGACACCCCAAGGAGCTTTGGTCGGAACGTGGACCCCAACGGCTCTCCGGGATGGTCAAGAGGGTCTGCGCCATTGACGTGTTGACGTGGCACACACCTCAGAATAGTGCTGAACCCCCCACCCCCATTGTCAGAGAGAGAGAGAAAGAGAGAGAGAGAGAGAGGGGCCGGACCAGGAGTTCGGCAGGAGTTCGGCGGCGAGGGGGGGGGGAGTTCGAATTCGAAAGGGGGAATCTTTTTGTTTTTTTACCTCTCTCTGTTTTCAGGGATGCAATGCCGTCGTTGTTCTCGGCGTCCCTGCCCCCAAATTTGTCTTTGGATTGCGCCACGGATCTCCTCCTCGCCCTACCCCCAGGCGCGATGCGGATGGACATCCTGATGCTTCGCGTCCACATTCGCTCTTGATTCGGGAAAAAAAATTCCCATTCGCCATCTTCTGTGCGCGGGCTTCTTAGATTCCTTCCGGTTCTTGCTAGATTCCCATCTTTCTTGTTGTGTTTGATTGGAGGGGAGGGGGGGCGGGCGGTTGAGGGCGATGCGGTTGCTCCTCTGGAGCTCCTCCCCTTCTTCTTCGTCGGCGTCGTCTTCCTTGTCTTCCAAGGAGTCCCAGAAAGGCGGCATGAACGGCAGCGGCGGCAGGACGCATCTCTACTTGAACGTGTACGATCTCACCCCTATGAACAACTACCTCTACTGGGTCGGCCTCGGGGTTTTCCACTCCGGAATCGAAGGTGTGCGCTTCCCCGCCACAACCTCTTTCCCCCATAGTTGTGTCTTACTTTTGTTGTTGCGTGTGTAATATTGTATCCTTTGTGTAATCTTTTTGGTTCATCTCGTGTAGTCGAATGTTTCTTGAAAGATTCTAAGTAAATTCCCCCCCCTTTATTTTGCTGCATCGTAGTCATTCATGTCGCCATGCGAGCGACTGGAGGAAGTTGACGAGGTAGGATTTCATATGGTGCACTACCCTTCTCTGAATTTCTACACATACCTATGAATTGGACGCAACTTATAGTTCCAGAAGCAATATTAAAAAAAAAATCTAAATCATAGCCTGTAAGTTTTGCACTGCCGCTTGAAGCATTAACACAGAGTCCAGTAATCTGTCACGTTGCGTCAGGGCATGTAATCCATTTAAAACAGGAGGCTTACAAAATTAGAACCATTTTGAAGATGTAAAATTAAGGCACAGAAGGATAATAGTTGAATGAGAAGGGAGAAAAAAAGGACTTGGTGATGGACTCTATGTTTATGATAGGTTTTATGAAGCAAATTTTTAATCAACACCATTCGATGGAATCTCACCTAATTGGCA
Source organism: Amorphophallus konjac (assembly GCA_022559845.1). Classification (NCBI taxonomy): domain Eukaryota; kingdom Viridiplantae; phylum Streptophyta; class Magnoliopsida; order Alismatales; family Araceae; genus Amorphophallus; species Amorphophallus konjac. The sequence goes on along the minus strand of CM040127.1, from coordinate 8,906,335 downwards.
TGAGTTGGATTTGTAGGAGCATATAAACTGGTGACATACCTAAAAGCATCCCCCGTTTCTCAGGCCATGGAAGTTAGATTCAGAGTGCCTATCTTTTCTATCTACATGTATTTCTAAAGCAAGAAGGAGTCAGCCAACAGATGGAGATATCAGAACTCTCTCTCTCTCTCTCTCTCTCTCTCTCTCTGTGCGTGCACGCCTATATTTTGAGCCATTCATCAAGAGTTAATATATATAAGCAATAAAAAGAGAAAAGGAAAAAGGAAAATAAGTCTTTTCTACTACCTTCTCATTATCTTCTGTTCTATCCTTTGAATTGATGTGGTTAGTTTCCTAAGATGTTGTTTGCTACATCATGCTAGATTTCTATTGTTCTGTAATGGTGGAATCCCAATGGCAAAAGTGTATTAGTTGAGGGTAAAGGCTTTCATCCAATTTCTCTTTGCTCGACATGTGTATGTGCATGAGTGTGTTTATGCCATCTATCAATCAATTAGCTCTGTTAGTAAACTATTTTCCTTTACATTTGCACATGCTCTTCTACTTTGCTTATTATTTAGATTTTTTGCATATAAACCATTATTGGAACAAAAAATGCAGATTTGTCATTACCACATTTGAATTTGCATACACATCATTAAGAGTATCATCATCATCAAAGCCTTGTTCCATCTGCTTGCTTAGTTTACATAAATCTTTTTACACTATTTTAATCCATCCAATGCCATACTATAGTTAAGCCTAGGAAATTCAATGCACATCAATGATTTGGCACATAATGTATATGTCTATCATTTTGTGGATGTGGGCTTATCTCTACAGCTTTACTCTTAATCATATTTTAGTATGTGTGGGGAAAGCAAACTACTTGTCTATGCACACATTTTATTGCATAGTTCCACATATTTTATTTATGGAAACAAAATTTATACATGGTGATATGTCAAATATGTGTTATCTATTTACTGAAGCAGTACTTTTAAATTTATGATGGCTGCATAGAGCTCTGTTGATCATCATCAGAGCCTTATCCCAATTATTTGGAGTCGGCTACATGAATCATGTTCTGCCAAAGATTTTTATCAAGTGTTATATTCATATTTAAACCCAAGAAACTAATGTCCTTCCTAATAACATCGCACCATCTCATTTTACGCCTTCCCCGAGCTCTTTTACTAGCATCCACTAAGATTTGGTCACATCTTTTAACCGACGCTGAGTTAAGGCGACGAAGCACATGTCTAAACCACATGAGTCTATTTTCTCTCATTTTACTATCAATTGAGGCTATCACCAAGTCTTTATGGATGTGTTCATTCTTAATCTTGTTTTTCTTAGTCTTGCCACACATCCAGCTCATCATCCTCATCTCTGCTACACATATTTTGTGAATGTGTTCCTTTCGTACTGTCTAACACTCGGTACCATATAACAAAGTAAGTCTCATAGTCGTTCTATAAAACCTCCCTTTGAGTTTCATAGGTATGTGACGATCACAGAGGACTCCTGATGCGCTTCTCCATTTTAACTAGCCTGCCTTAATCCTATATGCAGCATCGTCATAAATCTCCCCATTATCTTATATGGTAGATCCTAAGTACCAAAAGTTTCTACTCTTCGGAATGTTTGTCCATCAATTAGAAGCATATCTGCTTGTACCACTCTCCCATTACTAAAATTACAATGCATAAACTCTGACTTGCTCCTATTCATTTTAAAACCTTTAGATTCTAAGACATGCCTCCAACGTTTTAACTTAGCATTTAAAGCATCAATACTCTCATCAATTAAGACAATATCATCTACAAATAACATACACCAAGGGATATTATCATGGAATTATTTTGTTACTTCATCCATAACTAAGGCAAAGAGATACAGACTTAGTGTAGAACCTTGATGTAAACCTATAAAAACTGTAAATTCACAAGTCTCTCTAGCAATAGTTCGAACACTAGTAATAGCACCTTCGTACATATCTTTAACCAAATCAATATACGTTTGAGAGACTCCTTTCTTTCTTAATGTCCACCAAATCAATTCTCTCAATACTCGGTCATACACCTTCTCCAAATCAAGAAAAATTATATATAAATCTTTTCTCATCTCTCTATACTTCTTCATTAGCTGCTGTAGTAAGAAAATAGCTTCTGTTGTAGATTTATTCGGCATAAAATCAAACAGATTTTTCGATATAGTAGTCATACATCAGAGCTGTTTTGCGATTACTCTTTCCCAAAGTTTCATAGTATGACTCATAAGCTTAATTTCACGATAATTATTGCAGCTTTGAATATCTCCTTTGTTTTTATAGAAATGAACTACAACACTTTTTCTCCAATTTTTTGGCATTCTTCATTCTTTTAAAATTCTATTGAAAAGTTTAGTTAGCCACTGAATATCAATGTCCCCTAGGGCTTTCCATACTTCAATAAGTATGCCATCTGGCATCTGGTCCTAAGGCTTTGTCCACTTTCATTTTCCTTAAAGCATCATCCACTTCTGACATCTTAATACACCTGAAATACTGATATTTATCAAATCTTGTTGACTCTTGAGCACCTTATAAAGAGAAATCATTGACGCAATCTCCATTAAGTAACTTCTAAAAATAACTACGCCACCTCTTTTTAATCTCAGGATCCTTAGTTAAAACCCTTTGATCTTCACCTTTAATGCAACGAACATGATCTAGATCTCTAGTTTTCCTTTCTCTTAATTTAGCAAGTTTAAATATATCTTTTTCACCCTCTCGGGTTCCTAATCTATTATACAAATCTTCAAATGCCTTTGATTTAGCTTCACTAATTATATTCTTAGCCCTCTTTTTAGCGATTTTATAAGTTTCTAGGGTTTGATTATTTTTGTTAGTTTGCCAAACTTTAAAACACTCTTTTTTTACTCTAATGTTATTTTGGATTTTCTCACTCCACCACCAAATTTCTTTTTCCAAATTCTTTTTACTTTTAGATTCGCCTAAGAGTCGTTTTGCTGTATTCTTTATACAATTTGTAACATTATTCCATTAATAGAAGATTTTTAAATATTTCTAAACTTTTACTTTTTAAATTCTACCATTTAATGTTAGAAAAATTATTTATAATGGCCTTTCTTTTGAATTTAGGGATAATGACATCCATTACTAACAACCTATATTGAGGGGCTAGACTCTCTCCATAAATAACTTTGCAATCTTTACATAAAACTTTATTGACCTTCCTAATAAGAAAATAGTCAATTTGAATCATGAGCACTGCTGATGTCGTCTATATTTTGATTTACTCTGTTCAAGTTGTATCATGAGCATGTCCTTGTTTACTTATGTTAAAATCTGAATGGCTGTTTTCTTTGTAGCACACTTTATCAGTTAATGAGCATGAGTTCCTCAGTAGCTATCTTCTGAGATAATTAGTGAATTAAAGTTATCTACCTGTTTAGGAACTAAAAGTTATTAGAAACAAAAGATGCAACTTTTTAGACGGTCAATCTTCACTTGGTGATGGAATGAAAATAGTATAAGTGCTTGTCTTGTACATATGTTTTCGGGTTTCAAATTTTAGGAGTTTCTAAAATGCTTCTCAGGCCAAGCAAGGTAGATTTGGTATGTGTAAAATTAGTAAGAGACACACAAAAAGATCATAAGGGAATGGAACTCTGAGCCCTGCTAAGCCCGCACTTTATCTTGACTCTTGTCTCTTTGTACTTGCCTCTAGCCACCTTACAGTGAATCACTGTATGTGGAAACAAAGTATGTAAATCACTGTCCAGGGAGAAGAGTTACACAGTGTTAGGCAGTTCATCACCACTTAGAGAATTTGGGATGTCTAGGACCAGTAAAAGACACAAAAGGCTCCTTGTAAGGGAGTTGAATTCTGTGCCCCTAGCCATCTTACAGTAATGAGCTTTCCTTGCTCGCTGAAGCCTCTTAAGCCCACATCTTATGCTAACGACTGATCTCTTCAAACCTGCCCCTAAAACATCCACTCTTGGTGGTGGTGGTGGAGGGATGGGGGGGGGGGAGTATGTGCATTACTGCCAGGGAGAAGAGTTAGATGGCTTTTACTTTTATCTTATGCTTTTAATTCCCCCCTCATTCTATATGTAGTGTGGATAGACAAAATAGGATATGTTGTAATATATAGTTCCCAAGGCCTTGATATGGGCACTATGGACTCGGATTATAATGGACTGATATGTCCGCAAGCATATGTTTTTTTCTTTCAGTGAGTGGGAGTGCTTGTGTATTTCACTGATAAGTAGCATAGTTGTCAAGGCGACCAAGGCGAGTTTGGGGTCCTCGAGTGCCTAAGTGCTTAGGCACCTGCCTAAGCGGCGCTTAGGCGTCAAGTTCATAAAAAATATTATCATTAATATACACATAATTTATATATATAAATTAATCATGATTATTATAAATATGGGAAACAACACAAGTATGAATATAGAAGTAAAAATTAATAGAAATGACATTGCAATAAAATATCAAAATTTATTTTGAGATAAAATTAACCATTAAGACATACAAAATTCTAATTAAAATTTAAAATACTTTATTAACAAATTAACCCCATTATTAATTGAAATGGGGGAAGGCATGATAGAGAGAGAGGGACTGAGAGAGATAGTTGCGAACTGTGTGTGTGTGAGAGAGAGAGAGAGGAGGAAGGGTGGAGGAAAGAGAGAGAAGGGGGCAAGGGGAGAGAAGAGATAGACAGATAGAGAGGGGGTAGGAGAGAGAGAGGGTGGGTCTCATTGTGAGTGTGAGAGAGAAATAGAGAGAGAGTGTTAGAGTCTGAAGCCCGAACTCGTCATTGTGCGCCCTCGCACGCGGATCGAACTGCGCGGTCAGATCGCGGGGTTTGGGCGCCTAGGCGCCGCTTTGGGCGCCTAGGCCACCCAAGCGGCACTTAGGCGGCGCCTTTTTCAGGGGCAACAAGGGGTGGGGGCGCCTTGCTCCCAAAAAACCGCCTGCCCGCCTAGGCGCCGCTTAAGCGGCGCCTAGGCGGGCGCCTTAACAACTATGATAAGTAGCACTCAAGTTTTCTGGGAATAGAAGAGCATTTGTGGGCTAGAGGCAAATTCTTTAAATCATGGTTGCATTATGTGGTTAAGGATTCAGCGGATTATTATGGCATGGAGGTTGGCTTGGATCTATGTCTCAGCAAGTGAGGGTCCGCCTTTGATGTACCACAGATTCAAAACCATTGTCTGGTTTTCATGGAATGCAGAACCATCCTAACTGAATTGGGATTGACACTAGTCAACCTGATCATTTCTCTGACAATTAAGACGGATGACGTATTAGTCTGTTTCTTGCCGGTTTTGCCGGTACAAACCGTAATGGGCTTTGATAAGGTGCTGGGGTACCGGGTCGAACAGGCACTTACAAGGGTTGCAGGTGAGTTTTGTGCGGATAAGCCGTTCGAGCGCCCATGGTCGAATACCCCACCCGCGGCCCACCGGAGAATAAGTCATTCGACCATAACCTATTCCATTACCTTAAGGACTGATTGAATAAGGGGGGGGGGTGACCGAGTGGAAAAAGTTATAATTTTAGAAAAAACCCTGTATAATATATATACATATATATACCATGTAATTTATATAAATACTTTTTAATTTTCTGTAAATACTTGTTGTATATAAATACTTTTTAATTACAATGATAGTTTCTGTTACAGCTTTACCTAAATTGGATTGCTTTTGTGAGAGTGCCTGGTCCGACCCAGATTGGGATTGGGCATTATACTCAATCTGTGAGCCCGATCTGACTCTGTATTCCTTGCATGTTTGGCAATTGGTCTTGGTTGCGAAGCTGGTGGCATGTTTGGTGCAACTTCTACTTTGGAAGCACCTTTGGGCTTCAGTATTTCTCAGCCAAGTAAGGGGAGTTCCTTGCACCCATGGATTGCCAACTCTGTGCGACACGCACCGACTCGGGCGTACCGTACCATATCTGGGCCAGACTGAGATGGCCAAGTCGGTGCGAGTCACACCCGAGTCGCTTTGAGTTAGGTTAGACTCTCTTTAAGTTAGGCCGCATCGTGATTCGTATTGTTCTAGGCCGGACTGAGTCAATATGTATCGCCGAGTCGGCGAACCCTGATTACACCTTGGAAACCATTTATGTGGTTTTTTTCTTCCCCATGCAATGAGAAGCTCCAAGTTGAAGCTTCCTAGGTTGGAAAAAGGTGGGGCTGTTGGGGAGGGATTGACCAGTGTTGCTGTCCAAAATGAATTAGATCCACTCCCACCCAATAATTATCATATAGAAAGTGGAAGCCGAAACCAGTTTTCCATCAAAAACTTGGTCAAACATGCCCTGAGAATGGATTTGGCCCTAGTAAAGATCAAAAAATTGACTTTAAGGGAAAGTTTTAGAGTTTCACCTTTATTTTGGGGAACCTCATCCTAGCCAAAGAAAAGTAGTCCTTTGCTTACGACACACAAACTTGCCAAAGGCCTGCTAAGAGATTATCCTGTATGCATAAGTATTGAACTGAAAAGCTGATTTTTTTTTATTGATGTTAAGAATCTTGAATCAGCCTCTAGAATGGAGATGTGCACCTGAAGTCATCTACAAAGCCACAGACCATGGATAATTGGATTAGCTCTGAAGAGCCACATGGCCACAACTTTTGTCACAAAGTCCGCATAACCTCTGTAACTGCCATCTGAATCACAAAAATGCCCTGTTACCTGTGGATTTCCGTAGGTTTACTCTAGAGCAGCAGTGTATTGCTTTAGTTTTCTTCCAATGTATGTTGCTTGGTCAATGTTATGGGATGATACTAGGAAGAATTATATGTGGTGAATCCTTCAAATTGTTAAAAACATTGACTAGATTGGACTTCTTATCAAGTGCAGCAGGAGATTTAGTATAGGGTACTCTGGTAACATCCAATTACCATAGATTGCAATTCGCAAGGCAAGAATTAGAGTAGAAGATGTGTCATCCACTTGAATAATTTAGAGAACCTAGCCTTCTGGTTTTAAATAAATATACGGAATGTTTTTCTTTTCTTTTGTAACATTTGTGTATTCATCAGTTCTGTCTCTGATTTCATACAGTACATGGCATGGAATATGGCTTTGGGGCCCATGAATACCCAACAAGTGGAGTATTTGAGGTGGAACCAAAAAGTTGCCCTGGCTTTATCTACAGGAGGTCTGTGTGGTTAGGCACCACGGATATGTCTCATTCTGAGTTCCATTCGTTGCTGGAACACCTTTCTAGCAAATATCATGGCGACAGCTATCATCTGATTGCCAAAAATTGCAATCACTTTACAGATGATGTTTGTATGCATTTGACTGGGAAGCATATACCTGGCTGGGTGAACAGGCTTGCCAGATTAGGTGAGGGTTACTTTGAGATCATGCAACTGAGCATTTAATTTGTATAACTTTCTAATTGTCTAATGCTCCAAACGTTGAATGTTTCAGGTTCTTTTTGCAACTGTCTTCTACCAGAGACTATTCAGGTTACAGCAGTTAGGCATCTGCCGGATCACTCGCCATTATCTGGTAATCTTGCTGTCCATGTAACTTATCCATTAACTTCCTACTCAATTCACTCCTTCAGTTTTTCTCTGATATTTCCAGATAAGAAAGAAAATAACTTCATCTGTGCAATTGAATTATCTACTCATTATGTTCAGCTTGTCTTGGGAAAAACCCTTATTTGATAGGGGGTTAACTGTTTCCCTGGTTAACTCAGCCGGGTTAAGTTACCCCCTGTTTAACCCAGTTTTGGTTTGAAAGCCCAACGGGGTTAACTTATCCCACCTCTCTAGGTGGGTTAGAAAACCCAGAATTAACCCACTTCTTACTGGGTCACGGAATTCGGCCAATCAAAACCAATGAAAGAGATAGCCCGGGGCTAATAGTGGGTTAACCCCAGGATAACTCCCAAACAAAGCTAGGCTTATAGTAGGTTATTGCTGCTTAAATTAACAGCTGCAAATAAATCCTTGTGTTTTGTCTGGGATGCTAGAGAACAGTTTACAAACATATCTATTACAAACCAAGGTGCTGCCAATCTTTATTATAAAGACATCTACATTGTAAGACAAGGTGCTGTCAATCTTATGGCTGGAACTTAATGTGCACCCTACCTTGGAATTCTATTGTTGCTATTGAAGCTTATTGGGCCATCCAACTCAAAATCTCAAGGTGATGAGTGGAGAGGGACTCCAAATTATATTCTCATTTCATTTTGGTCTCTACTTGATGTGGAACTATCTTAACAGTTGCTTAAGTAGGAGATTGCACCTTTTTAAGAAAGCTTCTTGGGTGATTGAAAGCATGGTATGCAGAACCAGCCGGTATGTACCGTAGCGCCCGGTTTTCTATTGCTACCGGATGTGACCAGTCTGGTACAGCTGGTTCCCGTACTGGACCGGCCGGTCTTTTAAAGAAAAGGAAGATGAGTTTTTTCCCTAAGAAAAAAATGATTAATATACAAATTCAGCCAATTTCTAATGACTATAAAGACTTAAGTCATTAGAGACTAAAATCTAACGAGATTGAGTGAGATTAGAGACTTAAGAGTTTAAATATACTTGAGATCAGGGTCTAATTTTTTATGAACGTAATGTGCAGGTATTTCCATATTTGAGGGGAACTGGTTTGAACTCCGGTACCAGAACCGGCCTTGACTGGTTCCGGAACCGGTTTTGCAAACCTTGATTGAAAGGTTTGTGGATATGATGTCTGATCTGTACTTGCTCTGGCTCAGATCTAATATAAATCACAAAAAAGAATCACAAGAGGATCTTAAAGGACATTATATTAGAAGTTCTCTTCTGTGTCCTGGAGATAGTCGATTCATTTATAAAGGGGATTTCAAACATCATCTTCTAGGATTGTCTGTTATCTTTTGAAAATCTAGTATTTTCTGATACGAAGGTATTCTTTCTTCCATGATGTAGAACACATGTCTTCGGAGGTTTGAAGAATTGATCTTGTCCAAAGGGAAATAGCAACCTCTTAGGCGTAATAATGAATGATTGCAACAGAAGACTCTGAGCGAGAACTATTATTCATCTTTTGCTTGTCTGCTGCATAGGGGACAGCTTTTGTCGATATAGTTGAAAAAGGTGAAAGATACTGAAAGGAATCCTGAAACACCCCGTGGGTAGAACTGAGTGCAGGCGGGGATTAGTTTAATTTCCTAAACTATAATACATAACCTGAAAAGCCGATTTATTGTCTAATTAATTTTGACAGGACAGTGTTCAAGCTGTCTTCAAGGATCCTGCCTTTCTCTTGAGATTTTGAACAAAGTTTTTGACGCAATTGTGACCAGTAAAAATAAGTCGCTGACATCTTTGTCATAACAGATGGCTCGGAGTCCATTGCATCGAGTGCTGGAGAGAGTGATGAAGAAGAGCCTGATCATCACCTTCTAGCAACACCAGTTAGTGAATTAGTTGCATTTCCAAAAAGGCAGTGAAGCTTTCTGCATAGCTGGTTCAGTACTTAGCTTCTTCCTTTGGTGTCTAGTGCAGCGGGCTTGGCTATCGGTTCAATAGCACTTGTCTTATCTGTATCCTGAGTAAGAATTGTTATTATTGGTAAATGGGTAAAATTGTGTTCTTCACACCGTGTCACAAAGTCCTTCATTCTTGCATCTCTGAAATGTTAAATGATGCTTCTTCCTGAGCCCAATATTTTGCTATAAAACCACAACTTCTGATCAAATTATACCTTTCTCTTAGTAATTTGTCACGAAAGGCAAGTATATGCTCAAAATTAGATTCTTGTTTCCTTTTTTTTTCTTTCGGTTGGGTGGGTGGGTGGGTGGGTGGGGAAACTACTGGAGTGGAAGCTGTCAGCCTGAACAGTGTACCCGCGCGTTGGTTCTAGAGGCTTAGTTGAGAGTCTCTGTATGTCAATACACGCCTTGTAAAAATCTCATAATTTTTGGGTTACACTTTATTCTTCTCTCGGCTGAAGGTTTTCGCAGATATGAGCTGAAATTTGTGAAAACATATTATTTTGAGATTTTTGCATAAAAATTATTGTTAGAGATAAATTTACAAAAAAATTATTCCTAAAAATATATCAATAAACATACCATTGAGTTAATTCAAATAATACATAAATATCAATTAAATGTGATTTTTTTATAAGTTGATAAAAAATAATGATATATGATATTTTTACATAATTCAGATTTACACAGTGATATATTTATTAACATATTTTGAAGAATGATTTTTTTATAAATTAACCTCTGACAGTAAGTTTCATACAAAAAAACCCTATTATTTTCTACGTTTTGTGATTTTATTTTCGGTTAACTGCATGAAAATTTACTCTCTTCCACTTAAATTTCCAAATTTTTTTCTACCCCGAGGCTAATAAATTGGGTTCTTCGCAAATCTCAAATTCGTGGCACCCTTATGTAACGTGAGCTTCCACCTTCGGAGTTTGTGATGTAGGTGAGGGTTAAGGGCAGCGGCAACAGGGTCTGACGAACGTGACCTGCGTTTATTTCCCCAAACGCGTTTAAAAACCAGCATGCAAGTCCTACATTAACAAAGATTTTAGCTTTGCTAAGGTACTCAAATCTCATGTAAAATTTTGAAAACATCCTCGCGCGTTTCTTGAGACATGTCTTTCACATGGAGTTGAGCCGATTCAAAGAAAGAGGTCATTGTTACGAAGCTTCTGAACATAGAAATCCCTGATGCTCATTTGGGGGATAAGAAGTGCATCGACCATCTAAGGTCAGTAGGTTTCAGCATCTGTGGGAATCAATCAAATGCATCCTCTGGCAGACCACAGAAACAACCCACCGAGAAACAGAATCCGTCACTGACCACCATGCCCATGGTGGCGGTTTGTGGTGGACGAGGCAGAAGAAATCCTAAAAACTCGCCAGGCAGCTAGCTGCCCAAGTCCCCTGGCTACTTGTAACTTTCAAATCTCAGCCCATGATGCCAATATGCAGACCACAAGATCCCAGACATTGTTGGGGTGCAGAAAATAACTCAATGCTTCTAACCAATCGTAAAAAAGAGCATGGATACATTTGTAGAAATCGGGCCCCACAAGCACTGTCATGGCGGCACTCGGAGGAAGGCACACACTGCACATCCACGGTACTGGGTTCAGAAGCATCTAAAATTCATTGCTCTTCCTGTGCCCTCAATTTCTCTTGCAGAGCTGCTCCAGCATACATGTGAATCAGTGAGCTGTATTCTTCACTGTCGAGGCATTTCACCTTTTTCAACACGTTCACCAAGACTTCGACACTTGCTGTATCATTTTGCTCTGCACAGAGCACCAGAAAATTTGCTATGGTCGCAGGTCTAGGTCTCCATTTCTTTGGTGTCGGCCTCTCAACTGAAGCTGCTTCTTTTATGCAGTGTAACGCGTTGGAAGTCTGCTTTGCCTGGACATACCCATCTGCAAGGATCTCCCAGCCGCTTGGATTTGGCTTCCCACCTACGTTGAGCATGTCATCAAGACGAGCTTGGGCTTTGGTCACCATCCCTTCTCTAACATACCAAGCCGTCATGATATTACATATTTTAGGATCATAGTTTGATGCAGTGGAAATCCATTCTTTGTAGATTGCTTCAGCCCCATCCATGTCTCCGACTTTTACCAGAGACGTAAGCATCGAGTGATATCCCGTGTTTAACATGCTGGGGAAGCTTGCTTTATACCAATCCCATATACGATAAACCTCTTCCTTCTTTCCAAGAAGCCCATAAAGACCAAGAAGGTAATTATAGGACAGCCTGTCCCGACCTGTCATTCTGAGCTCCGCATCCTTCAGGCATTTTTCAGCCTTTTCAATGTTCCCTAATCTAATGTACATGGTAGAGAGTGTGCTATATGTGGTCCAGTTGGGATTTATACTTCGGTCAGAATTCATCCACTCAAATACTTGCTCCATCTCCTCTGCATCACCTCCAGCTGCACAGGTTGTAATCCAGATATTGTAGGAGAATAGATCCAATGGTATTCTCCTCTCTTCCATTTCTGTGATGATAGACTTTACCTTCACATATTCTCCAACATTCATGTAGAGAGTCATCATCACATTGCAAGGAAGTGGATCTGTCACATAGCCTTTCTCTTTCATTGTTTCAAAAACAACCTCAGCCTCTTCCTTCATCTTTGCGTGCGTATAAGCATTTAAAAGAGCACCATAGGTACGCTTATCTTTTAAGGTCTCTGACAGCCCTGCAAAGTAATTTTCAGTATATGAAATGCCCCGTACTTTAGACATCAGATCTAATTCAATAGCAATGTCACTGGAGTAAATATTGAATCTATCGCCTTGAGAACTCATCCATTCATACACCTGAAGAAAGAAAGAACTATGAATAAATAGACAAACATTGCATAAGAACCAGATCCAACAAAAGATATTGCCAATCACAGATAGGCCAACTCAAAAGAAACAATACATGTCAACACCATGACAAATGGAGCTCAATAAAACTGCTCAGAAATTCCTTCCAATGCATAAGCAAGAAAATACGTTTTTTTGAAAGCGGACGCGAGAAAAGTTGTTACCTCCATGGGAGCGCAAGATACTCAAAAGACCAAAAATGATTGGCAGAAGGCAGGGAGGGGATGCTGAGTTGTATCAGGGCATCAATGATAATAGATAATTCTTTTATAAGCAAGCAAGTCGTCTTTCACATTAATCTCACCCTTCAATTATCTCATGAGTAAAGAAAAATAATATGAATACTATAATGAGAGGTGACGAGCAGATTTCTTATGATGACTATGCAGATAAGTAACAAGCAGATTCAAACCCAGTAAACAAAATGTAATCCTCGGATTGAAAGATTTTTGCTTGGAGAATATGAGGCAGAAACAAGCGTCTTAGAATAAGATGTTTTCAAATTGTGCACATCAGAACTTCTTTTCCAGGGTAGGACATTTTGCTACAACCTTGACAATGATGTTTATACATCCTCACAAAGCAAAAACTTCAGTAACTAATATACAATAAACTGCGAGCAATCATATGTACTTTCCACGGATATATGTAAGCTCCACATTCATGTTTGAGGATGACAAGACATGCATTAAGTGTGCTTCTTCATCAGTTATTATGCATTTCTCTAAGGATGTAAATTAGAGGTTATGATGGTACACAGATACGTGGCCTAACCTTGGATACAGCATAGAGCCTTTTGGCATTCAATTACATTTTGAGGCTTGTGTTTCAGTGTTTGGACCTCAAGATCTCGTGAATGGATCAACAGCATGACATATTTGCATTAATGGATGTTTGGAATTCATGCATTTACAATTTCCTTTTAAACATACAATAAGGGAATAACATGCTAGAAAAAGAAGAAATGCAATGTTGCCTCTTGAGAATTGTTTTCTTCAATATTTTTACATGATTTGCTATGTTCAAGCGGCACCAGTCGATGTCTTCCATGGTCTTATAAATGTCATAACACATGGTTTCTTTCCCTTGTAGACTTCTTGATGACAACAAGCATCAGGCATGCAACTGCAGCTGGTTGATGGTCAGGTCATCTCCCCCTGATGGATCCGTCGTGGCCAAACTACATCCCCTTGGGGGGTGGAGGCCCTCGCCGGCCTCCTCCTAGGCCTCCGGTAACCGTGAGAGAGGGAGGTGTAGCTAGCGGAGGTGGAGTAGGCAGGTCATGGATCCCGATGGGCTTCGAGGGAGTCTGTTTCCACTGTCGGCAACCGGGCCATCAGCAGCGCTTCTGTAAGGCGCTGGAGGGGAGACACAGGTTGTTTGCAGATGTTGTGAGGCAGAGGGTTCCGGAGGACTAAGTCCGGCAGATCTAGCCAGACATCGGTTCACTCCCGCCGGAGCTCCTTATGGGCAGAGCGGAGTGGCTGGCACGTTGTCTATGGATCTCCCCCATTTTAGGTGGGGCAGTCGCGGAGTATGTGCAGTCACTGCTGGATGCTCACTGGGGAGGAGGGGGCTCGTGGGTGGTCTACCAGATTCACCGAGATGGTTTCCTGGCAATCGCCAGTAGTGCAGATAGTGCTAAGGCTGTCGCGGAGGTGGGCGTGCTGTCGGTGGGAGAGACCATCCTGCGAGTACAACCGTGGTCCCCGGAGAGGGGGACCTACCCTATCCCGGAGAAGGCCTCCTTCTGGGTCAAGATTGTCGGAACCCCCATCTGGTTGTGTGATGAAGCTGGTGTTTCGTTCCTCGCCAGCAGCTTTGATAGAGTGGAAGCCGGCTCTGTCTCATGGGTGCCGGAGGGGCGCTTGAATATGGTGGAAGCTACGATTTGGGCTGCCAGTCCATCGGCGGTGCCCCTAGTCGTCACCTTCTCCGCGGGGCGGAGGGGGGGGGGGATTATGTGGTCCGCTTTGTTGTCAGGCAGGTGGAGCAGATGCGGCGGCGGAGCTTCCAGCCACCACTAGGGCGACCACATGGGCGTCTGGAGGAGGAAGACGGCTCTGTTCAATTTTCGAATAGGACGGGCTCTCGCCCGGGGTCGGGTAATGGGCCGTTGGGCCAAGAGAGTGGAGCTGGCCGGTGTCCCTTAGCTGCAGCCTGCAGGCTGGGCCTCTCGCAGGAGCTGGTCTTAGGGGACTGGCTCGTCTTGGCGCTGGGCAATCAGTCGACCCGGTTTGCGGTCTTCATGGGACCCGGATCCTAACTCGTGTACCCTCAAGTTACCTGTTACCAGGTGTGTTAACGGGTCCGCATGGACCCATTTTGACCCTTCTTCTACACCTAAATTCCTCGGCGGCTATAGGAGGCGATTTTCAGCTGGCGGCGACCCCCTTCGACCAGCAGGTTGCAAAGAACAGGGCTGCAGGGGTCGGCTTCCCAGATAGGCCTATCCAGAGGCCCTGTCATCAGGTGGTGAGGCCTCCCCGGGTGGCGTCCTCGCTACATCCCGATCCTTTGTGACGGTTGCAGAAGGATCATACAGGCACGGGTCTTCGGCGACAGGTGGGTCCAATCGGCCAGGACCGGGTGGAGGTTCAGAGGAAGGGGAAAGGGGTGGAGTGTGTGGTAGAGACGGACCTGTTTCCAGAACAGGTCCTTCTGGCTCTTGGTGGGCCATCCTCTCAACACACTATTTCTGGAGGCGGGAGAACGGGGTGATGTAGAGGTTCAGGTGGGCCGGGGCTCCATGTCGTGCTTCACCGGGAGGCCGACTCAGTTCCAAGTGGGGCCAAGCAGGGGGTGGAAGTGGTGGAGGGTGGAGACGCGGGTCTGTCCACTGCATGAGACACATTGTCCGTGTCGGGGAGGCCAAGGCCAATGATTTTGCAGGCGCTCGACCTCCTGCTGGTGCTTGTGGAGCAGGAAGACAGGGAGTTTGTCGCAGACACCCCTGGGTCCAAAGAGGGGTACTCAGATGAGGAGTTTGAGGGGAGGGGTATAGTGGGCAAGGAGGAGGGGAAAGAGCTGCTGGAGGTGGTGGAAAAGGTGACAAAGGATCATACGAGAGATTTGGCGGAAAAGTTGGGGGTCTCTTATAAAGGGGTGGATAAGGGTGTTCGGGGGGGCTCTCACCTTAATTCAGAAGAGATGGTTGGTTGCTTTGACGAGGGTGGCAAAGAAGGAAAAATCACAAAAAAGGGCGTTGGGGGGATGAAGGAGAGGGAGGCAGGGGGTGAGGAGTAGGAGGAGGGAGAGAGATATACAATCCAATCTCCATGAGGATTATCTCTTGAAACGTGAGGGGTCTAGGTGGAAGGGAGAAGAGGACGGTGAGGAGATGGTGAGGAGATGCAAGGTTGACATCTTGTGTCTGTAGGAGACTAAGTGTGAAGGGGATGGGGAGGGGTGATGAGGGAGATCGGAGGTATTAGACTTTCGAGAAGGGGGTGGGGAGGCTCCGCGACAGTGGGTAGAGATATCGGCATCATGGTGTTGTGGAACCCTTATGAGGTTGAGTAGGTGGAGGAGGAGAGACAGGTGGGTCGAGGGGCCATCTCCCTTCATTTTCGCTGATCGAGGGACAACTTCTCGGGAGGTCTATGGCCCTCAAACTAGGGAGGGAAAGAGAGCTTTGTGGCAGAAACTACTCATGTTCCATCGTAGCTCGGGCCGGCCATAGTGTGTGGCAGGAGATTTCAACGCAGTGGCATCAGCGTCAGAGAGGTCAGGAGTCAGCTCACACTCGGGTGAGACGACGGATTTCTGTGACTTCATACAGGAGGCAACCCTCATCGACATTGGATTGGTGAATGCTCAATTCACCAGGTCCAACTTGAGGGAGTCTCTATCTTGCTCCATGCCTGACAGGTTCTTTTGTGTTGGTAGACTAGGAGGATCACTTCCCATATGCACATGCTTCTTGTTTGGCTAGACCAACTTCAGATCAGAAACCCATTCTGTTGAGGACCAGCTGCAGACACGATAGGAGACATGTTTTCAGATTTGAGAGATATTGGCTCAGAGAGGCAGATTTCATAGACACAGTCAAGAGGGCATGGGATGCACAGAGAGTTGTGGGCTTTGACATTGCTACTCTGATAGGTAAATTGAAGTATTTGGCCCAGGTGCTTAAGAAATGGGGTGCTGACAGGAGCTTATGAGGCAGATTGGCTAAGGAGAGGATTTTTCATCAGCTAGAGAGGCTGGACTATTTGGAGGAGGCATGTTTGATGGATGACACTGATAGGATGCACAAGGATTCTCTTAGAGCAAAGTTTGATGGGATCCTTATCATGGAAGAAATTTACTGGAAGCAGAGATCGAGAGAGAAATGGTTGAAGGAAGGTGACAAGAACACTGCTCATTTTCAGAGGATTGCATTGGGGAGAAGGACCAACCACATTGCTTCCATCAAGAAGATGGTCTCATTGTTTAGAGGGAGGACATCAAGAAGTATGCCAAGGAGTTCTATTCCACACTTTTCACCGAGGAGCAGATGTCCAGGCCAGGCTTTGCAGATAACTAGCTTCCTCACCTCTCCTCTGCGGAGAGTGCGGCTCTTTCGAGTCCCTTTCTAAAAGGGAGATTAGATAGGCGATTTTCTCTCTTGTAGGGGACAAAGCCCTAGGGCTTGATTGATTCCCTATGGTCTTCTTTCAGCACTGTTGAGACATTATCAAGGAGGACCTGATCTATGCAGTCAGAGAATTCTAGGAAGGCAGGACTCACCTGAGGGGTATCAATAAAACCCTCATAGTCTTGATCTTGAAGAAGCAGGGTGCATAAGACTTGGCGGATTTCAGGCCCATCAGCCTCTTGAATAGCACCAATAAAATCATCACAAAATTGCTAGCCAGGAGGCTTGATAGGGTGATTGGCGGGATGGTCAGTGGCCATCAGGGGCCTTCATCAGGGGAAGGCATATCTAGGAGAATTTCGTTGTTTCTCATGAATTGTTGCATGCTATGAAATCTCGCGGGCAAAAGACAGTGGTGCTCAAGTTAGAGTTCGAGAAGGCATACGACAAGGCCAATTGAAATTGTCTCCTAGTGTTAGCCATGATGGGCTTTGATAAAAAATGGGTGGGTTAGATACGGTCTTGCATCTCCTCTGCTTCCTTTTCTGTGCTCATTAACGGGCAGCCCACTATCTCTTTCTACAATGGGAGAGGGCTCCAGCAGGGAGACCCCCTATCACCACTCTTGTTTGTACTAGTGGCATAGATCTTGAGCAGGATGTGGATGGGGGCTGAAGCGGCAAGCATCATTAGAGGTTTCCTGGCTGGGCATCACAGTAGCAGTTTTACCCACCTACAATATGCAGATGATACTATCCTTTTTCTAGCAGATGAGGAGCACCAGTTGGTCAATGTCAGATTGATGTTGGAGATACTGCAGGATGTTAGTAGGTTGAAGGTGAATTATAACAAGAGCTTCTTAGCAAGGATCAATATGGAGAGGGCTTCTCTCATACGGGTAGCATTTATTTTGGGCTATCAAATTGGAGAGTTTCCTTTCTCCTATCTAGCCCTTCCTTTGTCACTAGGGCCACTGTACTGTAGGGATTGGTAGGTGGTGGTGTAGAGATGAGTCCAAGCTTATAGGATGGAAGGCAAGACAGACTCCTCTCCTATGGGGGGTGTATAATTTTATGCAAATTTGTGCTTGACAGTCTGCCTATCTATTACCTCTCTATTTTCAGGATCCCTAAAATGGTGACTAAAAAGCTAGAGTCCATTCAGGCCAGATTTTTCTGACATGGTAGTGGAAAAAGTGGCAGGGGCTGGCATGATATTTCATAGGGAAGAGTTTGTAAGAGCAAGCAAGCCGGGGGGGTGGGCATTAAGAACATAAGGGACTTCAATGAGGCATTACTGTGCAAATGACTATGGAGGTTCAGGGCAGAGGATGGTGGAATGTGGGCACATTTGATCAAACAGAGATACTATGGCACAACAAGGGAGTGGGATCTGTCTCTGGCTCATATGTATAATGTTTCCCTGATCTGGAGAGGCATCCTGCAATGTGCAGACTTCATCAGAGCTACTGTTCGGGTTAGCTTGGGTGATGGACAAAGGTGTCGCTTCTGACAGGACAGGTGATGCGAGGACTTCACTTTGGAGGAGATTTTTCCTAGACTATTTGCTATACATGGTGCACTTGGGGCCACGGTAACTCACTTCTTTGATGCACAGCTAGCAGGGGGCATTTGGTTGCCCACCTTCAGGAGGAACCTCACTCTTGAGGAGAAGAACCATATGGAAAATCTCCTGTCTTTCCTTCTACATTTTAGACTAGTTTTCAACAGGCAAACAGTGAGTGTGGAGATGGGAGAAGGAGAGTGATTTCTCAGTCAAATCAGCTTATGCTCACATGTCTGATGGAGGTGTGTGCCACTGCCATGCACCTCAGGTATGGGCTCCCAAGAGCCCCCTCAACGTGAAGCTACTAGTTTGGAGGATCTCCCATGGTCGGCTTTCTACTTGTGACAGGATCGCACCTTTTCTTCAAGGCATCTCTACTTCATGTTGCTTGTGCGGAGAAGAGGCGGAGGATCTAGATCATCTATTAACAGGCTGCCCCTTTGCGAAGGGGATTTGGATGAGGATTAGGCAGACTTTCGGCACACCTCTGGGCCACTCCAAGGGGGTACTTCAGCTCCTTCTAAATTGGCATAGGGGGTAGATTCTTAAGGAGGATAGAATCATTTGGTGGCTGATCCTCCATACTACTCTGTGAGATTTATGGAACGAGAGAAACAATAGGATCTTCAAGAGGGAAGCAGGAACAGAGGGCAAGATATTTTCTTTTGTTTGTGAGAAAGTGGGCTTTTGGGCCGAACACCTTTGCAAAGTGGAGGCTCAAAACTCATCTCTTTTCCTTTTGTTGGCACCTCTTGGGTGTGATGGATTTTGTATAGGGGTTTTTTGAGGGCTGGAAGCCATATGCTTGTACATTACTTTTCTTTTATTAGTACATTTGTGGTACTATCCACGTTAAAAAAAAAAACTACAGCTGGTTGACATCCTCATTCTGAGATCCACTTTCTTGCCCACCTTGCTGTAGAGGTGAGACACCAATGCAGCTGTCTCTGAAGGTCTGAGTGCTGAAGCAAGAAAAGGGACCAGGACCTCTCTTCTCCAAGATTCTGATTTGAAGTTTACTTGAGTTCTTGTATCTAGGTGGGTATGATGAAATATTTCCTCATCTATTATGTGCACGAAATACTATAGAATTATCATAAGAAGCATAATCACCACGAAGTATATATGCGCCATGTCTACCTATTATTTAACGCAGTGTTTAGAAATAAGGAGACCAAAGACCACCATTATTATAGATTTCCAACGAGGCCTCCAAATGCCATTAGCTTCTCGATTTGATTCGCATTCTAACGGAGAAACGCCTGTGAAATTTTCATCCCATATTTGTTCAGAGGCAACTTACTTTAGAAAGAAGGATCTAATTCAATAATTTGTGTAGAAATTCTCAGGAAAAGAAAGAGCAGCAGAGAATTTTAAAATTTTCACCCGCGATGAAACGAAACCAACAAAACAAAATAGGAAAGCAATCTCCACAGGCCACTAACATCGAGGGCCAGCTTGAACCGGCGGAACTTGCGCAGCTCCCTGAGAACGCGGCAAATATCCCACTTGGAGAGCCTCCTCTCCTCCGCCTCCCACTTCTCCAGCTCCACGGCGGCGCCCACTTCGGGATCCTCCATCATGGCGATCCTCCGGTAGAGCGGGCTCCACGTCAGCCGCGCCGCCCGCTGCTGCTCGTAGTCGACCGTGCCGTAGCTGTGGACCTGGGAGAACGAGCACCTGATTGCGACGGGAAAGCCACTGGAACCCCCCCGACCGACCCGAAGCTGGAAGGCGGCGGCGCTGCCGCGGCCGAAGGACGACTCCAGGGGACACAGGAAGCATGACGAAGAGAGGAGGCAAGATTGGCGTAGCCGCACGAGTGGCGGGGCCGGCTGAGGGCGGATGGGGATGGACCCAGCGGGAGCCATATTGCGCGCGGCGGCTTCGGGAGGGCGGAGAGGAGAAGGGGAGGAAGTGGCGATGACCATGGAGGATGGGAGACGGTGGCGTTCATATATGGTAGGTGGCCAAGGACGGGGAGAGATAACAGATAGACGTGAGATATTTTTTTCGTGGCCACTCCACGGTCCAAAATCTCGACTTTCGAACTCTACTCCGGCGACTTTGATAATTAGAATAAGAGCTGAATACGACGAGTTATTCCGTCTATTCATATCTAATCCAGTTAGATAGTAGAGTTAAATTATTTAAAATCGATTAAAGTGATTTTACTATTTCATATAGAATAAGTTATTCTCAAAATAATAATAAATTATCAAACTCAAAAAAAATTAAAAAATAATTTATCGAGTATCATCTTGAATAATTTATCTTAATCTATTATCAAAGTGTCTTGTATTTAAATATCCCGAGTTAACCAAAGGAAACGGTACTCTCTCTCTCTCTCTCTCTCTCTCTCTCTCTCTCTCTCTCTCATCCGGCTATTGACAAATCAGAGCAATCTTTGGAGCATTCTCCCAAGTATAAATCTCTCTCTCTCTCTCTCTCTCTCTCTTATCCGGCTATTGACAAATCAGAGTAGTCTTTGGAGCATTCTCCAAGTAGAAATCGTTTTACATAACTGTGACATTAAGCGACAATTTCACCTAATCAAGCAACTAGTCTAGATCAGAAGGTTATACAACAAGGGAAAAAATTCTTATAAATCTCGTCATCTGTGGAGAGCACACGGGTTGGAACGTTTAAGTGCAGTAATACTTTGGTCATCATGGAAATTTGTACTTATTAGTTCAGGTAGACACGATAGGATAGAAGATTAAGTAGATTTGGCATGATGTGATAAAAAAGATGATTTTACATATGTTCACATAGAACAATATATATACATATATATAGAGAGAATAAGAAATATATTAAAAATGGATTTGGGTATTTTTCTGTGGTCACGATGACCAATTCAATCATTTTATAATATGTATATTGACCGACACAGAAGAGTTTACAAGATAATCAAACAAACTATGATCTTTAATTTAGATCAAATATGACTATCTGATCTCACAGTTACGATTCTCTGTTTCCTCTTCGAAACCAACAGTCACGTCGATCAGTTTATGGACGTACTTTCCAAAAGGAAATCATATTTTTTGGGTAGAATAACTCGATTAACAGTCGAAAAGAATAACTCGAGTCTATGTTACAAGTATTTTTAGTTAGAAGATAAATCATGTTACATTAATAGTTAACATTTCTTTTTCTAATTTTCAAAAAAGATAGTTTTTTGCTCACTTGAGATTTTTTTTCCCTCGTATAGTTTTTTGCCCACTTGAGTTTTTATTTCCCTCGTACCGAATTTTCCAGAATCCTGATTTGACGACGTGTATGTGACACATTGCTATTAAATTCTATAATTAATATATTCTCTGAAATTGATGAAAGGAGGAATTAATCATGGATCTTTTTTCCTCTAAGTTTCGTTTAATGACTATAACTTCGTCAAGCCATGCTCCCAATCGATCGCTTCTCCCTTAACATTTGTCCTCCGGGTAGAACCCGGTCGCTCTTCTGCACTTTAAATCTAAGGCCATTTGATAAAAGGATAAGCCCGATTAAGGTGAGTTATTTGGGGTGAGATGATTTATTCTTATTTAACTCTCTTTTCTTTAATCAAAATCGGTTAAAGATAAACTTAAATTTTTTGAATTCAACTAAAAAAAATGAAATAAGTCACTCGAGTTGAATTAAAGATGAGCGAGAGCTGACTTATCCACCCCTAACTCACCCCTTTATCAAAGTGACTCTATATGTCCACTTTTCTAGGAAGTACTTAGCCGCTAATTTGGTCGTCTCACCGGATGTGGTGTTTGAGCCGTCAGCTGTAACTGTGAGAAGTGTCACCTTGTTCCCCACATGGAAGGGCTCATTTAAAGCATTCACATCAACTGGGAATAAGGTTTCACATAAATGTGACGAATACCTCAATTCAACAGAAATGTTTATGGGTGGCTCTATATATCAACACAAGAACGAGATGCAGCTTCTTGAACCTAAGGCTAGCCCTGACTACAAGTGCGGCCAAAACCGCCGTATTCAGTCTTCAAATGACAAAGAAGGAAAGAACGCGTCGCCGAGTGCAGGTCCTATGTAGACGCTCCTGCAATTCAATGTCTGATTAATTGTACATATTTATAATGAAATTAGTAGGCCCACGCAACCTACCAGAAAACAAAAAACAGTCATCATAGCCGTGCTTTATGTGATGACTGTAGGCCTCTCTCTACCGGTGAACTCCTTCAGCTTCGATGTGGACAACGCCAAATCTGAAACCACCTTAGATTGGTTATTCTAAGCAGACCAACAGATAAAAAGAAATTACTCAAGCGTCTCCAAATGATGCAGCTGTAGACCTATCAATGGCTTCAATGCAGCTTGGGCATCCATGTCATGCCTTGCAACATCGGACTCAAATTGTTCTACATAAATACGAACTGTCGCACCTGCCGAACCAGTTCCCTGCCAAAATGGAGGAAATGGAAATTCACGTAAATAATCTAATAGCAACATAACGTCACGTCAGTTAAAAAAAAAACTACAAGAAGTGAACATACCGAAAGACGGAATATAACCCTTGATCCATCTGTAAAGACGAATCGGATACCTTGTTTCGATGCTACACTTGCATCAACCTGTTGCACAATGAAAAGCCATCATCAACTGATCAACATCGACATCATCATCATCACCACCACCATCATCATCATCACCACCACCACCACCACCACCATCAGCAGTATCAATCTTTGTCCCATCAATGGGGCAAAGTCTTTCTGACTAGCTAACCAGCCTGACATCGACCATCCACGATGTTTTGCCAGGTACCACACTGGCTAAGTTTAGACAAGGAGGGTTCTGTTGAGGGGGGCAACCACCATCAAGTCTCACAGGTCCCTTTCAGCCTAGGGAGAAAACGTAGAGAGAGAGAATAGAACATGAATTTGATGAGACCATATATTATCTATCAGCAGGAACCAATAGCCAGAGTGAAGACGGAACATAGTGCGCAGAGAATAATGTGCTGCAGTTCTGCTTTTAAAGAAGTAACTCACCATTATTGAAAGCCTTGTAGAAGTGACAATTTTCACATGACACAACTAACATGTACAAAATATGGCCTCCTATAATATGGTCAAACTTCCTAATACTACCTTCAATGAGAAAAAGAAGATACGTCAATAATAGAACAGGTGAACAGATTAGAGCAATTACAGGATCAGTGTATGTAAAGTCATCCGCAAACTGAAGAGTATAGCTTCCTGCAACATTAAGAGATTTTTTAGCATCAGAGAAGTGGTCACAGATACAGCATTCATGCATAATTTAGAGCATACTTACCATATTTTTCACCTGGCTTGCTCTCTGTAACAATCTTCTGAAGATAATCCATCATTTTATTTGCTCCTTCAGATTCACAGTCCTGAACGAAAGGAACAATGGTTTCAAATAGGTGATTAATATCCACAAACCCAACAGCTGAAGACGGGGATAAGCTGCATAAGTTACCAGTTACCTCATAATCATATCTTGAAAAGAAGTTCCTGCCATAGATTGACCAATGCTCCTTCACAACATCTGAAACTGAAACTAGCTTCTCTCCTTGTTTCTTATCCTTGTTCCGATAGGCAAGAATTGAAAGCCAAGCTAAAACGGCCCTGTGATTGCAAAATCACTAATATGATACAATTTCTTAAAAACAAAACAAGTTGATCAATGACCAACATCATGTCATAAGCATTGCATGCTGCATAGGCACTGTCAATTGAGAAAATCTGGATACTTTGATAAACAAAGAATCCAATGCTGTCAAACAATTTCCTCAAAGATGTAGACTCTCCGCTCCACATAATAGAAAGAAGAGCTTATGGTGATTTAAACTTATGATGCATGGACAAGTTAGCTACAGATCAAAATCACTGAGCTGTTTGAGGTGTTAACTTTTGAAAGGTGGAACAAGTCATACATACAGATGGCCAAGGAAGACAATGCAAAGAGGTAGAAGATGATATTAAAAAACTCCAAAGGAATCTACACAAGTATTAACCTAAAGCGAATCAGCTACATACTACAAAGCTCATACAGTTGTGCACATCTGTATTAAGTATCAACCAACTTTTTGTGCGAGTATAAAATTATATAAAATCATAGAAATAAAATTTGTTTCCTTCAAGCTCACCAAATGCCATCCTTCTCCCGAATATGATCAGAACCGGTTCCAAAGCTTTCCTCCCCACATACGGACAACTTCCCAGCATCCATCAGATTACCAAAAAATTTCCAACCAGTGGGCACCTACATAATGGAAGACGGGGGTCAGAAAAATGCAGTTCAAGGTTATCGCATACTATTCAAGATAGGGGGAAAAAAGAAGCACTAAAACCTGACAATGAAACTGCTCTCTTTAACAACCTAAGCAACTCTATGAGTCAAGAGTTAAAACCTCGTAAAAGGGGAGATTCAGTTTGCCTGCAACACGATCAAGAGCACCACTTGTTGGCATGGACCTAGCCAGTCCCTGGAGATATAACATGTAACAGATGAGTGCATGACCGTATGAGTATGCATGTGTACATAGCACTTCCTGGACACAATGACACAGACAAATCTTGCTACCTTACAACCATTCTTGAAATAAGGAATTGCGGCTTGTGCATTTGCTGCAATGATGGCAACAGAATCTGAGGGTGTAACGAAGAACTGTCTACCAAGAATCATATTCCTATCACCATCACCTGAGTTTCAGAAAGAGTTCCTCAGTAATAAAGAGCAAGCAGATAAAGGACAATGGAATTCTTCAGAGATTCCAATAATTACTTCAGAACTACATTATAAAAGGTAGAAAGAAGTAATCCAGGACAGTTAGCTACAATGATTTATCAAACAGAGATGAAGCACAGAAGTTGGTTTTGCAAATATAGTTTGCAGTCTAGGGAAGGAACCATTAGCCATACTTATGCCAGTTTGCAGTAAAGATGTCCACACTTAAACATCATGTAGCATTTGTTAGAATATTTGGGCATAGTCCCCCTTGGACAATAGTCCCGTATTGGTTAAATGAGTTGTGGTTCATGTGCTTATGACCCTGGGCCTGTGTATCTCAACACCGCGATTTTGTGGATTCAACATGGTATCAGAGCATGGTCTTGGCCCAACTCCTCTTATCACCTCCACCCGATTAATGTCCACGGCCCCTCTTGGCCGTGAGGGGGAGTGTTAGAATATTTGGGCATAGTCCCCCTTGGACAATAGTCCCGTATTGGTTAAATGAGTTGTGGTTCATGTGCTTATGACCCTGCGCCTGTGTATCTCAACACCGTGGTTTTGTGGATTCAACATCATTCCTTTTGCTCAGACCAATAACCATAAATTTTGTTGATTTATGATTCTCAACGGAAATATGTGATGCAGCAATAACTGAGGACATGGGATTCTATGGCGGTCAGAGAAATAGTAGGAACAACATTATCATACTCTGGTCACATAGATGACCAGCTGATGAGAGAGTATCTGACATGGGAGTGCCCGCATGTCCTCATTAACCAATTTTTCCAATCTTCTTTTTCTCTTTCTGGGAGTTGGGGGTGTTGTCAAACACCAGACAACTTGAACCACAAAACAAAATCCTGTAGGTCTCAGCAGACTTGACAACTTGGCCAACAAACGAAAAACTACAGAGTTTCAAAAGAGAAGTTCGAAGAGAAGGCTGTCGGTTGAACTTGAAATGACCTTAGGATTTTTTGGCATTAAGAAGAAAAAATGAAGAAGAGAAAGAAAAATAATAGAAAGGAGAAGATGAAGAAGAAAAACAGGATGATAACATGCATAAAATGTTTGACTTTGCACAATAATGGCATATTTCATGCAACATTCACTGAACCAGTTCTGGAACTGGCCATGGGTGGTTCCAGTCCAACATTGGTTCCGCCAATTTTGGTTGTTTCTACCTTGTTAAATATAAACACAAAGACCTAATGAACAATATTATTAAATAACCATCTCAAGGTTAGTTTCTTCAAGAAATCCTGTTATCATCACAATGAAACTGCAAGTACAGGATGACCATGAAGATGATGTTCACAGAGACTAGTACAGCTGCAGCTAGATCTAAGGGATTAGGTAGCTCCTCAAAAGTGGTATGAAAAATAATAACCTTATACAAAGGAGTCTCATGTCTACTCAGCTTATGAGCACTACCAACTTCATGCAATCTAATTTATGCCTCAACATTAAATCCGTATGTGGTCTTGGTTGTAGCCTAACTTACAGATGAAACAGAAGACAGAAGAGAGAGGGTTAGTGTGAACTGAAGGTATACACACTAGAGAGATCAAATCCTCTTGAACAAGGTACATATAAGTTAAAATGAAATACTCACCATGTATTGCACTCAGAAACGGGCTAGCACTAACGCCACATTCACATATCAGATGAATAGAATATGACCTATGACCATATGTCATGGTTGGCAGTATCGGCCGAAACCGATACGTTTCGGCCAAAACATATCGATTTCGGCCGGTACCGAAACGAAACCGGACCTGCTCACTGTAGCAGGTCCGAAACCTAAAAAAAAAAAAATCTTTTTTAATGGTTTCGGACGAAACCGTATCAGTTTCGGCCGAAACTCACCTATTTCGGTCCGAAACCGGACGGTTTCGGCCCAAACCGGACAGGTTCACTATATTTTTTTTTGACTTTTTTAATGTTTTGAACCGAAACCGAAACCGGTACGTTTCGGTTTCGGTCCTGGCCGAAATCGGTACTGCCATCCTTGCCATATGTACCTTTAACTGCACATAAATATTACAGAAGGTTTCCACAGCTCTAAGCATTTTGACTACATGTCATGCAAAATATAATACAACTTATCAAAACGGATTATAAAAGTATACTAGGAATTGAAAATGAGAGGCAAAGATAAGCCATTAGAAGCATTTAGCATGTAAGACCTTCATGCTTTGTTGCCTCACATACCATCACTAGCAGCTCCAAAATCAGGTGCATTTTCAGCATTCATAATGTCTACCAATTCCTTAGCATACCTGTTACAGGATAAGCATGAATAAATATTATTATGGAACTTACGAGATCAGTTCAGTTGTAAGTTTCCATTCTTACGTAAGATTGGGATCTGGATGCCCATGCCCAAAATCCTCCAATGGCACACCATTTAGAATGCAACCCTACAGGATATCCCACAAGTCATGATTAAAAGGACTTTTTACAATCTTGCAGCTTAAGCTCAGTCAACAAATAAGACATACCTCGTCAGCACCAAGTCTATCCACAAATATAGGTTTAGCAAATGCACCTGTCACTGCATGCATTGCATCAAATGTAAACCTGAAGAATTGAGTTTTCAATTAGTTGATCGAATAGATGGAAAACCTATTTTATCAAAAAAGGCATGTCTGCAGTTTAACTTAAGAATATAATATTTACTAACAAGATTGTCATATAGAGACAACAATGTGACTCCAAGGGCATCGGAGTGAACCTAGGATTACTGGAGGCCCACAAGCCACGGAGTAGCAGATGCGGGAAACTTGAAGCTTATACACTCTATTCCTTTTTATCGTTATTCTCATCCATTTTTCTTGCTTTTCATCTAAATGCACAATCCTCTCATGCATCCTTGTCCTTCTTCCACCCTCTGCCCAAACCCATGAGAAAGAAAGGTTCAAAGCAGAGACTGTTTCACTACGAATGGAGGGATTGCTCTATCTTGGTAAGAAGAGTGGAACTGTAAGAATCAATCTAAAAATTTGAGTCAAAGCTAATTAAAATTTTTAAGAGACTAAAGTTTTAAAAATAAATGATCTAGAGATAAAGGTTTATGCTATTTTTTAAAAAAATAGCTTATTCACCCATTTGGGTCTCAGCAAGTGAGCCTTTATGGGTAAAGACTAGTCCAATGGCTAGATCGCTAAGCAGATCTTGGAACCAATGGCAAGATTGCTAATCAAGCCAGACATTCAGCATCATCAACTTCCATGAATAATCTTAAGTTTATATCGTATGGAATGGCCCATGTTTCTAGCCCTTTGGTATGAGTAGGAAACTTCATAACATCAAGGTTCCTCCATAGATTGAAAACTGGGTACTCCGAAATCTACCTTCCTAAGGATACTTTAAAATCTCACTTCCTACACATTACACTGGGACATTTTGGCCCTTTAACATTCCTCTGTAAATGCCTTTTTGACACTGGCCAGGAGGCCTTTCTCTCTTTAATATTTGTCTATAAATTCCCTTTTGTCACAAACCTTTCCAACCGGTAATATGTAGATTCCCATTCCTGTGTATGGGTACCTCATCCTTCCACCTCTGCTTTCTACTCCACATACAAAGTCCACCATGTTGCTCCCTTTGTCAACATTTCACTATAACCTCCCCAAGTGCACATATTTTTCTCCGAACTATATTTAGTCCTTGCATCTATAGTTGTAGACAGATGGAGAAATTTTTTTATCAACCCCTCCTGTACCTTCAATGAACATTACTCTTCTTGAGACTATTTCTTGCTGGACCTTAGTGAACACCTAAATGAGGGTGTAGGTGGAATGTTCACCATACACTGTGTTGAGGGCTTTTATGAAGCAGACTCAGCCAATCTAGCAAACATCCTACGGGAGTGGAAGTCAATGGTAACAAAGGGCCTAAAACCAATTTACTTTATGATCACACTAACTTTAAAATTATATACAGGTAACTGGCTGAAAGAGGATGATCTATAACTTAATGCCTTTAAACAAACAAAAAAAACAAATACATAAGTGGAAGACCAAAAAAAGAAAGATGAACGAGTTAGCTAAAAAGACTGTTTACCAAGAACTGAACAACATGTAGAATGTCTGGCATGAAAAAGAAAACAGAATTAAAAGCCATGTCACTCTAGAAGTGGGTATCAAGGGGAAAAATGAACAAAAAATTTTAACCTGAAAGGGCCATCGGTTGAAAGGCCCAGTAACTATATTTACTACGCATTACATGGATACATTTTGAACGAAACAAGCATCTACCACAGTTTTTACTAGTAAAAGGAAAGGTAACAAGAGGGTTTTCACTCTGATACCTGAAATCAGACCGAGAGAGGAGAGATCTGATAAGTTCAAAGTCGAAAACACTCTGAAAGAAAAAGCATTCCCAAGCTCAGAAGAAAAAGATAGAACTAGCTTTAAGAAACAACTAATGTATTCATTTTTCCATCTACCTCCATTAGATCCAAGTAGTCAGTAACTGGGTCTATCACTTCCACCGTGAAGTTTCCATAATTTACTACTCCTACTCGAGAGAGACCAACATCTGGGATTTGCGCTACTTTTACTTCAGAAATCTGCACTTACAATGCCACTCAGATTATAAACTTAGGGTAGGAAAAATAACAACCAGGTTTATTAGAGAAATGACAAGTTAGACTCCTTCAATGACTTATTTAGAACCAAAAGTATATTCTGAAAATGATTCAATGTATGATGCTAATTGATGACTCATGTATGGCATCACTTCTACATAACAATTTAGTCTTCTGTATGGAAGCAAATGGTATACATTAAAGGGGTGATATGCATTCTCCATCCTGGGTAAGGTTCCATCCATCACTCTGATCTATGGCCCTATGAAAGTTGTGGCTAGGGTGGTGGAGAGTGGGATCTGAGGGTGGGTGATTTCAACAGGAAAATAAAGAAATAACAATCGCATACTTTATCGAATGAGTAAAAACAAGTGTTAGGTAAAACCTCACACCATCAATAAACTAGAAATAAAAATAGAGAAGGTTTATGAATTTACTGAGAGAGTATTTGCATAGATCTTGTCAGTGATGGACTCCGGTGCCGGTTGCCCACTGTTGTAATTAAACTGAAGATGTTCCATATAATGACAAAGTCAGGATTCAGGAATCACTCATAATGAGAAAGAAGTTTCATTGAGAATGAAAGAAAGAAAATTGTTCCATCACTAAGGCCTGAAACTGGCTCTTAGTATTGTCACTGAACAACTTTCCAAAACCCCTGTATTTCCTTTCTGTTTTACTTGTTTTGATTAATCAAGTATGAATTAGATAGTTAAGATTGGATCTTAGGGTTCATTAACCATTTCTAGCAAAATCAAATATGGATCATCTCGGGTAATTAAATCACAAGAATTAAACAATAAAGACGCTAAGGGTCATTCAATAGATTTTCACCTTAATACCCCAGTCGTATTCTGGTCCACCAGGATTGTGGCTCGCACTCATTATAAAACCACCATTGGCCTACCACACAAATATTATCTCACGGTAAGGTGATGAAAAGAAACATTAAGAAGACGGCTGGATAATGCAACATGCCCATACCTTTTGCTTCCTGATGACTGCAGAAACAGCTGGTGTTGACAACAAACCATCCCTGATGATTTAAAGTGATGCATAGAAAGAATTAGAAACAGGTTATGATATACTACATACATCCAATTAGAGACATCAGCAGAAATGAAGAACGGTCCTTATGACATAGTGACTCAAGCACGGAGTCCAGGCTCTGTGATTAAATCAATTCCACATTATCCCACAGGTATGCATGCCACAACATTGTATGCATGTCACAAATAAGACAAGGTTCACTCAGCAATAACTGCTACCTGGTGAACAACAACCACTAATAAAATGACTTCTGCAAAAATATTTTACATCTGTGTCCTTCATTGCAGGAAAGTATCATACCTCAATTGTCTTCCACCCTTTTGATCATTTCATTACTCTCATATTTAGCTCCTTGGACTAGAGAGCAGCCTTGTTTATGGTTCTCATATATGCTAACAGGTTACTTGAATTAACAACATGGCATACTTCCATGTTTATTTTTCTTTTTCCCATCTAAGCATGAAAAAGATTGGAATGCAACAGTAGCACCCATATCTGGTCCAACTGGATTCATTGGCAGTATTAAGTTTCTCTTTAGAAATAAGATTCTGAGAACGAATGTGCTATGCACTGTATTATGACATGTTATGACAAGTTTGCAGAAGAACTCTCTTTCAGAGAGGATCATCAGACACAAATATCACACAGATGAATGGGTCTTCAGATCTGCCAATAACTATGCCGCTGCCAGGAAAATGCCTTTAGGTGAGAATAGGACAGAGGGCACAATTTTCAATGTGGCAATAGATATGACATTTCGTGGTCAAATAGGTAGATTGAACGGTTGATCATCAAACACATAGATCAAGTGACGTCTTCTGTAGCTGCTTTTAAGATTCTAAAACTTTTCAAAGAGAAATCCTATAATAACTGCATGCAAAATGCATGAGTTAAATGTCAATTCACGAGTAATGAAATCTGAAATTAGGAAGGAACTGAAATGAACAAAAGCTACACGAGAGAAAAGGATAATTGCAGTTTTGAATGGCTGAGGTACCAGAGAGAATTGCTCAACCGAAATTCAATTTACAAAGATAAATCTTGATAAATCTTTCACACGGATTGACCTGTAAGCACTCCATCTTTCATTTGGCGACAACAACAAATAGTCAGCGAGTCAACTTAAAGCTATCTCGGACTTACTCTAGGGTCGACTGAAAACAAAAGCAAGTTGCATAATGCATCTTGTTCTGTAAAGATGTGAGCAGATATATTTTTTATTCATTTCATTTTCTTGTCCTATCAGTCAATCGCAAGTCCTGTACCTTGAGGTAGTTTCAATTCAACATGATTCTGTCTCAATGAACTTACTAAAGCAAACAAGATATAGCAGCCAACTTTCCTAACGGGAAATTATTCATAAACTTCAAGCAGTTGGCATACCTGCCAACGAGAATCTTCGCAATACCATTGCCTGCAGCAATTTTAATAATTATCTGCATTTCAAAAAGGAAAAAAAGCATGAAACCAGCAAACCAAGTTTCAAGCTGTAGCTAGACTAATCAAATTCTCTCCATAGCTTCATCTTGATCCACTAAACGGAAAGAAGAAGAGGAACGGGAAACGACAGACGCAAAACAAAACCATCAAAATGCTCAGGGGTCAGCGGAAGGAGACCTGTGCCGCAAAACAAAACCATCAAAATGCTCGGGGGTCAGGGGAGGGAGACCTGTGCAGCTTCCCGGTTGAAGTAGCGGCCATCACCCCCCAGAACCAGGACGCCGTCTTTGTAGTCCTCCGTGGGCAACGAATTAAACAATGCCTGCACAACTCGATCAATCAAAGAAAAAAAGGGGGGAAAGGAAGGATCATTTCAATGCCAGATGGAACGAGATCGCAAGTACAGCAAACACGTGGATACCTGAATCCAATTTGCCAGGTAATTCTCCTGTTGGAAGACCTTGACCTGCAAGGCGGACCAATCCGATTCACTTGGAGGTGAGACGAAAACTGGAGTCTAGCACAAGAACGAACTTCACCTAGTCCAAAACGCACCTTCTTCCGGAGCCCGCTCGTCCCCGTCTTCTGCCCGTCGTACGGCTTCGTAGGGACCGACACGACCTGAGATTACCCCTAACTTCAGAACAACTCCAAAAAACGGACCGAAAGATGCAAGAGAGACAGCAGAAGCGGAAGCTGGAGATCATGATCGGGAGTGAGGTCCCACCTTGATCCCCTCTTTCTCGGCCACCGAAGACGACGACGATGGCGTAGAACCAGAAGAAGCAGCGGCAGCGGCAACCCCGGCCGGTCGAGCCGCACGCCAGGAGAAGAGCAGCGGCTTCGGACTGGTGAAAGAGACCGCCGCGGGGTTGGAAGCAGCACCCGCCACCGCCGCGGCAAGCGCGGGTGGCACCCGCCGCCGCGCTAGCGCGCCACCGCCGCAGTAGCTCCCGACGCCCTCCACCAGCCTCAGCGCCATTTCCCGCAATTCTCTCCCCCTCTTCGATCCCGAGTGGTGGTGGCGGCAACGACGGGCAAAGATTGTTTTATATGGCAAGTCGAGAAGGGTGTGAGGAAGAGAGGGAGGCAACGGTCGGCGCAGCGCCACGTGTGAAATCGTCTTCGTGGCTTAAAGCAGACAACCCCACGTGGCCAGCTAGTGACGTGGAAGCGCGCATTGGAAGAGCTCTCCCCTTTTTTCCCGCCCCCCGTGCATCGAGTGGTGGGATTTCTTTTGGGGTTAATTTCACATATATTCACTCTATTTACATTTAAAATATTAAAATTAGTATCTTAACAATTAAATATTATATATATTATAATAATTAATTAAAAAATTTCTCACATAAATTTTGAGGATATTTTTGTTCTTTAGTAGTACTTTAAAGCTTTTGATTAATAATAATAATAATAATACATAAGATTTTTAATAATTAAAGATGATAATTTTGATCATTCACATACAAGAAGGATATACATATAATTATAATTTTGTTCGTTTGAATTGTTTTATATGGTCTCGTCTTGCACTCTTGCTAACCGTCTGCTAGCAACAAGGTGGGCCGTTGGCTGGAGCTTGGTTTTGTTCGGTTCTACTTGGGCACACCGCACATGGGTCTGTTGGGGCGCGCGGTTGCCGGAGAAAAAGGACCAGCGTCACGTGAGGACCCGGAGATCCAGAGCCACTACGGCACGGGGGGCCCGTGGGACCGTGACGCCAACGGCTCCCGTGGCGGGAGGAGGGCCCGCGCTCCTGCCGTGGCCTAGTTGTGTCCGACGGCCGTAAAATTTGCACCGTCGACTTTATTTAAGAATAAATGTGTCACGTTTTTTTGCTATTTAGTTTATTATTTTTATTTTACTTATCTGATTATATGATGACATGATTGTGATGAAGTCGATTTTGAACTTGCCTTCAGTGCTTTGATCTCAAGAATATTAAACTTAAATGTATAAACTAGATTAAAAGATGAAAGTATGTGCAATGAGATTGAAGTCGCGTTCACGGTAGACCGTCTCTGCTTACAATCCTATCGAGGGTCGCATCTACGCGTGCAACTCGATCATAGCCGGATGTATCCCAACTAGTGCATAGTACAACAATTATTTATATGAAATATCACATGTTGATTGGGCGCCGAAGGGAGCCCAACATATCATCTTACGAGAGTAGTGGTTAGTTCACACATGCGTGTAATTACACACCACCTGGGGTGTGTATCGAACAAATATTTTTTAAATTTTTATTTATAACGTAGGGCACAAATCATTTTAATTTATTATATAAAATACACTTCAATCCAACAATCCAAAAAAATGATTTTTAAATAATTGAGTCAAACACTATTCATTTGATATAGTTTTCTTTTTAATTTTTTAGACCATCGGATGGGAGTGTATTTTTATGGCAAATAAGAATAACTTGAGATCTACATTAACTAAAGTTTTCAAAAAAATATTTACTCGATGCACACACGGGTCAAAAATTAACCAGAGTATTACTCATCTTACAAATGGTGTAGCAACACATTTTGAAGAAAGTCCTTCCTCAAGAATTTTTTCGTCCTTCAACTAGTTTTTGAGAAGCAAATTAGGATTTTTAGAATAATATTGTTTTATTAAATAGTTACTGAAATATGTTTCAGACAAGATGTTTCCCAATTTATAGCTCTCTTTTTTCAACACAGTGCCTGGTTTTGATTGATTGTAGTTCGATTGGAACGATTAGTGAGAGGGTGTAGTTAGAAGGCTGCTAGAATGACCAAATAAGTGCTGATCTGACTTGGGCAAACTATTGAGAGATTCCTGTATTGTTTCTCTTATCCATCCAACAATACTTCAGGTAATTACGGTACTATTTTACTCAGTCTCTTTGAAGCAGAAATGAAAAGAACATCTTCATGAACAAAATATTTTTGGCACCAGGACTGCCAGACGCAGATGTATCCGAAAGTTGCATTTTTACAATCGGACCTGAGATAAGGTCCATATTTTCTAGATGGTCAACTTAACGGGACGCATCTCACAACCCTCTTTTAAGGGTCCACTTTCATCTCACATCTAGTGTCTACTTCACCAAGCCCTCCTCCGTACCTTTCCGTTCCTCGCAGCCATTTCAGCACCACAGTTACCCATCTCTTTCGTTCGAGTCTTTGGGAGTTCTACATCGATGACTCACAGTTCTATAACAATGACTCAGAAACTTTGATTAGAACTCGTGCGTGCTGTGCAAACAGGGATGTACCGGAATCTTCATATATGATACAAGTGAAAGAATATGATACGATTGATTATAGAATTCCTAGGCTTCACTTGGCTCTGGCAATGTAATCAGGCGTGACCCAGCGTCGAAGACCAAGCTTGTGGTACAACTGGGGAAAAAACAAAGGGGAAAAACATTGTTCATTCTTACCAGTACACCATAGTCTTAAAGTGATCATAGTATATATGTTTGCTACAAGATTGAAGTATGAAAAAAACATGACTAATAATTGTTCTAAAGTGGTCAGGAGCGACCGAAAACTTACTTTGAGCACTTCACAGTGTTTGCAGTGCCGCCGCTAGGCACCGACAATATAGTCCCAAAAAAGGAGACATTCTCTGTGCCGCAATTTGGACAAGGACCCTAGAATTAGGCAACAAGTTCGTGATTACATGGATAATGCTGAAAAGAGTCGGGCAACTTTGTAATCTGGCATTGCAATAGAGACTGAAGACACACCTTTAAGATCAAGAAGTCTTGCACAATAGCATTGGTTAGTGATCGTGCCAGCCAAAATATGAGAGGCAAGGCCGCAAACCAAGTGAAGATAAAACTAAATGGTTCTGGTAGCTGCAATGAGATCATCGGTGATATTAGACTCAGTGCATTACATAGAACAGATGAAGAAGGTGAAGTACATTTTAATTCATGGGAGGAGTGTAGATGCCAACAAGAACTAAATATAATACAGAATTTCATGCTTTTGATTCAAATGATAGGCACACATTACCAAGAAGTCAGCAGTCCAAACCACAATTGAGGCTAACCTGGATTGCAGATGCACATATAAATGAATGAAGCCTCGACAACTGTGCAGGGCTCTTTAGGCTACTTCTTCCTAGGGGATTCAGGTAAAGATAAACAAGCTTTTTATCCTTACACTGTCTCCGGTAGGTTCCGTTCACAATGTATGCTACTGATTGGGAGTTAATCTGCAGTCTCCTCTCATTTTGTATGTCAGTATGGCAAGGTATCAGACTGTTGGGAAGGGGTGAAGAAAGCCAAAAGGGCGGATGGCTGTTAAATGTGGCTATCTGCAACATGACTAGCCAACCCAAGAAAAAAGTCTAAAAGAAAAAAAAATCTAGTTGACCACTAAGGATCTCAGGTCATATACAGGCTGAGATTCAGGTCATAAACAAGCTGAGAACTCCTTACTTTGCCAGGATCATCTTCGAGCTTAGGAGATGCAATATGCCAGTCTGGTTGATGTCCTGCCAACTGCCGTGTTCACAGTAGGATATGGCAGACATGATTGCCATTTCGTAATATATACCCGTGTAGTTTTCTATCATGTAACATCCAAATTCCAGTAGATGCCCAGTGCAGATCTTCATTAGAAAAGCTAGCTGTCCAACCACAGAACATAATTGTATACCAGTTCTTACATCTATCCTTTTTTTTCATCTTTATTTCTTATGCATGACTCCAAAACAGGACCTGAAACAAAGGTAATTTTTTCCAAACCAATAATCTACAGTTGTCCCATCTCTTCAGTATCAGTCTTCTTGCACAGCATCATCATGAGTTTGAAACTTGTAAGTAGGGTGTGAGACACAAATCATGACCAACTAGAGTACATTTTGGCTTCTTATGAAATTGTGTGATATCCATGTCATTCATACTTAGCATAAGTGGCTGCCACATGTTATCTATTGGAGAGGGGGATTTCTGTAGCACATCTAAAGAGCAGCCAAATTAGGTCCATCAGGACCAAACGAGGCCCAGCTCATCCAAGTGACAGCCCCACAGGGCCCACTTAGGCTAAAAAAGCCCAATAAGATCACTCGGGATCACAACCTTGATAGGCGGCCCTTAGGCTCGGAAGGCCCGAACATCGGCCAGGTAAGAGAAAGACCCACGCCCTATCTATCCCCTCGCCGGGATAATGGCAGGCGCACAACGCCCACTCCGACCTATCTTCATCCGAGCTATGCCTATCACCCGGACAGGGTTGGCACCCTTCATGCTCGAGTCGACCGACGAATACTTATCCATGCTGCCGTTGAGAACCCTTTGTAAGCAGGAGTTTATGAGGATAAGGGACCCATGATCCCTCAAGGCTATAAAGATCCACGATGAGGACGTAAAGAGCCCACGTTGAGGACGTAACTCCCGCCGAAAATCCCTCAACTTACGGGACTCATGAGGCCAGTGCACTATTTAAATCTGAGACTCCCTCCAACGGAAGGTAAGGGCAAAACATACGCCTAAATTCCCTGAGCAGGAACCGCTTCACCACATTGGTGTAGAGGGATCTCGTGCATCTCCTTCCTCCTCCCTACATAGCTTCCACCATTGCTCTACTGACTTAAGCATCGGAGGGTTTGCCCCAGGGAACCATCCCTGGGCCCCCTGATCCGTTTCCCTTCTTTGCAGTTCACTATCCGGTGATCATCTCCTCAGCTCAGGACCCGCGCGAGATCACGCCTCTTCATCCATATTTCTGTAACCTACCAGGTCTAAGTAGCATTGCTGAAAAGGCCCATCACAGAAGTCTCATACATATTTAACTATTTCTGCCAGATTTAGCATATAGTAAGCCATTTAAAGTCATATGTATATATATATACATACATATATGAGGAGGGCTCCATTGCCACTGGCGGAAAAATAACAATGGTGCCACCTTGTTTCACATGCAGAATTTCGGATATCCATTTTGTTGGATAAATATACGTATATTTCGACATATTTGTTAATTCTGTATTTTTGGGTTTATCAGACGATTTAAGGTTCGTGTACTGGACTTTTCCTCACCTTCCGGAGTCGGTGTTAATTTACATCGGTACAAATCCGAACACATTTGATTAACTATCAAAGAACGCCTTTTGGCTCTATACGTGGTGACCTTAATGATCTTGATGATCCCCTAGTATGGGTACATACTCTTGTGAAGAAATTTGAAGACTTCATTTTCTTAGACATGTAATTCGCATTACACTCGTCTTTCAAGGTCTTTACATATGGTCCCGATTATGTAATCGGGTTTTTGCGCTTACATCCAGTCGTAGCCAGACCCTTTGAATTTGCTTCTGTCACGATAGGACAGTTGGATTTGCTTTTGTCACCTGATCGGATGGTTTGATTTGCTTTTGTCACCTGATCGGACGATTGGATTTGAATCCCATCACGATCGGACTGTTGGATCGCCAAGATGATCGCTGTCAGTCCGTCGGATCTGCTTCATGGCCATGATCACTCTTTTGGGGTTGGTGTCCATAAAGGACATTTTTGTCTGAGGTGGGGTATATTTGTAATCTTTCCTCTATCAGGGTATTTCTGCAGGTTTCCCAAACATAAGGGTATTCTTGTAGTTTCAGAAGAACTTTGGGTATTTCTACAACTTCTGACCCTTTTGGGGTATTTCTGCAACTTCTGACAATTTCTGGCTATTTTTATAATTTCTTACCCTTTTTGAGTATTTTTGTAATTTCTTTGACTTTTTGGAGATAGCTCCGTCACTTCTCGACTTCCTGGGCATATTTGTCATTTCTTGACTTTTCGGAGATAGCCCCGTTGCTTCTTGACTTCTTAGGCATATCTGCCATTTCTTGACTTTTCGGAGATAGCCCTGTTACTTCTTGACTTCCTGGGCATTCCTATCATTTCTTGACTTTTTGAAAATAACCCCTTCACTTCTTAACTTCTTGGGTATTCCTGTCATTTCTTGACTTTTTGGGAATAGCCCCGTCACTTCTTGACTCTATGGAAATTCCTGTCATTTCTTGACTTTTCAAGATTTATTTGTAATTTCTCCCTTGTTTTGGGTTTTTCGGACATGATAAATCTTGGCCATGAAAAGGCCAAAAGGGTATATGGACTTGGACGGCTAGCCATAAACCGGACTCAGGAGAGCGCACACGGCTTTAGTTAAGAGACATGGTCCCGCTCCACCGAGTTGTGCAAATGGCGTAAACCAGAATAAGAGCATTTTCGTAATTTCTGGACAGGCCAGGAGCTTTGTGTAGTTTATAGACTGAACAATGGCTTTCATGCAAATTTCCTACAAATGGAGATATTTCAACAATTTTCCCCATCATCGGGAGTATTTATGCAATTTTCCCACCATTGAGGGTATTTCTACAATTTTCCCCTCTCAAGGGTTTTTCTGTAATTTTCCACCTTTCAAAAGTTTTTCTGCAATTTTTCCACCATCGGAGGTATTTCGACAATTTTCTCATTCTCAAGGGTTTTTTCTGCAATTTTCTGACAAGCAATAGTTTTTCTGTAATTTGTGGACCTTCTAAGGTCTTTCTGCAATTTACTGTAATGTCTGGACAGCAGAGGGTCTTTTCTGCAATTTTCCCTTTCAAGGGATTTTCTGTAACTTTTGGACCTTCCGACATGGTTTGCCGACCCAATGCGGGTCGCCCCGACCAGCACGACCCAACCCGACCCAGACCGTTTGCAGGACGACCGGGTAGTGGATCGTCACCGGGTCGCCCTATTAATTTAATAATATATTATATATATATAATGTACTTTTTTATTTTATTCTATTATTATATATATATATAGTCTTTTTTATTTAGATATGGGGCGAGACGGACCGAGTCGGGAGCGACCCGACCCGACCCAAGCCGAGACCGGGTCGGCCGGGTCGCGTGGGCCGGCAAACCTTGCCTTCCGGAGACCTTTTGTAATTTTCTGAAACTTCAGAGTTTTCCTGATATTTTTGGACAGCATTGGGTATTTCTATAATTTCCACCTTTCAAGGATTTTTCTGCAATTTCTGCATCTTTCAAGGGGTTTTCTACAATTTCTGCATCTTCCTGGGTTTTCATGCAATTTCCCCACCTTTCAAGGGTTTTTCTACAATTTCTCCCCATTGAGGGTATTTTCATAATTTCTAGACCTTTCAGGATCTTTTCTACAATCTCCCCAGCGGGCGGGGGGATTTTTGTAATTTTCTCAGAGTTTATTTGCAATCTCCTGAAACTTCTGAATATTTTTGTAATGTTCAGATTTTCTGACAGTGCCCTGTGATGAGGGTATGCCTGCAATTTTAGTTTTCAGAAAATACCATGTGGCATAGGTATGTTTGCAATTCTAATTTCTAGGAAATATCCCCTGACAAGGGTATATTTGATTTTCAGGAAATATCCCATGGTAGGGATATATCTGTAATTTCAAATTCTCAGAACACACTGTGCATTGACAGGGGCCAATGAGTAATTTGACATGGTTCCTCCTACTTCCCACACCTCACATATTTTCGGATAATAAACCCACACATTTTCTTCTTCTCATAAAATTGCACATGGGCAGCAAATACTAAATACACACATTTTTCTTTTCTTCTCACATTGTCTTCTCACAATATTGCATAAGGGCCATGTGCAATTTTACTGCCCATGTGTGTATTTTATGAGAGGAGAGGGGCAGCCACCTCCTCCATCTCCATCGGTTAAGGCTTGTGGGGCCTGACTGGATATTTACTTAGGGCATTTAACTCCCTCTTAAACCCATTGGTTGAGGTGAGGTGGCAGTGGGATTTATTCCCCTCCCCCAATTCCATTAGTTAAGAGCCTTTATTACCCTTTAAAGCCATGGTTAAGACTTAAGAGGCCAAGGGGGGACAATGGGTGTGCAGTGCGCAGGTTCTCTTCCTCTTAAAAATCCCTTACTTATCATTTGATTATCTCCCAATTCCATCTGCCAAGAAGGGGGCAGTGCATTTATTGCCCTCCCATATCCATGATTAATCTTTTAAAAGAAGAGAAGAGAGAGGTAAAAGGGAAAGATCCCCTCCATCTCCATTGGCTAAGAGCTGGGGCTGCTGGGTTCTTCCTATGACTTTCAGACATTTTTGTTACAGAAATTTCATATAGTCACAGGGCAATTTATACACACATATATCCTTTGTGAATTTTCCTCCATGCTTGATGCTAGCTCCTTGGTCCTTCATAGATGATTATTTAGGATTTATTTCCTAATATATCAATTAGGATTTTAGGATCAACACACCCATGTGAACATATTTAGATCAGAATTCATGTGAGAGATGTGACAAAATTTTACTGTTGGCTGTCAACCTAACGCAAACCCTCCTCCTTTCTCATCTAGGCTTGGGACCGGTCATGTGCTTTGTCGCCCTAACTCAGCGCCGGTTAAAAGATGTGACCGAATCTTAATGGATGCTAGTAAAAGAGCTCGGGGAAAGCCTAAAATGAGATGGTGCGATATTATTAGGAAGAACATTAGTTCCTTGAGTTTAAATATGAATATAGCACTTGATAGAAATCTTTGGCGGAACAGAATTCATGTAGCCAACCCAAATAATTGGGATAAGACTCTGATGATGATGATGACACCCATGTGAACATATCCTTAATGGGTTTTATTCATCAAGCAAACAAAGCTCCAAGAGCCCCTTCTTTCTTTTTGAACAAACCAAACAATTCTTGGAGGCTGGTCGAACCAAACCTTATCCCAAGTCTTCAAGGCTTCAAAGTCCTCCCAAGTCTTCAAAGCTTCTTGCGCAATCCTCTTGCATGTGCTCCTTGATGAATGGAGTTGAGAGAAGTCCTATGTGTGTGAGCCCTCCTCCTTTTATAGGGAATGAACCGGGGGACTCCGTATTATGCATTTATTGCAATTGAGGGAGACCAAGAGTCCCTTCTGTTTGGGATTTGTGCAGGGTGGAACCCGAGGGAGATCTCCCCCAGTTAACATTTAATTGAATGGATGGGGGGACTCCCCCGGTTGTCATTTAATTGGAAAGACAAGAGAGAGAACCGGAGGGGCTCTCCCCCGGTTTAATTTGCGAGCGATCAAGGAGGACACGAGGGGAATCTCCCCCGGTCCATGCTGGCAGACAGAGGAGAAGGGGAGCCGGGGGGCTTCCCCCAGTCCAGCTGGCAAGGGCGAAGGGATTTCCCCCAGTTAACAGATGGGTTTAACAGGTTTTTTTCCCCTTATTTCACTCCTCTTTTGTTTCATTCTGCAGGTATAACAGAGCGAGGGAAAGAGAGGTGGCTCAGAAATTTTCGGGGTTCAACACACCTGCTCCAAAATCGCATGATTCAATCTCCGATTTTTGATCTATACCATTAAGTCTTCTCTTTTTATAGTTAGTAAATACTTATGGATTAAAAATCAATTATTCCAACATTTATTTCTCATGCATGGGATGAACATAAAATGAATGACTTAGATAATGCAATTTATGAAATCATGTTAAGGAATCTATCTTGTAGATATTATCACTGAACCAAAAGGTACGGTGCTTCCCTATTCACGGTAATTGAAAATGAGATTTATGTAAACAAGGTGCTGCCAGAAATCCTGCCAAAAGCTTGTACAAGTTTAGATAGCATGACAATAAATGTCAAGATTTTTAGTTTTTAATACAAGCCAGAAATCCCTAGGCATCCACTAATCGGAAATTAATCATGACTAGACAGGTAATTAAGAATAATTAAACTTGGTGTTTTTCCCTTTGCAATTGAAACCCATAAATGATTACAGAATTAATGTTTATCTTCACAATCCTGTAATTACTTGCATGACTTTCTAATTTACAGTTAGGCTCATAAAGCAAAAGGATCATGGAAATACAGGGGATAAGATAAGCTTGAAAGTAAATTTTGTTCCCCAGATGCAAAGTATGGATGCCAAAGTTAAAAAAATGAAAGAAGTAAATTCCAGGACTGATAGGCACAAGATAATACAGCAACAAATTAACTTCAGCTATAGCACAATTTCAATGATTTGGATATAAAGAAAGATAAGAATATCACCTCCAGAAGATATGTTATTTCAAATCCAGTCAAATCATCCAAAAAGAAAAACCTGAAAATAAATAAAAGGACATAAAATTCTGTTTTACTAGACATAAGATAGAAAGATCAATGGTTAAATACAGTTTAATATCATATGACTATCCCAGATTCAGCTACATCAATTGCAGTATATCCCCCCCTGCATGGTGGCATTAGTAACAATATAAAAGAAATCACCAAGCAAACTAAGTATAAAAGAAATCACTAGGGAAAATGTCCTTGGAAAGGTCAATCAGCATCATCATTTTTCAGCTTCCATATAGCATTCAAAAGCTTTCGACTTGCAGCATCATATTTGGATGATCAAATATGAATTCAGCATATAAATCACACAGGTACATAAAGCATCTTAACATAGAGATATTTGGCAAACATACCTCTTGCATATAATGAGTATTATCTATGAATGAACATTACATAAATATAGATCTCTAGGATAAAATGTGATAATAGCACGAACTACTACATACATCTCAGCCTCAGAAGAAAAAAGAAAACAGAGGAGACTCAACTATGTAACAACCCTCCAGATCATAATAAGTATTTCCCAGTCCAGAAGATCATGTATAGATTAGCTTTGCGGCAAGCTTCTAAAATACTGTTAAATATCCATTTGTTTGATTGAGAAGTTAAGATCCTGCCAGCATTTGACTTTATATAGGTTATATTGGATCTATTGGCACTGTTTTTTGTAGCATTGGCCTTCGTTTGGTTGTAAGCAACGAGTGTTGGTTGAACATGGATGGGTTGGCCAGTTCTTGTTGAATGCTTTCATTTGGGATAAACAATATTGCATTCTGTGAGTGCTGTCAATCTGGCGCATCTTGTTTGTGGAGCACCGAACTTGCATGTTTCTAGGATGTCCTACCTCTATTTATTTTTAATAAAATGGTTTTATGTCCTGCATCTTCTTGAAAACATATGCCGGGCCATTTTTCCAAGTCATGCTCCTTTACTACCACCCGAGAATTACTTGGCAACTAGACGTGTTTAATTGTCCTCATGAAAACAAGCAAAAAACTCAACGTATGGCATGAAAATGCTTAAGTTTAGAGGTGGTAGATGTTTAAAACCCATAGATAAAGGGGGGGGGGAATTCATACCAGTACAAATTATTACATATTCTTTACAACATATGGATAATTAAATTATATGGAAATCTAGTGCAGGTGGAATACCACTATATTCATAACTGCAGTTACGGCCACATGAATGATAACTACACTTTCAGTGCATGTAGGTCTAAGCTTGAGACACATAATCCTTCATGTTATCTCAATTGTAAGTGAAAACTCCAGGCCGCTAGAGAGGGAGGAGGAAGAAGAAGAAGAAGAGACAAGGTGGGGGAACCA
This sequence comes from Amorphophallus konjac, assembly GCA_022559845.1. Classification (NCBI taxonomy): domain Eukaryota; kingdom Viridiplantae; phylum Streptophyta; class Magnoliopsida; order Alismatales; family Araceae; genus Amorphophallus; species Amorphophallus konjac. The sequence goes on along the minus strand of CM040127.1, from coordinate 8,861,609 downwards.
CGAGAGCAGGCTGCACTCTTGAGAAACTGTCTCGTTCTCAGCCGCTGGCCTCTTTCCTTCTTATATATGCAACAGGGCAACCACCCAAATGATTACATATTAGAAAGACCCCTGGTGAAATAACTAACCAGGGCACACAATCAAAGATATAACAAAAATTGAAATAAGAAAAGAAAAAGACCTAACAACCGCTGGCCTAAAAGGAAAAGACCTAACTACCCCTGGCCTTCTCTATACCCCCCCTCAAGTTGAGCATAGATATCTTCCATGCCTAGCTTGCTTAAATTCACTTTGAAATCTTCTCTGGACATGCCTTTAGTCAACACATTAGCCACGTGATCCATAGATCGAATATATGGCAGGCACAACTCTCCTGAATCCAACTTTTTCCGGATGAAGTGCCTATCGATCTCTGTGTTTAGTACGATCATGTTAGACAGGATTACTGGCTATATTTAATCATTGTTTTGTTGTCATGATGGAGCTTCATAGGGAGCAACACTTTTACGCCAGTGTCTTTAAACAAAACCTTTACCCACAATAACTTAGTTATAGCTTGAGCCATGGCCCTATAATCGGCCTCAACACTAGACCTGGCACAGACAATCTGCTTTTTGCTTCTCCAGATAACTAGATTACCTCCCAAATAGGTACAGTATCTTGAAGTAGACTTGCAATCATCTTGAGATCCTGCCCAGTCAACATCAGAAAAATCCTCTACTCAATTGGCCTTTCCTGCTAAACAAGATACCTTTTCCTGGACAAGCCTTAACATACCCTAGAATTTTGTCACTGCTTGCATGTGTGCTGTCCTAGGAGCATGCATAAACTGACTAACCACATTAGTGGCGTATGTGATATCTGGTCTAGTTAGGGACAGATTAAATGTAATGCCCTGGATTATTTCTTTCTATTTATTTCTTCTTCACTCTCTCTCCTCCCTCATTTCTCACTTCTCTTTCTCTCTCTCGTTCTCTCTCGTCTCAGGGTCTTTCGGCGCGGAGTGCACACCGTTGCGGAGTTGGCCGAGGCGAGGACGCGATGGAGTAATTGGGACGCAGGATGGGGCGACGGTTTGAGCGTGGCGTGGCGCGATCCCTCGGTGGATTCCAAGAAAGGCGCCGTTCATGTTCCTGGCGGTTTTCGGCGTGGTTTAGTCGCTTCGGAGCGCGGTTTCTTCGGTGGAGATAGGGAGATGGATCATCCACTCGTCCTCTACGTTTTCCCTGTCCCTGCACATCGTTTGATGCTCGAACGAGCGAGATCGGGCTCGTTGGGGTTTCGTGGCTTTCGTAGGCTTTGCCGAAAAACGTTGACGATTTCTGGATCAGTTACTGTCAATGGACTCCCTGGAACGTCAGCGTTCCATAGTCACTGATTTCGTCTCGTTTGGTGGTGCCGTTTGACCGGTAGGGCTCCGGGAAGTCCGGTTGTCCTTTTTGGGTGATTTCGTTAGAATCGCCCGTTTCTTGCGATCCGTGCACCGTTTTGATTGGCACTGTAGTATGTCAGTTCGGGTCAGCGGTTTGGTCAAAACCGTTCTGACCAGGAGTCGTGGGCTTGAGCGGCCAAGACTAGACCGCTCATCCCTTGGGCGGTTCTTCCCTGACCGTCCATCCCCTTTAGGTGTTTAGGCGTCTGACCCTTAAACGGCCTGTCCCAGACCGTTCATGCCCTTGGGCGGCCCTCATGTGACCGTTCATCCCCTTGGCATCGTTTTCCAACATTCCGATTTTCCGTTCGTCTTGGCTTGTCCTTGTGGTCTGCTCACTTTCCCGTGGGTGTCTTCTGACATCCTATGAGGGTTAAGACTACGCTATAAGGCAGCCAGGAGTCTTCTTACTTGTCATTGTCTGGTTCCGGTCAACCCGGGGTCACCCAGTGGTTGACATGAAGCCTTGTGTGTCTCGACGGTTCTGTCCAGTTCGAGACATGGTTCTGGATGGCTCGAGGTATCATCTTACCTCGGTCTGCGTGTCCAGGTCTACTGAGGGTCCCCGGTGTTCCCTCAGGCCTCCGCGTGTCGTTTCCTCCGATTGTGTCATTTTCTCTGGCTTAGGATTAGACCGATTGGCGACTTGTTCCGCTGTTTGTGACGATCTTGCCTCCGAGTGGTGAGACTCAAGGATCGTTATGTGAGTAGGTCTAGTTGCCTTGTCTTCAGTCGGTCGGCAGTGGCTGTGTTGCCATTGGTGCTCCGAAGTAAGTGTCGTAGGGCGTTCTTGCCTGTCTGTACTTCAGCACTCGTGTTTTGAGTCTCCGTGTCTTGTGAGCCCTCACTAGTCGTAGCCTTGCGTCACGTTTCTCTGTGACGGCTCTTGTAGCGGGGCACTTTCCCGGTTTACGGTTCTTAAGCTAGTTCCGTGGGCTCCCGGTCCAACCGTAGCGTCCTTCGGTGGGGGAATACTAGCTAGAGGCCTGGCTTAGGCAGTGGGCCAGTGTGTGCATACGTGGTCAGGGGCTTTGGACTTACGTCGACGGGCGTAACCCTGACTAGTCACTCGTTACTGTAGTTCCTGTGTTGTTTAGCGCATGTCTGCGACTCTGCCGAGACTTTAGTGGTACCGTAGGCGAGACACTTGTGACGCAGTATAAGACGTCAGTGGACGCATCTGGCCGTTCTTGTAGTGTGGGGCACGCCAGTCACGTGGCACGTGACTCTCCGCGTTTCTTGTGCGTCGTGACCTTCCGGGTTAGCCCTCTCGTGGCCGTACTCGAGGTCAGTGTCCTGTCGTATGCATGACGTTCTAGTCATGTGTGGGGCAGTGTGCACGACGTTCTAGTCGTGTCGTCTATGTCTGCGTCTGTCTAGGCTTTTTCCTAGGTTCCTTTGTTGTCTTACAAGTCTTTTCCAGCGGCGACAGATGGGCAACTCCTGACTTCGTCAACTCAGAGTCGCCTTCCTGTTGCTGCTCGTAGTAGTTTGGGGTGCCGAGGTTAGTTCGGTAGCCGTTTATCTGGTACGGTTTCCTTCCCCCTCCTCTCTAGCTTGTTCCCTACTCCTGCTCCCCGTCTTTTCTTTTACGGCTTTCTAGCATAGCTTTACAGCTTTGTAGCGTAGTTTTCCCGCTTTACTACACCTGCTGTTTCTCCTGTTGTTTTGCCGTCCCGTGTTACTGCGTGTTTTTCAGTGGAGATCCGCGTGACCCCTACTGGGCCAGTGACACGAGGCTCACCCCTACTTTTCAGGTGGATCGTCTTCGTTCTGCTTCCGCGGTTCCTGGTGTGGCGTGTCCGTAGCTGCCAGTTGGTACCTTCGTCGGGCTTCCCCCGACTTTCTTTCTTTTCTTTTGACTGTACTGTTAGACTGCTTGTCTTTCCTTTGGACTGGACTCTGGTGTATAATTAATAAACTCAAACTGTTAATTAAAAAGTAATTTTATTTCTGCTACTTTAGCAAACCGATCTAATGAAATTTAATTGCTTACTGTCATATCTCTGTGACTTCAATGTACAACACGACAATCCTTTCATCCCTTCGAAGCTTTACCGCTCTTGGGAGGCTTCACGGTTTCCAAGTGGTATCAGGTGTATTCGATAGTCCTATCAGGTATATCTGGTATCCGGGATCTGGGTCGTCACAGTTGGTATCAGAGCGTTGTTGTGTGAAGTACATGGGAATCCGAGATATACAGTCTCCAGAGTCCTTAAGTCCAGTACAGTCTTCAGCTGGCGTTAGGTTTCGTGATTCTCGTTTATTGCTGTCGTGGGTCTTTTCTCGGTGAGCTGCTCGATGCATGACTCGTCCCATGTAGTCGTGTGATCAGCTGCTGTTGTACCTTGATGTGACCCAGCTTGCAGTTGTGTTCCGTGGTTCTGTGTCCTGTACGGAGCCGGAATCCTGTGAGTGCTGTCGTTGTTGTTATTTTTGTAAGTGCTGTTTCTCTATGATTTTGTCTGTCTATCATTAGCACTGTGTGGACTAGGTCTTGTCGGTTAGCCTTGCTGTACTCTTTTCTCCTGGTAGAGTTAGCATGCGACTCGATCAGATGTAATATCTGAGAGAGGACTGACTTGATTGTGCTTGTGGTCCAGTGCTGCTGTCGTTGGCGTCCTGTGTGCCAGTTCCCTGTTGCCTTTGGCACTGGAGCCGATGATGTGTCGAGCTGTCAGGTGAGAGGACTATGTTTCCTTGTTTAAGCTGATGCTTGCCGTGTCTGTCGTTTTGTTTTCCCGATATCTGTGTCGTGGCATGTGTCGTGTCTCCTTCCCTGCGAGACGTAAGCGATGTTGCCTTGTTTCGGAGGTGTAGGACTTGTGTTCACTTGGGTGCCGTGCTCGATCCAGAGCGTGTGCATGTGATTATGGTCTGATAGTGTTCCTCTGAATTGTGTTTTTCGAGATTCGTGCTGTTTCAAGTTGTCTTGGGAGTTGTTCTTCCCTGCTTCTCCTTTGCTAGTCCTTAAATTTCGAGGACGAAATTTCTTAAAGAAGGGGAGGATGTAATGCCCTAGATTCTTATCGGAATTTTTGAAAATTAGGAAAAATCCTAATTTCTTTCTATTTATTTCTTCTTCACTCTCTCTCCTCCCTCACTTCTCTTTCTCTCTCTCGTTCTCTCTCGTCTCAGGGTCTTTCGGCGCGGGGTGCACACCGTTGCGGAGCTGGCCGAGGCGAGGACGTAATGGAGTGATCGGGACGCGGGATGAGGCGACGGTTTGAGCGTGGCGTGGCGTGATCCCTCGGTGGATTCCAAGAAAGGCGTCGTTCGTGTTCCTGGCAGTTTTCGGTGTGGTTTAGTCGCTTCGGCGCGCGGTTTCTTCGATGGAGGTAGGGAGATGGATCACCCACTCGTCCTCTACGTTTTCCCTGTCCCTGCACGTCGTTTGATGCTCGAACGAGCGAGATCGAGCTCGTTGGGGTTTCGTGGCTTTCGTAGGCTTTGCCGAAAAATGTTGACGATTTCTGGATCAGTTACTGTCAATGGACTCCCTGGAATGTCAGCGTTCCATAGTCATTGATTTCGTCTCGTTTGGTGGTCCCGTTTGGCCGGTAGGGCTCTGGGAAGTCCGATTGTCCTTTTTGGGTGATTTCGTTAGAATCGCCCGTTTCTTGCGATCCGTGCACCGTTTTGACTGGCACTGTAGTATGTCAGTTCGGGTCAGCAGTTTGGTCAAAACCGTTCTGACCAGGAGTCATGGGCTTGAGCGGCCAAGACTAGACCGCTCATCCCTTGGGCGGTTCTTCCCTGACCGTCCATCCCCTTTAGGTGTTTAGGCGTCTGACCCTTGAACGGCCTGTCCCAGACCGTTCATGCCCTTGGGCAGCCCTCATGTGACCGTTCATCCCCTTGGCGTCGTTTTCCAACGTTTCGATTTTCCGTTCGTCTTGGCTTGTCCTTATGGTCTGCTCGCTTTCCCGTGGGTGTCTTCTGACATCCTATGAGGGTTAAGACTACGTTATAAGGCAGCCAGGAGTCTTCTTACTTGTCATTGTCTGGTTCCGGTCAACCCGGGGTCACCCAGTGGTTGACATGAAGCCTTGTGTGTCTCGACGGTTCTGTCCAGTTCGAGACATGGTTTTGGATGTCTCGAGGTATCATCCTACCTCGATCTGCGTGTCCAGGTCTGCTGAGGATCCCCGGTGTTCCCTCAGACCTCCGCGTGTCGTTTCCTCCGATTGTGTCATTTTCTCTGGCTTAGGATTAGACCGATTGGTGGCTTGTTGCGCTGTTTGTGACGATCTTGCCTCCGAGTCGTGAGACTCAAGGATCGTTACGGGAGTAGGTCTAGTTGCCTTGTCTTGAGTCGGTCAGCAGTGGCTATGCTGCCATTGGTGCTCCGAAGTACGTGTCGTAGGGCGTTCTTGCCTGTCTGTATTTCAGTACTCGTGTTTTGAGTCTCCGTGTCTTGTGAGCCCTCACTAGTCGTAGCCTTACGTCACGTTTCTCTGTGACGGCTCTTGTAGCGGGGCACTTTCCCGGTTTACGGTTCTTAAGCTAGTTCCGTGGGCTCCCGGTCCAACCGTAGCGTCCTTCGGTGGGGGAATACTAGCTAGAGGCTTGGCTTAGGCAGTGGGCCAGTGTGTGCACACGTGGTCAAGGGCTTTGGACTTACGTCGACGGGCGTAACCCTGACTAGTCACTCGTTACTGTAGTTCTTGTGTTGTTCAGCGCGTGTCTGCGACTCCGCCGAGACTTTAGCGGTACCGTAGGCGAGACACTTGTGGCGTAGTATAAGACGTCAGTGGATGCATCTGGCCGTTCTTGTAGTGTGGGGCACGCCAGTCACGTGGCATGTGACTCTCCGCGTTTCTTGTGCGTCGTGACCTTCCGGGTTAGCCCTCTCGTGGCCGTACTCGAGGTCAGTGTCCTGTCGTATGCATGACGTTCTAGTCATGTGTGGGGCAGTGTGCACGACGTTCTAGTCGTGTCGTCTATGTCTGCGTCTGTCTAGGGTTTTCCTAGGTTCCTTTGTTGTCTTACAAGTCTTTTCCAGCGGCGACAGATGGGCAACTCCTGACTTCGTCAACTCAGAGTCGCCTTCCTGTTGCTGCTCGGAGTAGTTTGGGGTGCCGAGGTTAGTTCGATAGCCGTTTGTCTGGTACGGTTTCCTTCCCCCTCCTATCTAGCTTGTTCCCTACTCCCGCTCCCTGTCTTTTCTTTTACGGCTTTCTAGCATAGCTTTACAGCTTTGCAACGTAGTTTTCCCGCTTTACTACACCTGATGTTTCTCCTGTTGTTTTGCAGTCCCGTGTTACTGCGTGTTTTTCAATGGGGATCCGCGTGACCCTGTTGGAACAAAAAAAATGTGTGTGTGTTATTTAAGTTCTTTTGAAAAGAGTTCCTGAAATAAAGAAAAAGAAGCGGGTTGACGCTAAGCTAAACGGCCTTAAAATGACAAGGGTCGCCTTCGCCATAAATCCCTCCGACAACCCGGCAAGATATATATATTGGGGATTTCTATTGTTTACGCGCATATACGTGCGTTGAAAGGTCTTGATAAAAATATTTTCCGGCCTATAAATTTGTGTGGGAATCATTCCGCAAAAAGACAATTATTTTTCCGGATGTCCGGATGGTCAACCTGGATGCACCGGGACCAAGAAGAAAGTACAGTCCACCACTCGGCCGTACTGAGGTGAAAAGTAAATTTTTTTAATCCCCGGGGATCCTTTTATAGCCATGGTGGGGACCAAACCCCCTCCACCCCTTTCTCTCTTTTGACCGCACGCGGAAGAAGGCTGGAAAGAGAGGGGGCCGCGGCTGCCGGAACCGGAGGAAGACCCCCTCCGGTCTTGTACCGGAGGGGGGGGGTATTCCCGCGCCTGCCAGCCCCGGAGGGGGGCTCCGCTGCGGCCGGACCCGGAGGGAACCCCCTCCGGTCTTGTACCGGAGGGGGGGGGGGTGTTCCCGCACCTGCCAGCCCCGGAGGGGGGCCCCGCTGCGGCCGGACCCGGAGGGAACCCCCTCCGGTCGTGTACCGGAGGGGGGGGGTGTGTGCCCGCGCCTGCCAGCCCCGGCGGGGGGGCTCCGCTGCGGCCGGACCCGGAGGGAACCCCCTCCGGTCTTGTACCGGAGGGGGGGGGTGTGTGCCTGCGCCTGCCAGCCCCGGAGGGGGGCCCCGCTGCGGCCGGACCCGGAGGGAACCCCCTCCGGTCTTGTACCGGAGGGGGGGGGGGTGTGTGCCCGCGCCTGCCAGCCCCGGAGGGGGGCTCCACTGCGGCCGGACCCGGAGGGAACCCCCTCCGGTCTTGTACCGGAGGGGGGGTTGTTTTCCCGCGGCTGCGGACCCGGAGGGAACCCCCTCCGGTCTTGTACCGGAGGGGGGGTTGTTTTCCCGCGGCTGCAACCCACCGGAGGGGGTTCTCCCCTCTCCGTCCAATCAAAAGAAAAGGGGGAGAAGAAGAGTGTAAAAAAAAAAAACTGAAGCAAGGGAAGAGGAGAAGTTACCTTGGCCTTTGGTATTCCACCGGAGGGACTCCAAGAGATTTTTTACCACCCCCTCCGCCACTTGTGGAATCTACTATAAAAAGGAGGCTACTCCAAGGAGCAAAGGAGGAGAACACAACAACAAGAAGAGAAGACCGGGAGAGAAAAAGAGAGAAGAGAGTAAGACAAAGACTTGGAGAGCTTTTCTAAGGCCCAAGTCAAAAGAGAAAAGCAAGAGGAAGGGTGCGCCCCTTTCCTTCTTACTATGATACCATGGATTTTGTGTATTTGACATAAATACCCCTTCATATATAAATCATGTACATTTGGCATAAATACCCCTTCATATATAAAGGGGGCTTCATGATGTTATACTATGACAATAAAATAATTAAGTGAGCATGAAAACTATGGTTGTCATGGCCCTTGTCAAAATTATACAAAGGTCCCTCTTGGCGTAAAATTACACCATTGACCCGAAAGTTCTTAAAATTGTGCATGTATATACGGAATCAAATGGGAAAAGGATCTCCAACAATTATTCTTGTCATGGAGAAATCTCTTTTGGGCTATAATAATAAAAAATAAACATACAAAGCCTTGCAAATGGTATCCTCCAAAGCTCTTTAAATATAATCACGCTTATGTTCGTAAAAACAAATTGAAAGTCGCGGAATATAATTCATCGGGATCATAAAAAGTTACATGAAATTCGAAGCGACATATTCCCTTTCGAACATGAAAAGGCGAGGCCACATGAGAGAATAACAAAAAGGTCATAATCAAAAAATCCCGCTCCGAAGGAAACTAAAAGGGCCTTTCTTTTCGTCAAGGGTAGCAAAAGATCTTTAGCAGTTTAATCAAGGGTATTCGGACTCGTCCGATGTAAATTAACACCGACTTTGGTCGGTGGGGATAAGTCTTGTACCCGAATCCTAAATCGTCTGATAAATTTAAAAAAAAGGGCGCGGAATTCATATATATATGCCAAATATACGCATATCCATCCAGCGAAATCGGATGTTTCAAAAATATATAATTCCGCGTGTAAACAGATTGGCACGCCCGGTGGGACTTTTTCCCGCCTTTCATCTTTACTGCTAAAGCTTCTTATGCCCTTACAAAAAGACCTAATGCCACTATTTCTTCCATACAGGAGCGCGAGGAGCAAAGGGAGGATACGCCGCCGAGACGTAAAGGCGGATCTTCGACTTTCTGAAGCTCAATGGCCGCTGTCACTTATGGTCCCTTGGTCGTCGCCACCCATGCCAAGTATGGGTACCTTGCCACCCCAATTGTGTTTGGGGATTTTCCTGCTGTGGTTGGGTCCCCCTTCTTTTTGGGAGTGGTCCCGGCCGCTCAGGCTTGTCCGGTCATTTACACCGCAACAACCCCTATTGCCACTGGGGCTAGCAGCCCCCGACCAACTCAGGGCCGGGTCTTCTCGGTCCATGTCATTTCGGCCGACACTGTTCCCACCAAATGGGGGCAACGTCGTCGCCGCCTAAACAGGAAGCCGACTGCAGCTACTTCAAGGTCTGGTAAAACCATACTGATCGGCGACCTCCGCGTTCGTCTGGATGGCGGAGGGCCAATCACACCACGGGTCGATCACGTCCCGACCGTATCAACTTCCAACCGCTTCTCGCTTCTTCACAAGGTACGCGAGGATGCCACAGACTTCAAAAAGAAGCCTTCAAGTGGGGGTAAAGCAATTGAGCGACACCTCCAGAAAATGAAGCAAGTTTGGGTCACCAAGCAGGAGGCCCGTGCAATTAAACAAGCTAGGGCCGCCAGGCCTGGGCGAATGCAAGCTCAACCAACAACAACATCGTTAGATGTCAAAACCTCGCGTTCGCGGGGCCAAAAAAGGAAAGGGGGTTATCGCAAACCCAATGTTGCTCCCCAAGGCTCGGATTACATCCGAGTTCAGAAGACCCCCCGCGCTCAGGCACAGCCGACACGAGTCTCAGTCTTTGATAGACTGGCGGGAGATGTGCCACCACGACCTTCTGTCTTCGACAGGTTGGGGGCACCACCCCGCCCTACAGTTCAACCACCTAAAAGGCGTAGGGTGGTACAAATGTCAGAAGCAGGTGCCAACATGAAGATTTACACTTGCTATGCCTCAGGCAGAGAACCTGTGGAATCAACTGGCATCCCTGCCAACGTAAACGAACATGGTGGCCCAAATGATCCCAATTTGACCCTGGACGCGGTCTACCTTAACACTAGGAATGCCGCTAGAAGAAACTTCCAAGGCCAGTCTAGCGGTCAAGGGGGAACTTCTCCCCAAGGCCAACACCAGGTGCCCATTCAAAACCAATGGCAAAATCAAGGAGAGAATGTACCCCTAGAGGGAGCAGACCATGATGAGGTAGTGAGCATCCATGAAGGGGCGGTCCTCCCCGGCAGTGGTATGAACTTCAACCCAGCATTTGAGCCACCAACAAGGGCCGCTTTCCAAGCAATGCCCGACGATGTCAAGTTTGAAACAATGCAACGTTGGCACATAGAGATGACCAATCTTATGCTGGAAATGAAAAGGCAGATGAATATAAATGCTCAAAGGCCTCAAACACCGATGCCGAATCAAGAGCCTCGACGGGAACAACAGGCATACAATCCCGCTATTGCCAATCGACAGGGTGCTCACCCCCCCAACGTGCGCGGTGACACAGGGGATGAGCCACTCAGAGGGATCCCCCATGCTCAATCTTCTCAGGTCATGGGGGTAGAGGAGACCATCGCCCAGCGTCGGATGATAGAAAAGATGATCGAGGATAAGTTCGCCCAACGTGGCGAGGGTACTGCTACTGTCGACCTGTACAGTGTACCCTATCCTTTGCACCACCAATTCAAGAAACTCCCTCCGGATTGCCCGAAGGCGCCGAAATTGCAAAAGTTTAATGGGCAGGGATCGCCGCACGAGCACCTCGCCTATTATGTCACGGCCATGGGTGACCTCGCCATCGAGGAGTCTTATCTTCTCCGCTACTTTGCAACTTCCCTCACTGGGAGTGCCTTTCAATGGTACTCCAGATTGAAGCCCAACTCCGTCGCTGACTGGGCTGATTTACAAATGAAGTTCATTGATCGGTTCCAATTAGTTGAAAGGAAAGTGTCCCTCGCTGAGCTCTGCTCGCTCAAGCAAAAGAGGGGAGAAATGGCTCTCGACTTCATTAAACGTTGGAGGGACCTCAGCATGAGATGCGACAATCCCCCGGCGCAGGAAGATGCCATCACTATATGCCGAAGAGGACTTTCCCCCGAGGTCAGTGAGCGACTTCTGGGGGCAAATGTCAAAGGGTTTGACCAACTAAATTCGGCGGTCGCGGAGATCGAAATGTTCTTCGCTGAGAATCCCACCTTCATTCCTTCAAAGCATAAAACATCTAAAGAGCGACCCGCTGCGGGAAAAGAAGCAAATGCAGTGGATTTCTCCCCGACTGCTGAAGACGATCAAGCACTGCCGAGCGACTCCAGCAAGAGGTCTGAAAAAAGGGCACCGACCACAAAGTTGGCCGAGCGCATGAAGACTCCATACTCTTTTAAGAAGGAGCACACCGGCAAACTCTTCAGCCTCTGTATGAAGAACAAATTGATAGTTTTGCCAGAACCAAAAAAGCCTGAGGAAGTTGGTAAAACAGAAGATCCCAATTACTGTTTGTACCATCGTTTATTGGGTCATACTATTGAAAATTGTTATGTTTTTAAAGATGAGCTGGAGAAGATGATACAAAATCAACTCATCACAATGAAAGGGACTCGGGTCGACCCTCCTCAACCCCACACCTGGGAACGAATGGTTCGGTCGGCTAATGTTATTAACCATCGGCCAACCCGGGAAATTTATCAAGTGGCAGCTTTTACATTTCCTGATCCGGGGGAAGAAGAAGCAGGTCCTAGTGGGACCAAGCCCACCATGTGGTACCCGGGCTGGAGGCCTTCTCATGCATGTTCCTTTCCTAAAGAAGACACTGAAAAAATATTTGAGGCCCTTCTAGACCAGGAATGCATTATGGTACATGACCCACCTCCCACTTATATTGAGGTCGAGAAGGCTCACCCAAGATATTGCAAGTTTCATGCCATAATATCGCACCCTACCAAAGAATGCGAAGAATTACAAGATTACATTGAGATCCTCATTCAGAGGGGAGAAGTTGATATTCAAGGAGAAAGTATGGTGAGAAAAAGGCTTCATGAGGCCGCCGAACGAATTATTGATGATATCAACAGCAGGAGGCACTCGCCCGGGCCGTGTGCCCAGCAAGACACGCACTTTTCAGTAAATGTCATACACAAGCTCCCGGGGAAGAGTCAGGCAAAGGACCCGGCAGATGGTCTGGACACACACACCCCTCCACAAGGTGCCACTCTGGGAGGGGGCTACTTCTTAATGTCCGAATGCCTCACCATTCGGAAGGCTGTCCGCAAACTCCGGCATGAAGTTAGGCGTCTACGACATAATCAAGAAGATCTGCTACACATAATGAGGCGCATGGATGATAGGCTGATGGCCCTGTCCCCAACACCCTCAACTGGAGAATCCGCCCGGGCTTCCTCGCATTCAGAAGCTACGGTGGAGCCCAGACGGCGACCAAGGACTGGAGGATGGCTATCCGAAGACACAATAGGCTCGCATGTTGCAAAGCCCCAAGAGAAGCTATATTCCTTTCCCCAGCACAGAACTCTAGAGATATTTAAGATCTGTCGGAAGGAGGGGCTAATACAGTGTCCTAAGCCGGACAGTGACTTGATGCCCGGTATGACGCATCGGCATGGCTACTGCTTATATCACCGTGCCATGGGACACGTCATTTATGATTGTCCTACCTTCAAAGACATAGCTGAGGATTTGATTACCCGGCAAATTATAAAGCTAAAGGAGGGCTCTCAAGTTCCCTCGACATCCTCTCCATGGGGACGGTCGCCGTTCTCAGTAAATGTTATTCATGCATCGACTTCTCACGGGAAATCAATGTCACAAGCAGCAGATACGGGGCTCGACCCAGATAGTTCCTCAGAAAGGAGTCTTGAGTGGCGACCCTGGCAGGACCTGGAATCCTTGCCTCTCCCGAAAGAAGAAACTAAAAAGTTGCTGGACATTTTATTTCGTGGAAAGGAGGTTCTAGTGCGTGATTCACCGCACCCTGACTCTTCTCATTGGGAGCAGGACCTGCTTGTCTCAGACAAGAAAGATAATGGCCGAGATGTTCATCCTAAAGGTCGAGCCCTCTCTGGGCACCGGGCCACAGGCCCGTCTAAAAATAGCACTCAGGGGAATGTTATGAGCCAGGACTACCCCCGAAGGGTCGACCCATGTACTTCCCCCAAAGGGACTATCGTCTCTCCTAGTAGAAATGAAGCATTGGTCGGAAGGCAAACCTCTGGGCCGACCTTGAGGACTGAACAATATAGAGCACCAGCTACCGGGGCGAAAAAGGCCAACCCCCACCCCAGGGGCTCTAATTTCGGCCCTAAGGTCATGACCCAACCCCCACTCGCAGCAGTTATGAGTGGGCTGTGTCAGTCCTCACCTCAGCTAAATCAGAAGGGCAAGACACTAAAGGCTGTTGACAGGATGAGACCAGAACAGTCGTACCTCGCCCAGCAACTGGAATTCATGGCGAAGCCTAAGCAAGCATGCCAAAACACTTCCCAATCACCAAATGCTGCCCTAGCAGTTGAAAGAAGACCAGATAACAAGGCGGAGTTACAGACTCACGAAGTGGGCCCCCAGCCTCATAGTCAACAAGTCATTGGAAGGCATGACCCCCTTCATGATTTCGGCTCCTTTGTGGCCGGATTTCAAGAGTTGCCTCCTGAAGTTGTGCAGAAAGCAATTAACGCCACCTTTCGGATCCATGAGTCAGAGGGCGACTGGGTTACCGTAAGCCCAAGGAAGAATTCCCCGTTAAAGTCATTCAAGCAGAAGGCTTATGCCGAGAGCTCAAAAACCAAGGCTGCCCCCCAGGCATCTACAAGAAAAGCGGCCCTGTCCCAAGAGGCATTGGCGCGAGCAAAGAAACAGGAAAAGAACAGGAGGAAGAACTCGAAAAGAAGGTTGAAGAAGCAAGCCGAGCAGGCGACAGCCATGGAAGCACCCAAGGGGTTAAGTCCTTTACAGAAGTTACAAAAGTTGATTGAGGAATTGGAAGAGTATGTACCTTCTCTTCCAACTGGGCCCGTCCCACTAGAGAAGTACATCCCATGGGAGGAATTGGAGCGCAAAACTCGGCTCAAGAGCTGGCTCCAACAAATGCTCAAGCGAGCCAAGGAAGGCGAGGAGCTCTTTATTCCAGAGGAACTCTCTGTCTTTTACAAAGATGAAGAACTCACCGTAGAGAAGCTAGAAGAAATGCTAAAAAGCTTCTCATGTCATATGGTGTCAATCCCCCCACCAGAAAATTTGGGGGGGACTATTACTACCCCTGCCTCGGGGGACAGGATTACTATGGCCACCTATCGCCGTCGTAATGCAGAAATCCGGAACCGCGGTCGTGGCCGAGGCCGCGGACGGGGCAGACAGTCCATATCCTCCAATGGGCACACTTCCCAGCCAACTACCTCCCAAAGAGTGATCATCTTTCGAGGAGAAGAACCCAATGAGCCCCCTGAGGTACAAGTACGGGCTGAAACTTTCGTCTTCGACCCCTCAGACGAGGATGAGGGGCCCGTCGAGTCGATCTCTCAGGAGGGAGTAGGTGCTATTCCATTCGATCCCATGGATGAAGAGACTGATCCCGTTGGTTCCCTCTCCCAAGAGCAGCCTGCTGATCCAGCCCAAGCATGCCCTTCAGGCAAGGACAATGAAGAGCTTCCAGTTCCGGAAGAGGAATCTTTAGCCCCGCTGTTCCAAGAAGAAACAAATGACCAGGGAAAGTTGGAGCCGGCCCAGAAGCCCCCTTATCAGCCTAAGTCTCTGGTGGAGATGATCCCTCCACTAGATCAAGCCCGGGCTCGGGCTGATCGTAAGATCATTCAACACATGAAGCGAATGCCAACTATGGTTAGCATATGGGAGGCCATTGCCTGGAGTAAAGAGTTGAGGGAGGCTCTCATTAAAGTTCTCCAAGAGCCGGAGGTCTATGAGGCTCATGCAGCCGAAATTCAAACACAAGCACATGAGGCTTTGGCCGCAACAGTTTCCTTCTCTGACAAGGACATGTTACTGTCCTCCCCATGTCATAATCGTCCATTGTATATGCAAGGAAAAATCAATGGGCGTGAGTTGAACCGGATCCTTGTCGACCCTGGCGCTTCTGTCAACATAATGCCTCTCAAGACTTTCAAGTCAATGTTTCTTATGCCTTATTTACAGAGAGTGTATGATGTAAAAATCTCGGGATTCAATCAAAACTCCGAAGATGCACTGGGGAAAGTGGACGTGGAAGTAACAATGGACATGTTTGTCACCAAAGCTACTTTTTACATTATTAATGCTGATACCTCATATAAAGCCTTGCTTGGCAGGCCATGGCTTCATGAAAACTGGGTCGTCCCTTCGACTCTACATCAGTGTATCAAATATGCAAGGGGCGGAGAACAACACACGGTTTTTGCCGACAGCTCTCCTTTCCGACCAAATGAATGTAACATAACTGATGCCCAGTTATATTTTGGGGAACCGACTGTCGAGCCCCCAGTTGACGTCAAAGGCAAGGGAAAACAAAAGGTGTTTGAGGAAGATGATGAGGAAGAAGAACTTTTTGTCATAAATGAAGAACTCGCCAAGATACATCGACTGAGCCTGCGAGCCGACGTCCCCACTGCCAAGCCAACTCAGCCCGAGCGGCGGGAGATTAATTTCGAGGCCAACCTCATTAACCAAACAATAGACAAGAGCATCATGTTGCCCTCTGTTTGCATGCAATTGGTTGCTCCAAGAGAAGAATATGGAGTGGAGGCTTTAAAGACATTCATTGTTACATATCAAAGAAAAGGCAAAAAGGGAAATAAGGAGCGTTGCAAACCCATTATCTTTTATAAGGGAGATATGGCGCCTCAGGCCCCCACAGATGACGATTTCGGCTGGAGCAAACCGCCTGAAAACACTCTGGAGCCTATCCAAGAAATGCCTGATATGCCCAAATACATTAAAGAAATGTGTCATAAGCAAAAGATTCCACAAATGCAGAAAGCCTCCCGCAGAAGTTACTTTCAACAGCTGTGGTGCCCTCTGCAAGTCAGGGGGCAACCCCCCTTCTCCAAGAACGACCGAAGAGGCCTGGGCTATGACCCCGAGCCAGACTTTCAAGTCTTTCATGCTGTAAATACAATAGGGGCGCCACTTGCTTCTGACAAGTTCAACTCCATACAAGGGGATCTCCCCTGTGTAGTAGAGAAGCAGGGAGACCCTAGACCAAAAGTTCCAGAGGTCGATGGCTTGAACAATGGCCCTGGACATGAGGAGGAGGTCATTGTCTTACGACCCGCCTGTCAATTGCCCGGGGAAGCTAGACTCGAAGCCCTGAATCAGTTAGCCGGGCTAGACACCACAGAAGCAGAACGCCTCATAATGAATGACACTAATATTCCTGTCACTAAACAGAAAGGGGACCCTACTGATGCAATTAAGTTGCTGAGACAGGAGAACCAGGCATTAAAAACTTTTGTACAAGAGCTGCTACGAGAACGTGATGTTCTACTTAGACACCTCACTTCTCCTTCAAAAACCCATACTGATTCCCAGCGCCCAATAAACGAGACCCAGTCTCGGGGAACCAGAGCAAACCAACCACCTGCGGAATCCAAAGGCACAACGCCAGTGATGAGTTTGGCACAGCGAATGGAAACTCCATACTCATTTCTCAAGACTCATACTGAATCGTTGTTTAATTCTTGCCGGGCTCGGGATCTTATCCAGCTCCCTCCAGTTCGCAGGTCATCTAGAGTCAGTGAAGCCAAGAGCTCCAGCTTCTGTCGATTCCATCGGATGGCAGGACATGATACAGAAGACTGTTATGTCCTCAAGGATCAACTTGAGGATTTAATACAACGGGGAGTTATCCAGATAAAACAGCATCAGGTCTATCCCCCACAGCCACATTCATGGGATCAGTCTAGGCCTTCCAACAAAAATGTCCTCATTGAAGCTGCATCTACACTGCCCAAATTTATTGCAAGTGAAGTAGGGAGCAAGCCTCCGTGTGGGGAGCCCAGCCTCAAGATTCACTATTCCGTTAACACTATAGGGTTATCACCCTCTCCCGGTAGCTCAGACTCTGGTGAGGGGCCTAGTGATTCTACAAAAGGGCAACCAAAAGAAATAGCCCTCGAAGACCAGAATGAACAGCTTCAGTCGGCCGTCATCAACAACTTAGACTACTGTGACCTCCACATAGTCAATGTTGACGACGACGAGGATTTCATCAATCTGCAGCCAGCACCGCAAGAACTCGAAGATGGCGGACAAGCAACAATTGATGAATTGATTGAGCTCAATCTCGGGGACGCAAATGAACCTCGACCCATTTTTGTTAGTGCTCTCCTTATTGAGCAGGAAAGACAAGCTTACAAACAACTCCTATTGGAGTATAAAGATTGTTTTGCCTGGACTTACAAAGAGATGCCCGGGCTGGAGCCCTCGGTGGCTGAACATGAATTGGCGATACTCCCTACGGTTAAGCCTGTCAAGCAAGCTCAGAGACGCATGCGTCACGAGCTGGAACTTAAAGTAAATACTGAAGTTGACAAGCTTCTAGAAGTAGATTTCATAGAACCATGCCTTTATCCAGTATGGCTCGCCAATATAGTCCCAGTCAAAAAGAAAAATGGTCAAGTCCGAGTTTGTATTGACTTCAGAGACTTGAATAAAGCCTGCCCAAAGGACGATTTTCCAGTTCCAATTACAGAAACTATGGTTGACATGACTACAGGATATGAAGTTCTGTCCTTTATGGACGGGTCCTCGGGCTACAATCAAATACGTATGGCGGTTAAAGATAAAGGTCATACGGCATTCCGATCCCCAAAAGGAATTTTCAACTACAAAAGAATGCCCTTCGGGCTGAAGAATGCAGGGGCCACCTATCAAAGGGCTATGACGAAGATTTTTGATGAAATGCTACACGACCTGGTCGAGTGCTATGTTGACGACCTCGTTGTAAAAACCAGTAAGCGCGAAGGTCACTTAGATGATTTGCGCCGAGTTTTCGACAGGCTCCGCCAGTATAAACTCAAGATGAATCCCATGAAATGTGCATTCGGGGTTTCAAGTGGCAAGTTCCTCGGCTTTGTTGTCAGGTACCGGGGGATAGAAATCGATCCTGATAAAATCAAAGCTATTCGGGAACTGCCCCCACCTAAGAATATTAAAGAACTCCGGTCACTTCAGGGAAGGTTAGCCTATATCAGGCGTTTTATATCCAATCTCTCTGGGAGGTGCGCGCCATTTGGCAAATTGATGAAAAAGGGCGCCCCATTTATATGGGATCAGGAATGTCAGCAAGCATTTGAAAAGATCAAAGAATACCTCCTTACTCCCCCAGTGCTCGGAGCACCGGTCAAGGGAAGGCCTCTCATCCTTTATATTGCTGCCATGGATGCCTCATTGGGAGCATTGCTCGCACAATTAAATGAAGAAGGCAAAGAACAACCATTGTATTACTTGAGCAGAAAACTGGTCGGCCCCGAACATCGTTATTCTCCAATGGAGAAAGTTTGTCTGGCACTGGTGTTTGCCGTTAAAAAGTCGAGGCATTACCTCTTGTCCCATCAAGTGGAATTAATTTCAAAGCAGGACCCGCTCAAGTTCCTTCTTAAGCAGCCGGTGCTGTCAGGACGACTGGGAAAATGGGCATTACTCCTTATGGAGTTCGACATAACTTTTGTTCCCCAGAAAGCAATCAAAGGACAAGGAATGGCAGAGTTCTTGGCGGCACATCCTGTTCCGGCTGATTCTCCACTTAACACTGAACTGCCCGATGAAGAGACACTTCCATCCCAATCGGGAGTAGAAGAACAGACCGAGGGCAATTCAATGCAAAAAATGGAGCAATCTCTGGTCATCGACATGCCGTACTGGGAACTCTACTTTGATGGTGCCTCCCGGACAATTAAGAAGACTGACGGGGTAACTACCCTCGCTTCAGGAGCTGGCATTGTCTTAGTCACTCCTCAAGGAGGGATTCTTCCTAATTCATGTGCCCTCATGAAACCTTTGACAAATAATGAAGCAGAATATGAGGCGCTAATCATAGGGCTTCAGCTTGCTTTAGAAATGGAAGTCAAATGCATTAAAGCCTATGGCGACTCACAGCTCGTCATACGACAAGTATTGGGTGACTATGAAGTCCGGAAGAGAGAGCTACTACCTTACCATGATATGGTAATGAGGTTGAAAGAAAAATTCTACTTGTTTGAGATACAACATATTCCCAGAGGGAGAAATTCACAGGCCGACGCCCTGGCAAAATTAGCGTCAGCCATAAAACTCCCACCTGAAGGCGAAATGGACATAACTGTCAGACATCGAAAACTGATGCCAAGTGTCCTCGATCAAGACATTAATTCCTCCACCCCGGAGATACATGTGATTGAGGACAATGACCCTGTTCAAGAAGAAGAACTGGACTGGCGTCAACCGATTGTCGACATAAAGCGTGGTCGCCTCCCAGCAAATCGGGCTCAGAGGGTTCAACTGTTGCGAAGAGCGGCATCCTATCAATTGATAGGCGACCAACTTTATAGGCTTGTCCATGAAAAAGACAAGTCTGTCCTCCTCCGCTGCCTTTCGTCCAAAGAGGCCAAAATGATAATGCGTGAGGTCCATTCAGGGCTCTGCGGCGCCCATCAAGCTGGAGATAAGATGAAGATCAATATAAAATTGAAAGGCTTTTACTGGCCCACAATGTACGCGGATTGTAGTCGCTACGCCCGTACATGTCACCAATGCCAGGCCTTTGGTCCTGTACCTAGAAGGCCTCCTAACATGCTACATCCCACAGCCCCTACTTGGCCCTTTGCTGAATGGGGAATGGACATTGTGGGACCCTTCCCACCATCCACAAAAGGTCACAAGTACATTCTGGCAGCGACAGATTACTTTTCTCGGTGGGCTGAGGCCGTACCCTTGCGAGAAGTTACAGGGGAAGCTGTCGCTCAATTCGTCAAGCACCATATTATATACCGATTCGGCACTCCCTGTCGGGTCATGTCAGACAATGGTACGCCATTCAAAAACAAAACCATTTACCAATTGGCGGCAAAATTCCACATTGATTGGAGAGCCTCCACAGTCTACAACCCTCAAGCAAATGGTTTGGCCGAAGCCTTTAACAAGACCCTGTGCAAATTGTTAGCTAAAATTGTTGGCAGCCGCAGGAGAGACTGGGGCGAGAAGATACATGAAGCCCTCTGGGCATACCGAACAGTTTATAAAACCCCCACCGGTTGTTCTCCATTCTCTCTCGTATACGGGGCAGAAGCCGTTGTGCCGGTTGAAGTTGAGATGTCGTCCTATCGGATAGCCCTACATAATGGGCTCCAAACCCAAGAACAAGATGAAATACAAAGAAGACTTGAAGAACTCTCTGACTTAGAAGGCAAGAGATTAGGGGCTTACAAACACTTGCAGGCCTACCAGGCTCGAATGGCCCGGGCTTATGATAAGCTTGTGAAGCAGAGGGCGTTCAAGAAGGGGGACCTTGTTATGATCAAAGAAAGGGAGGTCATGGCTGGAAGATCCAGCGGCAAGTTACAACCAAATTGGCGAGGGCCATATATCGTTTCCAAAGTCTATGAGGGAGGCGCTTATAAGGTCGTCGACCATAAAGGGGAGAGCCCCTTTCCACCATTAAATGGAAAACACTTGAAATTATACTACGCTCCCGAACATGAATTTCGGCAACAAATTGTACAAGATTTGCCCACCTCCGCAGGAGAGTAAGAAAGGATGAGGAAGCTTCCTCCAGGAAAAAAATTCAAAAGGTCACAGGTGTTTTGAACAATTCTTGTTCACGTCCCACCATGCAAATTCGGCTTTCCAATTTCATTGGTCAGCCACCCAAAATTTCAAATTCTAAATTCGGCTTTCCAATATCATTGGTCAGCCACTCAAAATTCCAAATTCTAAATTCGGCTTTCCAATATCATTGGTCAGCCACTCAAAATCCCAAATTCCAAATTCGGCTTTCCAATATCATTGGTCAGCCACTCAAAATTCAAAATTCCAAATTCCAAATTCGGCTTTCCGATATCATTGGTCAGCCACTCAAAATTCCAAATTGCAAATTCGGCTTTCCAATTTCATTGGTCAGCCACCCAAAATTCCAAATTCCAAATTCGGCTTTCCAACATCATTGGTCAGCCACTCAAAATTCCAAATTCCAAATTTGGCTTTCCAATATCATTGGTCAGCCACCCAAAATTCCAAATTCCAAATTTGGCTTTCCAATATCATTGGTCAGCCACCCAAAATTCCAAATCCCAAGTTCGGTTTTCCAATTTCATTGGTCAGCCACCCAAAATTCCAAATCCCAAGTTCGGTTTTCCAATTTCATTGGTCAGCCACCCTAAATCCCAAATTCCAAATTTGGCTTTCCAATTCCATTGGTTGGCCGCCCCAAATCCCAAACTCCAAGTTCGGCTTTACAATTTCATTGTTCAGCCTCCTCGAATCCCAAAATCCAAGCTTTGACCGACCAATCTCTTGGCCATTCCTTTAAATGCTAAAACCCCAATTGGCTTTCAAATTTCCGTGGCCACCTTTAAAGTCTGAGCTCTTCAGACTTTCAATTTCCTTATTTAAAAAAAAAGGAGAAAAAAAAAAGGGGGGCTTAAAATAGAGGTGCCCTGACGGACTTGAGTAGTCGGATCTCTGGCTGCTCAAGGGCAAAAAGGTCAAACCCGGCTGAGATGAAAACCCGAAAGGGCGTCTCGGGCAAAAATGGGTAACCCCTCAGTGTGAAAACCCGCAAGGGCGCGCTGGAAAAAGTTAAAGGGGGCTGGTCATGGTGAAAACCCGAAAGGGCGCTATGACTAGTAAAAAGAAAAAAAAAAAAAAAAAGAAGAAAAAAAGAAAAAGAGAAAAGAAAGAGAAGAGAAAGAAAAAAGGGGGTATGATGATAATGCCTCATTGAAGTCTTTTTGAGCCTGAAGTCATGTTTTTATTCATTTGCAAAATTGAAGTCCGAGACAAACCCTCGGAGCAACTGCATAGGCAAAAGATCTAAAAAAGAAAAAAGAGTCAGAAGAAATGCAATGGGAAAGGTAATCTCAAACACTAGGGGGTCGTCTTTTCAGTAAATCCCCAATGGCGTTCTGCTTCGCCGCAATTGCTTCCTGCATAGCTTGGCATTCAGACACAAGGGAGTCCTCCTCAGCCTGCAGCTCTCGAGCCATTTCAGAATTCGATTCTGCTGCCGCCTCTAGCTCTTCAATCCGTTGTAAAATGCTGCTCACTGTCTCCCGAAGAGAGGAAGCCTGACTTTTGTCCTCAGCAACCGCTGCCACAAGAGTAGTTCGACGCTCCCGGATATGTTCAGCTTGGGAATGCAACCTTTCCATCTCGCCGGACATAGTGCAAGCTTCAGCTTCTAACTCTTGTATTTTAAGCCTATAAGTCTCCCACAACGAGGCTGTGTGCAGGCGCTGAAATTCTGCCCAAACATCATCCACTGCCGCCATCCAGGGCTCTCTGGGCAATCCCAATGTATGATAGCCCCGTGTGCCGGTCCGAAGAGTGTCCCGCACAGTCTCTATGGGAGGAAGGCTCCCCCCTTGAAATAAGGCTCGTGCTCCACTCATCAGTGTCACCACCATCATTTCGGCCCCCACAAAAGCTTTAGGCTGAGGACCATCAGGCCAATCAATCTCATGAGGTGGAAAGTCAAGTCCCAACAGCAAGTCTCCTCCATTGCTCCCGGGGAGAGGAGGAGCGTCTCCCTCTGGGGCTGCAACCAAAAAAAGGGGAGGTGGCACATGAGTCACAATTTTATTCACAACAGAGGTGTTGGTAAATCCTTTTCTAGAAGTCAAAAGTATCTTAGCCTCACCTCGTGAAAGGAAAACCTCTGTCGTTTGGTCTGCCGGGATGTGAGCAACCTCGTCCCTTCCTATAACGCCTCCATCAAGGGTTGAATTGGTCTGCGGATCCCTTGTTTCAAGCCTATCGATATCTGAAGCAAACACAAAGTTATGATCAGGCAAATATATGTAAATGCCTTAACATGCATCAATGTGAAAAGGGCGCATGCAAAAGAGGGTGGGCCTCTTTGATTCTGAACTAGTTCATCATTCTTACCCGCATCAGGCGGATAAGAGGCAGACTCCTCCACCACTGGGGCACCGCGAGACACATGTACATCGACAAGTTTCTCTAAAAAAGAAGAGAGAGAAAAAAGAAAGAAGAAATTATGAAAGTCAGCCCAGTCCAATAGAAACCACTAAAAGAACAAGCAGAAAAATGTAAAGAGCATGATGACCTTGTAACCCAACGTCCTCCTCCCCATCAGAAAGCGGCATAGTAGATCCTGAAGCTGAAGGAGAGGCGGTCATGCTTCTTTCAAAACCCCTCCCCTCGGGGGATAGGACTGGGGTCTCTTCCAAAGGGCCACCACCTCTCATCTCGAGGCTTTGATTTTCATCAGCCCCGACACCGGTCTGGAAGGCGCCTTCAATTGGACCCGAGGGAGAGGAATGTTCTTTATTTTTCTCCAAAGTATCCGGACAGCTTGAGGACAAGGGATCATTCACTACATAAAGCAAGAAAGTGATGAGATTCATGCAATCATCTTAGCAGGGCAAAATGACTCGGTGGGCTAAAACTAGAAGTACATACCAACAGCATGGATAGTCACATCCAATTCTCCGGCCTCAGGGATTGGAGTCTTTTCCCTGCGTATTTCGGCTAACAGCTCTTGAGAATATTGGGTCACCAGGCCCCGATCAGTGGTCAGGCTTATAGAAAACTCTGGCAGATCTGCATTCAGGCTGGAATCCAAGAGGGCAGTAAATTCTTGCATAGAGATCACTGAATTCTCAGCTGAGAAACCTGAAATGATCACTGCTAAGTGAAAGTTCTCCCTGTAATAAAGGGATCAGATATGGAAATTAAGAAGATTTTACTAAAAAAGGCTGGACCTGTGCTTGATCCTGGCTCCAGTACGGGAGGAATATTGGCGCATCCTCCCTCAAAATTTTCCTCTAAAAAAAAAAGAAAAGAGAAGAAGGGGAGAACATCTTTAGCAAGGGAATAAGATTATGGCTTTATTACTCATCATAGTGGGGAGAAGCACCCTACCTATGGGTATGCGGTCGTCGAGCCCTCCGTGAGAGAAAGGGGGTGAGGCGCCCGATACGGGGTTGTAATCATCATCCTGGAGCTCTCCATCTTCCCCGGTATCCTCTAGCGCTGGCGAAAGAAGAATATTTGTAGCCGGAACACCACTCTCCTCCCTGGCACCTGAGGGGCCTGGAATAAGAAAAAAAGAAGAGGGGAAAGACATAGATATAAGTGACACATCTCTAAGGAGAGAACGAGAAACAAAGAAGGGATGTTACCCGGCCTCCCCTCTGAAGCTCCTCCTTTAGAGCGGGCACGGCGAACACGAATGGGGCCGCCCTCATCTTCACTAGGACGGGCCCGCTTCTGGGGATTTAAAGATTTCTTCCCTTTATGTGGCATATCTCTGGCAGCTATATAGCTCTCTGTGAAACAAAAAAAGGGGAAGAAACACGTAAGAGGGAGGTAAATACCAGCGCACAGATAAGTAAAAAGTGAAAATGATTGAACCACACACCTTTCGGGGATGGAGAAAAGGAAGGCTGCAGCACCACCTGCTCAGGACGTAAACCCACCACCTTCCCAGCCTTGGAGACGCCTTCCCAAAGATCACCGAGCGTGATGCCATTTTCAACAAGGGTGGCGTACTCAAAGGGCCCGATCCGAATGATGGACCCGATCAGTCTGAGGATAACCACAATCCGACAAGAAGTGTGTCCACCAAAAATACACTCGCTGATCCGCCGAGGCCTCACCTTGCCCCGAAGTAGTAATTGGCGGGCGCTTCAAGGGTTTAATTGCACCCGCATATGGCCGACGGTCTATGGTCGGTACTACCCAGTCGAGCCTCTTCAGCTTCCCTTATCTTTTGTGGGAGTTGTCGGAAAACATTGCTGTACTTAAACCACCAGCGCGCATAATAGATGTCAACCCGACCAACTCGCCTTGCCTCTGGGAGAGGACACTGCTCGGCAGCACCATCTCGAAAAAAATAATCCCACCAACTCCCTGCAACAAGGTGGGTGTCATGGCCCCTGCAGAGCCTGCAATCTATGCCAAAATCTGCATTTGGAGGCACTGACTGGTCATAGCCAAAATTCCGTGAAAAACGGTAAGGGAAGTATGGCTCTAGAATAGTAGTGCTGCCCTTCCTGAACACAAGTATGCTTGGCCTAATACAATACATCCAGTTTTCATAAAAAGTCGAGCTCGTAGACTGATGATAAGAAAGGCCGTAAGATACCTTGTCCTGACCTTCAACAGCAAATGGTCGGAAGTCATAAGAGCCACAGGCAAACGGAAGACCCTCATTCCCCTGCATAGGCACAAAGGAAAGCATCCTCCGTGCTGCTAATAAATGCTCATGCTGATGTTGATCCGGCCGGTTTCGGAAAAGAAATATCAATGGCGCCACGAGGTTTTCAATTGGCACACTCTGACATAATGAGGGTAGCAAAAGTCCGGCCCATGCACTCAAATAATGTGTGGCCATGTAAACGCTTCTGTCCCTGGGAGAGCTATGTGCTGTCAAGTTCCCCAATCCATGGTAAATATTGGCTAAAGCAGCAGGGGCAATGGCCAATTTATGACCATCTGCAAGCAGACACGCCGGGTAAATAATTTCAGGCCGTATCAGGCCCTCCTCGCCATATGGCATAACAAAAGTAGCCAACCAGTAAACAAGATAGGCAGCAAGATAAGTTCGATCCGGCAGCTGTCGGGGATTCCACCCCTCGTTTTCAGGTGCAAGTAAATAGCGTCTATTTTCCTGTGAAGGCAGAATCAACTCATGGTATTCACTTAGAGACCTGTCATCCTCGGCAAATCGCTCATGAAAACAGAATGGTCCATTATAAAAAAATTGAACCCAAGCATTCAAACTAACCCGCACGGCGCCGGCAGAAGCTAAAGGTGCCTTCTTCTTACCAAAACGGGCTAGATCCCGCCAAACTTTCATCAAGTACCTGAAGCTCAAAGGAAGGCCATATTCACCTGAACCTGTGGAGTAGTTCCTGTGGAGATCATCAAGGCACACCTCCTCATAAGGTCGTCCCGAAATGGGAAGCCCCGAAATTCTGTAAAAGCTCCATAAATCCAGGGCGGTTTCACCCTCTGCTGTAGCAAACGTGTTAAATCGACGGTTGAATCTCTCCGCCAATGCCTGTAGAAGCCCACTGTAGCAAGGATAGCGGTATAAAGCGGCAGTCACAGCATGACGAATGCCTACAAGCTCCAGTAGCCGACTGTAATGATGAAGGACGCCCATGAGCCATTCTGTGGCCCCCAAATGAAATTTGTGGGAAGGAATAACTGCCCATTTACCATACCAACTGGGCACAGAACCACACATGATTTTGTCCAGAAGACAAAGTTTATCATACCCCTCTGAGGCAAATCGGGTGCCGGATGGAGACAAGAAGAGACCTGAACAAGAATCTGATATTGCCCGGTGTTTTCCACCCAAATCCCAAGCAGCAGCTGAGAAGGTCCGGTCCTGAACTGGACATCCAGTCTCGGAACTAAAAAAGCCTAGCTGAGTAACGGCAGGAAACTGAACCCGGCAAACAAGGCCCATCGGGAAACTGGGAAAAGAAGCTCCACAACAGCCAAGCAAGCTATCACGACCCACAAGAATGGCTCTTTCGAGCTGAACGCGCTCTGCAGTCAAGGAACTATCGCCATCATCCATCCCCTCAGGAATGAAGTTTTGGATAAAGGGAAATAAAAACTCATCCAAAGGGTAGTGCCTCGGGTAACCCTTGGGACGCTCATATCTGTAACGGACACAGCCGCCATGTCTGGAAATCAAAGATAAATCAACCATGCCATCGCCTGGATCTCCCTCGGGTAAAGGGCTCGGAGCAACGATGCTCAGCCCCCTGTCAAGTGAAAAAAGGGTATCTGCTGTAACCCGTGGCAACCCCAAAGGCGACATCAATCTCGAGGAAGCAATAGGGGCAGCACGCCCATCCTGACTCCGAGACCCGCGAACTTGGCCTCTCCTAGATCGAGGCATGTTGAATAGCCTGCAAAAGAAAAGAACCAAAAAGAAAAGAAGAAGAAGATAGCACAATGTTAGTTTGATATGGAAATATTAAATGGAAGTACGAAGGAAAAAAAAGAAGAAAAGAACAATACCACGATGACAGTTCGCTATGGCAATATCAAATAGAAATATGAAAAAGGAAGAAACGAAGAAAAGAAAAAAAAGAAGAAGAAAAAAAGAGACGGCACGGGTCGTCCGCCTCTGCCTCCGGCCTCGACGGACCACCCATGGGGGGCATTTGTTGGAACAAAAAAAATGTGTGTGTGTTATTTAAGTTCTTTTGAAAAGAGTTCCTGAAATAAAGAAAAAGAAGCGGGTTGACGCTAAGCTAAACGGCCTTAAAATGACAAGGGTCGCCTTCGCCATAAATCCCTCCGACAACCCGGCAAGATATATATATTGGGGATTTCTATTGTTTACGCGCATATACGTGCGTTGAAAGGTCTTGATAAAAATATTTTCCGGCCTATAAATTTGTGTGGGAATCATTCCGCAAAAAGACAATTATTTTTCCGGATGTCCGGATGGTCAACCTGGATGCACCGGGACCAAGAAGAAAGTACAGTCCACCACTCGGCCGTACTGAGGTGAAAAGTAAATTTTTTTAATCCCCGGGGATCCTTTTATAGCCATGGTGGGGACCAAACCCCCTCCACCCCTTTCTCTCTTTTGACCGCACGCGGAAGAAGGCTGGAAAGAGAGGGGGCCGCGGCTGCCGGAACCGGAGGAAGACCCCCTCCGGTCTTGTACCGGAGGGGGGGGGTATTCCCGCGCCTGCCAGCCCCGGAGGGGGGCTCCGCTGCGGCCGGACCCGGAGGGAACCCCCTCCGGTCTTGTACCGGAGGGGGGGGGGGTGTTCCCGCACCTGCCAGCCCCGGAGGGGGGCCCCGCTGCGGCCGGACCCGGAGGGAACCCCCTCCGGTCTTGTACCGGAGGGGGGGGGTGTGTGCCCGCGCCTGCCAGCCCCGGAGGGGGGGCTCCGCTGCGGCCGGACCCGGAGGGAACCCCCTCCGGTCTTGTACCGGAGGGGGGGGTGTGTGCCCGCGCCTGCCAGCCCCGGAGGGGGGCCCCGCTGCGGCCGGACCCGGAGGGAACCCCCTCCGGTCTTGTACCGGAGGGGGGGGGGGTGTGTGCCCGCGCCTGCCAGCCCCGGAGGGGGGCTCCGCTGCGGCCGGACCCGGAGGGAACCCCCTCCGGTCTTGTACCGGAGGGGGGGTTGTTTTCCCGCGGCTGCGGACCCGGAGGGAACCCCCTCCGGTCTTGTACCGGAGGGGGGGTTGTTTTCCCGCGGCTGCAACCCACCGGAGGGGGTTCTCCCCTCTCCGTCCAATCAAAAGAAAAGGGGGAGAAGAAGAGTGTAAAAAAAAAAAAACTGAAGCAAGGGAAGAGGAGAAGTTACCTTGGCCTTTGGTATTCCACCGGAGGGACTCCAAGAGATTTTTTACCACCCCCTCCGCCACTTGTGGAATCTACTATAAAAAGGAGGCTACTCCAAGGAGCAAAGGAGGAGAACACAACAACAAGAAGAGAAGACCGGGAGAGAAAAAGAGAGAAGAGAGTAAGACAAAGACTTGGAGAGCTTTTCTAAGGCCCAAGTCAAAAGAGAAAAGCAAGAGGAAGGGTGCGCCCCTTTCCTTCTTACTATGATACCATGGATTTTGTGTATTTGACATAAATACCCCTTCATATATAAATCATGTACATTTGGCATAAATACCCCTTCATATATAAAGGGGGCTTCATGATGTTATACTATGACAATAAAATAATTAAGTGAGCATGAAAACTATGGTTGTCATGGCCCTTGTCAAAATTATACAAAGGTCCCTCTTGGCGTAAAATTACACCATTGACCCGAAAGTTCTTAAAATTGTGCATGTATATACGGAATCAAATGGGAAAAGGATCTCCAACAATTATTCTTGTCATGGAGAAATCTCTTTTGGGCTATAATAATAAAAAATAAACATACAAAGCCTTGCAAATGGTATCCTCCAAAGCTCTTTAAATATAATCACGCTTATGTTCGTAAAAACAAATTGAAAGTCGCGGAATATAATTCATCGGGATCATAAAAAGTTACATGAAATTCGAAGCGACATATTCCCTTTCGAACATGAAAAGGCGAGGCCACATGAGAGAATAACAAAAAGGTCATAATCAAAAAATCCCGCTCCGAAGGAAACTAAAAGGGCCTTTCTTTTCGTCAAGGGTAGCAAAAGATCTTTAGCAGTTTAATCAAGGGTATTCGGACTCGTCCGATGTAAATTAACACCGACTTTGGTCGGTGGGGATAAGTCTTGTACCCGAATCCTAAATCGTCTGATAAATTTAAAAAAAAGGGCGCGGAATTCATATATATATGCCAAATATACGCATATCCATCCAGCGAAATCGGATGTTTCAAAAATATATAATTCCGCGTGTAAACAGACCCCTACTGGGCCAGTGACACGAGGCTCACCCCTGCTTTTCAGGTGGGTCGTCTTCGTTCTGCTTCCGCGGTTCCTGGTGTGGCGTGTCCGTAGCTGCCAGCTGGTACCTTCGTCGGGCTTCCCCCGACTTTCTTGGTACGTCTTTCCTTTCTGTTGACTGTACTGTTAGACTACTTGTCTTTCCTTTGGACTGGACTCTGGTGTATAATTGTTAAACTCAAACTGTTAATTAAAAAGTAATTTTATTTCTGCTACTTTAGTAAATCGATCTAATGAAATTTAATTGCTTACTGTCATATCTATGTGACTTCAATGTACTACACGATAATCCTTTCATCCCTTCGGAGCTTTACCAGTCTTGGGAGGCTTCATGGGTTCCAAGTGGTATCAGGTGTATTCGATAGTCCTATCGGGTATATCTGGTATCCGGGATCCGGGTCGTCACATTAAAAGTTTGCCAACTATCTTTTGATGTCTACCCTTTTTAGCCTCTGAAAGATCCTCTCAATGCTCACTGAGTTTGTGACTTACCTCGAGGGGTGTATCAGCGGGTATGCTGCCCAATTTCCTAGTTTTCTTTAGAAGATCTAAGGCATATTTTCTTTGCAGGATGTAAATATTACCTCAAGACCTTGCAACTTGAATCCAAAGAAAGTATTTCAAGGGACAAAGGTCTTTTATCTTAAACTCCTTTGCTAGATTTTTTTTTTTCAGATATTTGATTTCCAGAAAGTTATCCCTAGTAACAACCATATCATCCACATACACGATAAGTACAACAGCCTACCTGTCTTTCCATTTCACAAAGAGGGTATGGTTAACATTCCCTTGCTTGAATCCCATTCTCAGCATGGCAGTTCCTAGCCTCTCAAACCAAGCCCTCGGAGATTGTTTCAGACCATTTAATGCTCTTTTTGACTTGCACACGCAGCACACCTTCCCATCTGCCATGTACCCCGGTGGCGACTGCATGTATACTTCCTCTGTCAAGTCACCATTGAGTAAGGCATTCTTTACATTTAGCTGGTGTAACTCCCAAGAAAAATGAACAGCCACGGACAACAATCCCGCATTGAAGACAACTCTGCAACTGGAGCAAACATTTCCTGATGATCAATGCCGTAAGTCTGGGTAAACTCCTTGGCAACCAACCTTGCCTTGTAGCTCTTTATTGTTCCATCAACGTTAAATTTTATGGCATACACCCATTTACATCCTACAGGCTTCTTCCTAGAAGGAAGATCAACAGGATCCCATGTGCCATTCGTCTTTACTACCTCTATCTCTTCCTCCATTGCCTTAACCCACTTAGGATCCTTTACAGCTTCTGAGAAAGAAGGCAACGAGGAGCTAGAAATTGAGGAAATATAGGCATGAAATGAAGGAGAAACTCGTGAATAGCACGACTATTTTGATATTGGATGTTCGGTGCATTCTCTAACACCTTTTCTTGATGCAATAGGCTGATCAAGGTCAGAGAAGTTTTCAAAAATGGGTTCAAGTCATTTTTCAGCCTCAGGATTCAAAGGATATGAAGGAGACCCGACATCTTCATGAGAGTGGTCTTCGGCCAGGGGACTGCCTTGTTGAATTTGAAGGTTTTCTTCTTGCTGTTCAGTCCTTCCTGCTCACTGTTCAGTTCCTTTTTTTCCTTTTCCTAGAGTAGGCTTTTGTTAATTTTGTCTTCTCTTCAGGAGCAGTCCTCCCACTAGTCTCCAGGATTTTCATGGCACTGTCACCTTGGACTGAAGATTGGTTTTTTTGAATGAGAGGAAGGAAAAGTCAGACTTTCTTCAGTTGGAGTGTGACAGGGAATGAAATAGGCAGCCAAGGATGGACTCATAACCAAGGTGCTCTCCTACTAGATAGATCCGAGGAGTAGTATGTTTGAGACCCACAAAGTTGACATCCTTCTTGATATACTTCCTCCCCATCATGGGGTCTAAACACTTGTATCCCTTTTGAGTGGAAGAGTAACCAAAGAAGATGCCCCTAATGGATTTGGGATCAAGTTTAGAACTTCTGGACCCAAATTGTAAATAAAACACAAGCACCCGAACACCCGAGAAGCCAATGGAAAGACCGGGTAGTATGGGCGTAAACTAGTCACAAGAATACAAAATCCAAGGACTCTAGATGGCATACGATTGATGATATAGGTTGTTATAAGAACAGCATCAGCCCAGAACTTTTTGGGAAGTTTATGTTGAAAGAGGAATGCATGGGCAGTTTCCATCAAGTGCCCATTTTTCCTTTCGGCCATTCCATTTTGTTGTGGAGTGTAAGGACAAGAGGATTCATGAATGACCCCTTCATCTTCCATGAACATATTTATACTTTTATGAGAAATTCTTTGGCATTATCAGATGTGAATATTTTTATTTTTTGTCAAGTTGGGTCTGCACCATCTTGGAAAAAATTCTAGGCACTTCCTCTCTCGATTTCAGAAGATAAACCCAAGTACACAGAGAAAAATCATCAATAAAGGTGATAAAATATTGATAGCCATCCACAGAACAGAAGGGCGATGGATCCCAAACATCTGACTTCTTATCGAATCTGGACATTTTGACATACACTGTTTTGCCAATTGGTAGACTGGAGAATGAAGTGCCTTTGGTTTGACTGAATGAAACAAGGAAAAATGATTTTCAAGGATCTAAAAGAAAGATGCCCTAGACAACAATGCCATAGCTGGATCTCCTTTATTTGACTGGTCAAATTGCTGGTTGTACTTGACTGAAGAGTTGGACTCCCTCTGAGAGCAAGGTGATAAAGTCCCTATCCTCAAGGTCACTCCCAATCGTTCACTTGATATTCAAATCCTGAAAAATACGATGGTAGGGAAAAGAAACTTATAGAACAATTCAGGCATTTAGTTAGGCTGCTAACGAACAGGAGATTTATCGGAAGTGAAGAAACATGTAAAGTAGAGGTCAGAAAGAGCTAATCGTCAAGTCTAATGGTACCCTTGCCTGCAATAGTATTCCCAGTCCCATCAGCCAGCATCACTTTATCCTGACCAGAAGAGGGAGAGTAGGTAGAGAAGAAAGTTGGGTTAAAGGTCATATGATTAATAGCTCCAGAATCGATGATCCAAGAGGTATTGGTTGGTTGGTTGGGATCCGGCACTAAGTGCCACCCCTCCGACATTGGACTTACCCAAGAAAGCGGAGGCAAGGTAAGATGTGTCAAGCCGAGAAAGAATCTTTTGTAGACTAGCAATGTCGGTCGAGGAGAGGCTTGTAAGACCAGGCACAGAAGCATATTAAGATCTGCCATCATTAGGAGAGGCTTGGGTTGTCGCTGCATTTCCCTTCGCTTGCTGTCACCTTTTCTTGAGTTTGAACTTTTAGGGTTTCTTATCTGGATAAAGCTCCCAGCAGTCATCAACCAAGTGATTAATTCTGCCACAATGAGTACACTTCCTGACCCCTTTTCCATCTTCTCCATTGATGCTTGCAGTGACCCGTTTTCCTTTAGGTGCATCGTTGGCCAGCTCCGAGTGATCATTCATAGCATGCCCACCAGTTGCTTGGACATCAATAGGCATCACCTCCCTCCTACTTTCTTCGACCAACACCCTTTCATACACTTCATCTAATGATGGAGCATTGATTTCATTGAGAATCTGTCCTCTTAGAAGTTCCCCTCTGGCTTCAAGCCTCCAAGAACTTTCAGAACTCTTCCCTTTTGCATGAACTTCAAATGTCGTTTGTGATCTGTTAAAGTATCACGGTCATCTGCATCATAATAATCCAATTCATCCCATAAAGTTTGTAGAGTGGTGAAATCGTTTGTAATAGATAGTATGCCCTGTTTCGCTCCATAAATAGAGTTCCCTAACTGGTAGATATGAACAACATTTTTCTTCTCTCCACACAACTTCTTCAAGAAGACCCACACGTCTCTTGCTGTTTCCTTCCACATGATCAGTTTTCTTTGAGCATCTTCTCCAGAGTTGACTAACCAAGTCATTACAATACTATTCTCGTCAACCCAGTCTTCAAAATTTTCACTTTTCTCATCTGGTTTTACAATTTTTCCATTGATATAACCAATCTTTCACTTCCCTTTGATATACATCTTGGCAGATGCTGACCACTCAACATAGTTGTTCTTGTTCAGCTTTACCGGAGTAATCCGAGAAGCATGATGTTCATGACTGGACACCAATGTACTCAACTCCAGGAATTCCTCCGCAGCCTTTGCATGTAGCATCAAATGTGAAAGAAGATGTATGGTCGGCCATGAGGTTCTCCCCCTTCCTCTGAATACTTTGATGGATGGTAACAAAGCCCTAACCCCTCCAAACAGGAGGGCAGATAATAACCACCCCAAGGAAACAAGAGAAGGGGGCAGTGCGGCCTTTGCAGAAGCACTAAGGGAGGTTGGGAAGTGTAGTCGTCTTTTCAAAACCACCAGAAGACAAGTCTAGCGGTAGCCACAATATTTGCCTTGATTGGAGGAGAAGAGCTATGTTATCAAAGACGCTTGAGGCACTCGCCTAAGCGATGAGGCGAGGCGAGGCGAGGCGAGGCGAGCCACCAACAGTTCGTCTCGCCTCAGCCAATCTTGCCTCGGCGATTAGGTAGGGCCATGGATGCCTTTGGGCCGAGCCCACTTGGGCCACCCAGCCCATTCCTATAACACATGTGCATGTATAAATTTAAGTATTCTTATAGGTTTTATATGTGTTGTGACATATTTAATGAAAATATGTACATATCTGACCTACTTATAGTTTGAATGAAATGTCACCTCAAACGCCCTAAGCCATCGCCTAGGCATTTGAGTCTTGAGGTGACCCCTTGGTCATCTCGCTTGCCTCTCGCCTCTAACCACATAGGAGAAGAGAAACAAGGCAAGCCAATGAAGAAAAAGTGGAGAAACCCAGGCAGTTGTTCCTGGAAGAACCCTAAGGTGCAGGGTAGAACCGCGCCTGCTGTGGCCAGAAGAGCCTCTGCCTTGTAACCACCACTTTGTCAGAGCACCGCTGGCTCTGATACCATGAAAACTTCAGGCCACTAGAGGAGGAGGAGGAGGAGGAAGAAGAAGAAGAGACAAGGTGGGAGAACCACGATAGAAGGCTGCGATAGTGCAACTGCCCAAATGATTACATGACAGAAATACCCCTGGTGGGATAACTAACCAGGGCGCACAATCAAAGACATAACTAAAACTGAAATAAGAAAAGGAAAAGACCGAACTTCCCCTGTCCTTCTCTATAGTAAGACTTTCCTAAACCCTCTTTCAGATGGCCCCAACCTTTTTACTTGTAAACCCATCAATTATCTTATCCAGCTGAATGCTCACAATGTCAGCACATGTTGATGGCAGTGGCACCATGGTTGCCCTTGTTTCCCTCACATCTGCAAGTGCATGACATAAGATATTCTATACTCAAATATTATCACTTAGGCAGAATGGCATTTGTGGCAGTTAATGGAATGATGCTGGTATTCCCCTGACATAACCACCCATCCCCGCCTTCCAAATATTTGTGAACAATTAAAGACCTCAAAAGCTTTGGCTCATTCATGTCTGCTCTCCACAGCCACTTCACTAGCAAAGCTTGGTTGAACATGTCGATAGGCATAAAGCCAGCTCCGCCTTCTTCCTTAGTTCTGCATACATACTTCCAAGCAATGGGGTGCACTCCTTTCTCTTCTGGTCCCTTCCCTTTCCAGAAAAATGACGCTCTCAAGGACTCTAGCTTACAACAAACATTTTTAGGTGTCTTGAAAATTGACATAAAATAGATAGCAATATTAGGAAGCACTGTTTTAGATCAATTTAGGTGTCTTGAAAATTGACATAAAATACATAAAATTGACATAAAATAGTATCTATTGCTGGGGAGACTGGTGAATTTCCCGTTTCTATAGGTTTGCATCAAGGTTCTGCACTAAGTCCGTATCTCTTTGCCTTAGTTATGGATGAAGTAACTAAACAATTGCATGAGGATATCCCTTGGTGTATGCTTTTTGCAGATGATATTATTTTAATTGATGAGAGTATTGATGCTCTAAATGCTAAGTTAGAGCGTTGGAGACTTGCCTTGGAGTCTAAAGGTTTTAAAATTAGTAGGAGTAAGTCAGAGTTTATGCACTGTAATTTTAGTAATGGGAGAGTGGTTCAGGAAGACATGGTTCTAATTGATGGACATAACATTCAGAAGAGTAGTAGCTTTCGATACTTAGGGTCTATCATACAAGAGAATGGGGAGATTTATGATGACGTTACACATAGGATTAAGGCAGGCTGGTTAAGATGGAGAAGTGCATCAGGTGTCCTTTGTGATCGTCGTATGCCTATGAAACTCAAAGGGAGGTTTTATAGAACGGCTGTGAGACCTGCTTTGTTATATGGTACCGAGTGTTGGGCAGTACGAAAGGAATACATCCACAAAATGTGTATAGCAGAGATGAGGATGTTGAGATGGATGTGTGGCAAGACTAAGAAAGACAAGATTAGGAATGAGCGTATCCGTAAGGACTTAGGGATAGCTCCAATTGATAGTAAAATGAGAGAAAATAGACTCGGGTGGTTTGAACATGTGTGTCGTCGCCCTAACTCAGCGCCGGTTAAAAGATGTGACCAAATCTTAGTGGATGCTAGTAAAAGAGCTCGGGGAAGGCCTAAAATGATATGGTGCGATGTTATTAGGAAGGACATTAGTTTCTTGGGTTTAAATACGAATATTGCACTTGATAGAAATCTTTGGCGGAACAGGATTCATGTAGCCGACCCCAATTAATTGGGATACGGCTCTGATGATGATGATGATGATGATGATGATTGTTTTAGATAGTACCCATCTACCCCCAGTTGAGAGCAACTTACCCTTCCAGGAGGCAATACGGTCTCCAACTTTTTGGATAATGACATTCCAATATGAGGATTAGAGATTACCACAAGTCAAGGGTAGACCCAGGTAAGGATGGCAGTGTCGATTTCGGACTCGGTTTCGGCCGGGTCCGAAACCGATACGACTCGGTATCGGTTTCGGTTTCGGTTTCGGCCGAAACCGGTTCAAAACAGTTAGAAAAGGGGGCAATCTATGAAAATGTTAGGTTTCGGCCCGAAAACAAGTTAGGTTTCGGCGAAAACAGGTTAGGTTTCGGACCGAAACCGGACGGTTTCGGACCGAAACCGGACGGTTTCGGACCGAAACCGGACGGTTTCGGTCGGTTTCGGTCCGAAATCATTAAAAAATATATTATTTTGGTATCGGCCCTGCTACAGTGCAAATGCCCGTTTCGGTGTCGGTATAGGCCGAAACCGATACGTTTCGGCCGATACTGCCAACAATGTCGGTATTTACTAGAGAAGTTGCCCCAGCTGACCCCTAGAGTGTGAGCAATGAGTTGCTTGTCTGCTTCTATTTGGAGAAACATATTCAAGTTCAAAGAATTTGACATTTGTTCAGCACCTATTCGTTTGGGGGATGGTAAGAGAACTAGATTCTGGGAAGATCCCCGGTTATCAAATACACCTCTCAAGGACTCTTTCCCCAATCTTTATGCTTTGGCCTGTAGAACTGAAGTCAAGACTTCTGATGTTTGGCCCCGGATGGTGCATCCACCTGAGGAGAAATTTGAATGAAGTAGTGTGGGATCAGTATATGCAATTCTCTTATCTGCTGGATAATCAGAGCTTGCACCTTGGCTATAAAGATACCGGGAGCTGAAAGTGGGAGCAATCACGTGTGTTTTCTGTCGGATCTACATCCAGAATTCTGACGCAAGGAGGCCGGAAAGTCCCGTGGTATAAATTAGTCTGGAATGCCAAGCTACCCATCAAGATTAGAATATTTATGTAGAAACTGGCCTGGAGGAGACTGTCAACTGCCAACAGAGTCCAAAGATTCAAACCCAACATAAGGTCTGCTTGCTTTTTCTGTGGGAGGTACCGAGAGACTTTGGATCACTTGTTTTTCTCCTGTGGCATCATCCAGAATATCTGGGCCCATTTCTTCAGAACTACTAAGGTCAATGGGCCCTCCAAAAACATATGGAAGAATGGTGCTCAGACTGGATTCTTCTGAACCCCTCCAAGGAGGAGGAGGATCTCTGGGGCATGTGCTTCCCAGCCATGCTCTGGGCCATTTGGAGGGAAAGAAATAGTAGTGTTCAGTGACAAGTTCAACCATCCGACTTCTATAATCCAAAACTGCATCAATAGTTTAATGGACTGGCATTTCACAGCTAGAGGCATTTCCTGTCAATACTATTGACTCAATAGTCAACTCTTTTATCTTCTTTACTAGGATGAAAACTTCTTACAATATAACTTTCCCTTTCTTGTGAGGGGTCTGGGGGAGTGAAATTGTTCTGCTTTCTTGGTAGAATTTCTCTGAGCTTTTTTCCTGTTTTCAGAATCGGGGCTTGTAACCTTTACTTTCTTTCAATGAAATGTGGTTTTTACCACCTTCCCCAAAAAAATGGAATGATCCGAGTGAAAGAATTATGCACAGCAGCCCTATGATTGAGTGCCAAAGAACATCATTTGGCAGATACTTGATGTAGAGGTGATTGTCCCTCAGGCACTGGAGTGATGCTGGATGATATCTTACATAGGATTCTTGGTAGACTATAATTGGCTCGCTGTGAACTTGTGAAGGGCGTTAGAAAAAGATACATTCACATATTATACATGTTGTATATATTACGCTAATGGGGAATAACACCACATTGTATTGCACTATCATGAAGCATGTGTATTTGGGCAGCATCCAAGTTCATGAATCAAATGCTTTTTGAACGCTCTTCCTGTTTCCTTTTGTTCTTCTCATATACGATTTTCATCAAAATATCATTTTCTATGATTATTATAATTTATGAGAACTTAATTACTATACATCTAAAGGTCACTTACAGTGTCAGAGCAACAACAGCTGCTGGCACATTTAGAAGGAACATTTTGAAATAGTCCACAGTTAAGTCACTGTAAACCTGCACAATAAAATGTGAAGTAATGTGAAAATTAGCCCAGTTGGGTTCCAATGTAAGTATAGAATGCGGTCAGTGCCACAATTCATAAAGTAAAAATCAAATGCAAATATTGTATCCCCATCGCCTATTCTGCTTTAACAGTGGATTCTGATGTCCAGAAAAAGGATTTCATCTAGACCAAGTTTTATGGTCTGGTTTAAAGGTGTAATCGCAAGCCAAGGCTACTTCCAGATATACTAGCCAATAGAGAAGGATGTTTTTTTTTCTTGTAGATTAGCCAATAACAGTAAAATATGACAAAGGATGCGCAAACATACCTTTCTAGTGCGAAGACTGCATCTTGGGCCTTCTTGTACGATTTCACTCCCCTCTTTCTTTTTAATAAAACCATTAAATGGTTAAGATGCAAGTATAGATTCAGAACATATATTTATTAATAAGGGCTAGGTGTTGCAAGAATTCACAAGAACCACTTGGAAATTAGAATATCTGCATCCAAGTTAATAGAAGAAATTCAACAGCACAAAGCATGAGAGAATATCATTTTTCTATAAAAGATCTAGTTAAAAGAAAACTGTAGCAAGGGCTGAGGGTCCCACAAAGAAATGGACTCTGTCTAAAACAATCAAGAAAATACAAGGTACATACTCCTAACATTTTCAGTTGAGCATTAAATGCTTCTAATACACTTGAGCGCCAACAAATAGCAGATTATGATTTGTAGTAATCACCCAAGAGAAGAAAAGACTGCTTGCATGCTACATACATGGCGAGTCAAACATGACCAAACGTCCAATACAAAGGACAGATGAAGCTATTTTAGTGTTGTTTTTCCATCCCTACATCAGCACTTCAGATACAATAGCATGCTTAGAAATTAGTATGAGAA
Source organism: Amorphophallus konjac (assembly GCA_022559845.1). NCBI lineage: Eukaryota > Viridiplantae > Streptophyta > Magnoliopsida > Alismatales > Araceae > Amorphophallus > Amorphophallus konjac. Next base: position 8,822,181 of record CM040127.1, on the reverse strand, counting down.
GTTCTCCACACCATCTATCTAGCAAAGCAGTCATATATTCTTGCACTATCTAATTAAAGGCGAGAGCCGAGAGGGGAGCTAGGTGACCAGTGTTCCGCTACATTGAATCAAATGCCTAGGCAAAGGCCTAGGATTTGGGGTGACATTATTCACCAAAACTTCACCAAAAAATCTTCCAAGGGTTTTCCAAAAAGAAATATTTGCCACTTTTATATTAAGAACTGTAATACCTGAAATAAAATTGTCACAAGCAAAATACAAAATGTAAAATCTATGTTCATGGAAAATCATTGTTTTGCAAAGTATGTAGCTATCGATTTAACAAAGTGATTGAAGGGCTTTTATGTTTCATTATAAAACACAGAAACAAATGACTTGCTAAGGAATAGTGAGTCACCAAGAGAAATATGTATTTAAAATAGATATGAGTTGTGTGAAGTTTTTTTTTTTTTACTATGTTAGGAATCAAAAGAGGAAGGAGGCTATACAATATGGGTGCGTATGTGTGTAGTCTCGATGAGGGCGATATCCAAATATAAATACAGGAGTCAACAAGGCATCCCCCAGCACTGTGAATCACCGCCACTATACATGTGCAAGTCCTAAATAACCAACACATTGTATGTACAATACTATAATACCCAACCCCTCAACTCAGGGAAGAGTATAAGCAAATTATATTCGAGGAAGAGTATAAGCACCAGAGAAATTGTGCTGCCAGATGAATTGATGGCAATCTATAGGTAGCCCAGTTGTCATAGTATGACGATGAGGGGAAGAATCAATGCACAGATCAAGAATGAAGGTGCAGAATTTAGACAATCTCAGCAGAAGTAACAATTATAGAACCGTAGATGGCTCCAACACCGGATCGAGAGATAACTGCTTGTTTCTTACTATGTCCAGAAAGAGAGAAGTGCCCAATAACATAGAGAACTTATGTTAGACCAATGATCAATACAATCTATTCCACTTTGGGCCTTTGGTATCCAACAACCAACTGTCAACACTATGCCATTTGAATGGCTTTGTTGAGGTTTTTCCTCCGTTGGCAATGCCTCTTAAACCTTTCATATGTTATCACTATATCCCATGCAAACCTAAGAAATGAAACGCACTGCCCAGCACAAAACTGTAATTAGTTTCCATTGATTTTATCTTCCTGTGAATTAAATGATTTTATCTTTTAAACAATTCTCATGAAATAAAGCAAAACAAAATAATTGCCAAGAAAAATTACAACTTTATGCAACAAACATTATTTCACCCGTCTCCGTAAATATCATAGAAAACATAGCGACAAAACTTTTAAAAAGAAATGCAGGAACAACGGAGACCTTTAGTCTTAGCTTCAGTTCATCAAACTCAGCATTTGTCATTATTGGGTTTCCAGCTGCATAAGCCATTGAAGCTTCCAGAAGCTTTTGCTCATCAGGACCTAATTTGAGAGGATTTAACAACATAAGAAAGGCACCACAAAAAGGAGTTTTGAGAAAGCAATTTACATTTAAAAATAATTGTTGTGAAAATCAAAGCATAAAAAAGTTAAAATAAGGATGTACTATGTAAGATAACTCTTACTTAGCATAACAACACTGCTGCCCTCCCACATAAGTTCTTCTTTGAGATTGTCGAATTCTTCATTTGACATGATTGCTTTCTTTTCATAATAAAATGCCTGAAGGAAAAGCAGAAGCTGGTTTAGCATATCCCATCAACCCGTATATTTCATGCAAATATATGAACAAAACAAAGATCGATATTTTGTTAGGCTTATCAAATAAAAGATACTTGAAATTTGCTCACTTGTAGTGCTTGAAGAAATTCTTGCTCAAGCTCTCCCAATGTCTTCTTCTCAGCCTTCCTATCTAGGCTACAGTACGGCAAGATTTTGCTATCAACGAGTTCATCTTCTTTAATCTCACCTGAAAATGAATCCCTAAAATCAATGAAAGTTATACTGAACAAGGTTGGGTTCATACAAAAGTTTATCAGCAGGCAATTTTTAAACAGATTTTTGCATGTGACTCCCTAGAATTTGTGTATTTGTGGAGAACTTCTTGAAGAATGAGGATATAGAAATTACCCACGCACCCATATGTTTACTGTATATACAAATACCCCCTTATGAGGTGGTTATACACATTCTCCAGGGGACTTTTCATAAATATGCCATGCTTTAGGGGCCTATTTGCCAAAAAGAACCCAATTTAAAAAAATACAATCAAGCAGTGAAATAGCAACAATCAATGGAGATCCCATTGATTCATAGATAAGTATAGCTGAGTTTAAGCGGAAAAACATTTATCTAACAGTTATGAACAGGGTTTAATCCCTCTTCATTCAGCGCCAGTAGCTAATGAAGTGAAAACACAATGGTTGCCCAGAAAAACCCAGTAGTTGAATACACCCCAGAGAAGAGAAAAGTGAAGTTTCTAATGCTTTGAAAGGATGGGGGCGACTTATTCATCAAAAGCAAACCTATTAAATCATATCCAGGAAGTAAAATGAAGACATGTCATCAATCTTCTATCTTTGTCTTCTACGTAGCATGAATTTCTGTCCTATGCATCATCATCGCCGTGTGATAAAGTAGTTCTAGAAACCATAGGCTGTTCATATGACTGTCAATTGTTACGGAAGCAAGTTGTTTGAGTAAACTAACTGATTTGGACAGTGAGGGACGCCACCAATTTTTTATGCATACATGGTCAGGTCGGAGGATGAGATAGGATTATCAGTGGATATGATTTAATTGGTGGATGCATCGGAAGGCAAATGAGGCATTATCAGTGGACAGTGAGGCATATGCACTTACAGCCAACATCTCATCGGAAGGCATATGAGGCATTATCAGTGGATGCACTAGTGTGACTCTAGCCTGTCTCCCGCGTCTTCCTTCAACATAGCCGGTGATCCTATTTGGATGGAAAGGAGATGGCTGAGATAGGATTATCAGTGGGTGACTCAACTCGGTCGATACCGTCAATATTACTGTTTGTGGTTCCCGAGGCTAATGTTCGTGACAATGTCATTTCTCTGGTAGTGTTACTATTAGTGTAATTCTTCAACTGTACTTCTTCTTGAACTTTAAATTCTTATTCTAAAACGCGATGCCAATTCTGCTTCGAAGTTCTGAATGAACAAGGGATAACAACCGTGCTTAAGGGTGACAAATTCTACAAGAAAACAACAATTACAACAAAAAAAAGTTGAGAACCTCAGCAGAGAGATTGGACAAAACTAAAGCAAAATATTTCACCATCGGCAGCTTGGCCGCTATATCCACTCCGCGTGGCAGCAATTCACACGGTGGAAACAACACTCCGGAATCCGGTGCTGGTGAGGGAGATGCGGAGACTGACCTTGCTGTTGCTGCCCCTGATCGGTGGCCCTGGGACGCAACCTGCATCCCCGTGCCACCGAAATGAGCCCGTGACGTCCGAGGAGGGGCACCCTGGCCGCTGCAACAGCGGCGGCGGAGGTGGAGGCGCGCAGAGGGGATCCCCGGCCACGAGGCGGCGGCAGCGGGCTACGGGGACGCGCGGCCGTGGCTCGCGATCTTCTCAGGGGGAGGAGGGTGAGCTGAGGCGGGGTGGAGAGAGGAGAGACGGAAGGCGCCATCTTCCTCCAAGATCAGCCTCGGGGTTCTCTCTCTCTCTCTCTCTCTCCTCTGCTAACTGTTCTCTGTGAGAGGTGTTGCTAGGCGGGAAGGAGAGGAGTGGTGAGGGTGGCAGCTCGAGCGGGGTGGAGCGGGCCCCACCATTGAGGTTTTGGGCTGCGAGAGAGAGAGAGAGAGAGGGGAGGGGGGAGAGAAGAAGTTTGTGGGAGGCAGCGAACACCGGGAGATAAGGGATAGGGACCAACTTGTGGAGGTGGAGGGGGCGCCGCGAATCACCGGCGAATCCTTTCTCTTCTTCTCTCTGTTGGTGGGACCCACACTAACGACACGGGATGCCATGTCGGGTATCTGTCCACAACTGCCCGTGATGCCACGTGTCGATTTAGATGACGTGGCTGGCAGTCCCCAACGACTTTTTGAGAGAAATGGGGTAGGTGATCGAACCGGAGAGACACTTGGGTCCCGAGTCCGCTGACTCGTCGGGACCCGGGACTGATCTACTCATATCTGTCTTGATATAATTGAACTGACTCAGGCCTAGCCGTTTAATTGAGTCTAATTGAGCGTTCTAAATGACTCGAGATCCGAGTTCACTGTAGTATCATACGAGTTAATTCGCTACCCATGGTCAACTTTATTTAGATCACATCTATTTATTTTAGATGTACTTTTTAAACTGAGTAATATTTTATGCATTGAATCTAGTGTACAAAATCAACTCACATTACAAGTTATCCTCTCATTGATTAAAAAAAGGATGAAATGACTATTTTTTCCGTAGAAAATGACATCTCACGTCAGACTCGTATAACCTATTTTTTCATTCGATAGAAAAATATAAGAATAAAATATTTTGTAAGACTGAACGAAATATTTAATATAGAATTGAAACATTTTGTTAAGTTTCTTTCTTATGATAAAATATTTCATTTATGTAGTATTTTATCTTTACAACAAATATTTTGTTCACGTAGCAAATGCTTCATTTCTATAAAATATTTCATTTGTTCATTTCTGTAGTTAAATAAAATATTTTATTCACATAATAAAATATTTCATTCTTGTAACAAAATATTTTAGTCTTATAAAATATTTCATTTCTATCGGTGTGCTCCGTATTTAATGCGTAAAAAAATGAGTCGCACGAATCTAACACGGGACGGCCTTTTCTGCACAAAAATAGTCATTTCACATTTGTTTCGAGCCAATGAGAAGATACGTTATAATTTGAGGTGACTTTGTATATCAAATTAGATACTCAAGACATTACTCTTTTAAAATTGATATCTATGTTGGACCATCTTATTTAGTCAAATAATATTTTTGTATCTATATATTATAGCCCATTTACGACAATAATCTCAAGATTTTAAAAGCCATCATGGCTGGAGTTGGTGGGGGTTTATGTTTCATGCTCGATGTGGTGCATGTTGGGTCCGAATCAGAATAATTTCAGCTGACTTCGGTAAAAGGAATAAAAAAAAAACTACTCGAGCTCAAACTGGACGGTCTCCACATAAACCCGGCTTTAAGTTATTTGAGTTCGACTCATTCCGCTGCCCTCATTGTTTTAAGTTGCCCTAAGCCCGGCTTACATGTCCTTTTTTTTTTTTTTCGATCTACATGTCTGAACGGTCAGATTGATGATCGGACGGCTGAAAAAAAAAATAAAACATCCTAAATGGACCGCAAGTGTACAACCCGTTGTCTAAGACTAGGGTGTCTGATCTTCATTTTTTTTTCAATTATCTGATCATCAATCAAACGATATGGATATGTAGTAGATTTGAGACAACTTAGGATATTTTTTTTAAAAAAAATTTAGCTGCATCACCATGTGATTGATGCAGGAAGCTACCACAGCAAGTAAAATTCGTATTTGAGGAGCCTTGGCACCGGTCTGAACACAACTCAGACACAAAGTCACCATGTCTAGAACAACATTCATGGACTAATTTTCATCACACAAAGCAATAAAAAAGGGGAGCCTTTCAGCCTTGGAAAGTTTGGTGAGAAGGCAGAGTGGTGGGAAGGCGGCAAGGGGGGAACACACAAGTAGTTTTGAAACCATATTATATAAATAACCCCTGAAACTATTAACCTGGGCAGTTCTCAACAACAAAAAGAGAAGAGTTCTACTTATGTAAAATGCACCCATTTATTGCTAGAAGGATGCAACTTCAAGAGAATAGCATTGCCAAATTCACGATTCCATGGAAGAGGTTAACATTGCTAAACCATGGAAGAGCATGCTGTGGAATACATCTCGGGGAGAATACCTATAGTTGTGAACAATTTGATACATACATAGCCTGCCCTAAGGGGAAACAGTTTGGCTATTGACATTCCTCTGGTTCACTGCTTTGACCCCAAATATGGTGATCAATGTTACAGTGGGAACAAAGAGATAGTCAGGGATAAAGTCAAGCCTGAATTTCTTAAGTTGAGGGACTTTCTCTCCGGTCTTCTTCAGAAACATTGCAGCAGGAGGAGCCACCAAGCCAGTCGTCACCACAGACTGGTCGGTGTGGCTTATTTTGACATCATTTGTTAAGTGTTCAATGAGCACTTGCTTCCTCTTGTCAGGACTAGATTCCTTACCCCACTCTTCATAATATGCCTGCACTTGATAAGCACATTCATGTCACAAGAACATTGCACTTTTATAAAGAAAATGAAGGGCCCTAGAGAGCTTACATGAACACACACACACAGAGAGAGAGAGAGAGAGAGAGATGTCATATAGCATCGTTTGTGGTTTTGGCTTCATGGAAGCTGAGCTATTAAAAGATTAAACTTCTTATTGATTTCCAATTTCCTAATCAAATCACACTGAAAGTTTATCCCCTTTTCATAAGCTAAATCCTCTATCCATGTACTCCTTATACACCCCTTTCTTCCATGCTTCTTTCTCTTAAGCCTCCTATTATGTTCTTGTTTCATTCTTCTTCAGCATTATTGCCATAATCCTCATTGGGACTTACGCTCAGATGTTATATGGAAGCAATATTACTTTTAATGTCTTCTGAAATGAAAATAGTGAGACAAAGCAAAGTAAATATAATTTACATTTCATATGGTACTCCAGTTGGGCACCACTGGATCCCATTGAGGTAAGAATGAAGAAGTAAAAAGTAAACACTTTATCCCACCTATTTAAGGTCAAACCATCCATGGTTACCACTTTTGCGGACCACCATCATCATCAAAGCCTCATCCCGTGAATTCTCTCGCCACTTTATTCTATCAAATGCCATATGTGAAGTTAAAACCAGAAGGTCCGGTCCTTTTTTTTTTCCATCAAACCATCCTATTTTAGCTTTTCCCCCAATTGTCTTGCCATCCTCCACTTAAATAATCATGTCTTAGTTTCTGAATGCTATGAAAGGATCGCAATTTGAATCTAAATGAAGTATAGATGAAGGCACTGATTTAATGATGCAGCAAGAAATACATGGAGAACATGCCGGAGGTAAAAACAGATGGTTGAGTGTTTGAACTTTTAACAGTCATAGACTTACAGGCGGATGCATGGTTACAATGAGAAATTGTGCTTAAAATAATAAGAAATTATATAAAATGAGAAACATAAAGCCACTAGTGATTTGAATGGACCTTAATTGTTTCCTGTGATGGTGCCTCGTAATGTTGCCCAAGCATCACGGAATTGAACTTGCTGCATGGAAGTCAATAACACATTTAATTGGCTAGTGAATGAGATATCATCTTTTTTAAAAATATCAGCATAAACATATACAGTAATAAAAGCTTAAAAGCAAAGGAAAAAATACCCTTACTTGCATACTTCTAGATAAGCCATGTGGAAGTCCTCAAAGGTTTTAATCTCCTTATTAAAGAACTGATCAAAGATCTTGTCTGTCAGTAGTGACAGCTTTAAAGGTACCCCTGATAAAAAAGTGATGAAGTAAGAACTTGTCCATTGAAATTTCATAGATGAGGTCACCAATTAGATTATAGATCTGAACACATTAATGTCATAAATGAGGTCATCTGTTAGATATAGATCTGAAAACATTAACAAACTGGAGCAAATAACATATCTATTCCAATAAGACTACTCTGTCATGGTTGAAAGCATGCTAGTATCAGCTCTTCTTACATGTAAAATTTATTATCGTATTGCATATTTTCTTAAAAAGAATAGAACAAGATATTTCAAGGCATTGCTTGGAGTGCTCAGCTTTGCATTTCAAAATAACATAACTGACTTCTATAAATAGCAGAAGTTGAACCTGGGCAGTCATGGCTTTTCCTACTCTTCTAACTTAATTTCAAACTGTAGTAATATCATACTTAATAAGACCACTCGATGTTGAATGGAGCTTTGTAAATGCATGAAGCATTCTCATACCTCAATTTTTACCTATACTGAAGAGAACAGTTTTAAGTGATATGTGCCTGTGTTCCGCCAGGATTCACTCTCTCCTTGGTCATAGCATGCCCACATGGGACAAGTAAATACATAATAATTGTCTGAATATGCACCCCATTGGCTATTGTTGTTAGTATTGGATGCAACCATAATTGTTGTAGAAGTGGGTTGCTACACGAGAACTGTGATTGCCCTTTATGTACCACCTCTGAATGGTTTTATTCCACTATGGTAGCTTGCATTGAGAGCTTCTTTCTTTTGTTCTCTTCACAATCTGATATTCTTCAGTAGGTCCCTTGGGTCCGACCACGACATCCCATGTATAGAGGCATCTCATCAATGTAGATATAAATTGTTCCCTATCTCTGCATCTATGTATTCAGAAAGGATATCACTCAACCCAGGAATTTCTCTGTCCAGTATGAGTTTCTACCCTCTTTTGTCTCTTCTAGTCCCTTCAAATTGTCGTTACTGAAGGCTTCGGGGACCATCTTTTGTGATGGGAAAAAACTTCATGATCAAGGTGATTATTAATTTCTTGGACCAAATGAAGTTAACATCCAGCAATACGGAGGGAATCAATTTCACAAAATTGGAATATCCAAGAAGGGCAATAGTTTCCCCTCAAGTAGAACATCAAAGAAGAAGCACTAATAATAATAAAAGAAAAAACTGTATCTGCATTTGCCTCACCCACTCACACACACCCTGGGGAGGTTTGGCAGGTGTGGGTAGCGAGGAAGGAAGAGGGTGCAGAAGAGAGCGTACCCATTTTTCCCATGCCTTTGCCCACCAGGCTCATGGCAAGCCCCATGGTGCGCGGAAGACGGGGGCGTACAGAGGAACTTGGATTGAGCCGGGGGTGGGGGGTGGTATGTGGGGACGAACAATGCTACCCTGGTCTTGTCATGTGAAGGGTCGTTCATATATGCATCAAGCTGGGAGCTTGTGGCGAAAGGGCAAGCAGGCAAAGAGGAAAGGCGAAGTTTGGAATGGCGTACCTTTCCTTTCCACACATCTTCGCTTTGTCTTTTCCTTTGCCTCGGCGTCCTCTGTCTTCCTATCAGTTCCTTACGTGTGTTCATGGTGATCCTCTGTGTGTGTGTGTGTGTGCGCGCGCGCGCGCGCGTGTGTGTGTGAGCAGAAGCACGCATGCCGACTCCATTCACCCGTTCACCGACCTCTGCTGCAGCAGGGAAGCCGACATTGTCGACGGGGGAAAGGATGCAGAATAGCGTAGAATTTGGAACCCGGGCTCTAGCGTTTGAGTGCACGAAGTACCGTACGAGGATGTTATTTCTTTGAGGGATTTTTTTGCAAATAAATAATCCTTAAAATAACAATTACAGATTTATTATTTCTGTACATATATTATTAAAAGGTTTTAACATTATACATAAAGCTCACAAAATGGTCTTTTTACATTATGTTATGTGTAAAAAGATCACTTAAAATGGTACAAAAAAGTTCGAAGAAGTGATCTTTATACAAATACAAATGCAAGAAAGATAAATATGTAATTTTTACTTTAACAATAATTTATATGTAGAAATCTCTATCTTTGAACCCTAATTATGAGAACACACTTTACTTAAAAAAGGTTTTCGTAGCCTCACACTTTCTTCCGTCCGTTTCAAAAAAACTCAATTTTTCTGAGAAAATAAATAAAGAAATAAGGAGGCATGTTTTTTTTCTCGAAAAATTCACTTTTTATAGGTGGGCATACAAGATTATTTAGGACAACTGTAAATCATAATTTGTAGCAAATTTGGCACTTTTTTATTTTTTTTGAACACTTTCTATATGGGATTGTTTGGAAGGGATGGGAGAAAAGGTCCCACGTGACCCATGTCTTGAGTCCTGGGTAAATTGGGCCACCCTTGGATCATTGGGCCGAGCAAAGCACAGTGTTCTCTCCTGGGTTTCTCGGCTCCTAAAATCGTGTTCTTCCCTGAGCTAGGACAGGTTATATGGTCCAATCTTCTACATTTGAACCATCTTTGGCTTTGGCCCTCGGGTCGGATGGCGTCAGATCCACGTCACCGGTGATGAGTAATCTCGTGCCCCATATCTCTCTTGTCTCCTTCACACTCTTAGAGCTCTTATCACTGTTGACTTAAGTATCGAAAGTTTTTTTTTCAAGATCTCGATCTCGGATCCCTTGATTATTTTCTTTATTTACAAGAATTCTTCTCCAAGTGATTATCTCTTGTGATCATCCCTGATCCGACGATTCATAACTTAACACGAGATCTCGTATCTTCGAGAGTATTTTTGTAAAAAAACCTAAAAAGTTTTATCGATTCTCTTTAGGCTTTAGTATACGTACTGTTACCATTTTATAACATGTCATCCTTGGTTGAACGTGCATAATGCCATGTGATAAGACTCTTATCACATCACTAGTTCCAACGCTCAAAATTATATTGGTTTCAATAAGTACGGTTGTCTTCTTTATATCATGTCATAATTTACTTAAACATATACATAATTGCACATGCCTTGTCACATAAACACATCGTGACGACACGATGTGCCTAGCTAGGAACCCACTTAACATCTAGTAATTAATAAGTAATCTAAGATGATAAACAAGGCATATCCGCTCGTGCTTTTTTTTTTCAGCTTACAAAAAGTCGCCCACGGGGATTTCCCGGAAAGAGCAGGGGGGGGGGCCTACTAATTAGTGCACCCCCTTCGTCATATCAATCATCGATTTGCGGAATTGTGGACCGCCCGGGGAGAGTACGTCTGATCTCCATGCAAGTCATCCATAATATATATTATGAGATAATTATATATACATACTCTCTTTACACATAAAATATTAAAATTATCAGGTTAATTAGTTGTTAAATTTCATACATACTATCATCGTAAATAATTTTTTTTACAAATATCATTAAACGATGAATTACCCACAGAGTTCCGTGCGGAGAGATTTAGAATTGGTATGAATGTCGGACATGTTTTTATCCTTTAATGACATTTTCAAAAATTTAGATTGATAATGATAATATATATGATACTTTTTTTAACCTGTAGATATGATACTCAATAATTAAAAATAATAATTTCAATATTATATATATAAAGAGGGTATATATATAATCTCCCCGGAAACACTCGTGCGTGGGAACCGGTAGCCTCTTTTTTTTTGTTTTTTTGGTCTTCTTCTTCTTTTGATCAAGGAACTGGTAACGTTGGGTTTGGCTGCTTCCTAATTCTCAAATAATCCATCAATTGCTTCACGTGTTTGCCCACGGCCGGCCCAACAAACGACAATCGGGAAACGGTGCAGAAACGGTTGAAATAACTTTCAGCTGGGTCGTTGAGACTTTCGATCCCGGTTCCTGTTCAAACTTCAAAGTGTTGAACTGGTCAACGACCGCCACGGTCGAAGCACAGGTGAAATCAACCATCCCATCTCACTCTGCACTATTTAAAAAAAACCCTCAAAACTCTTCTTTTCTTTTTTTTTGTGACAGTTACCCCCTCAATTCCCCTTTCATATTATAAAAAGGATACTAAGATCACGGAAGCCATGACATGCCCCTCACGTCCTTCCCTCCTTCTCTTATAAATAGATGCTAACGAGTCATGAACTCTCGGGTCTCGTTTGGTATTTGTAATTTTGTATCGGTTTTAATTTTTAATTTCAAAAGTTTCATCTCTTAAAAATTAAATCAAGTGCATGTAAATTACGTTATTTTTTTTAAAAAAAATAGAAAGATAAAAAAGCTCACTTTTAGTTTTTAAAAACTTAAAAAAAATCTCGTACTAATTTCTCTCTCTCTAATAATTTTTGTACAAAATTCAAAACTTATGTGAATTACCAAACGCGGTCTCAATCTAATCAATAAAATAAAAGTGTATGATATAACTGCACCTCATAAACGTACGCCATGCGTATTACCTTACTCTTCGTGAACACCGGAATTTCTTTTTTTTTTATTTTTTGTGGGATCCGATGACCGTCGAGCGTACATCTGTGTTCAACTGTTCATCGTGTCAAACAATCGCAACTGTGTCCGTGTACGAATTTGTGGTTGAATACTAGATGTGTCATAACAGGTCCAAAGACTCCAAACCTATAATAAAGAGATCCATTAAGACCCAATAAATGCAATTTTGGGTATTGCCCATTTATCAATTAACAGTCTCGTTGCCGTACACCGTACAAATTTGTGTAAATTTACGTCTCAAGTCAAATTCATTTGGCTTCTTCTATATTAGAGTTGTCAAGATAAATGAATTCTCTTTCAAACTCGCTAAACATTCAATGGCAAGTGAGTAAGGGCAGACCCAAATCCGACTCATTTAGCCACTAAATTTAAGAATTTTTGTAAATAAATTATTGTTATAGGTTACTTTGTAAACAAATCATTTCTGAAAATACAGTCAACATACATGTCACTATGTAAAAGTAAATAGTATATAAATATCATGTAAAATTATTTAAGCATGATTGTTTTGTAATTTTTTTTACAAAAAGCGATATGTATGCATGTAAAAATGACGTATTTGAACAATATAATTTTACGCAGTGATATGTTTGTCAATATATTTTTAAAAATATTTTTTATAAAGTTATGTTTAATAATAATTTATTTATAAAAGTCCCCTAAACTTACTGGCTGATACGAATATGAGTCTATACATTTCAGATCTGAGGTCTGCCCAGACCTACGACACAACTGACACCAACTAGTAAATATATACAAGGATAGGTCAGATTAATATAGATGCACATACCTTTGAGTCTGTCTATCAAATTCCCCTGCATTTCTCACAGCCCCCGGGTCAATGAAGGTGGTTCTATAGTTATATCGTAATAACTAAGAAGGCTTATGTAAATATACTGCAATATATATCTATATATAAACAAATTTCAAAAACTGTGTCGATGTGCCGGATCTGCTTGAAGGCCCAGTTGAACAGGCCCATTCCCAATTCATGACCAACTCTCAACTAATAGACTTCTTCCAGAGTCGATCTATCTGGGCTGGACCTACTGGTCTCAATGGTCCTTCGTTGACTGACAGGGCAACAACAATTGTACGTTCGACAGATTGGTATACGAATTGTGAGAAGTCGACCTCCACACTGTTGAAACACATGCCCGTGTTTTTTTTCCCCAACTTAAATTGGCGTTCGACAAATATTCAATCAGATGTCACAAAACTGCAACCAAGAGGGAATTATGAAATTCATGGTTTGTCTTATCGTATTGGCTCGATGTGATACGGCTGACTTGTTATAATGTTAGGAGAGTTTCAGTCAATCATATCACATTGAGTCATTATAAATTACTTGAATAATATTATAAGAATTAAAATTAATAATAATATATATTATAAATTATGAATAATTATTTAATTTTTTTCCTCCGATTCAATTAGAATTATCTAATTTTTTTCTCCGCTTCAATTATGTCTCTTTCGATTCAAATTTTAATGACTCCTATTTTTTTCTTTCCCTACAGAATTTATAATAATACAACAAGGAATTTGACACTTTACGCTTAGGACTCTCAAAGGTGGAATCACACTTCAAGAGTCATGTATCTATCTAAGAGTTTAACCCATATCTCACCAGGAGGTTATAACAATAGATAAATATTTGGAATAGAAAATACGAACTCATAAATATCTCCTAGTCTTTATCTCCAGTCGTTTCATCACCTTCGTGAGATATAGAGTCCGACTTATAAAGGGAAACTGTACGTCGATCATCAGAACTGCTAACAGTTTAATACTCTGTTATATAATTTTTCAAGTCATTTTTTTCTTTCAGATTGTTGAGTCACTTACATCTCATTATGTATTCGCATCGGAGATAGTCATATTTCTTAGCTGTGTACATTACCTTCTATAAGTTTGATCCATAGAATTTTAGCCGAATGATTATTAATTTATTTTATCTTACTGCATGTCGTTGACCTTAAATATTAATCAGAATACGGCCTGCTTTCAATGCCGGTTAGAACTGTGGGACGAACGAACGCACGCACGCATGCATGCATGTTGGATCACAGTCAAGAGATAAGAATCTTTCACACAAACAGTACGGAAAACCAGTCGTGCCTACGAGGCCGAGTCGACTTACTCTTTACCACCATCAAAGGTGGCAATGGGTTGGATAATTTAAGTGGGAGTCAGGTGAGACCATGCATCATGACTGGATCCAGGAGCACTAGAGGTCAGAGTGTACCGAGGCGGATTTGGATCGGGTCCATATCTATGACCGGATCCAAACTTGATCCGTTCTTTGACAAAGCATATCTGACTCAAACTTCTCCTCCTGTGGGTCAAGTCAGACTTGCATGCGTTGCGTGAGGTTTGACCAGGTTTGCTTGCCATTCAGTTGGTTGTTGACGTTCTGTTATCACTCCTAACTAAGTCAAGCGATCAATAAAAGCTAGGTTCAAACAACGTTAATTAACTGGGAAGTGGAAACTGAGTACTGCCTGAACTGGTCTTGGTGACCCTTCAACACACACACACACACACACACACACACACACACACACACCTCCTCCCCCAACCCAACCCGTAAGCAGTATATATATCTATTGACTATACATGAAGTGTTAAGCAAACAAATTGTATTGTTACTAAGGTTTGACGCTTGTACGCTTGAAAGTTGGAGAAGAAATACACAGCCATGTGTTTCTACAGGGTGGAGGTTGACTCCTCCCAATTCCTATATCTGTCAAGGAAATTCCCGTTTCCCAGTCCAGCTCAGACAGATCAAGTCTGGAAGAAGATTGGCGGATTTGATTATAGATTAGCGATTATGAATTATTTCCATAATGCAGTATATATAGAGATAAAAATATTACGCAAATATGGGAAGCATATATAGTTTCCGACAAATATTACGCAATTTTTATAAGTTGAGACTTGGGAGTCAGCTTGAAATGGGCTTGTTCAACTGGGCCTCCAAGCAGATCCAGCACAGGGACACATTTTTTAAAATCTGTTTATACATCAAGATTTGCAGGATCGATCCGGCACGGGACGTATACCACACGTGTTTGATCGTGCCAGGGCAAAATCGTCATGCCGACATGGCGGTACGCATGCAGTCCGACAAACCCCCCAGCCCGACGGTCGATGACGGCAGTGGCGGCGGCATAGGGTTCGTCGATGATGGCCAGTGCTATCGCGGGGCGGGGTGATTGGCCGAGCTAGGACTGACTGGGGGAAGGTGGGGAGACCATGTGTTAGACCTCTTGCACGCATGAAAGTTGGGGGGGAAAAAACACAGACATGTGTTTCTACAGTGTGGAGGTTGACTTCTCACAATTCGTATACAAATCTGTCGAACGTAATTGTTGTTGCCCCGTCAGTCAACGACGGACCATTGAGACCAGTAGGTCCAGCCCAGATAGATCGACTCTGGAAGAAGGCTAATCCTGGAAGAAGATTAATTTCTATTAGTTGAGACTTGGTCATGAGTTGGGAATGGGCCTGTTCAACTGGGCCTTCAAGCAGATCCGGCACATCGACACAGTTTTTGCAATTTGTTTATATATAGATATATATTGCAGTTGCAGAATCCTTCTTAATTGTTACGATATAACCATAGAACCACCTTCATTGACTTGAGGGCTGTGAGTAATGCAGGAGATTTTGATAGACAGACTCAAGGTATGTGCATCTATATTAATCTGACCTATCCTAGTATATATTTACCAGTAGGTGTCAGTTGTGTCGTAGGTCTGGGCAGACCTCAGATCTGAAATGTATAGACTCATATTCGTATCAGCTTGTAAGTTTAGGGGATTTTTATAAATAAATTATTATTAAACATAACTTTATAAAAAATATTTTTAAAAACGTATCGACAAACATATCACTGCGTAAAATTATATTGTGTAAATATGTCATTTTTATTTACGTACGTATCACTTTTTTGTAAAAAAATTACAAAAAAAACATGCTTAAATAGCATTACATGATATTTATATACTATTTACTTTTACATAGTGATACTTACGTTAACTGTATTTTCATAAATAATTTGTTTACAAAGCAATAACCTATAGCAACAATTTATTTACAAAAATTCTTAAATTTAGTGGCTAAATGAGCCGGATTCGGGTCTGCCCTTACTCACTTGCCATTAAATGTTTAGCGAGTTTGAAAATGAATTCATTCATCTTGACAACTCTAATATAGAAGAAGCCAAATGAATTTGACTTGAGACGTAAATTTACACAAATCAGTACAGTATATGGTAACGAGGCTGTTAATTGATAAACGGGTAATACCCAAAATTGTAATTATTGGGTCTTAATCGCTTTATATGTTAGGACCCGTAGAGGCAGAAAAATAGTCTCTAATCTTCGTATCACACCTCTCTATTTATTTGTTGGGAGAGACCGTATGATACTCGTGGAAGCCTACAATCACCATAGAAAAAGGCGTCACACGGAGCCCTAGATATTATCTCAAGGGACAAACTTCCGATGCTTAAGTCATCAAATATTCAAGTAGAGGACAGAGAAGAGTAGGAGAGAGAGAGGAGAATGAAAGTCGTAGTAGGAGATATGAGAGAAGTGTAGGTCTTCCGGACGAGTACTCGCCGATCCCGATGGTCATCCGGATAGTACTCATTGAGCGGTAAGATCGTACGGGAGAGATCCTCTCTCAAGAACTGAACAGTCGTGACCTCTTTAACATCTGGATGGGTAGTTCTCTGATTTATTCCTCTGTAATCCTTTCTTGATAGAATTCATCGTGTCTTAGATGAATTATCCTTCCTCTTTTTAAAAAATAATACGATTTGCATATATTTGATTAGATTTTTAAAAGGCGAAACTTTTGAAATTAAAAGTTAAAACTCGATACAAATGTCAAACGCGGCCCGACGGTTCGCGACTCGATAGCACCTATTTATGAGAGGAGGGAAAGACGTGAGGCCCATGTCATGGCTTCCGTGACCTTGGTATCTTTTTTATAATATGAAAAGGGGAATCGAGGGGTAACAGTCACACAAAAAAAAGGGGGTAACTGTCACACATAAAAAAAACGAGTTTTGAGGGTTTTTTTTTAAGAGTGCGGACTGAGATGGGATGGTTGATTTCACCTGTGCGTTGACGGTAGCGGCCGTTGACCGGCTCAACACTTTGAACAGGAACCGGGTTCGAAAGTCTCAACGACCCACATGAAAGTTATCTCAACTGTTTCTGCACCCTTTCCCGATTGTCGTTTGTTGGGCCGGCCGTGGGCAAACACGTGAAGTAATAGATGATGGATTAGGATTATAAAATGAAAACTCTCGTGAGAATTAGGAAGCAGCCAAACCCAACGTTACCAGTTCCTTGATCAGAAGACGAAGAAGAAGACAAAAGTCTACCGGTTCCCACGCATGAGTGTTTCCGGAGAGATCAGACGTACTCTCCCGGGCGATGACGAAGGGGGTGCACTGATTAGTGGGCCCCCCTGCTCTTTCCAGGAAATCTCCACGGGCGACTTTTTTTGTAAGCTCTGAAAAAAAAAAGCACGAGCGGCTGTGCCTCGTTTCTTTTTTAAGGACTTTTCAGGGCCGACGCCGAGGCCCACCCCAAGTTACTTCCAACGTCTGGGTGCGGTGGCTTCCAACTGGTAATCTGCTCTATTTTTTTGCATTTTTAAATCTACCCTTCGCTTCTTCGAGACGAGTATAGGAATGAATTTTTTTAAAAAAACAAAAAAAAACTTCTCTTTTTCAATATTTGAGAATTCTGAATCCGGTGGCCACGGTCTCCTCTCCATATGATATGCATGCCACTCGTTTACGAAAGCAGTGCAGACCCAATTAGGACGACGCAGCGTAACTACTACTCAAAACAATAGATCGTTTACGAGATCTCGCAGGTAACTGTCAGCCCTTACTTTGACAATCACCTTACTACCTCAGTGGAAGAGTCGATTTTGAGCCGAGTTTAGTCGAATAAGGTGGAATGTGAATTCGAGCGAGAGAACTCGAGTATGTTACCTCCGCTCGAGTGGGGTAGGACTCTTGTTCATATCGATTGTCAAAGCGACCTTAAGGCCTCTTTGATAACAAGTTAAGATAAGTTATATGAGATGGGTCAGGGTGAGTTATTCCTTGAATTTCTCCTTTTTTAATTTGATAATTTATTTTTATCATGAGAATAACTCATTCCATGTGAAATGATAGAATGAGTTACTCTTAGAATAATGACCGTATTCTTAATCGACCCAGATAACTTAACCATGCTGTCAAATTAGGTTAAGAGTGAGTAGGCGAAATAACTCATCGTATTCTCCCTTATATTGTTATCAAAGTGACTCTAAATAAATGGATATTAATCAAATGAGCACGATGGAAACAAGCTTTTGTAGCCATTCCCACTTACTAAACGGATCGATATTGAACAGTTATCACTTCTAGTAGTTAATGCCAAGAAGTGTATGGTATCTTGAACTCCGTTTAGGCCGTCTTTAACAATCTAGTAGGACTTCTAGTAGTTAATGGAAGAAGTGTATGGTGTCTTGAACTCCGTTTAGACCGTCTTTAACAATCTAGTAGGATAAAGTTGTTGGTTGCCCTATTCGTCTGGTATAATTTGTTGGTGTCGTCTTTAACAATCGAGTAGTTAATGCAAGAAGTGTATACTTGGCGTATTCGCTGGTGTCATCTTTAATCGACTTTGACAACACACATCTTAACCGGGGTCGTACAATAGTTTTAGTCACATCTTAGTCATATAATTTGTTCAAAGAGAAGGGATCGGACTTCTTATTTGAGTGGAGAGAGAATGATTTGTTCGATGTTAACCCACTCGATTAATTACGAAATGCGAACTTACATTTCAAACAACTCTCGTATTATCCAAACACTACCTCTACTGAGTGGGGGTGGGTTCAACCCTTCATCTCTCTCTCTCTCTCTCTTCCTAAGAACGTCATGGCCATGTTGATGATAGCGGATAATTAACTTGTTCACCTAACTTCATATTTTCAACCCCCTTCCAAATTTATTATTGATTGGATGCAAAGGGAGGACACGAGAGACAACACGTTTATCCTCTTAATTATCTGGCAATATTGTTGGATCTTAATTTATCAAAGTCTACCGGTTTCAGAGCCCAAGCTTATGTTAACCCATCCCACTTAATTACAGCCCTGGGTCCAACGCCTCGTTGCCTTATCATCTTAGATTACTTATTAATTACTAGATGTTAAGTGGGTTCCTAGCTAGGCACATCGTGTTGTCACGATGTGTTTATGTGTCAAGGCATGTGCAATTATGTGTATGTTTAAGTAAAGATGACATGATATAAAGAAGACAACCGTACTTAACTTCTTTAGGCCTAAGAAACCAATATAATTTGTGAGTGTTGGAACCAGCCTTATCACATGGCATTATACACGTTCAAACAAGGACGACATTTTATAAAATGATAACCGTACGTATACCAAAGCCTAATTAAGAGAAGCACGAGTGCATGATAACTTTGTAAGTTTTTTTTACAAAAATACTCTCTTTAAAAATGTATCCGTAACATTACTCTCCTATTTTCACATTCTTTTCAGCAATCTTCTTTTATGAATCTAATACCTAAAATATCCCTGTAGTTAATCTTCAATAAAGATCGAAAGGACATTTCATTTCCATCAACATAATTAGATTTTTAAATAAAAATATCTTTATAAAAAGGATTATTTTAACCGCTATATTGTGCCAGAGATCATCATATTAGGAGTATTCTTGATCATTTTTAAATTCGATTAAAAGTTAACTAGAGTTAGACACGTGATTTCGAGGAAATGCTGACAGTTGGGCAACGATAAGTGTACTTTTATAAATATCATGATATACCTAGATGATTAAAAATAATATCGAGATAAGAGGGGTAACCTTCACAAATAAACTTGTAGAACATGTATATTTGAAAAGATCCCAGCTTTTAATCCTGGTGTCATAGTTTACTCTCGTTGCCGATTTCCTGGAACTAATCTGAATTCGGGCTGCCTGGTCTCTGTGGCTGGCGTGGGCCGGTCCAAAAGATCTACGTCTCTTTAATTTAATTTAATGTACAGCTGACATCTATGTCAGATGATCTAAAAAAACTCTTTAAAAAGATCAGATCAAATAAATAATGTTAGATCTATTTTTTCTAATTTTTTAATTTTAAGTCGTTTTGATAAAAATATGACTTGTACGGTAAATGAACGAGAAGTGATTTTCACATAAAAAACTAAAAAATAAGAATAAAAATACATTACTTGATACAGACACTAGAGTGTTGTCATAATCCACCAAGGGCGTACAATAAGCCCGTCTCTTTAAAATCCATCGGGTGGAAGGCCGACGTCATGTAAGATTCGAGGGTCCCCATTTCTCTAATCTGCCAAAAGCGGCGGGTTACACATCATATGGCGGATGCGAGCGAGCAAACGAACAAGGAAATGGCGTGGAAGGCTCCCCCCGGCCCGGCCCCATCAATACAAAATTCCTCTGATGGGGACACGGAAGAACGAACATTTGAGAACATTTGAGAGGACGCGAGGCTGTGCAGCTCCGTTCAGCGACCGGCACGTCTACCGGCCGGTGAACGAAGAAGAAGTCAGCCGCTCGCTCGTCCGGTGGTGATGACGATGAACCGGGTAGAAGACCAACTACGTACAAAGGGGTCCGTTTGCAAGCACCCGTGGAAGGAAGACTGAGATTCTACCCGTGCTTGCTTGCTTCTTTTCCACTTGTTCCTGTATTCCGTACGTTCACATTATTGAGATTAAAAAAGTCTTATGTGATGTTTGGTTGCGTTTTTTATTATCTATTTCTCTCTTAAATTTAAAAAAGAGAGATAGAACTCAATTATGAGGTGTTTGTATGACTCTCCTAAATTTTAGGGAGAGAACTACTCCTATACAAATCTTCCTCAGAAAAAAATTAACTCCCAACCAATTTTTTTTTTGAAACTGCAGTCTCTCATTCTCCCCCGTGCGTCCCCTCCCCAGACCGTTCCCCCCCTCCCCGGCGGATCCCGCGCAGCCCCTCCCCGGCGGATCCCCCCTTCCCTCCCCGACCGGCTCCGACGGCCCCCCCATGCGCACAGGCCCCACACGCAGCCCCTCCCCCTCCCCCCCCCCCCGCGCGCAGTCCCTCCCCCGCGGCCGGCATCCCCTCCCCCTCCCCTCCCCTCCCCTGCGGCCCCCCTCCCCCGCGGCCGGCATCCCCTCCCCCGTGGCCGGCGCCCTGCACAGCCCCCCGCCCCCGCGGCCGGCATTCCCTCCCCCGTGGCCGGCGCCCTGCACAGCCCCCCTCCCCCGCGGCAGGCGTCCCCTCCCCGACCGGCTCCGACGGCCCCCCATGCGCGCAGGCCCCGCACGCAGCCCCTCCCCCCCTCCGACTCCGGCAGCGCCCCCCCCCCCCCCCCCCGCACGCAGTCCCTCCCCCTGCCCTCCCCTGCGGCCCCCCTCCCCCGCGGCCGGCATCCCCTCCCCCGTGGCCGGCGCCCTGCACAGCCCCCCTCCCCCGCGGCCGGCATTCCCTCCCCCGTGGCCGGCGCCCTGCACAGCCCCCCTCCCCCACGGCTCCCCCTCCTCCTCCTCCTCGACCGGACTGCGCACCCACCACGGGCACCACGGAGGCCCGCCTGCCGCAGCCCGTCGGTGACGCTGTTGTCGCCGTCTGCGGACGGCCTCTCTGCCGGCCGCCACCGCGAAGGAAGAACTCCCGTCAAGCACAAGCACAGACGGAAGAACTCCCGTGGGTCCGGCAATTTGTTCAGAACTCTCAATAATTAAAATTTTAAATTTGGGCTACCAAACGGGTATGAACAAAATTTAAAAAATACAATAATTTTACCAAACACATAGTTATCGGTTTCTATCAATTTTAAAAAAGAAGTTAAAAAGTGACATAGTATTTTTTTTTTGATAGAAAGAGTTTTTATTTAAAAAGTGCTCCCAAACACTCTATTAACGTTGAGAAGCGTTACATGCCACGATTTTTTTATTTTTTATGTTTTATTTTTTATGATAATGCTTGAGGTGCTGATTTTATTAAAAATTGAAGAAGAATCGTGAGACGTTAGCCACGATTTGAATGGGAGGGAAGGACTCTTCTTACGATGAACAGGTCAGCCCGAGAAAATTGAAAAGAATCTAACCTACAATCCTATGCGGCCAAAAAATAAAAAAGATGACGTGTCCTAATCCGGGGGATTGAACATTACACTTCATTCGTCACTTATCTTGTTTTTGCTTGATTTAAAAATTAGATATTATAAAAAAATAGATTTAAGTTCGATATTTTTCAACTCTAGAGTACTAAATTTAAGTTTCAAACCTGTCTAATTGGGATGATAGAGATGAGAGTGAAACTTTGATTTATAGCAAATGTAAAAACGATGAAGTGTTGTTTCGTTGTAAGACGATGTAATTCTGGTAATTAAGTAATTGTTGAAACAAGAGAGTTATTTTTATTTATTTACACTATTTTATAGTTTAACAAATAGTTGAAAGATATTATAAAATAAAATAAAATAGTTATTCGATTTTGTAGTGTCTCGTAACTAGTCAAAAGTATCACTATTACGAGAGACACCGATAGTGTATTTTACATTTTTAAGTAGGCTCAACAAAGATTCGATGACTCGTATCGGATCGGTGTAAGTTGGGTGACTCGTGTCGTCCAGGATGGATCTGATTCGCGATATAATGTCGAGTTAGTCTGAGTCACTTCAATTTTTTGACATAACAAAAGTATTAATTAGGAGTCTCAATTCTAGTCAATGTGAATTGGCCTAAGTTAGATTCGCCTATATCACGTCAGGACAAATCAAGATCGATCTGTTATCTCTTCACTATAGTAAAATGAACTATTAGCGACGGATATTTTGTGAGGGACTCTTCCGTCGCAAAATAGTGATAGATTAGTGGCCGAACATCTATCCGTTGCAATGTTTAAAATTGCACGTGATTTGAGATGCATTAATACCGACATAAAATCAACGTCGCTAAGTATGACGAATATTGCGACGGATATGCGACGTAAAATATGTGTTGCAAATTCAGCGAAGAAAAAATATTCGAAAATTAGCGGCCGATTTAAGAAGAAGAAATATACGTCGAGCTTGCAACGGATTTGCAATGACTATGTTCAGTCGTAGTTATGATGGAATACCGATCGAAATGAACTCATCCGTAAAATAGTTGAGATGAAATTAAGATCCAAAAGTATCCATCGCTAAATTTTTTGCCACCGATCTTGTGACGAAATATTATTCGGTCGCAAATATTTTAGCGATGTCTTTACGATCAATTTTTGACAAGCATGTAATCCGCTGAAGAACAATGCTAAACATGTAAAGACGGATTTGAGACGGAATGATTTATGTCGTTAATTTACGACGGATTTGTGATGGATAATTTTTAGTCACTAATTTACGACTAAACAATACGACATGCGTCTTTCGTCGCTAGTCGATCGTAAATCCGTCACTGAGAACTCTTGATCGAGACAGATTAGCGACGGGATTTTAGATAGATTATTTCGGTCTCTAATACTCTTTTTTCTTGTAGTGTTATATTAACGGTACTAGAAATCTTGGTTCCATAATTTGTAGACTCAGTGTAACTGCTGTTAACTCGGGCATATTGTATCGTATCTAGATTAAAAATCTCTTTTTAATTAGATGGTATCATATTGTATTTCTGTATTGAATTGGGTCAAGATGTGTGAGACAATCATCGAACTCTGATGTCAACGTGACTCATTCATGAGTAGGGTTGTCAATGGGTCGGGCCAGGCTAACATGCCCGCGTGCCTGACCCGATTTCGGGTCGGGTCGCAAGGCTTTTTCCGGCCTATAGACTCTTAGTCGGGCCTAAACGCCCGGCCGGACTAGGCCCCCAGACCGGGCTCGAGCTTTAAGTTCGGCCTACGGGCCGGCCCAGCCCCCGTTCTTCTTTTTTTTCTTTCCTTCAAAATTTAAAAACTACTTAGTTAAAATTATATTATTTTACTTAATTAAAAAATTTAAAACTCTATTTTCATACAAATTATGTTATTAATATCATATTTTTATTTAATTTAGTGAGATTCTAAATTTTATATTATTACATGTATTAGTTTTCTTTCATTTTTATTTTTTATTTAAGTTGTCGGGCCGGGCCGAGTCTTAGTCAGGCTTTACAATATTTTAATAGTATCGGGTCCGACCTGGCCCGGCCCGACATAACTCGGGCCCGGGCTGGACTCGTATTTTAATATTGATAAGTCGGGCCTTAGCCGGGCTGACCTAAGTCTTGCTCGAGTCTGACCCATTAATAGCCCTAATTAAAATGATCTCGTATTTAAAATAAACTAAAATAAGATATATTTATAATAATGAAATTCTCTTCGCTCAACAGCTTAATATCTTGACTTGGATGGGTAAAGTCAATAAACTGTAATATACTATATAATTGCACAATTGTTGTCACGAGAGAATTAGCGGGAAAGACGGCGTGATTTGTGAAACACACGCCATCTGGTTAGGACGTCGTTATCATCAGGGGGCGGTAATCGGACTCTGGCCGACGCCAACTTTGATTAATAGATTAATCAATGCTGTCCACTGCCAGGTTATGAGAGAGGTCTAAATATTAATGAATATTAATGCCTGGCAGTCAAAAAATACAAAGGCATCTGCGTGCCTAGCTTGAACACCAATATTGTGAAGAACAAGCCATGCTGGTGGGTGTACGTGTTCATACTCCTACCCAAATCCCCAAGAACGCTGAGGAAACCTCAAAGTCAAAAATTTTAAACACAATCACGAAGGTTGCACGTTATTCTATTAGGTGATGTTTGATATCGAGATAAATTTTGAAGGGAATAGGTGTAAGTCATTTTAGGATATATTATGTATAGTCTTATTCTCACGTACGTTTGATACACAAGGGGTAAAATGGAGTTAGAAAAATGAGGATAATTCATTCCAACGTTTCTAACCTCAAAATCAGGGTTAACCTTATTTCCCTTAACCCGACTTATCCCCGCCCGTTTTAACTATACCAAACATAGAACGGGGTTAGAGCGAGGATATCCCCTCTCTAATCCCATACCAAACGGGCCCTTAGAGTCAGTTTGTTTCTAGATTAAGATAGGAATACACTACATGATGAGAGAGAAAAGTGATTGGGGCCCACACCCCTCTCACACTCATCCACCTTGCTCGACCCCGTGCATCGTGTTCGACCTTTTAAGGTCGAACACGACACTCACGTTCGAATAACAAAGAAGTCTTTATGCCCTATTTGATGTTCGAATTATTTGGGTCGAACACGGTATCCGACCCCGGGCAACTGTTTTTATGTGAGGGGAGTTGGTGGGCCCCGCTAAATCTTCTCTCTCCTCAGTTTGTAATTCGCCCGATAATTCTAATAACAAATAGGGCCTTAGTGTCGCTTTGATATTAGAACAAGGTCGGTTAGGATTTCTTAACCCATGAAAGGGAAATGACGGATCTCACTCTCACATCTCACACACAACCGCCTTACTCGACCCCAAGTAAAATATTCGAGTCCTTGAATTAAAATATCTTATCCTCACCCGAAAAACAAAGAGGGCTCATGATCCCCACGATCTGCATTCGTTAAGCTCAAGCATAGACTGCAAAGTGCCTTGGATCATGGGCTCAAAGTGAACTTTGTCAAACATTGTTTCTCAAGCATGTGGAATCATGGACTTCAGGTGCATGCATATATTAACGGTATTAGAAATCTTGGTTTCAACTATGGTTTGTAGACTCAGTGTAATTTATATCGACTCGGACATATTATATCGTATCTGGATTAAATTGAGATGACTGAATCGGTGTGAGTGGCACCTAAGTCGATCGGTGCGGGTCAGATTAAAACCTCTTTTTAGTTAGATGGTATCATATTGTATATCTGTACTGAATTGGGTCAAGATATGTGGGAGAGTCATCGAACTCTGATGTCAACACGACTCATTCATGAGTAGGATTGTCAATGGGCCGGGTCGGGCCGACAGGCCCGCGTGCCTGACCCGATTTCGGGACGGGCCGTAAGACCTTTTCCGACTCGTGGACTCTTAGTCAGGCCTAAAAACCCGACCCGACTAGGCCCACGGGCCGGATTCGAGCTTTAAGTTCGGCCCGCAGGCTTACCCAGCCCGATCTCTTTTTTTTCCTTCCTTTAAATTTTAAACATTACTTAGTTAAAATTATATTATTTTACTTAATAAAAAAATTAAAACGTTATTTTCATATAAATTATATAATTAATATCAAAATTTTACCTAATTTAATGAGATTATAAGTTTTATATTATTAAATAAATTAGTTTTCATTCATTTTTATTTTTTATTTAAGTTGTCGGGCCGGGCCCGGCTTTAACCGGACTTTATAATATTTTAATAATATCGGGCTCGACTCAACCCGACCCGACATAACTCGAGCCCGGCCCGTGCTCGGATTTTAATATTGATAACTCGGGCCCGGGCCGGGCAGACCTAAGTCCGGCCCGAGCCCGAACTATTGAAAGCCATAGTTAAACTGATCTCGAATTTAAAATAAACTAAAATAAGACATGTTTATAATAATGAAATTCTCTTTGCTCAACAGCTTAATATCTTGACTTGGATAGGTAAACTCAATAAACTGTAATATACTTTATAATTGCACAATTGTTGTCACAAGAGAATTAGCGGGGAAGACGGTGTGATTCAAGCCGAGAGTGTGAAACACACGCCCTCTGGTTAGGACGTCGTTATCATCGGGGGGGCGGTAATCGGACTCTGGCCGACGACAACTTTGATTAATAGATTAATCAATGCTGTCCACTGTCAGGTTATATGAGAGGTCTAATTACTAATGAATATTAATGCCTTGCAGTCAAAAAATACAAAGGCATCTGCGTGCCTTGAACACCGATATTGTGAAGAACAAGTCATGCTGGTGGGTGTACGTACGTGTTCATACTCCAACCCAAATCCCCACGAACGCTGAGGAAACCTCAAAGCCAACGAATTAAAACACATCCACGAAGGTTGCACGTTATTCTATTTTGATAATAGAAATAAGGGGCGCGAGTAGAGTGAATTATTCCGTTTACTCATTTTTAATCTAGTTTGATAATAAGATTAAGTTATCCGGAATCGATTAAGGTTAAGGTCCTTATTCTAATAATAACTTATTCTACTATTTCACATGGAATGAGTTATTTCTACGGGAAAAATATATTATCAAATTGAAAAAGAGAAAATCTAAGAAATAACTCATCCTGATTCATCTCATATGAGTTATCCTAACTTATTATCAAAGTGACCTCTTTGATTTAAGAATAATATAGAGTATGATAGTCAATATAAAAGAGAGAAATATGAGTTTCACTCACACACATAAATGATTAACTAGAGTGCATGGGATGACTTATTCGTTCGAGAGAGTAAATATCTCTCTCGAACGAATAAGTCATCCCGCCCTGTTATCAAAAGAGGCCTTAAAGTAGGGTGTGAATAAGTCACCCCATCTGTTGTCAAAGGGGCCCTAAAGCAAGATTTTGCATCATGATCCCCATGATCTGCATACGTTAAGCTCAAGCATAGCATACAAAGTACCCAGGATCATGGGATCAAAGTCAACTTTGTCAAACATTTTTTCTCAAGCATGTGGAATCATGGACGAGCAACCTGATAGCATTCATAAAGTACTTCAGGTGCATGCATGCCCTACCAATTGCACGTGGTGTTTCTTGCAAGGTGCCCTGCCAAGTGCATATGGTCACAAGATGGATTTCAAATGTTTTTTTCTTGGCCCTTATATATATATATGATCTATACGTGAAGATGACTTGATACGAGAGTTTATTATTTTTTTAAAAAAATATAAAATATAAAATATCATTTGCCACGAGTGACATTTAAAAAAAATAAAAAAAATTCAAATTATGAAACCCCTCTGCATATATGATTCAGTTACACAAAGCAGCACTCCATTGAGAGTCCTATCACGTTGCCGTACCCCACCGGGCAGCCTGACGCCTGTTTGCATCGTGGGGATAAAGAAGGGGAGGGCATGTGGGTAGTAGGTGAAGTCGATCGCCTCAGGACGGCAGCTCACGGCACCTGAGGACGGCCGTCTGAAATACTCATCATATTAGACTGTGAATTAAATAGAATAATTCTAAGCAGGTTTCTAGAACAACACGTCGCGTCATGGCGTGCCTTGCGAGGGCACCGGGGATTCCCGTCTCTGTTTTATAATGGTGGGATGAGTCCATGCTTATAACGATAACCTGTTAATTAATGAAGGGTTCATATATATTAACATTATCCGGCACCCACCTTCTGATTCTTCCGGGGGGGACTCTCTGAACGTTGGAAGAGCCGGTCCGGCATATGAGAGTTTATAAACTAAAAGGGAGGCAACAGACATAAACAATTTGATATGTAAGCGTTGCACCCATTTGCTTGTACTCTAAACTTTTCTTTTTCATTCGTTCAACTGAGCTGATTTCATCTCATTGATTTAGTTGTACCGCGAGTTTGTTAACTTGTTGGGATAGACCGACTTCATAGATGGGTCGATCCGGCTCAAATTGACTTGAGCCGGATCATCTAATTGAGTCAAATTAAGCCTTTTAAATGACTGATGTTATCGATGAGTTAGTCATGATAGGTACAAGTCATCTAACTTACACCCATCCAATACGGTAAGACTAACCACAGTAATAAATTAAGGCCCAATTTAAAATTCGAGCGGAGTTACCGTGTTCGACTCTTCGACCCCGAATTAACCTTTTATGTTCTAGGTCGAACACGGTGCCCGACCACGAATTAACCTCTTGTGTGTGAGACATCGTGTGAGCCCCGTTATTTTCTCTCTCATCGAATGCTACGTCCAACTGATAGTTTGATTAACAAACCTAGCCTAACAGAAGAGTGGAGATACAAACGTAAACGAAGGAACTAACCTTAGTTACATGTGCATCCACGTGTGTGCATGGAACCCAACTCCCTTGACAGCGAGGGAGCTTAGCTTAACCAGTTCTATTTTGTAGATGTACCGTGTGTTTTACATTTCTGTTTGTACTTGACTTCTTTGTTCTATCTGGGGGAGATTGTTGTCCTCCATTACTTATAGAGCCATCACATGAACATATATAAATGAGTAATTAACGTGTCGAGTTCTCATCTCAAGAAACTCACCAGGTGGAATCCAGGGCGACGTCATCTAGGTCGATCTGATTGGATCATGTCCGCCGCCCCCCCCCCCGTCCTCCCCATGCTCTGATCTGTTCAAAAGGAGCGGCGGAGAGCGTGCAAGCAAAAAAAACGTTTCAACCAAAACGCCGGCGAAGTCCGCGCAAAGGAGGGTAATCGCGGCGGCCGCATCACATTACGTTCTTACTTGAGGAAGGAGGAAAAGAGTCAGATCACGCAAGGGCAGGCAACTCCCGTCGTCGGACGGGGGGCCCGAACGGAGTCCACAGTCCTTCTTCCTAGCCATGCAGTGGGAAACCCGGTACGGTAGTCCGGCCGCGAAGCTTCCCCTTCGTACACACTAATGGCAGGTCGTACGGTTCCTTCACAGTTTGTTGATAGCGAAGAACTTGTTATGTCGAGACGAATGGAGAACGCTCACGCTTACGTCTGTCGTTTGAGTTGAAAATAGAGCCGTACAGACGGTTTAGCCTATCGTTTGAGTCTATCATTTTACGTGGAACGAGTTATTCTCGTGATAAAAATAAATTATCAAAATTAAAAAGAAAAAATTTAAAGAATAATTCACTCGATCTACTTTAAATAATTTATCTTAACATATTATCAAATTGACCCTAAAAAAAGATGATCATACGCACTTACACACACGGAGTGTATATATTCATATTAAGACATATGTTTCCTTTTTTTATCAATATGTAGATATGTATTCTTAATTTTGATCAGAACAAGTCACACCCACAATATATATGACATGAAATTAGTGGGGAAAAATATTGGAGCAATATGTACAATATGTCATGGTGTGTGAGTAAAACGTACGGGTGCTCTCGAAATCGGAACAGGGTAAATAAATTAGGGAGAGAGAAATATGGGTTCCACCCACTTCTCTCACATTCAACGACGTTTACTTGGGGTCGGATGACGTATTCTCATCCAATGGTTCGAATATGTCACCCTATCCCGATTTCAAAGGTGCTCTAAGGGAGGGGAGGAAAGACGAAATAATACTTTAAAATATAACAACGTTGCTTCATGCTCACATTGGAACCATCTTCGCCGTGTCTCTGTCAGCTTCGTCGACAAATCCAATGGCGATAAATTTAGACTATATTATCATTTTAAAGAGAAACAAAAATTAACAACCGTGACGTGTGTTAAAGGAGCTAGCTGAAAGGGTGCTTCTTTGGGAGTTGAATGCTGAGGGAAGCATGGTGGCCATTTGTTTAGGGTTTAGGGTTTAGGGGGAGGGGGAGGGGGGGTCGGAGGGGGCGAAGGGGGAGGGGCGGCAACAGGGGGAGAATCAGTTGAAGTCGCTCCGTGTGAGAGTGACTTCATCGGAAGGGGAGGGGGGAAGGACGACAACAGGTGGAGATTCAGCTGAAGTCGCTCTGTGCGGGAGTCGCTCCGTGTGGGAGTGACTTCAACTTATGAAGTCGCTCTCACACGGAGCGACTTTCACCCCCCCACTATCTCTCCCTCTCTCTGTCATCGTCTCTCTCTCTCTCCACCGTCTCTCCCTCCCGCTCCCACTCCCTGTCAATGTCTCTCTCTCTCCCCCTCCCTCTACCTCTCTCTCCTTCTCTCCACCCTCTCTCTCCCTCCCTATCCCTCTCTCTATCACCGATTCAAGGGCGATGCCTCCATGCACTCTCCCTCCCCCTCCCCCTCCCTCTCTCTGTCACCGTCTCTCTCTCCCACCCTCCTGCTCCCTCTCTCTCTCCACTGTCTCTCTCCCTCCCCCTCCCTCTCCCTCTCTGTCATCGTCAGAGGGGGCACCCCCTCCCTGTAAACTCTCTCTCACCCCATCCCCTCCCTCTCTCTCTCCCTCCCCTCCCTCTCTTGGTCACCGCTTCTCTCTCTCCATCTTTCTGTCTACCATCCCCTCTCTCTCTCTTCCTCTCCCTCCCCCTTCCTCCGTCCGTCACCGTCGGAGGGGGAGACGTCTCTTGCGTCCCCCTTCCTCTGCTATCCCTTTCTCTCTCACCCCGTCCCCTCTCTCTCTCTCCCTCTGTAATATCTCAGACCCTTCGGATCCCTTTTCTTGGGTCTCAGATTTATTTTTCTTGGAGAATATACTGTTGTTATGCTCGGAATTATCTTTCGGACATTTTTCGGGTTCAGATCCGTACGTTTCGGATCAGTTTCGGAGGTCCCGGAACGTTTTCCGCGATTTTCGCGTGTTTTTCTCCGGCAAACATACGGAACCCTGTAGCGGGCGAACCGAGTCGTTCACCTACTCCGGAACTATACCACGGCGATCAGCGTGTTCCGAGAATCGCGGAGGTATATTTTTCTATTTTTTTGTATTTTTTAGAAAATCCAGATTTTCTATATTAACCCCATTTCTTTTTCTTTTTTTCTATTCTTCTTCCTACTTCCTTCCTCCCGTGAGCGACCGACGCCCCTCTCCTCCCCCTCTCCCGTTCGACGATGAGGCGACCCTCTCCCCGACTGCAGACGCGGCGAGGCGACGGTGCGGCGACGGTGGTGGCGGTGTGCCGATCGTAGCGGCGGGCGTGGTTCGTGGGAAGCTCGGGAAGATCGAGGATTTCAAGCGGGTTTTTGGCGATCGGCGGTGATCCGCCACGTTTCGAGCCATTCTGAGGTAGGGTGACGATCCTTACCTTGGCATTTACCTTCCCCGTGATTTCTAGGCCGAGGCGAGGTCGAGAGAGGGCTATTTTGTGCCAAGAAGGAAAAATCATGTTTTGGGGGCTTGAGTGGCCGATCTAGCGTTTTAATTTGCCATTATGTGGTTTGTGGGTATCAAAAGATGCATTGGGGGCTTGGGAACAAGTTTCCCTTTTGTTTCCCCTTCACTCGGGGGTGAATGGGGCGTCAAATGGCGATTTGGGGTTTTCCCGCCATTCTCGGGTTTCTGGAAGGCTGGCAGTCCTTCCAGTGACCGCTTCTTCCCGTTGGCGGTCTCCATGCGACCGTTTCCAGCGTCCCGTATGTGGGTTGGGCCTGGCGGTCACACGATAAACCGCTAGAGCCCATGTGGCGGCCTTATGACCGACCGCTAACCGAGTTGGCTGACGTGGCCTTCGAGGCATTTTGACCGTTGGAGGTTTTGGGGTCTGGCGGCCGTAGGTACGACCGCTTTATACCCATTGGCGGCCCTATATAGGACCGTTTGCGCCTCCATAACCCAGAGGGTGGCGGTCTATAATGAGACCGTTGCATCCTTGTAGCGGCCTAAAGCTAAACCGCTAGCCCATGTGGCGGCCCAAAGGCGGACCGCCAGCGGTTTATGTCCGACCGGAGTTTTGATTTGTCGATTTGAGTCCCGGGTGAGAGGACCTCGATTCGCGGACTGACCCGTTGTTTGACTGATGCTGGGCATCATGTGGGGGCCATATGTTAGGGTGTCGTGGGGTCCCGGGAGGTGGTGTTCTTGGCTTGTGTCACCGTGAGTCGGTGTCGGTACGAGGAGCAGTGCTTGTACTTTGTCCGGTTTAGACGTTATTTTCCGCTTGACTAGAGAGTCTACTCCTTCAGTGACCCTCCATTAGTCGTAGCCTTCCGACACGCGAGTGGTCCCACCAGGGAGTGGTGGAGGCTACCCCGAGAGACGATTTTTAGACTAGTTTCCTTTGGGCCCCATGTCTTGCAGCCAGAGTCTGGCTGAGGGGAAAACCAATCAGAGGGCCGGACCTGGGACGCATGGTCTGTGTGTGCACACATAGTTGGGGGCAGTTGGATCCGCGCTGACGAGCGCGACCCCAGCTAGTCACTTGTTCTGTGGTTACTAGTATGGTGTCCCCGTTCCACCAGGGGTCGAGAGAGACACCTGAGGCGCGGTCTAAGCCGTCAGTGGACGCATCCGGTCTTACTTCTAGTGGTTGGTACTCATGTCTTTATATGGTAGTGACTCTTGGGTTTTTGACGAGTTATCTCGATTTTCGTGTCGTGCGTTCAGTGTTAGGCATAGTAGAACTTTTCCATTTATTTATTCCTGCAGCTCTCCGTTCTACGTCTTACTAGTGGTAGCTTGCAGTTACTTTCAGCGCGATTTCTCGGTTTGCGAGGTAGGGACCGGAGGATCCCTACTGAGCCTTTTATTCTGAGGCTCATTCTCTACGTGATTTTCTGCGTTTCAGGTGAGACGAGGCTTCAGAGGAGCGCTTCCGAGGCTCCACGTGGTTCAGGTGCCCAGGGTTAGTCGCCAGTTGCCAGATCCGGGGTATGTCCCGCGTAGTTGTACTTTTCTCTTTGGACTGTACTTGTTGTGGACTACTGTTATGTTTTAGATTGCTGTTATATTGTGGGCCATGTAATTTGTTTAATGTTAATTATTATTTCCTGCTTATTCTTATTAACTGTGCAGTTCTGCAATTATTTTAGATTCTTGTGTATCTCCACATCATCCCTTTAACCCTTCCGAGTCTTCGGGCTCGTGGGTGGCGGTTTGAGATTCAGGATATCGGGCCTTCCCGGTATTCGGATCTCGGGTCGTTACACCGTCCCCCTCCCTCCCTCTATCACCGTCCGAGCAGGAGACGGCGACGCCTCCCACGTCCCCCCTCCAGGAGCGCTACCCACCACTACAGTGCTCCCTCTCTCTCTCTCTCACACACACACACCCACACCCACACTCACACTTAACTAGGGGTAATTTGGTATTTTACTTTCTTTGAGTATAAGTTAACTATAGTTTAGTTGACATTGGTAGGACGGAATGAACGGCAGGAACTTAAATGTGTAACGACGAAGATTGTAGGGACTATTAAGATAATAGTCAGATTTGAGAGACTAATCGGTAATTCACTAAGTTTGTAGGGACTAATATATAAAAATCCTTAAAATGTTATATAGTAAATGATATTTTATGCATTGCATAAACATAATATTTTATATTTTATAATGACACAAACATACCAAAAATTAGATATGGTAGTTTTTTGGCATTTCTTTGACCAAGAAACCCCTTGAAATTAAGACCTTGAAAAGGGTTAAACGATAAGATGACTGATGACTTAAAGATGCAAATTAATGGCTAAACGATAGGATTTCATCGAGGAAGGAAGATCCTCGATCACCTTCTTACAACAGGGTCTCGAACCTCTTCAAAGCCATTTCCCGGCCACTGGAACTACAGCTCCTGTAGGCAGGAGAAGTGGAGAACCAAAGTACAAACTGTAGTAGTCTTACATACTCGCTGGGCTTACACCAAACCGAACAGATGAAAAAATTAAAACAACAAATCAAATTAATCTGTAGATTCTGTACATAGAACGACATATATTCTCAGTACGATTCAAACGCATCAAAAGTTGGGACTCGATCCTTCGGAAGCTTCTTTCTGTTCTGTCTTTTTTATTTCCTTTTTTAAAAAATGAAAATTTCTCTTCAGCAGCAGGCATGCAGCAGTGTCGAGGGTCCTTCCGTTGTATTCATCTGCATGGCCTCAGATGACCAAGAGCTGGGCGAAACCCAGCGCCGGATGGGGAGACAGCGGGGACAGCGGCGGCAGGTTAAAGATGCCCTTGACGTCGCCGCCCTCCCACACGCTGCTCCAGCTCGACGGCGTCAGCGGTGGGCTCGACCCACCCGCTGCCGGGCGCACCCCGCCGTGTAGGCTGTTGCCACTGCTGATCCCCACCTCCGCTGCCGCCGCCTCCTCACGCCTCTCCCTTTTCACCGGCCACAAGATTTCTACTTTGCAGTCCTCTGGCGTCCTCTCCCTCTTGCCGGGTTTCAACTCCGCGGCCGCCGCCGGCGGGGCCTCGTGCACCTGCCCTTCCACCGCCGACGGGGGTTGCAGGGGCGGCGCCGCCGAACTCCAGACTCCGTGGCAACCCACCTCGTTGGGAAAGTTGAGGATGGCCTTGTTGCCCCGCATCTGGAAGGCGGCACGGTCGTAGGCGCGCGCGGCCTCGATGGGGGTGTCGTACGTCCCCAGCCACACCCTCGAACCACGGCGCTTCGGGTCCCGGATCTCCGCCGCGTACTTCCCCCACGGCCTCCGCCTCACGCCCCGGTACCCCCGCCAGTCTCCCGCGTCCGCCCCGGATGCGGCGGGCTGCGGCTCCCCGTACTCCGCCGCTGCAGTCCACTCGACCTTGGGCGCGGATGGTTTGGGGATAGCGAGCGGCGGGCGGCGGCCGGACGAGGCCGTGGACGAAGAAGAGGAGGACGACTGTTTCGGCTCCTCACGGACCGCTTCGAATTGAGCGGATGCGAGTTGGAAAGCAGTACTGAAGCTGACCTGTTTGGTGAAACCAACATCCTCGGGGTCTTCAAGCAAGTCGTCGAAGAAGGTAACGTCCTCGGCGACGGCGAGAGCCGATGAACCGGAGGAGGAGAAGGCCATGGTGATGGAGTCACCGGACGCTACTGGATGCGGAGGAGCCAGGGAGAGAACGGGGAGGAACAAGGAAGGGGAGTCGAGGGAGAGGAAGGGGTCGTCGAGGAGGTGCTGCTTGATGAAGTCCAGCTTGGAAGAGACCTCCTCGTCGCCGGCGTCCATCGCTGATTGGACGAGAGGAACCGGCGGGAGGGGTTAGAGAGAGACTGGCTAGGGGCGGTGAAGGGGGCGATGGCGAAGAGGAGGATGGAGGAGATGTCTGGTCGGGGTTTCCTGGTGGAGTGGAATGGGAGGAGTGTGGGCGTGGGGGCTATAAATGGGATGGGTATGCCAGGGGAACCCCCCACGGGGCTGCTGGGAAGGACACAGGAAGCTGGGGACTTTTGTCCCCTCTGGATATCATTTTTGTCCTCTCTCTTTCTCTATCGTAACTTAAAAATATTATTTTAAATTTCTCTCTCTACATATATATTATATTTTTAATAGATTATTTAAAATATATTTAATTCAATGCAACTTTAACAAAATTTGAAAGATTTATCGTTACGCATAAATGAGAAAATAGTCGCTCGAACCTTGTATCACATTTTTAATATTTGTTTGTTGGAGAAAGGTCGTCCGACTACCCGTAGAAGCTTGTAAATTCCAAAGAAACGGCGTTAGAAGGAACCTTAGGCGTTATTTTCGGGAGACAATCCTCTGATGCTTAAGATAGAAACTCGGAGAATGAGGACAAAGAAGAGGGAGAGGAGAGAGTGAGAGAGCCGAGAGACGATTGAGCATGCCTGGAGTGATGAACGGGCTTCCGAAGGAGTGCTCGTCGTGTCCAGTACCGCTCGAGGAGTGCTCGCTAGGAGGTGAGGGTGCTTGGAAGGCGACTGAAGCTCTATTATGTGGAATCCGCTCTCGGGGCTTGACCGTATAATGTGGATCGGAGTCTCTCTGTCTCTTCCTGTCTGTGTGTGTCCCTTGTGTCTGGTGAGAGGTCATTTTATAGGAGTTGTCTTGGCGGTGAAGGCCTATCCCTTAGCAGGGAAGGGCGTGAGTCGTGGGGTGACGTCTTCTTGCGATCATAGGGAGTTTCCCATTGGACGTCCGTTCCTCAAGAGTCGGGCGATCTTTAGGCGAGCCTTACGGCACTCGCAGGGCGTGCTCGCCTTTATTGGGGTTGTGACCGATGATGGCGGGAGTAACATTCGGTCTCCGGAGACTTATCCAACGTCAGATATGCCCGGGTCGATGCCCTTCGTGGGCTGACGAATCTGATGACTGACCATACTGGGCCGTCCGTTGTGGGCTGTGGCTGTCGGGAGCCCGTTGTACGCATTGCAGATCTCGGATCAACGCGGGCCTGACGTTAATGGGCCTTTCATAGACCATACCGATTTTACCCTCCCCACATTAGTTTATTTATCATAAACTAGTTTTCTATTAACTCAAGTTTGGATTGTGTTGGTAAATGTAGGTGAATTTATAATAAACGTAATTTATAGGGGAGTCTCCCTAACATAATGTTACCTAGAGTAGGGTTATGGAAACGTATTTATGAGAGAGATTTTGAGTTTATTGTAAAGCTAAATAATTTTATAGAAAAATTATTTTTTAACTATCCAAACAATGGTGTAAACTTTCAATCCCAATCAGCCTGGAGAGGGGTAAAATCAGCGGCCCAAAGACATGTGGCCCAAAGCAGCCCAATAAGGTCCATTCTCGACCCAAACAGGCCGGACTCCCCAAATGATAGCCCCATTTTACGAGCCCACTTATTTTAAAGCCCAAATTTGCTCGGCCTAATACTTCCTAGGCGGCCTTCAGGCCCGAAAGACCGAGTAACGGTCGCTCAAGAGGATCCGAACGTAACCGATCGATGACGCCTCCGTCTCCTGGGAAGAATCCTAAGGGAGAGCCTCACGCTCGGACTGCCCACCAGGCGCTTATCCAGGCGGACGTTACGTTGTCGTCCCGGAGCAGGAAACTCAAAGTTATAAGGGAGAGCAAGAGTCCTCAAGTTATGAAGAGTCCACAACAAGGACGTAACTCCCTCTTGTCCCTCAAACTTCCTTGACCCTAGTACAGGGCGAGCGACTATATAAACCCCAAGGAAATCCTCTAGAAGATAAGCAAGTCTGAGTACTCAAAGCCACGATTGTTGGTGGAGAGCAATCTCGTTCCCATTTTCTCCCTCCTCCCACATTTCTCCCACCTACGCTCTATTGATTTGTTGACTTAGGCATCAAAGGGGTTTCCTCGGGGTCATAATCCTAGGTTCCTCTGATCTGTTTCCTATTTTGTAGAATCTTCGTTGGTGGCAGCGATCAAGGCTCGCTAAGGATCGTACGGCTCAGACTCCGGTACGAGATCACGCCTCTTCACAGCCTTTTTGTTTTATGTGTGCTAACGTGTTCTAATGACACATGGAATATAATATTTTACGATATTTTATAGTATTTTACTATAGATCAAACAACCTATCTATCATAAAGGAGATGCACGAGATGTACTATATCTGAAGAGGGGGTTTCCTTGGCTTGACCCAGCAAGATAGAGGCTAGTCCTTTAAGGTTGCCCAGCCCAATAAGAGCACTTGAGGGCCCACCAAGCGTCGTGAAATACATCACGTCCTTGTGTCAAATGGGTCTCTCCGTCAGCCATCAAATTAGGAAGAAAGCTTAGACCCCTCTATCGGGTTTCAAACCTAGAGTAAAACCCTGTTAAACAACGTAAAGCCCCTAATTGTAGCTCAAGAGATCTTGAGCAGTTAACTCTATCCCGAGCCTTCTCAGGAGGCCTAGAGGGTTAGTTCGATCCTGAGCGGGAGGCCTTGATACTTTAGCTTCGTCCCGAGCTATCGTAGGAGGCCTAGAGTATTAACTCGGTCCTGTGATATCATATGAGGTCTTGAGTCTTAACTTAAACTTAAGCAGACACTAAGAAAGAGTATTAACTACAATCTCAAGAACGAGCCTTAGCTCAATCTTGAGTCATGGAGATTCTTAGTTTGATCCCGAGCCATCTCAGTTTTGCTAGGCCATCACAGGCATAACCCAACTAATTAACGACCTATTGCTTGACAAGTTAAGGTCTGACCACCAACATAATTAGAGGGAAGCTATTATCCTCGTCCACACCAATCCTTGATGATCATGTCTGCACGATGGAAGCCCTAATTACAGGTGGTGTGGGTGGATCGCCTCAGTGTGCCACATGTTCTGCTCTCCATTATTTTCGACCACTACCCACCGCGATGACATGATGACGGGACGTAATGATGGTATCAAAAATCGCTAGCGGATCATACGCATTACTAAGGTAATCTTCCCATCAGACACCACCTAGTGGTTCGCGGGCGTGCTACTTAGGTGAGGAGTCTTAGGATCTCCCCACGTGGAGCGACTTGTCTTACCAGATTGCCATTAGATCAGAATCCCATACTGTCTGATCCCTACAATTTTACGGGATTTAAAGGATTACACATGATCACTGCGATGCACCACCTATGGGTATAAAAGGTAGGTCTCAATGACCTCCCCAAAGATGCAACGTTCTCTAAAACTCAAGCCACTTATCTCCATAAAATCTCTCCTCTTATCTTACCTTGCTCTAACTTAAGGATCAGAGGACTATCTGTAACGACCCGAGAATCCGATTACCGGGAAGGCCCGATAACCCGAGACTCGCACCGCCGCCCACGAGCCGGGAGGGCTCGGAAGGGCTAAAAGGAGTGTGGAGGCACAAAGAAATAGGAAATAAAGCAGGACAACCAAGAACAACAAGCTGAAAGAAAGAACAACAACAGCTACAACAGAGTCCAGTCCAACAGAAAGTACAGTCTAAAGCAGTAAAGCGTACCACATGCCAAGTGAACACTCGGCCCGGCAAGCTGGCAACTGAGAACCTCCGCTCCGCACCCTCGAACCACGAGGAAGAACCGCTGCACCTGAAAAGCAAGGAATGAGTCTCCAAAACAGAGACTCAGCAGGGATCCCGCGGAACCCCAACCGGAAACAACGGCGGTAGCGGAAAGGAAGCTACAACTACAGCAGGAACAGCAAACCGGTGGCCGGTCAAAACTCGGCACTACAGCTACTCCTACTGCCAGAAGGCAGACCTCGATCACGCAGACGAAGCTACCAAACCACGCTAGTGCCACCTGCCGAAGTAAAAACACACGGCAACCACGCCGTAGAGGCCTGTCCCCCGGACAGCCAACCTGGACACGCTGTCCAAGGTGCAACCCCGACCATCCGATCGCGGGTACCGCACCACAAGACGGAACCTCGGTAAGGCCACTAGCGCTAGACTCACGGCGCAAAAACCGACACACGTACCACGGTGAGACGACCATGCTCAACGGTCAACACGACCGAAAACCCGACGGTCAAAGACACAGAGATTGACAGTCTGTCACACCGTACTCGACAGGAGTACCACCCACTAGAAGCACAGCCGGTAGCGTCCCCTGACGTCTTACACCGCACCGCAGGTGACCCGCCTGACGTGGTAGGTCCTACCCGAGGTGCGAACACCGTACAAGTAACCACAACAAGTGACTAGCTGGGGTCACGCCCGTTGACGTGCGTCCACAGTCCCCAACCACGTGTGCACACACAGACCACGCGTCCTAGGTCTGGCCCTCTGACCGGTTTTCCCCTCAGCCGGACTCTGGCTGCAAGACGTGGGGCCCTACGGAAACCAGTCCAAAATCGTCTCGAAGGGTAAGCCCGTACACCACTCCCTGGTGCGACCAGCACACGCGTACTGGTAGGCTACGACTAGTGGAGGGTCACTGAAGGAGTAGACTCTCAACTCAACGGAAAACAACGTCCGAATCCGATGACGTACGGGGACCACCCCACGTACCGGCCCCGTCGCACGGTGACCACAGTCGGAGAAGAAACGGGACTCACAGTCCACGGCCACGCACGCACCGTGCGTTAGAGTCGAGAAAATTCAAGTGGCGCTAAGCCACTAGACTCTCGACAGTCCTCTAAACGCACTACACCCAACGGTCCTTGAGTCACAAGACTCGGGGTCAAGACCGTTGTACGCAACAGCACAAGGCCGTCAATCTAGTCCAATCTCTAGGTCTAAAATCACGGTAGCACGAGTACCGAGACAACACACGAGTCGCCAAGACCACTCCCTCGGGAAGGGAACGCAAGGGACTAAGGCCACTCACAAGGGCCACACGGAAAAACACAGAAGCACGATTCCCAGGGCAGCACACAAGCCGCCACGACGATTTCCCATCTTGAAACAAGCGGGAAACCTCCAGCCCCAGGCCGGACAACTGGACTCGCAGTCCAAGGCCAAACACATGGCCCACACGGGAATCGCCTTCCAAAGGAACCCACGATATGCGGGGGAGACCCCACCGCACACACACCGACACACGGTGACTCGATCAAGCGTAACACAAGAGCCCGGAACACGTGGGGTCACCCGGACCCACCACACCTATGGGCACGCTAATCGAGGAAACACGGTCCCTCCCGACACCCCAGAAACGCGGACACAGAACCCACGGGGTGTCCAGGATACTCACAAGGCCGGAGGTCGACCACTGGGTCCCAACCGGGTCGAACGGAGACCAACACAATGCGAACGGACGCTAAAAGGTCACCCGGACCCTTAAGCGCGCGGGCACGCAAAACGAGGTAAACGAAACCTCCAGACACCCCAAAACACGGTCACGAAACTCCACTGGGTGTCCAAGGCACACACGGCCTAAGGGGAGAACGATCAGCCGCAGACCGCCCACCCCGGGCAGCCCGGATGGTCACTCCAAGAATGCGCTGTCGGTCCATAGCGCGTTCAAGCAGAACGCGCTATGCACCTATAGCGCGACACGACAGATCGCGCTATATCCCTATAGCGCGACTGCACAGATCGCGCTAGGATCACCTAGCGCGACAAGGCAGAATGCGCTAGGGACCCCTAGCGCGATAGGGCAGAACGCGCTAGGACCCCAAAGCGCGACAAGAACCGCCTTACTGTTCATCTTCTCCGATGAACGCGCCCTATCGGGGCAGCGCGACCTTCAAGAATGCGCTACTGGAGTATAGCGCGTTCTCAGTCCGCGCCCGAAAATGGTGGAAACCGCGGGAAAAGCCATGCCACGCCCCGTTCACCCCCAGGTGAAGGGGAAACAAAAGGGGAAACCTTCCCCAAGCCCCTAGGCATGCATCTAAACCCCTGGATCGCCCAAAAACACCATAAAACGGGAGATCCGGCTCACACCCCAAAAACATGCATTTTGCCCAAAACGCCCCGTTTAGCCCGCTCGGCTCACCACGGCCTACGAAACTCGCGGGAAAGGAAGTACACGGGCTGAGGGTCCATCACCCTACCTCCACCGAAGATTACGCGCACCGTGGACGCCGATCCACGAAGAAAACGCCGTTGAAGCCTCGCCGTTCCACGAACTCACGGCCGAGCTTCTACGCGCCTCCACCGCCTCGATCCTCATCCATCCTCGCCCGTGCCTCGCCCGCGCCGTCCCCGCCTCGCCCATGCTCCGCCCCGTCGGCCGCCGGAGAGAGAGGGAGAGAGGAGAGAGCGTGAGAAGAGAGAGGAAGAGAAATGAGAAATGAGAGGGGGAGAGAGAGAAAAGGCTATTTATAGGAAAATCCGAAAAATCGAAAAAATCCAGAAAAATAGAAAGTTACACCCTCGCGATCCTCGGAGCGCACCGATCGCAACGGTACCACTCGCGCCCAGGTGAACGGCCCAGTTCACCCGCAACGAGGTTCCGAAGGGAAAGCCGAAACCCACGCCGGGAATCGGAAAACACACGCGGAAAAAGTCGCGGAACGCCTCCGGGCCTCCGAAACGACTCCGGATCGCGCCGATCCGAACACGAAAGACGTCCGAAACGAAATTTCGGACACAACGGAGCTGGACACTCCGAGAAACCAGATCCGGGACCCACGAACGAGGATCCGAAAAACCCGGGGCATTACAACATCCTTGGAAGAAGATCTCGAGACCCCCGGATCCTCTTCTTATTATATATAGTGGCAGGACAAATGGCTAGGACGTGATCCGTTTCCTACATCAAAATCTTCGGGTCATCTCACGATTTGGAGAAGCTACGAGATCCGTACATCCATAATATCTTTAGGTGAGTTTAAATAAAATTATGATGGAAGTTCATGTAAAGAAATAAAATAGTAAAGTGAAACTATAATATGATAGTGGAGGCCATGCATCTAAAATGCGAAAGGTCGCAGAGATAGAAATAGTTGACAGACATGTACAGAAGAGAATATTAGAGGAAGTAGACGGATGAAAAAATTTCGATGACAAGTAGGGGAAGTAAAAATGTGATTGTTTTTCACTGGGAAGTATGTTTTAGAATGTCACGATGTTCAATATTACGATGAGAGGACTACAAATGGAGTTGACTTTGTCACGTTTGAAATGATCCAACCACAGTTTATCATAGGGGATTACCGAAAGTCTAAAGAACCCTCAACTCAACTTTCTTAATTTGATAGGATCCTTGTACCCATTGTATAAACTTTCATGTCGAGTGTGACGTTGATTTGAGATAGAATTTCTTAACAATAGAAACTTCTGTTGGGATTAACTATACGATAAATTAGAAAAAAATATAAATAAATTATTATTAAAATTAAGTTTTTAAAAAATATTTTTAAAAATATATTAATACACATGTTACTGTGTAAAATTAAATAGTGCAAATATGATATCGTGCTCCACTTCGGTCAACGAGAGAATATTAAAAAAAATTATCAATATTTTCGTTAGTTAAATGTTATAAATGAACAATATACTCTTGGTGAGGGGAGGGGGGGGGGCAGTGGGGTTCTGGCAGCACAGAGGCCTTGCGACATATAGGTGGATGAGAAGGGGGGTTTGGCGACGCAAGTGGATGCGGAGGGGGGTCCGACAGCGTAGGGAGAGGGGAGGTCCAAACGGCCAAAGGAGGGAGAAGGGGTTTCCAGACAGTGCTTGGGGATGCGGAGGGGGGTTTGACACCTAGGGGATGAGAGAGGGGGTTCGGCGACACAAATGAGTGGGGAGGGGGGTCCGACAGCGGTACAGGGGTAGGGGTGCCCAAACACCCCCCATCATCTTCGTCTTCTGTTTCTGGCCAGCTTGTGTGAACCAGACGCTGCAAGACCCTGCAATCCCGCCTCGGCCGCCGCCTTTGCCTCCTTCCACACCGCTCACCACCGCAGTAGAGGGATCTCGCCATCACCGCCACCCTCGTCTCTTCCCTCCCTTTGTCTCTCCGTCTGTATCCCCATCACTATCGGAGCCGCTATCGCTTTGTAGGTTGCTTTCTTGGGCGGCCAACCATCGTTGTCCGACCAACAGCACTGCTTCCCCTTTCTTCCCCACCTCAATCCACCGCCGCTATCCCATCTCTTATTCTTCCTCCCATCTCATGCCCCTACATAAGTTGGCTGCTCCACCCTCTCTCCTCCGCCAATAACAGCTAGTGAGAAGAACTGGTGGGCCACCTTTCACCCGCACTTGCAAGTCCGCTATAAGCCGCACTCCTACGCCCACAGCCGCTAGTATCCCTGCCTCCCTCGTCCTTGCCCTCCGCCGGTGACTAGCAATAGCAGCACAGTGGAGGGGGAGGGAGGTGTCGGCAGTGCAGGTGAATGGGGAGGGGGGGCCAGTAGTAGTGCAGAGGAGGGGGGCTCTGGTAGGTAGGGGGAGGGGGCTTCAGTAGGGGGCCGGAGAGGGTGTTCACCGTCGTCGAGGGAGGGGAGAGGTGTTACATGTATTTTTTATTTTTTAAAAATTGAAGGTAATTTTGTCTTTTCACTCTATCTAGTTTAATTCAATCATGATTAAGTGGACGGGTG
Organism: Amorphophallus konjac; assembly: GCA_022559845.1. Taxonomy (NCBI): domain Eukaryota; kingdom Viridiplantae; phylum Streptophyta; class Magnoliopsida; order Alismatales; family Araceae; genus Amorphophallus; species Amorphophallus konjac. The sequence continues at coordinate 8,777,809 of CM040127.1, read as the reverse complement.
TAGATAACGGATGATCACAACGATGTCATATTTACACTATTTGATTTCTTGTAGCACCAACCACCACATGGCCTATAATTGTCACGGTAAGGGCTATGTGACGAGGACGTCCCCCTCATCACCCCTGATGCCCTCTACATCGAACTAAACGCAGCTTTCGTCGCCATCGTCTGACGTCGCTAGCCGCTATCCACTCATGCAGAACAGTTTCAGGACGGAACCGCACCAACTGTATCGGACCGTATCTGAATAGAACGGACACTGTCGACATGATGGGTCCGGCAAACCTTGCATCGAGCCACCACTTGTGATCCCAACGCACATCGTGTCCCCACGAGAAAATTATCAAGCACATCCCACCCGACTCGTTGCAAAAGATGCACAGCTCTTGGCGTCCACCACGCCGAGCCCCACTGAGCTCTGTTGGATGCTTCGACTACCGCCTTCTCACATCAGAGAGAGAGAGAGATTATGGAGGAACTAACAGTTGGTAATTTACGGGCCCATGTCCTGTGGCTTGTCGATCGGGTTTCAAGCTTGCGTGTCCCAAGAACCATAATTAAGTTGAAATGGATGCCAACCAATGAAGAGCACGTTTCGTTCAAACTTGCCTCCCCACGAGACATCTAATTGTGCATGTATACAATTCAACGATGCCTACAACTTATTCACATTGCTAATCCAAACTCATGCATACTTTCATGGCGCGCGGAAGAAGTACATCTCTGCAGAACGATCGAACCATGGGGGGAAGGATGTGGATCGATGGGGATAGATAACTCATTCCATGTTGTTTTCCTGACGGAGGCTGCGCGAAGGCAACGCTGTCGTCTGTATACCAAGCAACTGGTTCATGCACCGGAGACTCGAGGGGGAATGGATCCAAGGCTACTGTCACGTGGGGTTCTGCTCATGCAGTGCACCAACGCGACACGGATGTGGCCGTGCGTTAAAGAAGTCTGCGGCCTCTCTTCTTTGGGACCTGTTCCTTCATGGCCGACGTGATTTCGTCGTTTATGTACTTCTCTCTTCAGATATTGGGGTCCAAAAGAAATCAACCGAGTGGGATCGCTGCGTTTGAATTGGTGGCGAGCTTGAAAGGCCTGGGGAGGAAGGGAAGTCGGACGTGCCCTTCTCTTCGTGCCAAAGGGAATTGAATTAGAGTGTAGAGAGAAGAGAGGAGAGGAGAGAGCCTGGATAGAGATTGTAGGGTTTCGACTCTGACCTATTAATGTAGAGAGAACTCCGACCCATTAAGAGGGAGAGAGAGATAGAGAGAGAGAGAGAGAGAGCATGGGGCTAGGAGAAAGCAAGACGATTAAAGAGGAGACTTGTCTCAACATGGAGCTCGTCTATGACCTGTGGCACAGCGAGAGGAGGCCAAACAGTGATATGGCGATTTGATCTTACTGCATCATCTCAAAACAATTCTGCATTTGTATTCGCATATATATATATATATATATATACCATCTATGAATTTAATGCCACGACAATTCTTAATTTGGTAAACTTCCCTGTATACATCGACGAAATATTTTTGTCCTTTTCTTTGTCAACACTCTTCCTTAGAGATTTTACCAATTTATCAATAGAAATTAATGATAAAGACGTATGTGATATTTAAATTCATGTATAGAAAATACACATATAAATTTCAATGCGGGATAATTTTATGAATAATTTCACTCTTTATGGGTGGTATGTATGAGATAAACTATTTTAAAGACTTAATTTGTTCATTCATTCAAGGTGAGAGGTCTCCCTTTTTTTATTCATATTTCAATTGTCTACAATCAAAACTGTAATTTGTGCACAGCTCTTTGTATTGTACACTTCTTCTAATGTTCTCGCAAGAGGAGGAAAAGAAAATCCCACTACAACTGGTTGATGCCATCTCGATCGCCTTTCTCGCGAATTAGGGCACCTCCTTCCCCGGCTAATTAATCAAGAAATGCCATTGTGCTTGCCATTAATTTGCGTGTGGAGCTTGCCCTCTACCAATTGCTATATATCTTTCTTTACGTCGGGATATTTTTTATAACTTTGAACAACTACTCAAATATTTTCCCAAGTAGAGGAATGTTTTCATATAGTGGTGATAATTTTGTCTGTACATAATGACGATTTCGCCTTATTAGATAACAAATCCAGATCAAAAGTCTTATGATGGGGAGTAAACTTCCCACGAGTCTCACCATCTACAAAAGGGACTCGAGCAGCCTGTGGCCGCCATTCCCTGCATGCATGCAGAGCCCCATAATTAACATGACTAATAATGCCGCAGGACATGTTTGTAATTAACATGACTCCCTTGCCTGCTTCGTCCCTTCTGCGGGGCTATAGGGAAAGGGGTATGATCTCTTTGACACCACAGAGAGATGCATGCATGAATCTCTGTCGCCACAAGAGACCTCCTTTCGCAAGGCTCGTCCTGTGCCCTCTAATTAGCTGGTAGCTAATGGGATGGGAGGAATAATTTTGTTTCTCGGTGTAATATAATTGACTGTACTCTTTTGCCTGCAGTGTACGTCTCCCTGGCATATATAATTAACCTGTTCAACCCATATGATGATAGAAATGAAAGCACGACGTGAACACGCACATTAATATATAGATTGTCTTTCCCGGTGGGGGTGGCGTGGAGGAGAAAGCCAATTCAAACGATGCCATGTCCCACCCTACCCTTGAGATCGGTTCAAAAAAATATTTCAGTCGTTCAAAGTTCAAACAAGGAGGCACGTACGGCCCGGAAACGGCGTCGACATCGCCCGGACGCCGATGAAAATCGGCACCGACGTCAAATCTCATCTGGGGGGAAAAGGAAATTCGATTATAATATTACAAGGTCCGTGAAACGACCGGCGCCGCTGCGGCTGAACTGCTGAAGGCGAAGTCTTCATGTTATGTGCAGCACGTAGTAGCAGTAGAACACAGCTCTTCTCTGTGCAGTGACTGGTACAGGGTAAGTGACCCTCGGTAAATATATATATATGGCACTTTTGCATTTCGTCCCCTGAAATTTAGATATTATAATTTGATAAATGTGCAAGAGAGATTTTAATTAATTTATTTACTGTTTGAGAAGGCATGCGTGCCCCGGAGGTGACTGGTGGAGGGCAGGAGGGGCAAACTGGGAAAGAGAGGGGGACTGGCAAAACAGGGACGCGGATGAGGTTGGAGATGACGCCGGAAACTAATGACCCGAGGACCTGCGTCTGGAATCAACAAGAGACAGCCAAAGGGTGAAGTCTCGGATGTGGGTCTCAATACCGACGGATGCTCTATCATTAAGCAGGATGCTTACTCTTATTATTCAGGCGGTGAGTCTGCTTTTATGCCAGAGGGGTGAAGGTGAGAATGTCTATCCTCCGCTATGGGAATATGCATTCCCCTCAGATCTGCGCTCTGGGTCCGATCTGTTGTGGATTCGACGTACGTCTGTACATGCCTGCATGTCCATGGGTATGTATATATATATATATCTCTTCTGCCTATTCTCGTTCTATCTCAAACATAAAGAAATCACATGGGAGAGCAAGAGAGATATGGTTGGGCCCAAGAATAAACTAAGGATGATGATTGATGAGGGATTTGGAGAAGATGCATGGCCGGTTCTGCAGCAGAGCATCTCGCGCGGTGAGAGGCTGAAGAGATTAAGCTAGTCTGCAGTGGCATCTCCAGTGCGCCGATGCTGGCATCATGCGGCGGTTAGCAAACGGTGGCTGCCAGGGTATCCCTTTGTTGTATACCAATGAACATCTTCGATTTTAATAATTACTCTTGATCGTGCATGTTTGGTGTTATATATATTCCATGCAATTTTAGTATTCTAATGTTACGAGTATTAAATTTAGTATAAATTTAACTCTGCATTAAAAAGAATTATTAAAAAGTACAAAGATTCCTTGCCCGCTTCTCCGTCCACTGTCGAAAGTACCTATCGATCTCCTCTAATTATTACCCACCATGTTCCTTGTATAAATCAACGTCTATCTTGTTGCCGCATAAGATTTAAAATGTCCAAATTAATACTACGGCAAAGTAACACCCCCGTACAGCTAGAGGTGACAGCGAGAACCAACGGATTAGACTCGGGCAGGAGGGTGGTTAGATTTACCGGGACCGACCGTGGCGGTTGTATCGGTTTCCACCGGTTCCGATCCCGTACGCTCTGTCTGCCGCCGTGTCGCTCTCGGATCGTTCAGCTGTCTCCTTCGTACCCCCTAGCTGGTCCGTCGCCCCCTCCTGCACGAATCTGCCCTCTTTTCGTGACCGTGTTGCACGATGTCATCGGCCATCGCGGCGCCTCCGTCTCACGTCACTCTCTGCCTACCCTCCCCCCCCCCCGGCCGCCACTGCTATCGTCGCCTCCGCCTTCAGCCGTCGATGACCGGGGCACTAGATCGCGTGGGTGCCGTGTCAACGTCGGCACAACTCGATCTAGCGCGGCCCGTACCGGCCGTGCGGGAATGATCCAGCAAATCCGGGCCCATGGCGGGGCGCCCGCATTTCAACTAGGGCTGCCAATGGGCTCGGCCCAGGTCTAACTTAGGTCGGATCGGTCTGGACTCGACGTGTCAATATTAAAGTCCGTGTCCGGTCCGGGTCCGAGCTTTGTCGGGTCGGACTGGACCCGATACTATTAAAAAAATGTAAAGGTCGACTAAAGTTCGGCTCCACCCGACAACTTAAATAATAAATAATAAAAATTAATATATTTAATAATATAAAATTTATAATCTCACTAAATTAATTAAAATTTTGATATTAATTACATAATTTGTATGGAAATAAAATTTTAAAATTTTAAATTAAATTAAATAATATAATTTTAACTAATTAGTTTTTAAAATTTGAAGGAAGGAAAAAAAATAGAACGGGCCTGGCGGGCCCACGGGCTGACATAAAGCCCGAGCCCTACCCGTGGACCTAGTCGGGCCGGACTTTTATGCCCGATTAAGAGTTCATGGGTCGGAAAAAATCTTACGGTCCGATCTGAAATCGGGTCAAATCTACGGACCTGTCGGGCCGGCCTGACCTATTGACAGCCCTAATTTCAACTGCACTTGAGTTTATAGAATGACATGTCACTTGAGTTTATAGAATGACATGTGACAGATAGGCAATATCAATTATTTTAATGACAATTAGTAACAACAATAACAATGGAAAGATGTTGTACCGGAGGAAAATATGTGGAAGATAATAAATTCTAATTTAAAATATTTTGATATTCTTTTTTGTAATGTTGTTTATTTTCTAGAATTTGTGTTTTAGTAGTCAATTACATAAATTCTTCATATATAAAATCAGTACTTTTTTCTCTTTTGTATTCTTATCTAATTTCCAAATATCAGCCTTAATTTTTAGTTTGATTTTGAGGTATATTGCATGTGCACGGACACCCACACCCACGAAGTATTGGCTTCTAGCCATTCGCTTCAAACTCATCAATGAATGAATGAAATGGTTAAACAATAAAAAATAAAAATAAATAAAATATTATCTCTATAATCATAAAATCTTACGAAATTATCCTTATATCAGTATTATTTTAATCGTATTCATCGTAATATCCTTAGAATCCTTCAGAAAATAATCAATGTGACTTTATCTTTAAAATAAAAAATGCACCTACGGAGGGGCACGAAGTATACAATGATTTTTTAAAGATATTCAGGTGTATTAGGATAAACATGATGAGAGTATATATATAAGAATATTTTTAAAAAATATAAAGTGTATATACTTTAGTTTTTTTTTCCAAAAACTACAATTTGAGCAGTTCAAAAATCGAGAGAATCTTTCAGCCTCACTTTGGTTGGGGATTAAAGTTAACCCAGATTAAAATAAGTAGATTAAGTTAACTAATAGTCATTCTTATTTACATTTTTTACAAGTGAGTTAAGTGAGTGGATTAATCTAGTAAATAAAAAATGTGATTTGGTAAAAAAGTGAGTTAAGTTTGAGACTTTTATGTAAATGATAAAAATAACCCTATAGTGTATGCGTGAGAGAGAGAGAGAGAGAGAGAGAGAGAGAGAGAGAGAGAGAGAGAGAGAGAGAGAGAGAGAGAGAGAGAACATGTGTGTGTCGTGGCCTTTGAGTGAAGGAGAGGGGGAGGGGTGGCCCCAGAGGGGGAGGTCTGGACGGGGGCGGGGATGATGACGGCGACGAATAGGGAGGCCGGGGTCGGTGGGTGAGGAGGGAAGCGATGCCGGAGGGGGAGGTCTGGAGGGGGGGACGGCGGCGGCAATGGAGGGGGCAGGGCCAGTGGGTGAGGGGGAAGGGGAGGGGAGGCGTTGGCCACGGAAGGGGCAGCATCGGCGCGAGCCACAGAGGTGGAGGGGGGAGATCGGCAGGGGAGGGGGACTAGGTATCGCCAGAGGGGGAGGGGAGGGGGAAGCGCCTGCAGGGGAGGAGGATGGGGTAGCGCCAGAGGGGGAGGGGAGATCTGGAGGGGGGGGCGTCGGCGAAGGAGGGGGAGGGGCCAGTGGGTGAGGGGGAGGGGCGGCGCCGGCCACAGAGGGGGCGGCATCGACGCGAGCCACAGAGCGGGAGGGGAGGCGGAGATCGACAGCGGAGGGGGAGGGGAGGGGGAAGTGTCGAGAGGGGAGGAGGATGGGGCAGCGTCGAAGGGGGAGGGACGGCGACGACGATGGAGGAGACGGTATCTGTTGAGGTGTCTGCTTCGAGCTCCTCGCGCGACAGGTGGGTGACAGGAGGGGCACAAACGACATTTCACGTGGAGGATTAAGTTACCTCACCTCCAAAGGTGGGGTAAGTTAATCCTAGTTAACTAGGGATAACTACTATTTAATCAGATTACGTAATTATGGATCTATCAAACTAAATTGAGTTAATTTTTAAATAAAAGAGGACTAATCTTGAATTAATCTTGAGACAAACTGGGGCACAGAACGTATCTCCCCACCGTTTCTTGTTTATTTTTTGCGTCCGCTGTTTAGTAAAACCACCAACGTCCCAATTTTCCATGTCCATGGTCAGATGACCATGAGCTGGGGGAAGCCCAGCGCTGGGTGGGGAGACAGGGGCGACAGCGGCGACAGCGGCGGCAGGTTGAAGATGCCATCGTCGCCACCGCCGAACTCCCATATGCTGCTCCAGCTCGAGGGCGTCAGCGGCGTGCTCCCCGCTGCTCCCACTGTTGGCACCGCGCCGTCAGCTGCTGTCGACCTCCGCGACCGCCGCTTCCTCCTCAAGCCTCTCCCCTTTCACCCGCCTCAAGACTTCCGCCTGGCAGTATTCTTCTGCTGGCCTCTCCCGCTTCCCGGGCTTGGGCGCCTCAGCCTCCGTCGAAGCGGCGGCCTCCTGCGACTGCCCTTCCACCAACGACGGTAGTTGCAGAGGGGTTGCCGCCGAGGTCCAGTCTCCGTTGCAACCCACCTCGCTGGGGAAGTTAACGATGGCCTTGCTCCTCCTCATCTGGAAGGCGGCTCGGTCGTAGGCACGCGCGGCCTCGATGGGGGTGTCGTACGTTCCCAACCACACCCGCGAACCCCGGCGCTTTGGGTCCCGGATCTCCGCCGCGAACTTCCCCCACGGCCTCCGCCTCACGCCCCGGTACCCCCGCCAGTCTCCCGCGTCCGCCTGGGACGGGGCGGGCTGCTGCTCCCCGTACTCCGCCGCTGCAGTCCACTCGACCTTGGGCGCGGATGGTTTGTGGATAGCGAGCGGCCGGCGTCGGCCGGAGGAGGCCGTGGACGAAGAAGAGGAGGAGGACGGCTTCGGCTTCTCACGGAACACTTGGAATTGAGCGGATGCGGGTGGCGAAATAGTACTGAAGCAGAGCCGCTCGGTGAAACCAACATCCTCTGGGTCTTGCAAAAAGTCGTTGCAGAAGGTGACGTCCTCGGCGACGGCGAGAGCCGAGGAACCGGAGGAGGAGAAGGCCGTGGCGGTGGAGTCACCGGAAGATGCTGGATGCGGTAGATCCCGGGAGAGAACGGGGAGGAACAAGGAAGGGGGGTCAAGGCAGAGGAAGGGGTCGTCGAGGAGGTGCTGCTTGATGAAGTCCAGGGTGGAGGAGACCACCTCGTCGCCGGCGGCCATCGCTGAATGGACGGGAAGAAGGGAGGGCTTTGAGAGAGAATAGCTAGGAGCGGCGAAGGGGGCCATGACGAAGAGGAGGATGGAAGAGATGGTTGGTCGGAATTTCCTGGTGGAGTGGAATGGGTGGAGTTTGGACGTGGGGGACTATATATAAATGGGATGGGTATGCCAGTGGCAGCTCCCACGGGGCTGCTTGGAAGGACAGAGGAAGCTGGGGACTCTTGTCCTATCTCTCTCTCTCTCTACCTGATTATTTACAAGATATAGATCTTGTACTCTGCCTTTTCCTCACATATCATTTTAAATAACTTATGAAAGTTTAAATAAAATTATTATAAATCGACTTATTGTAAGCTAATATTCTATTTTACCGTAAATTAAACGACCACTATATCGAGAAAGGAGATGCAAAAGATGTTTTATAAGGTGTTTGAGAATAATTTTTTTTAAAAACTCTTTTCTATCTAAAAAAATATGTTGTATTAATTTTTAATTTAAATTTTAAAATTAATAAAAATTGACACTTTTTATTTGACAAAAGTGTCATAATCTTTAAAATATATGTAGACATGTTTGGCACACAAAAACAATACATAAAAACATAAAATTAATACACATATTCACAGGGAGAAGGGGGGAGGGAGAGCCGACGCGCGGGGCAGACGCAGGTAGAGGGAAGGGAGGGACAAGGAGAAGGCAACGCCGCCGCCAACGGCCGCCAATGCTTCTGTACTCCCATGCGGCTACGGCGATGGAAGCTTACTTGCATCCCACAGGAACCATCTCCCCTTCGTCCCTTCCATGCCGCCAAGCGCCCCTCTTCGTTTTCCTCCGCTGCTGCAGCTGCAGCTGCCTACGACTTCTCCTCCGGAGCCTCGAGAACGGAACACAGTGGCCACGAGGGGAACCCACCCGCCTTTGGTTTCGCCCACGGCATGGATCAGGGACGGGCGCCCCCGTCTATCTCATTATCCCATTACCATTTACACGTGAGCAAGGCTCAAGGTGAGGCCTTCTTGGGTGGCCAGGATGGCTGCATGGGCGTCCTGGGGGAGGGGGCCGCGGGGGAGGGGATGCCGGCCGAGGGGGAGGGGGGTCGCACATGGGAGGGGGGAAAGGGGGCCGCGCAGGGGAGGGGAGGGACGTGGAGCGGACGCGGGCCGAGGGGGAGGGGGGCCGCGCAGTGAGGGGGGATCGCGAACGAGAGCGACGAGAGAGCGATCTCAAAAAAAAATTAGTAGAGAGTTATTTTTATTTTGAAATAGATTATAACGTGATGAGATTCTCTCTCTAAAATTTAAGAAAGGAACACAATATGAGATTTGATAGTCTCTTACTCTTATTTTTAAATTTAAGAGAAAAAAGAGAAAAAAAATAACAACCAAACAGCTTGTTATATCTTTACTCAAGTTTAAAATTACGAGAGAAGTTCACGTGAAGAGAGCATGAGAGATAGAGCCGACAGAGATAGAAGATAACATTAGAGGCAGTTGGTAGATGATAATTTTTGAATGGGAAGTAGATTTTGCAACATCACGGTGTGAAATATATACTGTGATCAGAGGACTGTAAATGGGATTCGTCGCTTTATCACGTTCGGAATGATCCAACGCAATTTTTATCATGGGGGGATTAATTACCGAAAGTCTAAAGAATCCTCAACTCAAAAACGTTTCTTTGGCCGGATCCTTTTGCCACTGTCTAAACTTTCCTACGCAGTGTGACGCTGGCTTGTGTTAGAATTTCTTAACCATAGAACTTATGCTGGGATTAATTATATAATAGATTAAATGGGTTCTTACGTATACATTATTATTCAAATAAAAAATAAGATTTCTTTACAAGAGTATCTCTATAAAAATTTTTATTTACATTTAAACTTTGTCACATTGACATGCACGACTTTTGTATATCCAATATTATTACGCATGTCTAGCGTAGTAGTCACTAGAGATGTTCACGGTTCAGTTCAATTTGATTTATAGATATTTTTTTCTAAATTAAATTGAACTGAACTGAATTTCACCGTGATTTCGAATCAAACCAGATCAAACATATTCAGTTTGGTTCGATTCAAATTGAATTTTCATATCTTTTTATAATATATATAAATTTAGTTATTTATATGTATATAAAATAAAAATTAAAATGCTTGTATTTTGTATATTTGTAAGTGTATGTAATTAAAATTTTAAATAGTTTAAATACATTTATACTATATAATAATAATATAAAATAAATAATAAATTTGATTTTACCCGCTATGAAATCAAACCGAATGATTCGATATGATTTTCAAATTTGAAACGAATTATGAACACCCATAATAATCACCATTTTTTAACTTAGAAAAATATAAGTTAAGATAGAATTGCTGACTTACCCTCAGAGTATCGTCCACTCTCCCTCTCTCTCTCTCTCTCTAATGTTGGATGGAGACAGAGAAATTCGTGGCCCACTACCATGCGGCCTAAATGGCCCATCGAGACATGTCTGGCCCGTAAAGTGACAGCCCCCGCTAGGCCCACTTATTTTTTTCCAAGGCCTATTTCGTCTGGTGGTCCTCAACACGATGCCCGATCGGTCAGCCCCCCCTCTTGCTCGAGGAAAGCTTACGGATCATGCCAAGCAATCCCGAAGGCCGGATGGGCACCCCGGCGAAAGAAAGGTGTTCCTTGGCTTATCCTCTATGGCTTAGCTCGATGTTATAACTCCTTAACAAGCTAGAGATAAATCCTCGCAGGCTAGCACCTATCTAACTGGGGGGCTGCACAGAGAGGAAGTCATGGCCATAGTCCCGGTCGGTCATCCCATACCGTCGTCGTCGTATTTGACAGTCATCCCCGCCATAGTCACTGACTTAGGCTTGAAAAGTGGAGGGGGAAGAAAGGCATGCGAATTTTAAATTGTAGAGGTGGAAAATGGTTCCTAGTCCTTGTACCACACTTTTGTATTTATTTATCGGGGAAGATCGCCTGGCACTCGTGGAAGCCTGCAAACACTAGAAAGATGGGCGTCAGAAGGAGTCCCGGGTGTTACCTCAGGGGACAACCCTCCGATACTTAAGTCAGCACTGAATAGAATAGAGAATGAAGAAGAGTAGGCGAGAAAGGGGGAGAAGGGGATCGTCTGTACAGGTCTGGGAGAGCTGTTGGCCTTCTTGAGAAGTGCTCGCTATTGCCAGTGACCACTCAACGAGTGCTCGCTGGGCGGTAAGAGTGCTCGGAAGGGATCCTCTCTCTGTGGGTGGACAGTCGAGACCTCTCTAGTAGTAGCTGGATGTGTAGTGCTCTCTAGCATGTTTCTCCTTGATTTCTCTGTATATTTCTTGGTGAAATTCACCGTGTCCTGCATCTTCCGTCGGAGTCCCTTTTATAGGGGGTCGTCCTGGAGGGGGGAGCCCTTCCCTTCGCAGGGAAGAGCGACAGTCGTGGAGTAACGTTCCCCGCGATCCTGGGGAGTTTTCCGTTGAGGGCCCCTTCTTTAGGAGTTGAACGGTCCTCTGACGAGTCTTACGGCGCTCGTGGGGCGTGCTCGCCCTTAGTAAAGTCAAGGTCGATGTCGTGGGAGGCAACGTTCGGTCGTCGGAGAGTCATTCGGCGGCCGTTGCGCCTGGGTCGAAGGCCTTCCTGTGCTGGCAAATCCGAGGCTCAATCGTTGTGGGCCGTTTGTCACGGGCTGCGACTGTCGAGGGCCCTTGGACGCGTAGCAGATCGTGGGCCCGAATAGACCTGACAGAATTAGACCTTATATAGGACGAGCTGATCATTTTACCCTCCTCATAGGTATTTCTTATATTTTAAGTATTTGTGTGCACGGTATATTCTCAAAATATTTGTCGGATCTTGAACCACAGAGACATAACATCAACGAAAAACACATTTCATTCAAACTTGCCTGCCATGAGACATGTAATTGTATGCGTATACAATGCAAAGCTGTTATACAATTCAAAGCTGTCTATTAAGAGTTGATAGCACATTGCGAATCCTACCTCATGCATATGTATTTTCATGAATAAAAGAAGTTTGTCTGCAGAGTGATCGAACGTGGGTGGGTGGGGGGGGGAGGATAGGATCGATCGGGATCGATGGGGATAGCTCATTGCATGTTGTTTACTGACGGAGGCTGCGAAGGCAATGCGTTGCCTCTTCCCGCCGCACCGAACGACTGGTTCATGCACCGGAGACTCGCGCGAGGGGTCAAAGTACTCGAAATCCAAATGGATCCACAGGCTGTCACGCACGTGGGATCCTGTGGGTGGATCATATGTGTCACCAACCCAAAAACGGAAACAAGACACGTACGAACCCAAAACGGGAAGAAGGCTGTGGCCTCTGTAGCTTGTAGGGGACCGTTTCCTTCGTCGCCGACGTGATTTCGTCCCTTCTGTTCTCTCTTTCGGACGTTGGGGTCTTAAAGAAATCAATTGAGTAGGGTCGCTTAGTTGGAATTGGTCGCGAGCTTTGAAAGGCGTGGGGAGGCAGGGAAGTAGGACTTGTCCCTTTCTTCGTTCCGAAGGGATTGAACTGGAGTCCAGAGAGAGAAGAGAGGAGGAGAGCCGGATAAAGATGGGGATGGCTTTCACGTCCGACCAGTGCATATATTCCTAATTAAGTACTCAAACATTTTCCCAAGTAGAGGAGTATTTTTCACATTGTTACGATAATTATAATTGCCCAAATGACGTTTTCGCCTGATTAGATGAGCAATCGAATCAAAAAGTCTCCTTATGGAGAATAAATTCCCCACTGATCCCACCATGCATCTACAAAAGGAACTCGATCGAGCAGCCTGTAGCCGCCATTCCCTGCATGCATGCAGACCCCCCTAATTAACATGGCTCCCAGGCCTGCTTCGTCCCTTCTGCGGGGTTATTGGGAAAGGGGTATGATCTCTTTGACACCACAGAGAGATGCATGCATGGATCTCTGTCGCCACAAGAGACCTCCTTTCGCAAGGTTCGTCCTGTGCCCCTCTAATTAGCTGGTTGCTAATGGGATGGGAGGAGTAATTTTGTTTCTCGGTGTAATATAATTGACTGTACTCTTTTGCCTGCAGTGTACGTCTCCCTGGCATATATATATGATTAACCCGTTCAACCCATATGATGATAGAAATGAAAGCACGACGTGAACATGTACGTTAATATATAGATTGTCTTTCCCGGTGGGGGTGGCGTGGAGGAGAAAGCCAATTCAAACGATGCCATGACCCACCCTACCCTTGAGATCGGTTCAAAAAAATATTTCAGTCGTTCAAACAAAGAGGCACGTACGGCCGGCAAACAGCATCGACGTCGCCCGAACCCCGAAGGAACTCGATCGGCGCCGCCGTCAAATTAATCCCCATCGGGGGGAAAAGGAAATTCGATTATAATAATATAAGGTGCGTGAAACGACCGGCGTCGCAGCAGCTGAACTGCTGAAGGCGAAGTCTTCACCTTGCGAGCAGAGGTAGTAGCAGTAGAACACAGATATTTTCTCTGTGCAGCGACTGCTGCACCTCTTCTTCGACACGCGTCTCGAATCATAAAGAGACAGCGAAATGATGAAGTCTGGGATGTGAGCTTCAAGAGAAGATTTTCGATCCCTTAGTCAACAGGTACAGGGGCACAATAAGCTTCGTATTTCAATCGTGGATGTATTTCATTGAGTTTTTAATTGAGTTTTGTTTGAGATTAAATTCTTATGTTAGTGAGTTAAAAGAGAGTTTTGAGTCTTTTGACTATAAAATTATTTTTTAAGTTAGTGAATCTGAGTTTGTTTAAAGAAAAATGTTAAATGAGGAGACTCTTACCTTTACGAGGTGCGAATACAATATCCCAAGACTCGACTCTCAATGGAAATCTTATTTTTTTATGTATTGGAACCTAACAAAATTACCAAATCTCGTCGTGCTACACCTCAAGGATTAAATGGTAGTTGGGTAAGTACCTCGTTACTATGAGATAATATTATTTATCATTTGATTCACTCGAGATCCTCTCTCAAAATGAATCATAATTCTCAATAAAGTACGATTCCTAACTAAATATATATGATTGACTAACAAGGGATTTCAATTTCCTTACCTTAAAAATTAAATTACAAGTCTCACTAATCTCACCTTAGTATTTATATTCATGATCGATAAGAAAGTTTGAACAGTGAAAGCTGGAGTTCCCAAAAGACGAGTTAAGCGTTGAGCAAATTTTGGAGCGCTGATCCTTCTTATGATATTGGGAGGAGACGACCTCGGAGAGGGATGAAAGCAAGAGGAGTCGAGTGGTAACATCAGATGTTGAAGACGATTGCTCTCACGTGAATAAAAAGTTCTCGTCCAAGATGAGGTGTCATGGGAGAATCATCTGATTCTTAAGTCAATAATATGTGAAGTAAAAAATAAATATTTAGAATATAAGGAGGAGTCAATACGTACATTGCGATGTTGATGTATTATATCTTTTATAGATCTCGATGTTCAGAGACATGTATGTTGAGGGTTTTACTGTAGTCATAATCAAGGGTGAAATAAGAGACATGTCTTGAGAAGACTCGAACGTAGTTATAAAAACTTAAAAATAATGTTACGTTATGTCATATTTGACGCCGCGAGAATTTTGCGCCCGTTATTCAATCCTATTTAGACTTAAATTGAAAAGATGAGAAGCACCCACGTTAGTTATATATATTGTACAAATTTAGTATTCTAATGTTACAAGTATAAAATTTAGTATAAGTTTAACTTTGTATTAAAAATAATATTATTTAAAATTTCAAAGTCCAAAGAGTTCTGAGCCTCTTCTCCTTCCACTCTTCGTACTAATGGAAAATTTGACTGTCTTACCCAGATAGAGAGGAAAAAGTCAAACAATGGGGAGGATCCACCAGACCCAACTGACGAGACTCGGCAGGAGCGTAGTCATGGACAACTGCGGTCGAGTTGACTTTGATGTGTTCGTGATATGATGATCTGCCGCTTCCAGACCAGCCCATGTGGTGTGGCTGTGGAAGACCAACCTTCTTTTTCCTGATCGGAGAGACCGACTCCATCTAATTCATCACGTGCGTGGATCCCGTTTAATACAAAAGGTTGTAATTTTTTGTAAACAAATTATCATTATAAGTGAACTTATAATTTTTTTAAAAAAATATACTAACAAATATATCACCACATAAAATTAAATAATACATAAATATCATATAAATTTACTTTTTTATAAATTTTAGGTGAAAATATTATATTTATAAATAAAAATAATATATTTGCACAATACAATTTTATGCAATGACATATCTGTTATTATATTTGTAATAATAACTCTTTTAGAAATTCACTTTTACTAATAATCTATTTAAAAAAATTACAAAAAAATTAAAGCTTAATATAATATGGCTATTAATTGGAGAATGAGGATTGGATGGACGAACAAATTGTTGAGGTGTGACCGGTTTATGATAACCCGTACATTACCATGTTCCTCTCATCTGCGTCTCTCTTTCTCTACCCGTATATTATAGGATGTTTGGTTGTAATTTTTTATCTCTTTTTTTCTTAAAATAAAAATTAAGAAAGAGAAGAATATAGAAACACGTTTGATAAGATCTATCCTATTTTTAGAGAGAAATTTTATCCCGTGTAAATCTTCCTCAAAATAAAAATAAGTCTCGAGTAATTTTTTTTAAAAGCACCCACAATAGTTGGAGACTTCTCACACGTCTTCTCCCTGTTTCCCCCATTCCCTCTCCCTCCCCCTCCCCCCTTCCCCCTCTGTCCCGTCGTTTGCATCCCCCCTCCCCCTTCCCCGTCGGCCGGCCTCTCCATCCCCCTTTCCCTTTCGCTGGAGAGGAGTTCATCTACCCCTTACATAAATTTTCAATTAATTCGTTCGTGAAGCACACGAGTATCTAGAATTACACGTGACAGATGGACATTATAAATTGTTTAAATGACAATTAGTAACAACAACAATAAGGGGACAAAGTTATAAAAGAGGAAAAAAGACGAGGAAGATAATAAACTCAAACTTAAAAGATTTTGAATATTTTTTTTTTGTGATGTTAGCTTTGTGCTTTCGTAGATAACATAAACTCATCAAATATAAAATTATTATTATTATTTTATTTTATATTTTTATGTAATTTTTAAATACAAATTTTTTTAATATTAGTTGGACATATGTTTCAAATGTATATATTAGGATTTGACGGTCCGATAGTACCGACCGAACTATTACATATTTGGTATGATACGATATGACATCGTACCATATCATACTGTAATATATCACTGACAAAAAAAAATATAATAAATATTTGTTGTAATAAATATTGATATGATGTCATGTGTAGTTGAGTTGGTTAGGGTGTTATGTATTTAATTGTGACACGTTGAGTTTGAATCTCACAATTGTGAATGTATTTTGACTTTTTTCCCCTTAAAAATAATAAAAAAATTTACAAAAATCGTGAAAAAATATGACACTGGTAGACCGTGAGAGTGGAATATCCTTAACTAATTTATCCATCAAGATATATTAAATATAAAATAAATATTTAATATATTAGTACGTATTGATCGTATATCACACACTGACCGTATCAATTTTTGAGTGGTAAGATTCGATATATATTGCCCATCCTGTATCAAATCGATTGGTAAAATCTTACTCTCGCGCGCGCGCGCACACACGTGAACTCACGGTCCCAGTTTGGTAACTGAGTAGGATAGCGTATTTGTCGATGCCCTCCCGATTCTCACCTTGTCCGATGATTTTCATAAAAAGTGACTTCCGCAAAGTGCAAGTTAAATCTAAGATTATACGAAGATAATTGAGTATTTTAGTCGAATAACTCGTTCGACCCATCTGAGTCGAACGAGTCCCCCCCCCCCCCCCCACAAAGTATTGGCTTCAAGTGACTCTCTCGAACTCATGAATGAACGAACGAATGAAGTGGCTAACAGGAACAAAATAATTAAAACGAAGGCGGACAAACGCAGTCGCATTTGTGGTATTTGTACATTGAAAAGCCTACAGCAAGAACGGATCAAAACAACAGAGAATATTTCAGTAAACCCCCCCTCTGTTCTTGTTTATTTTTCCGTCCACAGTCTGAATCCAGCGTAGCGGGGTCCAAGGTCCCATTTTTCCATGCCCATGGTCAGATGACGATGAGCTGGGGGAAGCCCAGCGCTGGATGCGGAGACAGGGGCGACAGCGGCGGCAGGTTGAAGATGCCAGCGTCGCCGCCGCAGAACTCCCACATGCTGCTCCAGCTCGACGGCGTCAGCGGCGTGCTCCCCGCTGCTCCCACTGTTGGCGCCGCGCCGTGGCTGCTGCTGCAGCTGCTCTCGACCTCCCCGACCGCCTCTTCCTCCTCACGCCTCTCCCTCTTCACCGGCCTCAAGACTTCCGCCTGGCAGTACTCTTCTGCTGGTCTCTCCCTCTTCGCGGACGTGGCCTCTGCCCCCGCCGCCGCCTCGTCCATCTGCCCCTTCAGCACAGACGGTGGTTGCGGGGGCGGGGACACCGAGCTCCAGCCTCCGTGGGAACCCACCTCGTTGGGGAAGTTGAGGATGGCCTTGCTTCCCCGCATCTGGAAGGCGGCTCGGTCGTAGGCGCGCGCGGCCTCGATGGGGGTGTCGTACGTCCCCAACCACACCCTCGACCCCCGGCGCTTCGTGTCCCGGATCTCCGCCGCGTACTTCCCCCACGGCCTCCGCCTCACTCCCCGGTACCCACGGCAGTCTCCTGCGTCCGCAGCAGGCAGCGGCTCCGGGTACACAGCCGCCGTGGTCCATTCGACCTCGGGCGCGGTGGGTCTGGGAATAGCGAGCGGCGGGCGGCGGCCGGAGGAGGCCGCGGACGACGGATTCGATTCCCCAGCACGGTTGACCCCAAAGTCGAGCGACGGGGAGGGGGCACCCTGGGGTTCTTGCAGGAAGTCCGTGAAGCATATGATGTCGTCGGCGGTGGGAAGATGGGAGGAAGCAGACGGCAGCTCCGACGTCGCTCGGGAGGAAGCGGTAGTACTGGCGGAGTGGCCGGCGGCTGGTGGGTGCGGAGGAGGAGCCAGGGAAGGATCAGGGTGGAAGAAGGTAGGGGAGCCGAGGCAGAGGAAGGAATCGCCGAGGAGGTGTTGCTTGATGAGGTCCAGCGTGGCGCAGAGGTCCCCGTCGCCGGCCATGGCAATTGCTGCAGGTCAGGGAAGAGCCAGCGCTTGATGGATGACCAGCTAGCGGAGGAGGCGATGGCTGGAGTGGAAGGAGAGGCGTGTGGCCGTGCAGGATTTATATGCATGATTGAGGGGGGTTGACAGCGGAAGGAAGGGGAAGCATCCAACGGAGCTGCTTGGAAGCTCACAGGAAGCCGGGTCCTGTCCCTCTCTTTGCTTCCCTATCCTGTACGAAAGTTGGTCCCCCAACTTTAATAAATAAAGAGAAAATTATAATTTATTCTCATTAGTTTACATCTCATATGTTTTATATATTATATTTTAAAATTTAATAAACATAAATGTTGTGATGCCACAATTTTTGATGTTGCTTAAACTAATCCGCTGGGATTCTAATATCGTTATGGCTAACAGAATATTTTGTTGACGACAGAAATATAAAACTCAGGAGATGCAAATAAGAGATAATGAAAGACTTTAGAAGTATAAATGTCATTATTTTGATTATGTGAGGATATAAAATAAAGATAGATTAACCTCTATTCTATTTTAATCTCCTTAAAATAAAATCAAAAAACATAAATAATAATTGGAATAGTTGAAATATAGTTTATTATAAAAAACATTTGACAATTTGAAAACTATACATATTTAAAGTTAAAATGTATACATATAACTACCATATAAATAATATTCAACTGAATGCTGTTGAGTAGACCCTTCGTCTTTGTTAATAATAGTAATGCGGAACGTGGATAAATCATCCTTCCATTAGACCACGTGCGCCCTTGTGCGTGGACCACTTCCTCCCCGCCATCCTCGCATGTCATATAAATATAATAATCTAATTATAGAGTGACGCTATTCTTACTCTAATGTTACCTGTTTAAGCCAACCCATTTCACCATTATATGTGTGTGTGTGTGTGTGTTTGGAGATGATTTGAAAGGAGGGTTCACCGTAATAAATGTAAATCCGTGGTTAAAATTAGGCCCGTCGATAGATTATCTAGATCCATTTTGAAGAGACAAGATCTCGTGCGAAGTCTTAACCGTCAGATCTAGAGTGATCGCGGGGTGCAACCACCTCAGAACGGAATTCTGTAAAAAGGGGAGAGAGCGATCAGGGGGCCCGGAGTTATAAACCAGAAAAAAACTCTCCAATACTTAAGTCCGCGGGTGGTATAAGCAAGATGCGAAAAGGGGGCAGGAGAGGCGAAAGACACGAGACGTTTCTCCACCAGTTAAAGTGGCTAAAAATTGACTTATCTTTCTAGAGCAGTTCCCTAGGTTTATATAACTGCCGGCTTCCTTCCCTAAATAATGTAAGCGTGAGGGTCTGAGAGACGTTACGTCCACAGAAGGGACTTTTACCATTCAAGTACTCTCGCCCTCCCCTTATCCTCTTGAGCTTCCCACTCCTAGGTAACAACATAATATCCACTTGGATAGTCTCCCAGTCGCGAGGACTTCGCCCAAGCTTACTGTGGAGTCTTGATGACGGGCTGATCCATAAAAGATAAGGGACATCCCCTACCTACGCTCGGGGCCGAGGTTATAGGCACCCCTAAGGGAGCATTCCTCCGCCTTATGATGGCTCGGTACGACCGCCTGTAAGTTTTTCCCGAGTGTTGGGGAGGTCTGTCGATCGGGCGACCGAGCCAAGGCTCAATGGGTTTTGTTGGCCCTGAGAGAATAAGGTCCCATAATAAGTTGGCTCGGCAGGGACTGTCACTTATTGTGCCTGACGGGTCTCGATGGGCCGTTGGAGACATGTACATGGTGGGCCGTAAATCTTCCCCTCCTCATGTTTCAAGTCTGACTCCGTACCGACGAATAATATTTGAATCTACATATATTTTCTCAAATACAAATAATATCTAAATTTGAGTCAGAGGAAATACGAATATCGTACTGTTTACATTATAAAATATATGTCCCTAATATTATATATCATAATATATATCAATAATATATTATAAAATATAAAATGTGACAGAAAATGTGATATAACAGAAGAATATTTCACTTTTCAAAATTATATTAATGCCTACCAAATTATTACTAGAATTTATGTTTCATGGGGCAATTAATGTGATGAATATCTATTAATTATATATATATATATATCATCAAAATTATTACCATTAGGATTAAGAGATGCCTTTTGATTTTTTAATTACCATTATTTTTCCCTCTTATTCATCATCTTAATAAAGATAAGAACAATTTCATGCAGAATATATTAAATTTATGGAACATTTTGAATTCATACCGAATAATCCACATAATTTGAAATTTTTATTTAAATTAGAAATGTAATAATCTATCGGATTCGGATAGCAATACAAAATCAGATAATTCAAATTAGAAAACATACCTAATAGGATAGTTATGTAATCAATTTGTATCCACTGGTTGATAGGCCTGGTTAAAAGATGTGGAGTGGGAAGCGGATTACTTGAGGGAGACATTTCACCATCCATGGGACCAACGGTCGAGATCATATCATATTTTCAATCCCAACCGTTGTAGCTAACAAGAGAGAAAAAAAAAACTTGGAAACTGCAACGGTCTGGATCGCATTCGCCGTTCAAGTGGCACAATCTGGACTGTCAGTCCGGCAGACGGTGGGCCATCTCATTCACAAGATCCACTCTCTAAATAGCGTAGAAAAATGTTTAGCCAACACTGGAGAGCCATTGCACATCTCAAACGTGCATTAGGTTTCATTTTTTTATTATATTTTCAAGTGTGAAATTTATATCATCTTAAATTATGGTAAAAGTCTATCTTAAAATAGTGCTAACATGTTACTGCTAACAACAAGATGACGTTAGCACTACGTGTACGCCTTCTGACCGCAATTAAAGACAGGGACGGCAGGATATTTTCCAACCAAAACAAAATCAAGGGCAAGCGCACGCACACCCACACCCACACCCACAAAGTATCGGCTTCAAGCCTTCAAGCAACTGGCACCTGGCACAGGACCGGGTCAAACGTTTTCTAAGTTCCTTCAAGTTGATGACTGAATGAATGAAATGGTTGACAAGAACAAAAGAATAAATCAAAAAAAAAATACAAATGCAAACGCAATTGTAGTGTTTGTGCAAAGAAAATCCTACAATCTCGGTAGGGTGTGTTTGTTCGAACGGATCACAAACAGAGGGGAAATCTTGTTGTCCCGCTCTGTTCTTGCTTATTTTTCCGTCCACCGTGAGAGAGAAACCATGAGCGGCAGCGTCCAAGATACCACTTTTTTTTTTTGTTTTCCCATGTAATGTCCAAGGTCAGATGACCATCAGCTGGGGGAAGCCCAGCGCTGCATCTTGAGAGAGGGGTGACAGCAGCGGCAGATTGAAGATGCCAGTCTCGCCGCCGCAGCTCTCCCACAAATTGCTCCAGGTCGACGGCGTCAGCGGCGGGCTCCCCGCTGCCCCGGCTGTTGGCACCCCGCCGTAGCAGGTGCTGCAGCTGCTCTCGACCGCCTCTTGCCTCTCCCTCTTCACGGTCCTCAACACTTCCACTTGGCAGTACTCTTCCGCTGGCCTCTCCCTCTTCCCGGGTTTGGGCGCCTCAGCCTCCGTTGCCGCCGCGGCCTCCTGCACCTGCCCTTTCACCATCGACGGTGGTTGCAGAGGGGGCGCAGCCGAGCTCCAGCCTTGGTTGCAGCCCACCTCGTTGGGGAAGTTGAGGATGGCTTTGCTGCCCCTCATCTGGAAGGCGGCGCGGTCGTAGGCGCGCGCGGCCTCGATGGGGGTGTCGTACGTCCCCAGCCACACCCTCGACCCCTTTCGCTTCGGGTCCCGGATCTCTGCCGCGTACTTCCCCCAGGGCCTCCGCCTCACGCCCCGGTATCCCCGGCAGTCTTCTGCGTCCGCGGCGGAAGCAGCAGGCTGCGGCTCCGCGTTCTCTGCCGCTGCTGCCCACTCGACCTTGGGCACGGTTGGTTTGGGAATAGCGAGCGGTGGCCGGCGGCCGGCGGAGGACGTGGACGAAGAAGAAGAAGAAGAGGAGGACGTGGACGAAGAAGAAGAGGAGGAGGAGGGTTTCGATTCCCAAGCACAGTTGGCCCCAAAGAAGAGAGACCGGGACAGGGCAACCTGGGAATCTTGCAGGAAGTCCGAGAAGCAAATGATTTCGTCGTCCATGGGGCGATGGGAGTCAGCGACACCGGCCGAGTCGTCGGCGGCTGGTGGGTGCGGAGGAGGAGCCAGCGAGGGATCGTTGAGGAAGAAGGAAGGGGAGCCCAGGGAGAGGAAGGAATCATCGAGTAGGTGCTGCTTGATAAAGTCCAGGGTGGCGCAGAGGTCCCCATCGCCGGCCATGGCAATTGCTCCAGGCCAGGGAAGAGCTAGTGCTTGTTGGATGAGCAGCGGAGGAGGAGGCGATGGATGGAGTCGAAGAGAGACGCTTGGCCGGGCGGGTATCTATATATCGATGATTGGGGGGGGGGGGGGGGGGGAGCGAAGAGAGAGGAGCGGAAGCATCCAAGGCAGCTGCTCGGAAGCCGAAGGGGAGCTGGGTCGCCGTACTCTTTTTTAAATGGAATAATTGCAGATTTATCCTCTAAATCTTGTGTGTTTTAGCTTATCTCCTATACGTTTCAAATCATTATATCTATATATTCCCATTTTAAGTAATACTCTTTCAACTGTGTCCATGGGATTCTAAGACATCGTTTGGAACAGAGACGGTTCCGTCTCTTTACCTATAATTTTGATTCCCTGTCATACACAGAGTGTCAGAAATTTTTAATAATTTAATATTTTGAGAAGTAGATATGAAGTTATTTTTAAAAATTGTAACAAGATGTTTGGTTGTATTTTTTCTCTCTTTTTTTTTCAAAATTAAAATTAAGGAAGGGGAGGACACTTAAACTCGTTTGGTAGGACCTATCCTATTTTTTAGGGAGGAATCTTATCATGTGTAAACCCTTTTGTGTCTAATATCTCTTTCCACTAAAAAATCTTCACCTCACGCAAGTCAAGAAATACAAGTTCCTTTGATGAAACTCAAACTATGTCGAAGATTCCAATGATTATAATCCCCGCAGAGTGTGTTCTCAAACGGGTCTAATACTTCTGTTGACATTGTAAAGTGTAATACTTTAGAGTCACATAACAAAGGATAAGAAATACTAAGGGAATTTGCTAACCGAGCCCGGTTAGCGGATCTTGATTCAGGGCATTGTATGTGAGAGAGAGACGGGACCCATCATTCTCTCTCTCATTCGCTCTCCTATTATAATCATGTGCCAAACACATCTTAAGAGTACATATATATATATATGTTAATATTTTAATCATAAAATGATTTTTCAAAATGATAAATTAACCTTTTTCTATTTAAATCCAGTTCAAATTAAGTCACGAGCATAGATACCAGTATGGTATATATGATGAAACGTGATTTTTTTATGAAACTTTATTTGATAATATACATAATATAAAAAGATATAAATTAGACATAGTAATATTATAAGGTCTATGTATCAGGGTTTGTCAAATCGATTCGGTACGGGATGCACCGTCTGTATCAGACCGTACTAGTCACAAACCGATATGACTGATTTTGATATGTACTATATACTTTTTAAATATTATATATAATATTTTACATTAAATGTTATTTTATAAGTAGTTTGATTAAGAGTTCATTTGGAAGGTTAAGATTGGGGTTCAAAACACACTCATTGACATTATTTTCTTACTTTTTTTATTATTTTTTAAGAAAAATAAGTAAAAAAACACATGACATTTGTAAGATTTAAACTCTTTATCTCACACACAATTGACACAATTATTAACTATTAAATAACACATAATATTTTATTATATTTTATAATAATATGTATTTATTAACCATTTTTTTAATATTGATATATTACAGTACGGATTGATACGGTGTCGTATCGTATCATATCAACATAAAATTGATACGACCGATATGACCGGGACGATAAATTTGATACGTATATCGTAGATGACTTTGTCATAAAAATAAGATAATTACATATATATATATATATATACCGTTAGAATTTTATATATTCTACTCCACAAGTCCATATTTTTATATTATCATATAAAATATTAAATTATATTGTTTAGTTATACTTCTCACACTCTAACAGCATCAAATTTAATGAAATTTCACGTTAAATGTATACAATATAAAATTTTAAAGGAGTATACAAAATTATATTAAATATTGTAGAGATATATGTGTTATTATTTTAATTACATGAGAAGGTTAAACATCATTAGATTAATATAATAGATTTGTTATTTTTATCTTAGTCTACTTAAAATATGACTATTATGGAGATAAATACGATAATATGAAACATATAAGAATATAAAATAAGATATGTTACGTAACATGAGTACACATATAATTATCCCTAAAAAATGCTCGCCTGGCCTTGTGGATAAGCCATGTCCTCAGTTCCACGATGGGCCGCTCCCTGTCGGCCGTCGACCTTCCGTTTTTTGTTTACCAAAAATAGTAATAATGCGGAACGTGGGCAATTAGATCAGCTTTCGTTAGACCACGTGCGGCCTGGCCGTGGACCACGTCCTCGCAGGCAATATAAAAAGTTATAACTCTAACTAATCAGAAGGGGAAGCACTGTTGGATTGGGTGGCGGTCACGGAAAGCCCGACTTCTAATATTTTGGATCCCTCGAACCAAAACGAACAAAACCGGTGCGGACTCTTCCGGGGGATTTAGATGACCGTGGGGACCAAGGGAATGGGGGGTCGTGGTCACCTGGGATGCAAATAGATCAGTCCCGGTGCACGACCGCATGCACACAGTGTACTCGGAACTATATTGGATAAATAACATAAGATAAAGTGCGCCCACTAGAGCAATGAATCAGAGAGAGATGCACCGTCGTAATGGAATGGCATGGGCACTGCACTGCAAGGGATTTGAAGTCATTTTGAGTCTAGCATGCCAATCTGTTGTGAAGAATGTCAAGAATGTAGATCTTGACGTTGAGAGAGAGAGAAGGTGACCAGGAGATGTGTGCAGCATTTCAATTCCAATGAGGAACTGCAGCAACCCATGTCCTTGCAGTGAGAAATAACTGGCGAGGCAATGAAGAGAAATACGAAGAAATTGAGAATTGTTGCCGGTGATCACCACGTCCTCAACATAAACGAGCATGCAAATGTACCCCCGGACTCGTTCTCCAATTTCTCGTCGGATTAATCTGTCAATTGATTTGTCTTCTCTTTTTTTTTACATAATTATTGGAATCAAATGCCAAGAGGTTACATGGATACACAGTCC
The DNA here is from genome assembly GCA_022559845.1 of Amorphophallus konjac. Classification (NCBI taxonomy): domain Eukaryota; kingdom Viridiplantae; phylum Streptophyta; class Magnoliopsida; order Alismatales; family Araceae; genus Amorphophallus; species Amorphophallus konjac. The sequence continues at coordinate 8,752,272 of CM040127.1, read as the reverse complement.
CCCTTTAAGTGCTCTCAATGTCAAACCGATGTTGTTATCTTGTGGCTCCCAAGTTGTTAGAATTTGGGCATAGTTCATGGACAATAGTCCTGTATTGATTAAATGAATTGTGGTTCATGTGCTTATGACTCTAGATTTGTGTATCTTAACATTGCGATTTTGTGAACCTATCTCAGTGAACTTTGCAGGTATATGTCATGTAATTCTAACACTTTTTTGGCCAAGTAGCATATGGATAATTAACTCGGGAGCCTCCAATCATTATACACCGGTAATTTGTCTCGTTCCATATTCAACATGGTATCAGAGTATGGTCTTGACTCAACTCCTCTTGCCACCTCCACCCAATTAATGTCCACGGCCCATCTTACCCGTGAGGGGGAGTGTTAAAATTTAGACATAATCCCTGGACAATAGTTCCGTATTAATTAAATGAGTTATGATTCATGTGTTTATGACCTTAGACCTATGTATCTTAACACTAAGATTTTATGGATTCAACACAAATTTTGAGTTGAAAGTTAGATGCTCGATGAGGATGCTCAAGAAAAAGAAGATGAAGAACCCGAGTCTTCGTTCTTGGCCTCTCCTCCGCCATAAAATTTTATGAGATCGCTCTTCGTTGTAATATCTAGAATTTAATTCCCGTGACATGGTAGCTTTGTTTCGTTGGGCAGACCTCTTCATATGCATTGGTCGCCTAACTTCATAAGTTAGGTTTTCGTTTTCTTCTCTGGGCTGACCTCTTCCTATGACCTTTTCTCACAGGCTTCCTTTGTTGAGGCATTCAGCCCCTTGTTTTTTTTAATTTTTTCTTTCTTTGTTTTTATTTTTTGACTTAATAAAATTAGTGCCATGCAATTTTATTTAAAAAAAGCATGCAAAGGACAATTCCACTCTAATTACAGATAAATAAACTGGCATTTGACTGAGAATTGCAGAAATCGAGCACACACACACATGCTCGCTCTATTCTTCACCAAACGGGCTCACCTCGACCAGTCTTTATTTAACTGTCGAAGGGGTTCCTCCCCATCCAGGGAGACTCCTAATTGTTTCCCAGGTTCCGTGTGCATGCATGGACGACCATTGCCTATAATTTTATAAATTATTTGGAACTTGTTCAAGTCCAGAACGAAATTATGTTTATAGCTTATATCGTTACCTTGATTAATATGCATAATAGTGCTAATTTTATAAATTACTTATGTAATAAGATTATTTAAAAAATCTTGAAAATGCGTTTGTCATTCTATTTAAATTTGAAGACGATTATCTTATGTATTAAAAAAAATAATTAACTCTTCCTATCAGGGCATCTGATTTGTTTTGTAACCACTATCATTAACTATTGTCAAGGGTCACTAATGTGTTAGTGCTATAGCATTGTATAACTCAAAAGCTTTGCAGACCGTTGCATGGCCAGAGATTTTGTGGTAGGGAACGATAAAGATCTCATCTTAGTCAGAGGACTTATCACCAGAGAAAGGCATAGATCAGGCAGCTCTGGGATACTTTTCCCGTGAAAACCCTTCGATATTTAAGTTAATATTGAGAGAGAGAGAAATTTCTAGGGAAGAAGGGATTTCCTTTAGTACGGATGAGTGTGCGTATCCTTGAGGTATGAGGGGCCCCTCTAAATAGTTGAACATGGAATTTGGATGAAGATGGTCATGTTGCACCTTGAAGCTTGTAGGATCTTGGTGAGGAATTGACGCGTAAGAGATCTCCAAGAAGTCTTGTCCGTTGTCATCTATGTAGGATGGCTTGTGTCACTTGTGGAGGATGTGAGACTTGCGACGTTGGGAATGGGTGAATCTTTACATTTGCTCTGGGGAGGCACGTAGGCGGAATGATTATCTCGATATGCCGCATGGCTTGATGACAATTTGCAACATCATGCCATGCCATCATTTGGTGGGAAAAAGTGTCATCCCTAAGGAGAAGACACCTTATGCCAGGGGGGCGGATTCTGTATGCATTTCCTGTCACAAGGCCCTTCTTTGTCGCTACCCATCGTCGAATCTGACCGGACCTAGAGGGAGAGGATGATGTCGATGGAGGGGAAGAGGGGTTGAGATCTAGTGGGGCAAGTCCTGTTAGGGATATGGAGTACCCAGACGAGGAGGACAACCAGCAGAGGAGGAAGAAGGAGAGAAGAAGAATCACACAAGAACACACAGGGATTTTTTACGTGGTTCGGAGGCAAGATGCCTTCCTACGTCCACGGCCGCAACAGGATTCCACTAAGATAATCACAGACTGGTTACAATACAAGGAGAGAGCCCATCCTTTTATACTAGGAGATTAGGGCGTCATAAGTCAGGACATTAAGGATAATAATACCCCTGATCAACAGAAATCCTCTTCCGGGATACATCAGACGCGCATGCTCGCCTGTACCCCCGGATGCTCTCCTGGGACCGAGTATGCCCTCCAGCGACAGCAGATGCTCCCCCACCATCAGTCAGATCAATGCATTGCCAAGACAATGCGTCGACGCATTGCCAAGTGATATCGACTTGCCTTGAACCCACAATGCATGCTTCCCTGATGCCAGTGATGCTCTCCAGAGACAATGAATGCCCTCCAGAGACAGCATGTGCTTCCCTGCTAGAACCCAGACAGCATATGCTCCCCTGGCACTGAAGGATGCTCCCCTGGAGCAGCGATTGCTTCTCTGGCACTGAAGGATGCTCCCCAGAGGCAGAGGATGAGCTCCTGAGGCAGAGTGTGATCCCGTGCAGAGGCACACGATGAAGAGTTCTGACTCCACACTCTAACAATCTCCCACTTGGAGTCTGAACTCCAAATAAAGTAAACATCTCAATGTATTAACCCTGCTCAATATAACAATGGAAATACTGCTACGACATCCCTCCATTAATCATCCATGGAGGCCAACTGAGGCTTTGCACAGCCTCAGTTTCTCTATGGTCACCACCTTGGTTAACATGTCTGCTGGATTCTCGGCACCAAGTATTTTCTCCAACAGCAAAACATCATCTTCAAGCAGACCACGAATGAAGTGATATTTCAGTTGTATGTGCTTAGTCCTTATATGAAAGACTGGGTTCTTGGCAAGGTGAATTGCACTTTGACTGTCACAAAACAACACACTATTGCTTTGTTCCTTGCCCAGCTCATTCAGAAAATTTTTCAGCCATACCATCTCTTTGCTAGCTTCAGAGATAGCTACATACTCTGCTTCTGTTGTTGAGAGAGCAACAACCTTCTGAAGTTTTGAAACCCAACTCAATGCAGTGCCACCCAAGGTGTAAACATAGCCAGTGGTACTTCTTCTGGTGTCCAGATCACCACCAAGATCTGAATCAACAAAACCTTATAAGATAACATCACTTTTCCTGAAACAAAGTGATTTGCCTGAGGTGCCGTTTAGGTATCTCAGAATCCATTTCACTGCCTCCCAGTGTTACTTGTCCGGATCTGCCATATGTCTGCACACAACTCCCACTGCATGTGCTATATCCGGCCTGGTACAAATCCTGGCATACATCAGACTTCCTACAACTGATGCATAAGAAATTTTCTTAATGGACTCATGCTCTTCAGCAGACTTTGGTGACTGCTCTTTAGACAGCTTGAAGTGACTTACCAAAGGAGTGCTAACAGGTTTTGCATCCTGCATGTTGAATCTGCCCAACACCTTCTGGATGTAACCTTCTTGAGATAGCTTCACAATACCAGCTGTTCTATCCCTCACAATTCTCATCCCAAGAATTTGCTTTGCTGCTCCTAAGTCCTTCATAGCAAATTCCTTTGATAATTATATTTTCAGATTGTTAATCTCTGTCATACTTGATCCTGCAATAAGCATATCATCCACGTACAACAACAATATGATATAACAATTATCAAACTTCTTAAGATAACAACAATGGTCCATATTGCATCTAATGAAACCATTGTTACATATGAATCCATCAAACTTCTTATACTATTGTCTGGGGGCTTGTTTCAGACCATACAAACTTTTCTTGAGCTTGCACACAAGGTTTTCTTTGCTTGGGACTGAAAACCCTTCTGGTTGCAACATGTAGATGTCTTCCTCCAAGTCACCATGGATAAAGGCTGTCTTCACATCTAGTTGCTCTAAATGTAAGTTCTCAGCAGCAACAATGCTCAACACCAGTCTAATAGTGGTTAGTTTCACAACTGGAGAAAAGATCTCAGTGTAGTCTATACCTTCCTTCTGCTGGAAGTCCTTCACTACCAACCTTGCTTTGTACCTCTTACTGCCATCAGGTTCATCTTTGACTCTGTAAACCCACTTGTTATGCAATACCTTCTTGTTCTTAGGGAGTTTAGTTAGCTCCCAAGTCTGATTCTTTTGCAATGAGTTCATCTCATCTTTCATGGCTAACTCCCACTTAACAGAATATGTAACCTGCATTGCTTCATCATAACACTCGGGTTCACCTTCGTCAGTCAACAGTAGGTAATGCAAAGATGGAGAATACCTTTGTGTAGGCCTAGGTATTCTTGCAGATCTTCTCAGTTGTACCGGTGTACAAGGTTGTGCTTCTATTTCAGATACATCATGTATCTTATCATTCACATCATCTTGTGAAATTTCTTCTAGCTCAACCTGTCCACCATTCTCATTTTGTTTCCCTGCACTGTCAGATTCTACAACAGCCCTGTCTTTGTACAAGACATTTTCATTGAATATAACATTTTTCCTTCTGAGAATTTTTCGATTTTCATCATCCCAAAATCGATATCCAAACTCATCAGAACCATATCCAATAAAAAAGTACTTTATAGACTTAGCATCTAGCTTATCCCTGTCATTAGAATCTACATGCACATATGAAACACATCAAAAGACTCTCAAGTGTGAAAGATTTACCTCTTTCCCTGTCCAGGCCTCCTCTGGAATTTCACCATCCAAAGGGACAGATGGTCCTCGATTTATCAAGAAAGCTGTTGTGTTAATTACATCTGCCCAAAATATTTTTGGCAGTCCGGCATGTATCCTCATACTCCTAGCCCGTTCATTCAAGGTTCTGTTCATGCGCTCGGCAACTCCATTCTGCTGTGGCGTTCTTGGAACAGTTCTTTCCATCCTGATACCACTAGTTGCACAAAAGTCATTGAATTCTTTGTTGTCATACTCTCCACCATTGTCTGATCTCAGACACTTCACCTTCAAACATGTCTCATTCTCTACAAGGGTCTTCCAATTTTTAAAAGTAACAAATACATCAGATTTCATTTTCAAAAAATAAACCCATACCTTGCGAGTAGAGTCATCAATGAAAGTGACATAGTAGAGTGAGCCTCCAAGAGATGGTACTGGTGAAGGACCCCATACATCTGTATGTACAAGCTCTAGCTTCTGTGTCTTCAAAGTTCTAACTGTCTTTGAGAATGCAACCTTCTTTTGCTTCCCAAAAATGCAATCTTCACAAAGATCAACTTCCACAGATTTCAAGCCAGACAATTTTCCTTTTGACAGCAGTACATTGATCCCTTTCTCACTCATGTGACCAAGCCTGCAGTGCCATATATTGGAGTCAACTCCTGAATTTGCCACTACCACTATATCTTTGTTGTTACTAGTCATGTAGAGAGTACCCATCTTGTTGCCTCGTGCTATAATCATAGCACCTTTGGTGATCTTCCAAGATCCACCCATAAAGGTTGTGACATAACCTTCATCATCAAGCTGTCCAACAGATATCAAGTTCCTCTTCAAGTCAGGTACATGCCTTACATTCTTTAACTTCCACAAAGTGCCATTTGTGGTCCTTACATTGACATCACCCTTCCCCACAATATCTAAAGGCTCATCATTGTAGATCTTGATTAAAGAAATCCACTTTAGGAAAATATTAAAGAATAAAGTGAATGAATGATAAGCAATAAAATAGCACGAGGTGCTAATGTGGAGTGTGTGATCGCCAGAGACGCGAGGCCTCAAAATATAATCAATAAAAAAAACATGGGAGGATGATCGCGAAGAATACCTCAAAAGTGCGGGGATGTGAGTGCTTCCTTTCTCTTCCAATCGGCCGGCCGATGAAGAGAGTTCTTCCTTTTATTACCCTTGCAAAACAAACAAACACCACCAAAATAATTGAATTAGAAATAAGGTGGGTGTAGCATCAATTCATGATAGAAATATGTGAGTATGAAAGCATGTGCAAGAACGCACCTTAAGGGTGGTTGCCCTTAAACCCCTATGCAAAAGGGTGGGGAATATATGATGAATGCAAAATAAAAATATGGAAATGTGCAAGAGTTGCACTATGGGGAGATCTCAACGTGGTTGAGTTAAATCAACAAAACAATGAAATATGATGCATGAACGATGCAATGAATAAAAAGAAGAATAATATAAATAAAACAAAGGGAGCCTGTGCTTTGGCTTGAATGCTTCGATGGTGTGAGCGACGTCACGCGGTTCGGAGTAGAGCGGGGAAGAGGAAGAAGCGGAGAGCGCGCGGGCTCCTTCTTTTTTGTTTGTTTTGTTTGCTGCAACACAGAAATGAGAGGAAAGAGAGAAGGGGCCACCACGGGAGATTGCTCCGGCGGGGCGAGCGGGACAAGCGTGATATAGCAAAATATGGGGGTTAAACGGCCATAGCGGGAAGTGACTCGCCGCGGCCTCGGGGGGACGGGAATGGTGCAAAAATTAAATAACAAGAATTGAAACGGCCATTGGGGAAGTGACTCGCCGCGGCCTCGAGAATATGAGCAGATAATAAGATGACAGAATATGAAGAGGATACAAAGAGCGGGAATTTAAACGGCCATTGGGGAAGTGACTCGCCGCGGCCTCGATGATAAGAGCAGAATATAACAGAATATAAAGAGAATATAAGAACGGAAATTTAAACGGCCATTGGGGATGTGACTCGCCGCGGCCTCGATGATATAAGCAGAATATAACAAAACATAAAGAGATTATAGGAATAGAAATTTAAACGGCCATTGGGGAAGTGACTCGCCGCGGCCTCGATGATATAAGCAGAATATAACAAAATATAAAGAGAATATAGGAAACAGAAATTTAAACGGCCATTGGGGAAGTGACTCGCCGCGGCCTCGATGACAAGGTGTGATCGCCAGGGGCCAAAAGACCCCAAAATAAGAAGGTGATCGCGCCTACCTCAAGAGCGGGAGATGGCGGGTTGCTTCTTCCTCTCCTTCCGGCCGGCCGACGGAGAGGGCTTTCCTCGGTTACCCTTGCAAAACAACGACAAACAAATAACAAGTGGATTAGAAAGATGAATGTGTAGTATTCATATCCTTGCAATAAAAATGACGAAATAACGGGAAGACACACACCTGGTTGGTGTTATCTTTTAAACCCCTCTCGGACTCGAGTAGGAGGAAAATGCGATGATGGATGCGAGACGATGAATGCAAAAGAACTACGAAGAAAAGGAAAGAGTTGGCTTATTGGATGTGCCGGTGGCGAAATTCGGCGGAGCTCCGGCAGCGTGGGGACGACGTAGAAGCGCGGTGGATGAAGACGACCTCCCTCTCGCGAGCGTGGGCACCCGAGAAGCCGGCAGAACCTCCACCTACAAAAGACCCCACGGGTTAGAAAAATGACTCCGTAGCCTCTGGGCTCCGGCAGCCTATCGGATCACTGCTTAGCTCTCCTAGAACTGAGGGGGTGGGCCTCTATTTATAGAGTTCCGGAAGGTGGAGGCGTCCAGGACCTTGGACACCTCCATCAGGGCCGAAATAATATTTTATTCTATTTTTATTGATTTTTTTAGAATACTTTTATGGGGGCGTCCAGGGTCCCGGACGCCTCTAACAGGTCCACCGAAAACCGACGACGGCCGCACGCGGTTTGGCACAACGCGTGGTTTTGTGAGCGGCGCCTCGTGATTCAGAAATGGGCGCGTCCAGTCAGCTGGACGTCTCTAAATTTGGCTTTTTTCACACACGACAAACCGTCGTTCGGTGGGCGGCGCCCGTGAGTGAGTTGATGGAGGCGTCCAGGGGCCTGGACGCCTCCAAAAGTTATTATTTTGTATTTTTCTTTTGTCTTTTATGCCAAGGCTGGCATTTTTATTTTTTTATTTGTTTTTATGGAGGCGTCCAGGGACCTGGACGCCTCCATTAATATATATATAATTTTATTTATTTTTTTTGTTTTTTTATGCCAACTGGCATTTTACACTTATTTTTTTATTTTTGTTTTTATGGAGGCGTCCAGGGTCCTGGACGCCTCCATAAATATATATATTTTTTATATTTTTATATTTGGTGTTGGGGCCCTTAGAAAAGAATAAAACAAATTAAAATCATGGGGGCGTCCAGGGGCCTGGACGCCCCCATTAAGACCCACCCGGGTCCTTGGATCGGGCGTCGGTGGCCGCCCGGCAGATATCCTTCTTGGTTCCGGAACCTCCTGATGCGTTCGACTGGTGTTGATGCCGTCCGAATGCCGTGACGAGACGATTCCGGATGCCGAAAAGGGCGGAAGAAGACTCAAGAAAAGGAAGCACTCAAGTGATTCAAAACGCGTAAGCCGTCGCGGGACGTTGTATAGTAATATGAGACTTTCTCAGGAGATGTCAGGAATGGCGTGTCTACAGCTGCCCCGCCTTGGCGTCTGCTTTGCAAGGGAGCGATACGTAGTGGAATGGTATCGAAGTGGAGTGAAATGGAGTGGGAGCGGACTGATAAGTTGATGCCAAGGTGTGATGAGACCCGCTTGTGACGTTACTGTTTGGAATCTTTCCTGAAGTTTCAATGAGGCGACCTTGAAGGAGGTCTTTCAAATATTGACGATTGCTTGGACGGAGATCAAGTAAGGGAGGGTGAGATGTGCACTCAGGCACGAAACAAAAGAAGACCAACTTCTCGGTGTGGAAGTACCTGGGTCATAAACCGGAGGTTTCACCTTTGGGGAGCGGTTACCAGCCAATGTGGAAGTGCTGCGGCCAAGGTGGGTCAAAAAGGTAAAGGAATATCTGAGGGTCTGTCCAAACAAGGGTCTCCTTTGGAAGAGCAGCGTAGGGCTGTCTCAAAGAAACTCAGTATTTCATTCAGAGTGGAATATCTCATATTTGTAGGAATTGAAACACAACGGCTTTCACAATCGAATCGCTTGAATGATCTTCCGCAATAAATCAAAGTCCTATATGAATGCATGCTGGGTTTAAAGAAAAATTTAAAACAAACAAAAATAGAAAATAGCCAAGGATAATATTGTCAACTTGTGAAGAACGGGTCAGGATACCGACCCGGTGGGCTGATACTGGGCTGGGGCCCGTTTATCCGCGCACCAACTCACTGAATGGAACCGTCGTCCCCATTCTATCACAAATTGACGGCCTATCCGTACAACCCAAACTCTTCCGGGATCATCACCGTTTTTGTTGAAGGGGAACTCAAATCCCAGATTCGTTCGGGCCGCAAGGTCCTTGACATGTTCTAGTAGCGTAGGTATCATATACTATGATGCATGACATGGTGGGACCAACCAATGAAAGGTGGGACAGGAGATAGGACAAAGACGTCCGTTAGTAAAACCTGCACAGGCCAGCAAAGGTTAGCAACATCAAAAGGTAGCAGAATCGCACCACAGTTCAAAGGAGATCCAGACAAAATCTTGACAATGACCACTGATGTGACATGTTCTGTCCTGTAGCACCCTTCCCTTCCTATAAGAACTCCCCTTAGGCTAGTTCATTCAAATGCACCAAGGTGGGTTTTGGAAGCTCAGGAGAGGAAGGAGAGGAGAATCTAGAGATCTTCAGGATGGAAGGAGAGTCTTCCCGTGTTATGAAGAGGAGCAAGCCTAGCAGCGAGATTAGGCGACTTTCCGACCTCGAGGGTCATCTGAGTGGGACGATCATGTCGCATACGGTAGGCTGACTCTTTTCAAATTTCTGCATGTGAACCTTCTTCTTACTTCCTTCATTTCTTCTTCTTTCCAGCCATATCCACTCTTCCCAGGCCCGAGGAAGTTTTCCAAGCTGCCATGGCTTTCAAAGCTGACTTCCAATATCTCCATTGGCATGAGGGCCATACTCTCGAAGTGGCATCTGCAGGGGCTCCTTATTCACGCCAAGCATTACGAGAAGATTCGTATGGACTGGGCGGCTATGGGCGCGCTAGTGGAGGTCTGGCATCCCCAGACCCACACTTTTATCTTCCCGACCTTCGAGGTGACCATCCTCCTCGAGGAGGTGGAACTTCTGCTTGGTTTGAAGAAATTCAAGAGCGACGGGAAGGTGAAGGCTATGCGGATGCTGACACGGGGTACTTCTGAAAGCGTCCTTGGAAGCTTCATGCCGCCCGACGCAGCTAGAAAGGTCCGTACTCAGAAGGGGATCGATCTCCAAAAGCTTGCGGAGTGGGTCATGAACGCCCTGAGAGGGTCACCAGACGATGACTATTTGGAGGGAATCATGAAGGGGTTCACCATTTGTCTGGCGGGTGCTCTCTTGTTCCCTTATACCGACAACATGGTGGAGGAAGACCAACTGGGTGCTATCTGCGGGATCTGGCGTGGAAAGAGGGTGGGACCCGCCGTCCTCGCCTATCTTTACAGCGGTCTTACTGCCTCGAGCCTGGGTAAGCCTCCATTTGGTTGTGCACTTGTCTTGAATTGCTGGCTGGATTTGCATTTCAAATTCGACCACCGCGGGGGAATGCCAACCGCTTCGAAGCTCTTCCAACAAAGCCCGCTTCACCACATAGCCGACGTGTTAGGCTTTGGTGGTACTGTAGTGAACCGCGTTCCGTGGCTGAAGAAACGTGAAGACTGGCGGTCTCACTTCCGCACCGTGACACAAGGCTTCTTCACTTGCGCACCGGCATGTTTGCTTTCGCTTGATCTCCTCATGAGGCCTTCTCCCGAAGTCGATCTTCAACTGATCGGCGCGACCGAGTTTGTTCTTTACAACGCGCATCGGTGCTGCCTGCAGATTGGCATCCCACGCCATTCGTTCCCGCCACCGACTGGCATCGTTCCCTTGAAGAAGAGGGAGTTGGGTACTGAAGCGGACGCGAAGGAAGCGAAGGCCATTAAAGCACCCTGGAAGACAAGTGTTGCGGGAAAGGCGTTAGCGCACGTGGTGGAAGAATGCGAGCCGTGGAGGGCTTATGTAACCGAACTGGGGAAGTTAAGGCCTAAAGCGCCTAAGCCCCTGATGTAGTTCACTCTGCTTTTCGGATGGAATAAAATTTGGCACTTGGATGTTTCGGGCCCCCGTCCCCATAATTATTATCTTTTTTTATGGTTTTTTCTTTTTCTTTGTGTTTTTTTATTTTGTTTGGATTATATACATATTCTTATATAAATATAAAAAAAAAATTTATTATGGGGGGCGTCCAGGGCCCTGGACGCCCCTATTATTTTTTATTTTAATTAATTTTTTTGTTTTGGGGGGCGTCCAACTGCCTGGACGCCCCTAATTTTTATTTTATTTTTATTTTATTTTTTTTGTTTTGGGGGCGTCCATGGTCCTGGACGCCCCAACTATTATTTTTTATTTTATTTAATTTTTTTGTTTTAGGGGCGTCCAGGCGCTTGGACGCCCCAAAATTTTTATTTTATTTTTTATTTTTATTTTTGTTTTGGGGGCGTCCAAGGTCCTGGACGCCCCAACTTTATTTTTTTTATTTTGTTTGATTTTTTGTTTTGGGGGCGTCCAGGCGCCTGGACGCCCCAAAATTTTTTAAATTTTGAAAAAAATAAAAAAATGGGGGCGTCCAGGCGCCTGGACGCCCCAAAAAAAGAAATTCCTATTTAAGGGCTCCCCCCCCCCTTTTGCTCATTTACTGTTCAATCTGACGACCCAGTCACCCAGACGACCTATTCTTAGTCCCCATGGAGCGAGGAGGATCAGGCCAGGTTCCAGGGAAGCGAAAACGACTGGCTCGTCGTGCGAGGAGGTTGAGGGATGATGCCGAGGAGGCTGCAGCAGAGGAGATTGCTGCGGAGGAGGGGATGGAGGTGCCTCTCCTGGCTGCGGAGGCTGCTGCGGATGCTGGTGACGCGCGAGAGGATGATCACGACCCGGTAAGTACCTCGGAATCCTCACTCTGTGGTTCAATAGGCTAAAACGGGTGTACGAGAGGTTGTGAGAGAGAGGCGGGTAGTGAGAGAAGGAGGCGTCCAGGGACCTGGACGCCTCCATGTTTTCTTTTTCTTTTTTTTTATTAATTTTCGTAAATAATAAAATAAATTTAAAAAATAAGGAGGCGTCCAAGACCTAGGACGCCTCCATAATTATATATATATTATATATATATTTTTTATTTTTGTTTTTTTGATTTTTTTTCGAAAAAGGAATAAAGAAAATAGGAAGGAGGCGTCCAGGGGTCTGGACGCCTCCAAAAATATATATATGTATTTTTTTTTAAAATAAAATAAAATAAAATAGTATATACAGTGTTATTGTTGATTACTGTTCATGATGCTGATGTGTTCTTTGTTGGTTTTGTGGTTTGCAGGGCGTGATGAAGGGCCGGATCAGCTGGTCCTTGGTGGTGGCAGCATACCGTGGGCTGCCGGATTTCCAGAGGGCGCGTGTGGACGCCATGGGCTTTGGAGCTTTCCTTAGGATCGAGCCCTTCCGGCTCGACCTTCCTCTTATCCAGGCACTGAGGGAGCGGTGGCACGCACCGAGCCGGGCGTTTCTGATGCCCTGGGGGCACATGGTGCCGTCACTGGAGGACGTGGCTCGGATCACCGGGCTACGAGTTGACGGAGAGGCAGTCAGCGGGGTCACCTACCCCGACTACCGAGAGAGTGCCCTGGACCTGCTGTGGTTAGAGACGAGCGTGACTGATAGAGACAGCAGGGTAGTCGGCCGAGTGGAGATCATGGAGGCGCTCGGATTCGTCGACCCGCGCCAGCGGGTTAGCGAGACTGGAGCGGAGTTCTTGGCTCGACTGGAGGGGGATGCTCGTGCAGCTTTCACCCAGGATCCGAGCGAGAGGGAGCTGGTGGATCTAGACCTTCGGAGGTTTCTTTTCTTCTTCCTGGGCCGCCTTCTGCTGGGGACGAAGGGGGATGGCATCCACTGCCGTTTCCTCGGGCTCTTGGCGGATCTGGACAGAGTGGGGCACTATGCGTGGGGAGCGGCTCTGCTTGCCCATCTGATTGCCGATCTCTCCCAGACTTCGGAGAAGGAGACGACAGTCAGCGGCTTCGCACCTTTCCTCCAGGTAAACATTTTATTTATGCATTCTCACAGTTAAATATGCAATTATTGTACTAATGATGTATGATGGATGCAGGTGTGGAGCTATTACTATTTCCCGATGGGGAGGGCTAGGCATGGGACAATTATTGTACTAATGATGTATGATGGATGCAGGTGTGGAGCTATTACTATTTCCCGATGGGGAGGGCTAGGCATGGGAACAGGAGGGCCGTGCCTCTGGCGCGGCAGTGGAGGCCGGTCGTGGTTGCAGCACCCCACGGCTACCAGCTGGCGTCACTTCGTCGAGAGCTGAGCGAGTATCCCGAGGCCATGGTATGATGCGCATGATTTTTTTGTGTTTATGCATGTGACTGAATGGTAACTAACATGATGTATGTATGGTGATGCAGGTGGTGTGGAGGCCCTACTTGGGCATGGGCGATGCTGGCCAGCCCTGGGTTGTAGCGGGTCTTCCTCGCTTCAGGCGGGACGTGTGGGTCCATTGCCTGAACGAGATTGAGCCGTTGCGGCTTAGACTGGTCATGAGGACGTTGGGGCTGGCCCAGGAGTGGGTAGACGTAGATGCGCCGGCCCGCATTGGGCGGAAGACCAAGGGGAAGGCGAAGATCGTGGACTGGCGTACGCGCTTCCCAGCACAGTACCAGGACTGGCAGCAGGGCGGGGTCCCAGTAGTGTCCCACGTACAGGATAGCACAGACTACATGAGACGGTACCGAGCTACGTACGGGGACCGCCTCTCCTTGGGTGGTATGGCAGGGGTAAGTGAAATGAAACTGCTCCACTTTTCTATATGTATGCATGGGATACTAACTTATGTGTAATGCAGGATGCTCGTGATACCATGATTGCCGACCTGCGGGCCCAGTTGGCGGACGCCAGGCGACAGTTGGTGGCCATCCGACAGGAGTTGGAGATCCTGGTGAGTTTATGCAATGCATTTTTTGTGACCTGGATTTTTGATGCTTAGCCTTTGACTGACGTTTGCCCCGTGTTTCAGCGGGCCCACCAGACAGCGGCAGCCGCGATGGCTGGTGGAGCGGGTTCCAGTTCGCGGGGCCCTCCTCCGGAGGTTTCTGCCCTCCAGGAGCAGCTGGCGTACGCGGTGGCTCGGGCTGAGGAGGCCGAGCGTGACCGCGAGGCTCGAGTGAGTGCTTGCTTGGCCGCGACCCTTTTCCAGCTACTTTCCTTCTATCACTGTTCTCTTACGGTGCATGCGTGCCTTGACAGGTGGCCGAGATCCGAGAGGCCCTGGCGCGTGCTGTTCGTGCTGAGCAGGAGCGCGATGCCCGGGTGGCAGAGCGTGACGTCCGGATTGCGGAGCTAGAGGAGGAGCGGCGACGGGAGGCTGAGGAGCTTCCTCGCGACGTAGTGGATCTGCGGATCGCCCTCGAGCTGTCGAGGAGAGAGGCGATGAGGGAGAGAGAGGAGAGGGAGAGGGATAGGGAGAGCGTGGAGAGAGAGAGGGAGAGGGATAGAGAGAGAGAGAGGGAGGAGCGACAGCGGGATCAGACCGAGAGGAGGGCTCTAGAGGCCCAGCTGCTGGAGCTCCGATTGAGTCTTGGCACGGCGGAGGGGAGGCTTCGGGAGAGCGAGGAGCGGTACCAGAGGGCGAAGGAACGCGGGGCGCGACTTCGTCAGTCTGGTTCTTTTTCCATGGGCAGCTACCTGGTTTCTTCGGCCGAGGAGCGTCGTCGCGCCTTCGAGGCTGGAGTGCCACCGCAGGGCGAGGCGAGCACGGCTTCTCAGGGTTCACAGAGGTCGCGGAGGCCCCCTAGGGATCTCCGTCAGAGGAGGGAGGAAGGAGATGACCAGGAGGGTGACGGTGAGAGTTAGAGAGTTGTTTGTACGTCACCCTTCTCACTGTATGATGTACTTTCGGCTATTATATGAAATGGAAATGGCTTTTTTGTGTTGTGTGTACTTTTCTCTCTCCCACACTTTCTTTTTTGCACTGAGTTGTCCCTTGAGGCACGCTTCGCGAGACCTTGCCCTGAGCAGCGGGGAACTATGTTTTGCACGGGGGGATTTTGTTTCCTTTCCCCCCTTTTGGGCGCGTCCAGGCGCGAGGACGCGTCTTAATCCTTGATTTTAAATTTAAAGCGTCGGGTGGCCTTTCTTCTCCCGTGCCTTACCCGCAAACGAGCCCGCCTTCCGCCGAAACTCGCTTGCCCCTTTTTCGTCTTCCTCCTCTTTTGATCGATGGAGTTCGGTGGGCCCGACCGTGGTGAAGGTGGAGAGGGACGAGGAAATCCTCGCCCAAGGAGGGACGCGCCCGAGCACGGAACGGCGTCCATGGAGGAGGAAGGGCCGCTTCGGGCCCCCGAGGGACCCGAGGGGCCCGAGGGCGTGGGAGGAGGTGAACACGGTCCGGTAGGTCCTCCGATCTCTTCCTCTTTTAATTCATTTTGGGTTTTGAAGCGAGTCGGGCGAGGAGAAAAGGGTTCGGCGAGTGTTGCACTCAAATGATGGACGCGTCCTAGACAGGGGACGCGTTCCTTTTGACTGATATGGGACCCCTTTCTTGGTGCAGGACATGGCAAGGACCCTGGGCCTGGCCGATGAGTGGGCGAGTGCGGACGAGCCGAGCCGCGTCAGGAAGGAGAGTCGCGGCAAGGCGAGGCTCGAGGACTGGCCCGTACGTCTCCCTGGACAGCAAGGGGGTGTACTGGTGCAGGACAGTGCCGACTTCCTGCGGCGGCAGAGAGAGAGTTACGCGGGGCTTCCCCAAGCTGGGGACACGCGTGGCATCGGCGGCTCGCGCGCCCAGCTGTCAGAGACTAGGCGGCAACTGGCCGTCGCTCAACATGAGCTGTCGCTCCTGGTAAGTTACGTGCTGCCCTTTTAACTTCAGATTTTGGAGTTTCACTGACGGCCGTTGTTTATTTTGTTCCAGCGTGCCCAGCAGACAGCGACGGTGGGAGCGGCTGGCGGATCTTCTAGCTCCTCGGCCCCTTTTCTCGAGATTGCTTCCCTCCGGGAGCAACTTGCCGGTGCGGTGGCCCGTGCGACCCGGGCGGAAGAGGAGCGTGACGCCTGGGTGGCGACTGTAGCGGAGCTGCGGCATCGTGGTGAGGAGAGACCTTCTCCAGACATCCTGGAGTTAAGGGTTCTTCTGCAGATGATGAGGAGAGAGGTAGAGAGAGAGAAGGCCGAGAGAAGGTCCGAGCGACAGCGGGATCTGACCGAGAGGAGGGCCTTGGAGGCCCAAGTGAGGGAGCTCCAGCTGGGCCTTCAGGCCGTCGTGCAGAGGCTAGGAGGGATGGAGACGCGCTACGAGAGAGCGCGAGAGTTCGGGGAGCGACTCCGCCAGTCCGGTCGCTTTGCCGCCAGTGGCTTCTTCGCCACGCCAGGGGAGGAGCAGCGAGTCACTGCTGCGGAGCAGGCGCCAAGAGGCGAGGCAGGTGCTACTGCACGGGGATCCCGGAGGCTTCTGAGGGACCCTCACCTCGGGGGAGAGGAGGAGAGTGCCCGGAGAGATGAGTGATGGTGAGGATTGGCGGGCTAGCGGACCCGTCACCTCTTTATGTTTATGATGTTTTTGACAACTTATGTAGAATTATGAATGGAGTGATTTGATTTTCTGATGCTTGTTCGTCCTCTTGTGCATTCCTTCTTCCCTACACTTCTTCTCCTTTGCACTGTTCCCATGTGACGGATCTGTCGAGACTCCGCCTCGAGCGGAGAATCACGTCTTGTTGTGACCATTTTCCACGGGAATCTGCCGTCGAAGTCAATACTGACGGCCCTAGTTCCTTTTCCCGGATGTTGTGCCAAATTTTTCGGGCGTCCTCCAAAACATGATAGGGTATCCCTAGACAACATAGGGGCTATTCGTCCTATTCTTCGTCCAGTCAATCACCCTGTGTGAGCGGTGAAGCGACACATGGGGTCGCTTGGCCAGTGTCTCATTGCGAGGGCTATCATCGACAGGTGATGGAGGCAATCTTGGCCCGCACTCCTTCCATTTCTATAAATTCTTGTCCCTTTTATCCTCCCAGGTATATCGAGAGCTAACTCGAGGAGCACAAGTTCTTACGGGAGAAGAGGAGTTCAAAATTCCGAGAGTTGGATGGAGGGCGAATCTTCCCATTCCTCGAAGAGAAGCAGGTCCAGTGGTAGTAGTTCCAGAAGGCTTTCAGACCTTGAAGGGCACTTCAGCGAAAGGGCCCAATCACAACTCGTAAGCCAAGTTTTCTTGCCCTTTTCTCATTTTTTCTTCCTTTCTTATGACCAAACCTCACCCCCATTCCTTGTATGTGTAGGTTGTGATGAAATCGCAAATCTTGTGGGAGTTGGTAGTAGCGGCGTACAGGGGCCTCCCAGATTTTCAGAAGGCGAGGCTAGACGTGATGGGATTTGGTACCTTTCTTCGGATCGAGCCGATCAAGCCCGACCCGGTTCTGATCCAAGCCTTGTGTGAGAGATGGGACCCAGTGAGCCGGGCATTCCTGATGCCCTGGGGGCACATGGTGCCCAGCTTGGAGGATGTGGTCCGGATCACAAGCCTGAAGGTAGAGGGCGAGGCAGTGACCGGAGTCACTTACGCGGACTACAGAGAAGGTGCCCAGAAGTTACTGGGTCTGGACCTGGATGGTCGGAAAAATAGGTCGGTAGCTAGGGCGTCCCTCATGGATGCATTAGGGCTCACCGACACTCGTCGGCGGGATGATGAATCCTCAGAAGAGTTCATGGAAAGGATAGAAATAGGATGCCGCGCCGTGTATTGCACAGATTTCGGCAACTGGGAAAGATGTAACATAGATTTGAGGAGATTTCTCCTCTTCCTTTTGGGGAGATTGGTACTGAGCTCGAAAGGGGATGGTATCCAATGTTGCTTCCTGGAGCTGCTGTCAGACCTTGAAAGAGTAGGGTATTATGCCTGGGGAGCCGCCATGCTGGCACACTTGTTTGCAGGCCTATTCCAAGAAACGGATCGTGAGATGACTGTGAGTGGCTTCACACCATTCATCCAGGTATTTTTTTTGGTTTTGCTTGTTTTGTATATATTTTTTTTTTTTGTGTTTTTGCATGGTACTGATGACCTGCGCCGAGCAGTTATGGAGCTATTATTACCTCCCAATGGGGACAGCTCGACATTGGCGACCTGCGATGGTGCCGCTAGCCAGGCGGTGGGAACCCATCATGAGTGCGGCACCCCTAACCTACCAACTGATGGTGCTGAGGCGAGAGCTACAGGAGTTCCCTGCAGCGATGGTAAACTGGAGACCCTACTCAGACATGGTCGATGCCGACCAGCCGTGGGTTCTAGCAAGTCGTGCCCAGTTCGGACGTGAACTGTGGATGCACTGCCTGAATGAAATCGAGCCGCTCCGGCTACGATTGGTTATGAGAACCTTAGGACTGGCTCAGGAATGGGTGGATACGGCCGCGCCACCTCGTGTCGGGAGAAAGACGCGAGGACCGGCGACCTGCATTGACTGGCGCGTGCGGTTCCCTGAACAGTACGAAGACTGGCAACGGGGTGGCACGATTGTAGAATCGCAGGCGCGGGACAGCGAGGACTACTTGCGTCTATATAGGACAAAGTACGCAGAACGGTTCCAACCCCGGGGACTCGTGGAGGTAGGTTTCCCCTTTTTCTCTTCTCTTCTTTCTCCTTTTCTTGGTTTTTCTGGTAAAAATGCTGACTTGTAAGGCTGCAGGATGTCCGGGATGCCATGATAGCGAATTTACGAACTCGCTTGGCAGAGATGGAACAACAGTTGGGCGATACCCGCGGAGCTACGAGCGCCTTGGTAGGTGTACAGTACGTTCCTAGTTAAAACCCCAGATTCCAGATGTTGGCTGCTAATTCACATGGTCGCAGCATGCCCAGATTGGCGCAGCCTCCCCAGCGATGGGAGTAGGTGGTGCCTCTTCCAGCTTGTGGATTCCCACCTCAGAACTTGACTCGCTTCATGAGCAACTTGCTCACGCCACGCAGCGTGCTGCGGAGGCAGAAGGAATGCTTCGTATACAGGTAAAAGTTTCAGCGTTGAGTTCTCTTTGTTTACGCCTTATCGCGTATCTGAGATGGTACACTCGACAGGAAAAGGAGACGGAAGAAGCGCTTGCCCAAGCTGCGCAGAAGGAGGCTAGGATAGCAGAACTGAGAGGGAACTGCGGCGTCATCCTGATGACGACTCATCCAGGGATGCTATGGAACTGAGGATCACTCTCCAGTTGGAGAGGGAAGACCGTGAGAGAGAACGGACAGAGAGAGAAAGAGACGCAGAGAGAGAAAGAGCCAACAGATTGACTGAAAGGGAGGAACGAAGGGCCATGGAGGCCCAACTATTCGAACTCCGAATCAGCCTTGGTCTTGCTGAACAGTGGCTGAGAGAAGGTGAGGAGCGCTACCGAAGAGCACGAGAGCGTGGCTTTCGTGTTGGTAGCTTCTCTGCTGCTTCCGCGGATCAACGCCGGGATGTGGGAATAGGAAGAGGAGTACAGAGCGGCAGGAGTACCGCTTTTCGTAGTTGGGTAGCACCTTTGAGAGTGTTTTGCCCGGAGAGTAGTGGGACGAGTAATGCAGAGAGAGAGGGCGGAACTTGATGTAAATTTTTTGGTTTTTTGGAATAAAACACAAGGTTTGGTTTGTTTGTTTTTTACCTTTGCTTCAGTTACCTGAATCCCTGCACATATCACTGAAACAAACAAATCAGAATTTCTGTTCTGACTTGGCCCCTTGCTCAATAGGCAAATGGTCACTGTGACTGTCCTTGATAACTGGTCAAGGGGCCAAGCCTTTATTTAACGAAGGCAAGGGAAAGATGCGGTGATGATAAATGCGACAGGCAAGCACACGAATGCAAGCGGTATTAAAGTGAGATGATACACGTAAATGCAATCATGCAAAATTGATTTGTTTTCTTTTTTATATTTGACATTTTTTTTATATAAAAAAGATTTTTTTTGTACATTTTCTCTTTTCCATTTTTTTTGTTATTTTTATCATTTCAATTTTTTTTTTTTTTTTTTTTGCTAACGCCTGGCAAGCACCCAGGTGGCACCTAACCTACATGAGAACAGGGGTTTCTTACTAACCTCCCAGGTATCCTAAGTGCACATCTAGGTTGATTTGGGCCTCTAGACCCCTCGAATGACGATCCCGCCGGCTAAGACTTACCCTGATGACAATACCGTCATGCCATGCTTAGGCTCCCAGTTGCTTCCGACCACAGGGATTCACCCAAAAGGTGTTTGAGGTAAATGATTTGCCCGACCCGGGTCTGTTTCCTCACAACTCTAGATGGTATAAGATGGAACACCCTGGAACCCTAACGACCAACCGCGCGACGCTGACCCGGAATCAGACGCCGTCGCACCCATAGGTGACGCGCTTGCATTGGCCTAAGCCCGAGGTTAAACAAGAAGACATCAAGGTGGTAAACAGGGGTCTTGACCAGCCAGAAACACGGAGACTCCTTCGCAGCGATAGCTTTTGCTTTTTCAAAGTAGGCAACCAAAATGTGTATATTAAAATAAGGTCGCAGACCCTGGGCAGTTTTCACCTTTCAGAAACTCCATCGAACCTTCATCTTTAGAGGGAAGAAGGAAGAGCGTAGGGGATAAACCTCCTGAGAGGACCGGCAAAGCCGTTAACCCGGCGAGCGAATAAGGGCCCATTAACTCATTCCTTTCGGACAACTCGGACCAAATCTCGAGCATTTACATTCTACGGCCCCTTTTGTGGATTCAGACTTTTGCTTTGAGGGGTTCCGTTTATCGCAACAGGCACGGTCACGACCAGGCTTTTCTCTTGATTTTGATTTTGTATTTCTTTTGTGAGGGAGATGTTTGACGTTTGTGGGCTCCCTTTTCGTATGCCTGCGGGGACACTGCCCTCTTCTCGTGCTCTGATCGGTGCTCGAGGAAATGGATCCTACTCTTGCCCTTGGGGTTTGAGTTTCGGTTTCTCATGCTCAGCGTTTTAAGGGCGCCGACTGTCTCATTTGGTCGAAGAGAAAAGAATAAAGATTACAGCTTCCGGAGATCTTCTAGGTGTAGCCCCACCGTAGGTGATGCTACCGATTTTTTTGAATAAAATACATAAGTGAGCACATGTTAGCTTCCTTTGAGCGAGCATAGGCCGACGTGGCCGGACAGGGATCTCCACGGTTCTGGCAAACCAAGACCCGGTGCCTACCAAGCCTTAATGGGCCCTATCCTAACATGAAGCTTAGATGCAGGGACTTAACTACATGGTGACTGCCAGGCATCGGCGTTTTGAATTTTCCATATTTTTAGTGGTTTTCAGTATTTCCTTGTTTTTGATGTTTTTTATCTTTTCATTTTTTTTTGTTTTGTGCTAAGGGTAGTATTTCTTAAGATAAAGCCCATTCCAAGGGTGGGATAACTCGGTCCCTTCGGCGTTGACTAGCTTGTAGGCGTTGCCAGGGTACACGGCTTGAATTACAAATGGTCCTTCCCAATTAGGTTGGAGCTTAGAACGCGGCCCTCCAGGTTTGACAAAAATTCTTTTTACGACCATCTCACCGACTTTGAATTTTCTCTCAACGACTTTCTTTTGGTAAAAGCGAGCGAGTCTATTTTGATACACACGCGCGTGTTCGGCGGCGGCCAGCCGCTTCTCATCCAAGAGTTCCAACTGGGCGAGGAGTGACTTACGACGATCGTCGAGGGGAAATTCCTCATCCAATTGTACCCTGAGAGAAGGGATCAGAGTCTCGTACGGGACTACCGCTTCCATACCATAAGTGAGGGCAAATGGAGTCTGCCCGGTGGGGGTACGGATTGAAGTACGATAGGCCCATAGGGCTTCGATAAGCTTTTCTGGCCAGTCTGAAAACTTACTAGACTCGCAGGTTTTTTTGATGATTTTGAGCAATGTTTTATTGGTGGCCTCCGCTTGGCCGTTACCTTGTGGGTAATAAGGCGATGAATGATGCAATGCAATTGCGTACCTTTTGCAGAGGTCCTGTAGGTCCTGAGAAATGAATTGTGGCCCATTGTCGGTGACGATCGTGCTTGGGACGCCGAATCTGGCGAGAATGTTCTTCATGATGAACTTGCAGACTGTTGACGCCTTGATTTCCGCGTAAGCTTCGGCTTCGGCCCATTTGGTGAAGTATTCCGTCGCAGTAAGGATGAAAGATTTCTGCTTGGTGAGGGAATTGGGATCACCTAGGGGACCAATGATGTCGAATGCCCACATGGAGAAAGGCCATGGGGAGGATATTGGATGAAGTGAGGAAGATGGTGAATGGATTTTATCGGCGTGAAGTTGACACTTGACACACCTACGGACATAGACAGCACAATCCTCTTCCATAGTGGGCCAATAAAAGCCTTGACGAATGATCTTCTTGGCGAGCATCTGACTATTCACGTGGCCACCGCACACACCCGAGTGCGTCTCCTCTACACATTTCCAAACCTCATCGTCACCAAGACATCTTAACAGAATACCAGTAAGGCTCCTCCTATAGAGTAGACCTCCGATCAATGTGTATTTCTGAGCCACCCTTCTTATGGCTTTCTTGTCCTCTGTGGTGGCCCCTTCAGGATAAGACTGATCTTGGCAATATTTGACAATTTCATAGAACCATGGTTTCTCTTCATCAGCCAGTTCTTCTTCGGCCTCTGCCAACATGATTTCCCTCTTCTCAAGGATATCTTCCTGCAGGATCTTCCTTGCTATCCTGTCTTTGATGTTTACGTAGGAAGCATCATCGACTGCAGGGGCGTGAAGTTTGTAGATGGAAATGGACTTAAACCATCTTCCTAGAGGGAACCTTATGGATGATGCCAATGAGGCGAGGGCATCGGCGAGAATATTCTGATGACGAGGGATATGAACAAAGATCAGTTTTGTGAACAGTTTGGCAAAGGCAGCAGTGAGTTCTTGGTATGGCTTGAGTTTGGGATCGCGAGTGCGATACTTAGTGAGTACCTGGCGAAGGATGAGCTGACTGTCACCTACAACTCGCAACTCAGTGATACGTAAAGAATGAGCGAGTCCTAGGCCAGCTAGAAGGGCTTCATATTCGGCTATATTGTTGGTAACTGGAAATTTGAGCTGGTACGCCAATGGGAATGTGAGGCCTTCCGGTGACAGGAGGGCGACGCCGATTCCTTTCCCTTGAGAATTCAGAGCTCCATCAAAATATAGTGTCCACATTGGCTCATCTGATTGGTTGATGGACATTAGTTCCTCATCTGGAAACTCTGATTGGACGGGGTCGAACTTGGGAAGAGGATGGTGAGCGAGATGCTCGGCTATGGCATAGCCTTTAATCGCCTTTTGCTGGATGTAGGTGATGTCGAACTGAGAGAGAAAACTTTGCCAGCGTGCTAGCCTATCCGTAAGGACGGCTTTCTCCAGAAGGAATTTGATAGGATTCATCCGAGCAATCAAGTGGACTTCGTGAGCCAAGAAGTAGTGCTTCAATTTCTGCACTACCCAAACGAGGGCAGCACAGGTTTTCTCCATGCCGGTGTACTTCTGCTCACAGGGATTGAGAAGTTTGGACAAGTAATAGGTTGCCCGTTCCTTGCCTTCTTCATCAGCTTGTGCGAGGACGGCTCCCACGGAGTCATCCAAGACTGAGACGTAAAGGATCAGAGGTTTTTCTGGTTTGGGTGGAATGAGAACGGGTGGACTAGCCAGATATTCCTTCAACCCTTCAAAAGCTTTCTGACATTTAGAATTCCAGTGGAATTCTACTCCTGGCTTGGTCAACTCGTAGAGAGGTCTACACCTTTGTGAATGTTGAGACACAAACCGACGAATAAACTGCAACCTCCCGATTAAACCTCGGACTTCCCTCAAATTCTTGGGAGGCGGCATATCCCTGATAGCCTTGGCTTTGTCGGGATCAATCTCGATCCCTCTTTTACTCACAATGAACCCCAACAATTTACCTGATGACACACCAAACACACACTTTTTCGGGTTCATTTTCAATTGGAACTCTCTGGACCTTTGCAAGACCTTAGCCAAAACTTCTGGATGTTCCATCCTGGTCCTTGATTTTACCAATAAGTCATCCACATACACTTCCAGATATATGTGCATCATGTCATGAAATATGGCCATCATCGCTCTTTGGTAAGTAGCTCCAGCATTCTTTAACCCAAACGGCATGACCACGTAACAATATGTTCCCCAAGGGGTAGTGAATGACGTCTTTTCCTGATCCTCTTCTGCCAAACGAATTTGATTGTATCCTGAAAATCCATCCATGAAAGAGAGGGTTTCAAAACCTGCCGTGTTATCAATCAACACATCAATGTGAGGTAAGGGAAAATCATCCTTTGGACACGCGCGGTTAAGGTCCCGGAAGTCGATGCAAATCCTGACTTTCCCATCTTTCTTCATGACCGGGACAATGTTCGCCACCCATTGAGGATAAAGAACGACTCTAATGAACCTGGCTTTGTGGAGCTTATCGACCTCTTCTTTCATTTTCAAAGCCATCTGAGGGTGGAAACGCCTTAACCTTTGTTTTACCGAGATGGACCCTGGTTTTAGGGTTAAACGGTGTTCGACCAAGGTTGAATCCAAACCCGGCATATCCTCGTAGCTCCATGCAAACGTGTCCTTATATTCCTTGAGAACCTCAATTAATGCCTCTTCTTCAGAGGGTGGTAGGTTGTCACTTATGAGGATGATCCTAGGGTCTTCCTCAGTTCCCAAGTTGACTTCCTTGGTGGATTCTTCTACGGCGGTTGACGGCTCGTCGAATCTCCTCATTCCACTAGCGTATGCGCCCGCCACATCCTCATATTCTTCACCCTCATCTTCAGTGGGGCATTCTTCATTCGTGATCTCGTAGACTCCATACCCTTCATCAGATGCACAGTCGCCCTCGCATTCTATTTCGGGTAGCTGGATGGGATTTTCTAACAACTGGGGGATGGCAAGAAGGGCCTGACACCTGGCGGCCAAATCCAGAAGGAATCGACGAGGGATCTGCCTACCCTTGGATTTCTTCCTAGGTACTACCCTTGGCCTGTCATTCCTAGATTGACTGACAATATTTACAGAAGAGGAGGAAGACGAAGAGGATGGTGTAGAATGTACAGGAGAAGACCCCTCAGAGGAGGGGTAGAAAAGGTCGCTCATCGGACCTTGGACGGGTGGTCCGCAAGGCGGTACGCACCCGTGGGAGATGTAGGAGGTTTCCTCAACGAAGATGTGTTGTTGGAGAGTTTGAAAATTGACGTTTTTTTTTCGTTTTCATTTTTAATGACAAAGCAGTGAAAAGAGATTGGAGGAGAGAGGAAAGTGGTTATGGCTAGAGGATTGTGGGGCTCGTAGAGCAGATCATGGTTGAAGACCTGGCGCGGGTTGAAAAGCCCGCGCAGGTATGTAAGCAAAGAAGGGGACCTGGGAAGATCATCAGACAATCGTCTGGCCCAGGAAGAAAATATCAGCAAAGGCTGAGACGAGTGGATGGAGAGGATGGCGGCTAATGAGCCGTCGATAGCTATGTTGAGGACGGATGAAGATCCGCCGATGACAGAGTCCTTCTGGCGAGGACGAGGATAGTTTGGAACCTTGGCAAGAGTGGCAATGTTCTCTGGTATCTCGGAGATCAATGGTGGTCCTTCAAGCCGTGGGGACGAGAACATCCTTTCCAGTGCAACAGAAATGTCCCGTATGTCGAACCATTTATCCCACTCGCATTCCGGATCTTTGATCTTGCCTCTTTTGGTGATCCTCGGACATTTTTCAGCAAAATATACAGCATGTGATTCCCCATATGCTTCTCGTGGGTGATCTCCTATCTGAACAACGGGCCCTCTGTTGAAGTGGTTTGATAGAGTCCATGTGAGGGGCTTCCAATCTGCCTTGAACGGTCCTTTGAAGCCTAGGCCAAACCTACGGTTCGGCCTAATTTCTTTTGGCGGCTTGAGCATACCCTGTAACTGTGCGCCCAGACCTTTTCCCTGTTGGTAGCCGATGTTCCTCATAATCTCCCAACCTTTGGAGTGAAGAGGGAGACATGATGTTGTGGTTGCCCTGACCGGCTCCTTTGGTGCTAGTGGAATGCGAGATGGATCACGTACATCCAGCAGTGACAATATGGGCCGATGAGACGGCCAAACAGATGGCAGAGAGGTGTTGATAGCATCCACTGTGTGAAGGACAGGTGTACTGACCACTTTAATAATTCTCCCATTGTAAGGAAACTTCAGGCATTGATGGTTGGTGGAAGGCACAGCGTCCATGGCTTCGATGTAAGGTCGACCCAGTATAGCCTTGAATGTGGGGTCCATGTCGAGGACATGGAATTCCGTGGGAATTGACATGGGGCCTAGTTCTGCCTTCAGAATAATCATCCCCTGCGGCGGCCTTTTGCTATTGTCATAGGCCGTGACCGTGATCGAGGAAGGTCTTATTTGTTCCTCGTCGATCCCACACAACTGAAGAGTGCTCATGGAGATCACATTTATGGACGCACCCGTGTCCACAAGACACGGGTTTATGGATACCCCATTAATTTTTATTGAAATGCACAGTGCATATTTCCGAGCCTCCTTGGGAGCGAGCTCGTAGTTGTGGAACATGATGGCCGGTTGTGTGTCTGTTGGGGTCAGGACGGTTGAAATCTTCTCCACGGGGAGGTCTTCATTAACCATGACTTTTTGAAGATATTCCATCAAGGCCGCCTGGTGGGATGTGGATCTTTGAAGAAGCTCCAGGATGGAGATCCGAGCAGGCGTCTTGTCCAGGTGTTTCAATAGATCATACTGTGTTCCAGGGATAGCTTTTTCTGGTTGTTCTCCGTCATCCTTCTCTGGCTGAGATTGCTCGGGATTCTGACTGTTGTGGGGGAAAACCCTGTGGAAAATCCTTCCACTCCGGAGCACCATTGCCTGTGGCTTTTGTACCTCTGTGGGGGTAGCAGTGGGTTTTAACAGGGGTTTGAGGGGTAGTAGTGGAGGAATGGTTGATGAAGCAGGGGTGATGACGGGAGCAGGGATTCTGATGAGGGGTTTGTTAGGTGGAGGCATGGTGGAGGTAGAGGGGATATCACGCGGATTATGAAGGATAAGGGGTTTGGAAGGTGGAGGTGGAGGTAAGGTTTGAAACGGGTAAAGGTTTTGAGGCGGATGGTGGGTGATGAGTGGTTTTGAAGGCATTAGTGGTGATGTGGTGGAGAAAGACGGGGTTATGTATGGTGTACGGATGATAAGGGGTTTAGAAGGCGTAGGGGTAAATGTGGTAGAGGTGGATGGTAAAGTGGGGGAGTGGGAGAAGGTGAGAGGGTGTGAAGGCGTAGTAGAAAGTGTCGGTTGATAGGAGGTTGGGGTGCGGATGAGAGGGCGTAATGGTAGTGGAAATGGCGAAGGCGATACCGATGCGGGTTGATGAGAGAGAGGTGCTACCCGGGCAAGGTGAGGGGGTTGCATGACGATAGGGTTGGAGGTATAAAGAATGGAGGTACTTTCCTGGTGCCACACCTGCTCTCTCCCGACTTCCGGGAAGGAGGAGATGGGGTTAACCTGATGATTGGGCTGTTGGTGCTCCGGTAGTGGATTCTGGATTATGCCCATGTCGGGCTGTTGTTGTGGGGCCTGCTGAGGCTGCTGTTGTTGTTGTGGTTGCTGCTGCTGCTGCTGTTGTAACTGCTGCTGTGGCCTCTGAGGAGGTCTCCTAGCCTTGAGAGCGGCGACGTATCGTCTCATCTCATCCCAATCTATTTGATGTTCATCGTTCATATCATGTATGTAATCTTTGAAATGGAAGCAGTAATCTACTGTGTGTCCCGGCTGCCTGTGGTAAACACAGTATTTGGAGGTATCAACATTGGGGGGCCACATGAGCCTTTCTCTGGGTAAGGCGAGTTGGTTTGATGCCATGAGGGCATTAAAAATGTCTGTTAAAGTTTCTGGCAATGGTGGATAGTAGGCTCTCTTGGGACCGAGCGGCCTCCTTTGTTGCTGTTGGGGACCATAGTTCCCTGGAGGTGGAACTTGGTTGTACTGAAGCGGTGGTTGTTGTTGCTGAGGTTGTGGTTGTTGTTGCTGGGGTTGGCGTAATGGAGGCATATTATCCTGGGGTGGATTATTTTGGGGTGGAGGATGAAGAGGGAAAGGACCTGGTTGAAGGGGGAGTCGGGGCATTTGTGGAGGCCTTGGGTTGACTGCATAGTTGGCATTGTTGACCGCACTGACTTGCTCATTTGTCACGACCCCTTCTGTGGCTCCGCCCGGGACACCAGCGCCTGTCTTTCTGACCACTTTGGGCTTCGGCGACTCAAACATATTCATAATGGGGGAGTCCTTTAGCTGAGTTTGGATGTATCGGGCTCTTTCATAGAGCTCCTCCATTGTAGTGAGTTTATTCATGGCCAGGACATGTCTGAACTGTGGGGTTGCATTAGACACAATCATTTTCACTTGTTCGGGCTCGGAGAGGGTATCCCTTATTCTTTCCGCCAGAGACCTCCATCTATCAGCATATCGGACAAAATCCTCGTCGGGTTTCATCTTTTCGGCCACTAGGTCGGTAATGGAGAGTGAGGGACCGACCCTATCCCTATATTTCTGCAAGAACCTTCTCTGCACTATTTCAAAATTCTCGGCCTCGCGGGGCTCCAGAGAATAGAACCACTCAAGCGCGGGACCATCCAATGATCTCCGAAAGAGGTATGCCAGGGACCTCTGATCGTTTTGCCAATAGGAGGACTCATACATGAAGTCCTTGAGGTGAATGAAGGGGTTGCCGGTACCATTGTATCTGCGGTACGTGGGCATTTCGGAGGGAGGAGATGAATGACGGGGAGGATTGGCAAAGCAACCTCCGGGGTGGCTTTCACGTCCACCATTCTTCTCAGATTTTGAAACTGCTCGTCCATGCGATTGAACCTATTAAGGAGCGATTGGGCGAGCTCCTCTGGGGGTGAAGGTGGCACTTGCCATTGGGGGAGAAACTGTCTCCCGGAGACTTGAGGGGGAAACCCGGAATGAGAGGGAACTGTCGGACCACCGACAGTTGGCCCTGGCTGAAACGGTGTGTGAGGAACACCGGGAGTTTGAGATTGTGACGGGAATTGGAATGAGGGAGGTTGTTGGCTCGCTTGTCCTTGAAGCGAGGGAGACTGGATGGCTTGCGCCAATGAAGGAGATGGAATGGCCTGCACGGACTCGTGGAGAGGTGCGATAGCCGGAGTTGACTCCTGGGGCGTGGGGGAAACAGATTTCCCCTTTAGAATGGCCTGGAAGGCCCGGAGCTGTTCAGAGGTAAGCTCCGTGTTGGCGAGGACGCCCAGTAAGGAAGTGATATCCTGTGGCGGGGACGTGTCCCCGGCAATAACCTGCACCTCATGCGAGGGGTCATGAGAAGGACCCGAGTCCATAGCATAGACTCGCGGGTCGGCTGTCAAACCACGGCTAGGGTGGTTCTCCTCAGAAGACTCGTGAGACATGCTCACAGTTCTCCCAGAACGCAAAAACATACACTAGCAAGTAGGTAGCAGAGATTATCAAACAAGTGGATGCCTTTACGCCCTTTTTTTTTGTTTTGATTTTGATGATTTTTTTTTTGTGTTTTTAGCGAGATCCGAAGTTCACACAAAATGGGGACCCTAGTTTGTTTTTGTTTCACCGCCGTGTCAGCTAGGGTCTCTCGTCTCACCACGAACGAAATGACTAACTCCGGGGAACTTCAATGGTACAACCAGCCCAGTGAACGAAGAGGAGATTCTTCGATGTCGGGGACTTACGGAGGTCCCAGTGTAGGAGATTCTAGTCCGTTGAGAGGAATTCCCAAACGGAGAGTCCTTCCTTCACCGGGAAAGGGTGATCCTCAAAAAAAATGAAAAAAAGGATAGAAAAGAGGAATGGATGTATGCAATGGAATGCTGACAGATATATGGAGTGGGAAAACAACAGAAATAACAAACATGTAATAAACAAAGAACCAATCAGAACTGACGGTGCTGCCGTGAGCACAACGGGGGCGCGCGTGGGCGCCAAGGTGGAGAGGCACGGGTGGTGCCGAACTTGCAAGGGTAGCCGAGAGGAAGCAGTAGACGTCCCACCGTGATCGCCAATCTGTGAGCGACGTCACGCGGTTCGGAGTAGAGCGGGGAAGAGGAAGAAGCGGAGAGCGCGCGGGCTCCTTCTTTTTTGTTTGTTTTGTTTGCTGCAACACAGAAATGAGAGGAAAGAGAGAAGGGGCCACCACGGGAGATTGCTCCGGCGGGGCGAGCGGGACAAGCGTGATATAGCAAAATATGGGGGTTAAACGGCCATAGCGGGAAGTGACTCGCCGCGGCCTCGGGGGGACGGGAATGGTGCAAAAATTAAATAACAAGAATTGAAACGGCCATTGGGGAAGTGACTCGCCGCGGCCTCGAGAATATGAGCAGATAATAAGATGACAGAATATGAAGAGGATACAAAGAGCGGGAATTTAAACGGCCATTGGGGAAGTGACTCGCCGCGGCCTCGATGATAAGAGCAGAATATAACAGAATATAAAGAGAATATAAGAACGGAAATTTAAACGGCCATTGGGGATGTGACTCGCCGCGGCCTCGATGATATAAGCAGAATATAACAAAACATAAAGAGATTATAGGAATAGAAATTTAAACGGCCATTGGGGAAGTGACTCGCCGCGGCCTCGATGATATAAGCAGAATATAACAAAATATAAAGAGAATATAGGAAACAGAAATTTAAACGGCCATTGGGGAAGTGACTCGCCGCGGCCTCGATGACAAGGTGTGATCGCCAGGGGCCAAAAGACCCCAAAATAAGAAGGTGATCGCGCCTACCTCAAGAGCGGGAGATGGCGGGTTGCTTCTTCCTCTCCTTCCGGCCGGCCGACGGAGAGGGCTTTCCTCGGTTACCCTTGCAAAACAACGACAAACAAATAACAAGTGGATTAGAAAGATGAATGTGTAGTATTCATATCCTTGCAATAAAAATGACGAAATAACGGGAAGACACACACCTGGTTGGTGTTATCTTTTAAACCCCTCTCGGACTCGAGTAGGAGGAAAATGAGATGATGGATGCGAGATGATGAATGCAAAAGAACTACGAAGAAAAGGAAAGAGTTGGCTTATTGGATGTGCCGGTGGCGAAATTCGGCGGAGCTCCGGCAGCGTGGGGACGACGTAGAAGCGCGGTGGATGAAGACGACCTCCCTCTCGCGAGCGTGGGCACCCGAGAAGCCGGCAGAACCTCCACCTACAAAAGACCCCACGGGTTAGAAAAATGACTCCGTAGCCTCTGGGCTCCGGCAGCCTATCGGATCACTGCTTAGCTCTCCTAGAACTGAGGGGGTGGGCCTCTATTTATAGAGTTCCGGAAGGTGGAGGCGTCCAGGACCCTGGACACCTCCATCAGGGCCGAAATAATATTTTATTCTATTTTTATTGATTTTTTTAGAATACTTTTATGGGGGCGTCCAGGGTCCCGGACGCCTCTAACAGGTCCACCGAAAACCGACGACGGCCGCACGCGGTTTGGCACAACGCGTGGTTTTGTGAGCGGCGCCTCGTGATTCAGAAATGGGCGCGTCCAGTCAGCTGGACGTCTCTAAATTTGGCTTTTTTCACACACGACAAACCGTCGTTCGGTGGGCGGCGCCCGTGAGTGAGTTGATGGAGGCGTCCAGGGGCCTGGACGCCTCCAAAAGTTTATTATTTTGTATTTTTCTTTTGTCTTTTATGCCAAGGCTGGCATTTTTATTTTTTTATTTGTTTTTATGGAGGCGTCCAGGGACCTGGACGCCTCCATTAATATATATATAATTTTATTTATTTTTTTTGTTTTTTTATGCCAACTGGCATTTTACACTTATTTTTTATTTTTGTTTTTATGGAGGCGTCCAGGGTCCTGGACGCCTCCATAAATATATATATTTTTTATATTTTTATATTTGGTGTTGGGGCCCTTAGAAAAGAATAAAACAAATTAAAATCATGGGGGCGTCCAGGGGCCTGGACGCCCCCATTAAGACCCACCCGGGTCCTTGGATCGGGCGTCGGTGGCCGCCCGGCAGATATCCTTCTTGGTTCCGGAACCTCCTGATGCGTTCGACTGGTGTTGATGCCGTCCGAATGCCGTGACGAGACGATTCCGGATGCCGAAAAGGGCGGAAGAAGACTCAAGAAAAGGAAGCACTCAAGTGATTCAAAACGCGTAAGCCGTCGCGGGACGTTGTATAGTAATATGAGACTTTCTCAGGAGATGTCAG